>CM076984.1:35229185-35679185 GCA_039105355.1 Benthosema pterotum
CTCAAACCTTGGCTTCTGAGGGATCCCTAGAACATGTAATTTCACATGGGGGTCCGCAGCCATGTATAGATAATTCTGGGGGTCCTTGGCATGAAATATGTTCATGCATATGTTCATGCATCACTGACACATATACTGTATATATTTTTTTAAACTAGAATCTTTTGTCAGAAACTAGAATCCAGGCACGGAAACTATAGAATCTAGTGTCAGAAACTAGAATCTAGCGTCAAAAACTGTAATCTAGGATCAAAAACTGGAATCTAGCGTTAAAAAACTAGAATCTAGGGTCAGAAACTGCAATCTAGCATCGGAAACTAGAATCTCATGTCAGAAACTAGAATCTAGTGTCAGAAACTAGAATCTAGTGTCAGAAACTAGAATCTAGTGTCAGAAACTAGAATCTAGTGTCAGAAACTAGAATCTAGTGTCAGAAACTATAGAATCTAGTGCCAGAAAGTATAGTTGAGGGCCGGACCCGCTGGACTGTGTTTCAACACTCAGAGCACCTGATTACGAGGACGTACCAGGCAAACAGTAGAAGTAGTTTTATTTTTTTTTAAATCCCTTAATAGCAAGATAAATGCAAAGATGAAACTGCATACATTCAAAACTGATTGCATTATTAAATCTCCGTTTCCTGTTCTATGATCCTCACCAAGCAAGCACTGCGTTCATAGTTAGTCAAATGAAAAGGTAAATCAATTGAGTCCAGAAAATAAAACAACACTCATGGTGTGTGTGCCAGAGGACCCGTTCTAGTATTTAATAGTAATTAATAATAGTAATTAAATATCATCCCGCGGGCCAAAGATGATTAATTCGCAGGCCCGATTTGGCCACCGGGCCTTGAGTTTGACATGATGAAAATCATGAATATAATGGTTGAAATGCTGACTAATACAGCAGACATGATTACCACATAAAAACGAGTATGAAATGAATGAGAGGATTCCAAACTGTAAGCATTTTTATGAATCTTTGCACAGACCGATAACCAGGGGCGGATGCAACATGTCCCATTTGGGGGGGGGGGGGGGGGGGGGGGGGGCAAGATAACATGTTGGAGGGGCAAGAGAAATGGTATGGGCGCCGCCCCCATACCATTTTCAGTTACAGGACTTTTATTAGTCAAGTAAAGCATCAATAATATTAACATCAGTTGTTGTTGAAGTTGCAACAGACACGCAGCATGCATAAAGCTAAAGGTCTGACTCAGAGAGTTTTCTGTTTTCAATGATGAAATGCTGTTGGTTTAGTGCTGCCAAAATTGTAGTTAGTAGCAGTAGTAGTGTTTCAAATCATTTTAAATATAAGCACTTTAATTTGAAATATCTTGGGTTGTTTTGCATGGCATTGTGTTTGGGGGGGGCAGACTGGGTATTTAGGGGGGCATTGCCCCCCATGCCCATGCCTAGATCCGTCCCTGCCGATAACATTGTTCCTTCCACTGGCTCTCCAGTGACCGTTCTACTCTATAGCTGACACTCTGCTACTGCCAGCCCAACCTCTGGAGAAAGATCCATGTCATTGTTGCTGAAATGTGTGACCACCGAGGTGCCATTGCAATGGGATGTTAAAACCGCAAAAAAAACGAAACCGCAGATTGTGAACTCGAAGCAGGGGTGTAGTGGAGGGGGGACGGCAGGGCTTGACACTAACACTTGCCCGCTTGCCCGGGGCAAGTAAAAAAAATGGTCGGGCAAGTGAAGACTGCTACCTGGTTGCCCGATCGGGCAAGTGTGCAACTTAGTGCACTATAACACAACACAAGATAAATTTGTCTTGAAGGCAGTCATTGCACTCTGCCTCTGTGTCTTTCCCTGCTTTCTAGCTATCCACAATTCCAGGCTGGATTTGGGAAACAAAACAGGCAAATTAACATACAGATCAAAATGATGTGGATGAAATCTTCTACATTCTCTAGTTGTGTAGACCTGGGCTAATTAAGATGATGAATTTTAACTCTTGAGAGTGTAAAAATGAAACCAAATGGACCCGCAAGGGTCCATTTGGTTTCATTTTTACGTTCTCAAGAGTTACATCTGCAAAATTTACAATATATTTTTGGAGGGCAAGTGACCATGACCTGAGGGCAAGTAGAACCTGACTTGCACTTGCCTGATGGGCAAGTGCCTCAGAGACCTTAATGTCAACCCCTGGACGGTGTCCCCCACTTCTCACATCTAAAATATTTTTGGGGCAAAAGTAGGGCTATGTTTTTGTCTTGTCATTTACTTTTATGAATACAATTAGGCATCCACTCATTTTCAATATTTTACTATGTCATTAATATACCTTAGAGATGTTGTGGGGACATGTTAAAAAGTTCTCCCCATTCTGTGTTTCCTAGGAATGGAGGTCTGAAAAAAACATTAAGGTTCAAGGTTCAAGGTTTTTTATTTGTCACTCCAGTGTATGTCAGGACATATACAGGGATGAAATAGCGTTTCCATTTTCCACAGTGCAATAGACAAGACAGTGTAGTAAGACAAAAGTCAAGACAATAGACAGTGCCATAAGACAAAGTCGAGACAAATAGTGCAATAAGACAAGGTCAAGACAATATATGGACGAGACAACAGTAGTGCAGCAGACCAGTAAAGTGCAAACTGTACACCTAACTTGAGGTGAAGGTGCTTAGCTAACCAGGTGATAAAGTGGCGGTAGTGTGAAGCTAAAACAGACAGGACGTATATACAACTACTAGAAACTACTACTAGAGACTACAGTATACTACAGCTAGAAACTACAACTAAAAAATCTAAAGCTATATACGAGGTTACATAGCTACAACTAAAACAACTAAACAAACAACACATAGCTTACTATGAGGTGAGGTATATATGTGCAAGATAGGATAGGATAGGATAGCAGCAGTTCGATCCAGTCCTTCGGTTGTATGTGTGAGTTGACCATGTGTGAGTGACCATGTGTGAGTGCGTGCATGTGCGTGGGTGTGTGTGCCTGTGTAAGGGGTGGTGGGTAGTTGAAAGTCCAGCGTATGTATGTGTGAGTTGACCATGTGTGAGTGACCATGTGTGAGTGCGTGCATGTGCGTGGGTGTGTGTGCCTGTGTAAGGGGTGGTGGGTAGTTGAAGTCCAGCGTCCGTGTGCATGTGTGTGTAGGGAGTTCAGCGTGTGCGTGTGTGCGCGTGCACCCCCACCGTGGGAGGGGGGAGGAGTGGCAGCATGGGGGGGGTACCGAGTGGGAGGGTGCTCAGTGGCGTGCGAGGGAGTGGGAGGGAGTTCAGCAACCTGACGGCTTGGTGAACGAAGCTATCGTTCAACCTGCTGGTCCTTGCCCGGAGGCTCCTCAATCTCTTCCCCGATGGGAGGAGGTTGAAGAAGCCGTGCGTAGGGTGGGTGGTGTCGCCTGCGATCTGTAGCGCCCTGCGGGTCACCCGTGTGTTGTAGATGTCTTGCAGGGACAGAAGGGGGACACCCACGATCTTCTCGGCTGCTCTCACTGTGCGCTGCAAGGACTTTCTGCAGGAAGCTGTGCACCCACCATACCACACAGTTATGCAGCTGGTCAGGATGCTCTCGATCGTGCCGCGGTAGAAGGAGCACATGATGGGGGCTGGGGCTCTGGCTCTTCTCAGTCTACGGAGGAAGTAGAGGCGCTGCTGAGCCTTCTTGACCAGTGCTGTGGTGTTAGTGTTCCAGGAGAGGTCTTCTGTGATGTGTACACCAAGGAATTTGGTGCTCTTCACTCTCTCCACTGCAGCTCCGTTGATGCTCAGTGGGGAGTGCTGGGTGTGCGCTCTCCGAAAGTCAACAATGATCTCCTTCGTCTTCTCCACGTTGAGAAGGAGGTTGTTGTTTGCACACCATGTGGTCAGCTGGCTCACCTCATCTCTGTAGTTGGACTCATCGTTGTTGTGGATGAGGCCGACCACAGTTGTGTCGTCCGCAAACTTGACGAAGATGTTGTTGCTGTGCGTTGGAGTGCAGTCGTGGGTCAGCAGGGTGAAGAGGAGGGGGCTGAGCACACATCCCTGGGGGGCCCCCGTGTTCAGGGTGATGGTGCTGGATGTGTTCCCGCTGACTCGGACTGCCTGCGGTCTCCCAGTCAGGAAGTCCAGCAGCCAGTTGCACATGGAGGTGTTCACTCCCAGCTGGTCCAGCTTGTGTATGAGCTGCTGGGGGATGATGGTGTTGAATGCTGAGCTGAAGTCGATGAACAGCATTCGTACGTGTGCGTCCTTGGTGTCCAGGTGGGTGGGGGCAGAGTGAAGTGCGGTGGAGATTGCATCGCCGGTTGATCTGTTGGCCCGATATGCAAACTGGTAGGGATCCAGGTTGGGAGGGAGGATGCCTTTGATGTGGTGCATGACTAAACGCTCGAAGCACTTCATGATGATCGGAGTCAGTGCAACAGGGCGGTAGTCATTGTAGCAGGTTGGAGAAGGTTTCTTCGGGATGGGGATGATGGTGGTCTCCTTGAAGCATGTAGGGACAGCAGCCTGGCTCAAGGAGATGTTAAAGATGTCTGTGATGACATGAGCCAGTTCTCCTGCACAGTCTTTCCACACCCGACCGGGAATGTTGTCAGGGCCCGGTGCTTTGCGGGCGTTGATCCTGGAGAGGGAGCGCCGCACACTGTGTTGAGACAGTAGCAGCGCCTGGTCGTCCGGGGGAGGGGGGTGACTTTCGTGCAGGGGTGCTGTTTTGGGCTTCAAAGCGCCCGAAGAAGTTGTTGAGGTTGTTCAGCAGGGTGATGTCGTTGTCGCAGGTCCGTGGCCGGGGTTTGTAGTCCGTGACGGTCTGGATCCCCTGCCACAGGCTCCTGGTGTCTCTGCTGTCGCTGAAACGGTCAGCTATTTTCTTGCTGTACTGTCTCTTTGCCTCTTTGATGCCACGGTCCAGGTTGGCCCTTGCTGTTCTCAGGCCCTCGTCGTCGCCTGCTTTGAAGGCGGCGTTCCGGACCCTCAGTAGCCTATGGACTTCCGTTGTCAGCCATGGCTTCTGATTGGCCCGTACTGTGATGGTCTTGGTCTCTGTGACATCATTGATGCATTTGCTGATGTAAGCAGTGACAGTCTCAGTGAATTCGTTGATGTCTGTGTGACCAGAGTAGGTGGCCGCTTGCTTGAACATGTCCCAGTCTGTAGTGTCAAAGCAGTCCTGTAGAGCAGCCGTTGCCCCATCTGGCCACACTTGAACCTGTTTTCGAACCGGTTTGGTGGCTTTGCACCTGGGCCTGTAGGCTGGTATTAGCATAACAGAGCAGTGGTCGGAGGCGCCAAGGTGGGGGAGGGGGAAGGCTCTGTAAGCTCCCCTATTGTTAGTGTAGACGAGGTCCAAAATGTTTTCTCCTCTGGTCTTGAAATCAACATGTTGGTGGAGTAATGGGCATACGGACTTCAGGTTTGCGTGATTAAAGTCCCAGCCACTGCGAGGAAAGCGTCTGGGTGTGCCATCTGTTGTTCATTGATGGCATTGTTCAGTTCTAGAAGTGCGTCCTCTCTGTCCTTCAGGCTGGAGGAGGGGGGAATATACACAGCCGCGAGCAGAATGGCTGTGAACTCCCTCGGAAGAAAAAAGGACGGCACTTTAAAAACATGAACTCCACGAGGGCTGTGCAGTGTTTCTGAACCACGACAGTGTCACGGCACCAGGCGTCTTTGATATAAACAACCAGTCCTCCGCCACGTGTTTTCCCACCGGCTGTTATAATCCTGTCCGCTCGGTAGCATGTAAGTCCCTCCAACTGTATGGTGGAGTCCGGGACGCCGACGCTAAGCCATGATTCCGTGAAAACAAAGACACAGGAGTCTCTCACGGGCTGCAGGGACGTTCTCATGAGTCGTATGTCGTCCAGTTTATTGTCCAGAGAACGTACGTTCGCGAGCAGGATCGAGGGAATAGCTGGCTTGTTGGGACGAGCCGCCAGCCTCGCACGAACGCCGGCACGCTTGCCGCGCTTCTGTCTTCTCTCACACCGCCTTCGGCGCCTCCGAGGCGGGCATGAAGCTGTAGTTAGAGTCGGCAGTGGCGCGGCGCGGCACGGCGCTGCGCTCTGCTGCTGCTCGTATATTCCCATGGTGCGTAATTCCTCCGCTGTAGTGGAAATTAACTCCATAAATCCCGTGTTGGCGAGCTGTAAAAGTTGCTCTCGGCTGTAAGTGTATCTTGTTGTACAAGAACACGCGGAACGTTCAGACAAACATAGTAAACAAAACAAAAAACATCTTTGCACTGAGGAGCTGGGGGCCGCTGCGTCCTTACGCGCCGCCATCTTGTGCTCATTAGCGTGGTGAAATACATCTTGATGACTTTATCAAGATGTGTTTCACCATGTTAATGAGTTTCCTTTTTTTCTGCGAGTGTACAAATGGAACCAAATGGACCCTAGCGGGTCCATTTGTACACTCTCAGAAAAAAAAAAAAAAAAAAGAAAATTCCCCTTTAATATTCCCCTTTAAGAGACGTCCCCCCACTTCTAAAAGTCCCACTACAACACTGACTAGAAGCGGCGCGTTACAAACGGCTCTACACTTATATACCATCAAACACAACACTGGGGAATAGTTTCTGGCTCTGCAAACGCAGACTGGTGATGGATAGACAGGTACCGTGTTTACGAAATGCCATTGTCGTTTGGCCTGGGGAAGTCGCAACCCATGTTTCCTCTCTGCTCGCTTCACATATACAGTATATACAGTATATACTGTACGGACAGATAAATCGATCCCAAAACCTTCAGGCATAAGACAACACTAACAACAATAATAGTCATGATGGCAAAAGATAAGTGTGCCGACACAACAGAGGGCACCGGTCTGGTATTATGTTGTACAATAGTCTGGCTAAAGCCAGACCAAATCAACTGTTGCCATTTGGCAACAAAAATTGACAGGCATTTTTTTTTTTGCCTTTTGTGCATTGGAATGATTTTTAGATCTTTAAGTCCATCTCATGAAAAATGGGAGCAAAAACAAAGGTGTTGCCTTTATACCTTTGTTAGTACATGTGTATAACTAAAGGCTCATTCAGAGTTCAGAATTTCGGTGGCCACTGCGAGCACCGCTCAGAGCACCGCGACCACCGCTATTCCATAGTCCACTACCAGCACCACCACCCCCGTTCTCCTCGCATCCATTGTTGTTTATTCCCCCTCTGTTTCTCTCTCTCCTTCCTACCTGCCTCAATGATAATCATTTCTGCTGCGTTTTTGTTTATTTCCTATTGCATTTATGTCATGGTCTCTATCATTGAATTCCCCCTTCCTTCGTTCTCCTCTTGCCCGTCGCGCTGTGGTGTGTTGTGTTTTCTTTTTTTTTCTCTTTTTTATTTTACCAGCCGTTACAAACAAGCAGTCGGCGGCGGTCGAAACTTCTGGTCCAAACAACAATGCCTGGCGGCTCCCGGCCAATGGGATTGGTTTAGCTCTGTTTGGTGTGTGTCCCCAGTGAGCACCGCTGCGGTGCGGAGGGCTGGAAAGAGCGGTGGTTGTGGTGGTATGACCAGGGGTGTAGTGGAGGGGGGACGCGGGGGGACGGCGTCCCCCCACTTCTCACATTTAAAATATTTTGGGGGCAAAAGTAGGCCTATGTTTTTTTTTTTTTGTCTTGTCATTTATATTTATGGATACAATTAGGCATTGTAAACAGTCGTTCTCAATATGCTTACTACAAATGCAAGTGTGCATGCAGTGTCTTAAACTTATTTTCAATATTTTACTATGTCATTAATATACCTTAGAGATGGTGTGTGGACACAACAGATTCTGTGTTTCCCAGAAATGGAGGTGAAAAAATAAAAATAGCATGGTGAAATACATCTTGATGACATCATCAAGATGTGTTTCACCATGTTAATGAGTTTCCTTTTTTCTGAGAGTGTACAAATGGAACCAAATGGACCCGCTAGGGTCCATTTGGTTCACATTTGTACACTCTCAGAAAAAAATTGAAAATGGGTGGAATTCCCCTTTAAGAGGCGTCCCCCCACTTCTAAAAGTACCACTACAACACTGGGTATGACGTCATATTGTAGGCAACGGTGGTCGCTGTGGGCACCGTAAATCCATCTCTGAATAGGCCTTAATTCTCACGATTTTGTAAAGTGCCAGTTACCTCCTGTAATCCTAGGCTCCACCCTCTCTCCACCAATCCCCTGTGATCCATGTCCTTTTTTTTTAACTAGACGAGGAGATTCACACTTCATGCATTCATACTTGGATTCCTCTGCTTCTAGTCTGCACTTTGTTATGGATTCCATTCCAGAGAGGAATTGCTTGGGGAAAATCCAAGCTTTTGCATTCCTCCTCTCGACCGTCACAAAGTACAATGAATGAGCCTGTCGGAGGTCATTTGAGATCTGAAAGCTGATGTATAACAGGCTAACACAGAGGGTAGAATACACATGTGATAAGAGAAGAGACCTATGAACATCTCATAAAAAATACAAAAAAATAAAATAAAAATCATAAAAGGACAAACAAAGACAACTCATAGCTTAACAGCACACCAATAAAATGCTTAAAGGACCATACTGGTGCTCTGGCATATTTATCCCTTTGACAACGACTTATCAGATAACACAGGAATGTACAGCAGTGGTTTTCAAAATTTCTCATACGGGGGCACGGTGGCACAGTGGTTAGTGCTGTCGCCTCACAGCTAGAAGGGGCGCTGCTGTGGGTGCTGGCGGCGTGTCTGCTCCTCCGCGTCATCAGTGCCCATACCCGAGGCGGGGTTGACGAAAGGGCCTTTCTGTGTGGAGTTTGCATGTTCTCCCCGTGTCCCCTAGGGTAGATGCCCTCACAAAAACATGCTGTAATCCTGGACTCTAAACTGCCTCCCCTGGCCAGCCGGGGCGCCTGATGGAGGGGACTGGAACTGGTTGGAATAACGTGTTCCTTCCACGCGCTACGTCCAACCAGGGAAACTCCCCCCTGTCAGGTGAAAAGAAGGCAGCTTGGACTCCTCATGCATTGAAGGAAGCATGAGGCCAGTCCGCTGCCTCCCCAGGTTGGTGGAGGATGTGTAGAGCCCAGGATCACATTAGGAATTGGCACTGGGTGAAAAAATGGGTTGCAAAATCGTGGGATAAAAAATATATAAAAAAAAAAAAAAATCTCATACTAGGGCCCACTATTTATTCCGCATTTGAGCCACAGACCACCATTTGAGGACATTTTAGCCCCACAGACCCCAAGACTAAAGATTTATTTTGCTTTTGTCAACAATTCCAGCCTGGATTTTGGAGAAAACAAAACAGTCAAACATACAGATCAAAATGGCCATCAATCTACATTCTACATTTTTTATTTGTGTAGTGATAATTCACATGATGAATATTTTAACTCTTGAGGGTATAAAATGAAACTCTCAAGAGTTACACCTGGTTAACCAACTTTCCATCATTGAGCCCGGGGACCACCTGGAATCCTCTCAGGGACCACAGGTGGTCCCCGGACCCCCTGTTGAAAACTCCTGCCATATGCTGTAAACTGTATAGACTACAGCTCACTTAAAAATGCCCTACTTGGTACCCCAATTTCTTTTCTTCCACATTTGTTCCCGCAGAGCCCTGAAATTTTAAATAGTCGAGGTCATTCTACTGTACATCCAGCACTGCTGAAGGCCTAATATACGTCTCCGTTTTTTTTTTTTTTTTTGCTAATGTCCATGCCTAATCTGATTATTTCCGATTTCGCACCCAGGATAATACTGTCTGCCATGCCTAAATTATAATTTTACACAAATCTTCCAACACAGCCAACCCCCTTTCCCTCTCTCCCTCTATCTCATCTAATTGGCCCATCTCTCTCGCTGATTGAGAGCTTGTCTGATGTCACGCACAATAGAACGGACCATTGCTTATCAACGTTAATTATATTGCCTAACTAGTACTTAAGCAAGGCTATTTTGGAGGTAATTGGGTATATTTTGTATTTGTGTTTCCTCACTTTGAGCAAGAAATTCTAATGACTATGACAGAGAAAATGTCAGTGTGGTAGTGGGAGGGTGGCAGTATATGTTTGAATATCAGTGTTGGGCAGTAACTAATTAAATATTACATATTACTGTAATATTATTACTTTTTTCAGCAAAATATATTACTCTGCCAAAATGTGTAATAAGTAATATGTTACTCTGCCAAAACATGCCTCATTACTTATTACTTTTGAGCTTGTTGTTGCATGTGAAAATAGAACAGATTTACAAACTATCAACAGATAACAGAGATGCATTGTAATTTCTAGTCCACAACATCATTCTGCACAAATATACTGAATCGATATACTTATCGATACAGTTAACTGTATCACAAGTTATCGCAGTTGTGTCAAATTGTCACTAAACACATCTCTATTCCTTTGCGAGTAATATTGTAATATGTAATATAAAATTATTTGATTATAGTAATAAATAAAGTAATATTATTACTTTTTAGTAGTAACGTGAAGATATTACTATTGCACAACACCGGTGAATGTTAAGCCCACCGGCAGGTGAACCCACACAGGCTCACCTCACACGCTATATAAAAAAAAACACACAAAAGCAGGCTCTAATTTCTAAATAACCCAAACGCCCCTGTCCCCGTGAACACAACTCCACTCCATCTTTTTAGCAATACAGTAAACAGTAAACATTGCTCACAGACCTGGCATCCAACGGTCCTCTTATAGATTCAGCTTACCCCAATGTACAGGGGGGAGAAATTACATGTCAGGGTCCGTGACAGCGTGATTAATTTGTGACCGTATTATGGCATAGTAATCCCCTTCATGACGGCGTGATCAATCACACGGGGGTGCCACAGCCAGCGAAAACAACACCGCGCAGAGTCCCCAAGATGGATCCCTGCACCCCTCTCCCCCATACAGCCATAACAAAACAACTTGATAGAGTCGGGGATGGCGTAGGTGGCGGACAGAGATGAGTTGGGTGTTTAGGTTAGAGGGGAGAGAGAGGGAGGGAGACAGAGATGCAGCATATGAGAGTTAGCAGGGGCGGATTGGCACATATTTTCCCACCGGGACAATTTTGCCTTTGCCAGGCCACCATGAAGGGGGGGGGCAGCTGGTTAACCAGATGTAACTCTTTGAGAGCGTAAAAATTAAACCAAATGGTTTCATTTTTACACCCTCAGGAGTTAAAATATTCATCATGTGAATTAGTCCAACTTCTACAGTCTACACAACTAGAGAATGTAGAAGATTAATGGTCGTTTTGATCAGTATGTTCCAGGCGAGCATCTACCACATTCTAGTGCATTTTGGATCTTGGCAGTTGGCAACACTGCCTCCAGCAGCGCCAGCGCCCTGGCGCACAGGAGTGAACGGGAATATGGCAACTCTCCTACTTGAAGGCTCTGGTGTAGGACACCTTTTCTTTTTTGAAGGATAGAAACACTAGTTTGCCTGGTCTGGGCCTGGTGCCCTGGCCTGCCCTAGACTTAAAAAAAAAAACTAGGCCACTAGGTGGCGCAGGCCACCGGGAAAACTCCCTGTACTCCAGATGGCCAATCCGCCCCTGAGAGTTAGAGAGAGAGAGACAGAGGCAGAATGTTTTTTGTATGCTTAGGCAGTTCCATCTCTGGGTCATGCAAAGGTTCCAGAGAGCAGTGCAGTATGTGCGATGCATGCATCCATCTGTGCGTGTATATGATACTGGCTCTCACACTGTTAGGGTGGGTTTTCTCAGCAGTGTTTTACATGAGTTACTCTGCTCTCGTGTCTCTCAGCTTGCCCTCGGTGTTGGAAAGAAGCCAAAGGATCAATACCATTTTCAGGTTTCCAATCCGGTCGTTGTGGAAATAACTTTACAACAGCAGGCGATTGGAACACACAAGAGCCTCTGATACTCTGCCACTGCCAATGATTCTTCTAGTTTAAAATGTTTTTAGTTTGTATAACAATTTTGTTTCTTTTCATTATGTTGTAATAAAGTGTATGATGATAAGAGAGCCTCTCACTTCACGTGATTGATTAATTTCTATGCCTCTTCTTCACTATATCCCAGGCAAATATTCTTGACATATCAAGTTTATACATTCACTATACAAAAATGGCCAATCTACAAACTCAAATCTAGTTTGGTAAATGAGAAACTAAGAAATGAGAAATTGTCTGAAGTGTGGCCCATTTAAAGCGCAAATAACAAACAATCTGAAATTTGGTTTTAATACTTATTATATTGTATGTTGTATTATTCTGCTTGTCCATCAAGCTCATTTCTTATGGTTCAAGCCTCAGTCACCACTCTGATATAAACAGTCTTCATTTTTTCTGGACTTTGAAAGCAGTTTAGCTGCAGTACCACAATGTCCTGATGTGGTGGGGGCGCTGATATGCACATTATTTAACGTTCAAGTCATTGTAGTATGGATGCTAGATTAAACAACAATGATGGACATTGTGAACAAAGTGCAAATGCACTTTTGGAACTGAAGAAGAGAAGGAATTATACAAAGTCGAGTGCATTGATGACATCACCACAAAGACAAAATCAGATGAGCTGAGAGTAATTTCCGTTAAACTTGCATGATATGAAGGCCTGATTGTTGAAGGGATAGAAAACAAACAGACACACAATCACACACGCACACACACACACGCACGCACGCACGCACACGCACACGCACACACGCACACACACACACACACACACACACACACACACACACACACACACACACACACACACACACACACACACACACACACACACACAGGATTTATGTTTGTATTGGGGTATGGGCTGTCAAGCCCAGAAGTATTTTTTTTACATTCCTGCATAATGTCTGAGTGTGACCCGGAGGTGATATGACCATTTAATTGGATGGCAAAATCAGTAGGAGACAGCTGTTTTCAGTAGGCACATGTAAAAAAAAGAACACTAATAATAATACATTTAAAAAGTCACCAGCTAAGGATCCGATGAACCAATTTGGCCTCTAACCCCAACACCTCCTGGCAGCCTCCTTGGATCATCGGCAACAGTGAGATAGAAGACGCCAGAACTACATCCTTCTCGGTTTATAATCTTTTTTTGTTCCACAGTTTTTAGTGGCACACTCTTAAGCCATGTCAGGATAGATCTTGCACCATTTTTTGATTTTGCTCCTAATCCTACAGATTTTGTCCAAATCGGTAGGCGTATTTGATTAAAAACGCCACAGGCAGACTTCTGACAGGATTAAGGATTGTTTAGCTATAGCAGATCCACAAGCTCGTAGTGCGGCACTTTTGAATATTGTTTCAGAATGTTTTTTTTAATCATTGCTTCTGGGGAGCAACACATTTTTGGATAGGGGTCCATAGCCAAATACAGATCATTTTGGTCATCCTTGAAATGAAAAGGGTTGAGGTGATTAGGATTTGTCAGAAACGGTATCTAGTGTCAAAAACTAGAATTTAGCAACTGGAACTAGGTTCTAGCGTCAGGAACTATATGTAGCATCAGAAAATAGAATCTAGCGTCAGAAACAAGAATGTAGCATCAGAAACTAGAATCTAGCGTCAGAAACTAGAATGTAGCATCAGAAACTAGAATCTAGCGTCAGAAACTAGAATGTAGCATCAGAAACTAGAACGTGGCGTCGGAAACTACAATGTAGCGTCAGAAACTGGAATGTAGCATTAGAAACTAGAACGTGGCGTCGGAAACTACAATGTAGCGTCAGAAACTGGAATGTAGCATTAGAAACTAGAATGTAGCATTAGAAACTAGAATGTAGCATTAGAAACTAGAATGTAGCATTAGAAACTAGAATGTAGCACTAGAAACTAGAATGTAGCATTAGAAACTAGAATGTAGCATTAGAAACTAGAATGTAGCATTAGAAACTATAGAATCCAGTCAGGACAAAACGGATTAAGTTCCAAAAAATCTGGACTATCCCTTTAATGATGGATTCTATGGTTGCTTGTATTTTTCACCAGTGGTATCTGCACTCAGCAGACACCAATAACCAGCAGGATTACAAGGCATCAGAGAGCACTAACCAGGCTGAGGCGCTGCTCGGCTTTATTGAGGATAAATTACATATTGATCTTAGCACTCTGCTGGGGGGAGTGGGTGGGTGGGTGGGTGGTTGGCTGATGCTGAGCTGGTGAATTGACTATTGAGGTTTGTCTGTGAAATCATGATCAATTTCTTGCTGTCCTGGTCCCTTATGCACGCGTGTGCGTGTGCGTGTGCGCGTGCGCGTGTGCGTGTGTGTGTGTGTGTGTGTGTATGTCTGTGTGTGGGTGTGTGTGTGTAAGGTGCTTGATGGTGCAAAACCCATTTGGCATTTTATCATATTGCAACCCCATCTCTATGTGCATGATGGATGAAGGGCGCATTTGCATCCCCCCCATAGGCCTCTATACATTCATGCAAGTGTGGGTGCATCCTTGGTGTGTGTGTGTGTGTGTGTGTGTGTGTGTGTGTGTGTGTGTGTGTGTGTGTGTGTGTGTGTGTGTGTGTGTGTGTGTGTGTGTGTGTGTGTGTGTGTGTGCTGTTACTGCGCATATGCGTGTACATGTGACAGAGAAATATGTGCTAAAGTCTACATTAGGCATCATGCTGTTCTCCCATTCTCCGTGATAATATGATTAAGAGCTACCCGTGGCGCTTTCTGTCCGTGACTGGGCATGCATTATGTGCTTTGCAGCGTGTGTGCGTGTGTGTGAGTGTGAGTGTGAGTGTGTGTGTGTGTGTGTGTGTGTGTGTGTGTGTGTGTGTGTGTGTGTGTGTGTGTGTGTGTGTGTGTGTTCGTGTGCGTGCGCATGTGTGTGTGCGTGTTTATTTGTCTGCACAGTCGCCAGGGGCGGATATAACATTTACCAATTGGGCGGGTGCAGGAGAAAATGTTAGGGGGGACGCACCCATACCATTTTCGGTTACAGGACTTTTATTAGGGAATTAAGCATCAATAATAATAACATCAGTTGTTGTTGAAGTTGCAACAGACACGCAGCATGCATGAAGCTAAAGGTCTGACTCAGAGAGTTTTCTGTTTCAATGATGAACTGCTGTTGGTTTAGTGGTGACACAGCTGTAGTTAGTTAGTAGCAGTAGTAGTGTTTCAAATCATTTTAAATATAGGCACTTTAATTTGAAATATCTTGGGTTGTTTTGCATGCCATCGTGTTTGGTGGGGCAGTCTGGGCATTTAGGCCGGGGGCATTGCCCTCCCCCATGCCCATGCCTAGATCCGCCCCTGACAGTCGCGTGCTGTGCTTGCAGGGGTCTGGTCTGCAGCCAAAAGAGCCATCTAAATTTGCGTTATCTCCTCTTCCCTACAGCGCGGAAGCGACAGGGTGGATGCATGCAGCACCATCGTGCACAATGCAATCCACAACCTGGGTCAAATAAATCGTCACCCGACTATCACCCTATACAAGATTATACTAACACTGGACATGCTTATGGTTATATTACCACTGACCTCTATGGTGTCGTGTATACGGTAGCTGCTGCTGCTGTGGCACATGTGACTTCATACAGACCGGTCCATGTGGTTTAGGCTCTAAAACACCTCATTTACAACTGCTTGGCCTGCACAGTGTTGCCAACTTGGCGCATCTGTCGCTATATGTAGCTTTTTTCCAGACCCCCCTATAGCGCCAAAATTAGTGGAAAACTCCTGGCGGAAAATCTAGTGCTTTTTTTGCTGTTGAGTTGGGGTGAAATTGGTTGACAGGAGCCAGAGATAAAACCCTCGTTTTTCCACCATTTTTCCTCCTATGATAGAGTCCTCCTTCCTTCCTAGAAAGGACCATTGGTAACCAAATGGACCCTTTTAGATCTGTAACTCTTGAGATCGTAAAATGAAACCAAACAGACCCTTTCGGGTCTGTTTGGTTTCATTTTACGATCTCAAGAGTTAAATCATATTTAACCATCTGAATAATTTTCAAGAATATACACATTTAGAAAATGCAGAAGAATTGCTATTTTGACCAACCAACCTTTTGTCAGTTATTTCTCCTAAATTAGGCTGAGAGACTAATCTCAACATTAAACGGTGGTTCCCCGTGGCTAAAATGCAGAATAAACAGTGGGCCCTGGTATGAAACTGGTTGAAAACCCAATGCTCTAGCGCATTCTAGTGCATTTTGGAAGTGCCACTAGTGCATTTTGGATTTCGGCAGTTGGCAACACTGGGCCTGCACCATGAGAGCAAAGTGCTATCCAATCTGCTGATGTGGAGTTTTTATTCTCCCTGTGAGTGAGTGCGTGCATATATGTACCGCACTACCGCACTACCGCATATACACGATATGCATGCACATTATGTGTGTACACTATGTGCACTAGAGCTGCAGATATGGATGATTAGTTTCGCTGTGATTATTCTGCTGAATTTCCCCCAATTCCGTATTTCCTAAAAATGGTCTGAAAAAAATCATTAACATAGTGAAATACATCTGATGACATAATCAGGGTGTATTTCACCATGTTAATGATTTTTCTTTCAGACCCCTTTTTCCTGAGAGGGTACAAATGGAACCAAATGGACCCTAGCGGGTCCTTTTGAAATTTTTGAAAATGGGTGGAATTCCCCTTTACCTAATCAATGTCGGAACAATAACTTTTTCATAGAATAGCTAAATTAATTGTTATAATGGCATTAGCTGTTGCAGGACTATTTTTCAAATAACATATATTCCTAAAATAGTTTTTTAATACTTGCTATCATATTGCATATATCCCTTAAGCTTATTTCTAATGGTTTGTTTAAAACCAGGCTTGTTTCCATTCCATGCTAGCCTAGAAAATCAACAATGTTAAACATTGTAAACAAAGTGGAAATGCAAATTTGTAACTGAAGAAGAGTAATTATGCAAAGCAGGGTGCATCATTATGAGGCTAAAATCAAACTAGCTGTTCCCGAGAGCAATTTAAATTAAAGCTCCTATATCAGACTAATTGTTCAAACTTGGTTATTTGAGGGGATATAAAACACATATTGTATGGGAGCACCAGAAACACCCACAAATAAAAATGTTGAATTTCATGTTATTTTCCCTTTAAAGCAGGGGTTTTCAAGGTATTCCGGGGACCACCAGTGGCCCTTGAGATGGAATGTTGGTTAACCAGATGTAACTCTTGAGAATGTAAAAATGAAACCAAATGGACCCTTGCGGGTCCATTTGGTTTCATTTTCACACTCTCAAGAGTTAAAATATTCATCATCTGAATTAGCACTATTTAATTAAGAAGTCTACACTGTTTTTGTTTGCAAAATCCAGCCTGGAATTGTGAACAAAACCAAAAGAATTCTTTAGTTTTAGGTCTTTGGGGCTAAAATGTCCTCAAATGATGGTCCGTGGCTCAAATGCTGAATAAATGGTGGTCCCTGGTGTCAAAAAGGTTGAAAACTTTGGCTGTGACTCAGGAGCTAGCACAGCAGTACGTCTGCATGGGATCCTCTTAGTTTCATGTAGTGTTTGCACTCCGAATGGCTGCTTGATAAGTCCTATTTCTGTGGCAAGAGATGGTGTCACATTTCACACCTACAGCACTGCCATTTTTGGGGAAGTTCTAGCTTTGGCTAGAAATGTCACCTCCCATTACTGGCAGATTACACATTTGGGCATTTTATTAATATGAACACATACTGTATGTCCGATATTAAATAAGGCCCTCATTTATCAACGTGGTGTACACCCAAAAATGAACGTAGGACATGCGTAGAGCAGAATTCCCACCTTGTTTGACATATATCATTCCCACCATGAACTTGAAGTTGATCCCACGTCCGGACAAAACCCACGTCAGGTCGGGAGCTGTCGTAGGATTTGTCCTTGCCTGTTTTTCTGTCCTAAACAAGCGGGGCAGCATTGTCTGAACTGCAGAAAGGTATCTAAAGTTATCTATTCACTCCTAATAGCTATAAAACCTAATAAATGATACAGATGAAAAATATAATATAGGTTTGAAAAGGCATATTATGCGAGATTACATCCCTGATCCCGGTGGGGTGAAAATAAAATAAAAGCCACTTTTATTTGCAGTGACAAATACATGCACAGCCTGACTATTTAAAATGATATGCTACGTTAGTACAGGTATATCGTTCGCCTCAGTCACTCAGATAAACTGCGATTAAACTGAGATTGCATCGATGTGGATCTACAGTAGCCTACGTCTGGTTTGTACAACGGTCTGCACGAAGGATAGAAAGCTTGAGGGGGAGATAGGTAGGCTACGTGCGCTCTTCCTAAAAATGCATGGATTTAATCCTACACTACAGAATACAAACCTTTAGCCTATTCCATTTACTGCGATGCAATAAAAAAAATGTGGTCCGATGACCACCAGTGGTTCTTGAGAGGGTTCCAGGTGGTCCCCAGGCTAAGTTGGTTAACCAGATGAAAAGTTGGTTTAGCCAGATGTAACTCTTGAGAGTGTAAACTAAAAATAAAACCGAATGGACCCTTGCGGGTCCAAATACCATGCTATTATTTTACTTACTTAATAAACAACGGCAACTTGCGTGTGTCTGTGTGAAACAGAGAGGGGGGCGCCGCGGCAAGCAGCGCAATCGGTGGAAAGTTTTTATTCATTAATGCCTAATCCTGATGAAAAAAAGAATTAAATAAAAGCCACTTTTATTTGCACTTTTATTTGCAGTGACAATTAGCCTACATGCACAGCCTCACTATTTACAATGATCCTACGTTAGGTGCTTATATGTTCGCCTGAGTCACTCAGATAAACTGCAGACCTACAGTACTACAGTAGGCTGCTTGTGAGAGCAATTTCGGGAGTTGTGATCGCGGATTGGCGGGAGATTGCGCCGCTGTGGAGTAGCCTACACTGGTTTGTATTGTACAATGGTCTGCACGAAGGATAGAAAGCTTGTAAATCAGCATCATCACACTGGGGTCATCCCTATGTTCCCCGGGTCCTATGTTCCCCGGGTCCTATGTTCCCCGATACCGGGGAACATAGGACCCTCTTTTCAAAAAAGGGTTCTATGTTCCCCGCTCAATCCAAATAGGGGAACATAGGACCCTCTTTTCAAAAAGGGTTCTATGTTCCCGCTCAATCCAAATATACGCATACAGTTTCTCCCGATTTATTCGGAGTCCTCAATAATCCCAAATTTTATCATTGTTGATTCTGAATTTACAAAAGGCAGGTCAGTTATGGTTGAGGTGCTCCAGTCGTGGAAAAAAAAGTATCTATGGCTCTGTGTCCGCGACGTCCCTTCCCTCGATCCTCTCCTCTCCTCTCCTCGCTCCCTCTCCAGTCCCGATTATTAATTCAAGTTTGAATTGTGCATTAAACATTGTATAAAATGCAGGAACGAACGCTATGGAGAGCTATGGAGGCAAGTACAGACAGAAGCTTTCACCAGCCAGTGTTGAGGGAAATAACCAATCAGTAGGCCTACATAATGTGACATTGTTCATATTACATCTTGTTATTATTTTTGCATGAGATCAGTGTGATTTTAATATGTAGGCTATGTATGTGTTGCCTATTTTGTATAGAACTGAAGACCTTTGCAATAGCCTAATCTCTCTTAATGACTTGTGGAGTCTTGACGAGTCATTACGGTATTTATTTTGGACTCACATTAATGAATGAAATGCCCCGAAAAATAATCCGATCCCTTGCCTTTTATTTCTCTCCTCGGGGCGCAGCTGTGCTGTATATGTTGATCATCGTGATCTTCTCATATCCACGTGGAGATGCCGCCGCAACTGCATTTCATCATAGAATTTAAATAATAATACGGCAAACCTAAACAAATGTGATTATGCATAATCCTTACAATGTATTGTAACATTCTATTTGTTTGATATGTTTCTGTGAAGATGTCATTGTGAGAAAAGGATAGTTTTTCAAACGTCGGGTTTGTGGTCTTTCTGTGCCCTAATGATGTTGCGGGCCTGGCTGGCCTTGATCGTCATTAAACTCTACGTAATTAATATTCCCTTCACTGCATTAAGTTCTATATAAGGTGCCCATCCTGGCCATTGACCACATAATGCCTGCAAAACGAATTTGGTTATAGAAACATGTATAGTTGTGCAGTTGCCTCTGGCGTGCGCCATGGAGACGCAGCAAGACGCGCATTACGCACAGGAGTTTGAGAGCCTGATCGATTTAAAACTTTAATCATATATTGCCAAAAAAGCGCGCTCGTCTGTGCGAGAGAGAAATGAGGGGATCATTTATTGGTGCCGCTAACTTCCCCGAAAAATAGCCAATCTACAAGCACACAGATCTACAAGTGTGTGTGTGTGTGTGTGTGTGTGTGTGTGTGTGTGTGTGTGTGTGTGTGTGTGTGTGTGTGTGTGTGTGTGTGTGTGTGTGTGTGTGAGTGTGATAGTGTTGCGCGCAAGAATTGTCAACACTGTCCTTACGCCTAGTAAGGCAAGAAATAGTCACGCACAAAAACATTCCCGTCTTGTTCCATGTTACGATACCAGGCGGGGAACATAGGGCCCTTTTTAAAGAAAAGGGTTCTATGTTCCCGTTTTTTGTATGGACCGGGGAACATAGGACCCTTTTCTTTAAAAAGGGTCCTATGTTCCCCGGTCCATACAAAAAACGGGGAACATAGAACCCGGGGAACATAGAACCCGGGGAACATAGGACCGCTCCCATCACACTAATATGTAACACCTGCACTCCTGCAGTCATGTGCCTGCCATCGATTCATTTATTAATCACCGGCGATCACATTATATGGTTGATATGAGATTATGAACTGTCTTGTCACTGCTGGCAGTTATCTAGGCCTATCTCTGATTTAGGCTACGTGGTCACTCACAGGCAGCAGTCCGACTCGGGGGGGGGGGGGGGGGGGGGGGGGGGGGGGCTGCGCTCTTTCTAAAAATGCATGGATTTAATCCTACACTGCAGAATACTAACCTATGTAGCCTATTCCATTCACGGCGATGTAATAAAAACTGGTCCTATAGGCCAGTAGTTTTCAATGTGGTCCGAGGACCACCAGTGGTTCTTGAGAGGGTTCCAGGTGGTCCCCAGCCCAGGTAACCAGATGAAAGTTGGCTCTTGAGAGTGTAAACTAAAAATAAAACCAAATGCCATGCTATTATTTTACTTAGCCTACTTAAAACAACGGCGAACGGAGTTGCGTGTGTCTACGTGAAAGAGGGGGGGTGGGGGGCTGTCGCGCCGCGGGAAGCAGCGCAATCGGGCGGGGGGGGGGGGGCTGGCTGGCTGGCTGGCTGGCTGGCTGGCTGGCCGCATGAAGCAGCGCGATCGGTGGAAAGTTATTTTCTTCCCCTCATCACCATGGTTGCTGGTCGTATTGCAGTTGTTAATGTCGCAAAGAAAGGGAGGAGCGGCCTGTTTCCAAGGGCGTGCCAGATTGATTTCAGCCGTCACATTTATCATCGTAGGAAGGAAATTAGGATGGACTCAGCTGTTTGGGATCGCTTGATATATGCCGGGTGGAGTTGTGTGCACTCCAAAACCCACGTTGAAATTTGGGGACGAATATGCACTCCTTTTGATAAATGAGGGCCATACTGTATGTCCGATATTAAATCAGGGCGTAACGGTGCGATTCTGCAGCAGCTACTAGCGAGTCGCGACGAAGGCGCCAAACAGTAGCCTACTTCTCCGACAAGTCAAAATATAGAGTAACATACACTGGGGCACCCGCTTCGACCTCTATCCATGGATTGAATAGAGCATAATCACGAGTAATCACACGATCGAATACAACGAGTAGACGCAGATAACAGATACCCGCCGGGCAAGTAGATATTTTGTATTCATTGCATCGGTGGATCACGGCTACTACTAGTAGGGCGGGGCGAAGGAAGTTTTACTGAAGTTATGGTTAGGGTTAGGTTAGGTTTAGGCATAAGTTTACTGAGGTTAAGTTTAGGGTTGGGGTTAGGTGTAGGCATAGCCTAGTTTTACTGAGGTTATGTTTAGGGTTTAGGATTAGGCTAGGGTTAGGGTTAGACGGTGCTTTATGCGGTTACTAACCCTAAACATAACTTCAGTAAAACTATGCTTCGCCCCGCCCTACTAGTAGTAGCCGTGATCCACCGATGCAATGAATACAAAATATCTACTTGCCCGGCGGGTATCTGTTATCTGCGTCTACTCGTTGTATTCGATCGTGTGATTACTCGTGATTATGCTCTATTCAATCCATGGATAGAGGTCGAAGCGGCTGACTGGGGAGGGTTGCGTTGGTCAGTATAGGAGTCTACTAGATCAGTGGTTTTCAAGCAGTGGTCCCCAGCCAAGTGATGGAATGTTGGTTAGCCAGATGTAACTCTTGACAGCGTAAACGTGAAACCAAATGGACCCGCAAGGGTAGATTTGGTTTCACGTTTACACTATCAAGAGTTAAAATATTCATCATCTGAATTAACCCACTTAAAAAATCGACACAATTCGAGAATGTAAAATCCAACCTGGAATTGAGGACAAAAACAATATAAATCTTTAGCTTTGTGATCTGTGGGGTGAAAATATCATCAAATGGTGCATGGTCTGTGGTTCAAATGCTGAATAAATAGAGGGCCCTGGGATCAAAATGGTTGAAAACCAATGCACTAGACTGTTGAATGTAAAGGTTATTTTATACCTTTCAATGCATTGATAGCATTTGAATCCGCTACCTTGACGCTCTTTTACATCTACACATCACATGAGCTTCTGGTTGTCCAAAACACATCAACTCTGAACCGTCACACAACGAATGCCCATACAGGGGCGGATGTAACAATTGTAACATGTCCCATTTGGGGAGGCAAGAGAACATGTTGGAGGGGCAAGAGAAAATGGTATGGGGGCGGCTTCATCGAAGCCGCACCCATATCATTTTCGGTTACAGGACTTTTATTAGTCAAGTAAAGCATCAATAATAACATCAGTTGTTGTTGAAGTTGCAACAGACACATACGCAGCATGCAAAAAGCTAAAGGTCTGACTCAGAGAGTTTTCCGTTTTCAATGATGAAATGCTGTTGGTTTAGTGGTGACACAGCTGTAGTTAGTAGCAGTAGTAGTGTTTCAAATCATTTTAAATATAAGCACTTTCATTTGAAATATCTTGGGTTGTTTTGCATGGCATCGTGTTTGGGGGGGGGGGGGGGGGGGGGGGGGGGGCAGGCTGAGTATTTAGGAGGCATTGTCCCCCCATGCCCGTGCCTAGATCCGCCCCTGTGACCATACCCTGAATGGTCTTTGCATTGGACAAGTATATTCAATAGGTCGGTAGGTGCAGCAATGACTCAGGGGTAGAGCAGTGTTATTTCTGGATGTGAGGTTCCTAGTTTGACCAAGAGCTCCAGTGCTACAGTTAGTCTCGAAGTGTCCTTGAGCAAGACACTGGACGCCTAAGTGTTTTTGATGTTGCAGCTTGGTTCCTTTGCATGGTTTTTCCGCTGCCATTGATGTATGAATGTACTGTACTGTATGTGTGAATGGGTGAAAGTAATGCAAAATCTATGTAAATCGCTTTGGATAAAAGCACTATGTAAATGCATCCAGTTACACTGATGCAGTAGGTACGTTATTCATCCCTGGGGGAAAATTAAGGATAATAATAATCGGACAGACAAAAAGAAATAAACGGACGTTTCCTCCCGCTTAGCCTAAGTGGTGAGGAAGAAGCCCTTGATAGCCTGACAATCAGTCTGAATTATCATTTCGTTTCACTTCATTATTCAGTCTGAAAGCCTTCCCCACAACTGCAGTTTATGGGTCAGGCATCATAGTGGCAGTCTACGGTGTTTGTTTCATACAAACCCATCAGAATAGTGGAAAAGCAGAAGCAGATGTTGTTATCATTATTGTGGCTAATGTGCTAGCCCAGGGGTTTTCAACAGGTGGTCCGGTGACCACCAGTGGTCCCTGAGAGGATTCCAGGTGGTCCCCAGCTAAATGATGGAAAATCGGTTAACCAGGTGTAACTCTTTGAGAGCGTAAACATGAAACCAAATGGACCCTTTCGGGTCCATCTGAATTAGCCCAAGTCTACACAACTAGAGAATGTAGAAGATGAATAGTCATCGGTATGTTTGCCTGTTTTGTTTTCTCTGAAATCCACCTGGAATTGTGGATAAAAGCAAACTAAATCTTTAGTTTTGGGGTCTGTGAGGCCAAAATGTCATCAAATGGTTGTCTGTGGCTCTTCTGAATAAACAGTGGGCCCTGGTATGAAAAAGGTTGGAAACCACTGGTCTACGGTGATTGGTTCATACCAACCCATCAGAATTGGGATAGCAGACAACATTGTCATTAATGTGGCTAATGTGTTAGCCCGGTTGCTAACCAAGCAAACACAGCCGACGAGCGTTACTAGCATGTGAACAAACATGTCGGATGGTGTTTATTAAACCCAACGCATCTTTAAAGAAACTATTTCTCATAGGTCGATTTAATGGCCATATTGAGACAGACGCGTTTCGCCGCAGTGGGAGGCTACCGTACGTGTTACTTTTTTTGACACTGTTGAGTGACAGGGCTGTCAGCCAATCAGCTTCTGTAGTCGGATTTTCAACTAATACCGACGGCACCATTGACTGCGTCAGCAGACCTGAGAAAATAATTTAAGGTGGTGATTGAGGGCTGGATCCAGGCAAAGCCCTAGAACAGTCAACTGTGTTAACTGAACAACGACTATGATTATACAAACACTTATTCACGGCTGTAAATTTTATCTATATAAACTATTCATACTGTATGAGTTTCATGTAAATTATTGATTGCATTGAATTTAGTGTGGAACTCTTGCAACCGTATAATATGCACTGTATCGCATGTGCTCCCTTTGAAAGTAAAATGGAAGTGAAATGTACAGTATAGTCGGTTAGAGTACAGTACGTGTTCATCCCTGTTTTGCTGAAACAGCATATATTTAACCCTTTGTGTACTGAACATGTTTTGGTGTTCAACATTATGTTACACTTTAGCTATTGAAAAATATCAGATCTACAAGCTCATATCGCGATATGAGCTTGTAGGTCTGATTCAAAAAAAAAATGTGAAAATGATCTGCAAATCCAAGATCTATTTGACACGGGATCTAGTCTAGTTTCTCACTAGTTTCTACTTTCTGTTTCTGATCCTAGTTTCTGACAGATTCTAGTTCTTCTGACGATTTTTCAAATATAGCAGAGATACAAGCTCATAGCGCGCCACTCGGTGGCACGCTATATGAGCTTGTAGATCTGCTATTTTTCAATAGGTAAAACATAATGGTTACACAAAGTGTTAAGTACGTATATAACGTGTAATTGAGCAAATTACCTGACGGTGTTGCTTATTAGCTCAGGGATGTGTGACCTGAAACCCATTTCCCTTCCCTATAGCTCACTCAGAACCACATCACGTCTTAAGCCAGCAGCTCACACAGCTCAACTATCAAAGCAAATGTGCCATTCAAAATGGGAGAGCATTTAGCACCGGCGCTATGATCCGAGGCAGCCATGCTGCATGCTGCTACTTAGGTCTGAGCAATTCTCTCTCTCTTTTTGTATGTGACCGTTTATGCATGAACGCTAAATACAGATGAGGGGTGTGGGGGGTGTTGGGTGGGGTAGAGGAGTGGTGGTGGTGGTGCTGGTGGTGATGATGGCCTAGTAGTGATTTTAAGTCTGAAATTGCTTCTGCAAGGAAGGAATCTAATAAAAAAAAATCCCCTTTCAGTGGTGAAGTGCCTAAATCTTTCCAGGGGATTTTGTACAATATGGACCCCTTTGTAGTACGGTCAATGCATTAAAGCATGTGCGTGCATGTAGGTAGGTGGTAGTGTAGTGTTGTGCGTGCATGTCTGTCTGTCTGTCTGTCTGTCTGTCTGTCTGTCTGTCTGTCTGTCTGTCTGTCTGTCTGTCTGTCTGTCTGTCTGTCTGTCTGTGTGTGTGTGTGTGTGTGTGTGTGTGTGTGTGTGCGCTTTCCTCCTGTCATCTCTTCCGTTGGAGGAGGAAACACACACGCACACACGCGCGCGCACACACACACACACACACACACACACACACACTTTTTTCATTAGATCCCTTCCTTGAAAACAACTTTATGCTGTTATTTTTTCAGTCCACCCATTAATGCATCCCTTTGAGGAGCAGATCCTAGCGCCATATAAATGAGAGCAATAACACATTTTTTACAACACAGCAGATGTCACAGTGTTTCTGGAGGGGTTCTGTCCCCTTTGACTGCACCATACTGTACTGTATAGTGCAGGGGTGTCAAACTCAGATACAGAGTGGGCCAAAATTTAAAACTGAACAAATTTGCGGGGCTAGGTTTCGGGTGGTCTCCAGCTAAGTTGTAACTCTTGAGAACGTAAAAGTTGTAACTCTTGAGAACATAAAAATGAAACCAAATATTCATCATGTGAATTAGTCCTAATCTACACAACTAGAAGATTAATGGTCATGGACAGAATCAAAGGAAATCTTTAGTTTGGGGGGTCTGTCTGTGGGGCTAAAATATCCTCAAATGGTGGTCCGTGGCTCAAATACTGAATAAATGGTAGGCACTAGGATGAAAAATCTTGGAAACCACTGCTGTATATTACAGAGCAGATGGCAAAACAACAGCAGAGCATTATGGGATTTGCAGTATTAACGTTGAATGCAGTGTTACAGCGGCGCCACAGCTGTATAATACCGGCGGACCAGCTCTAATGTTAATTTGATGTTGCCTCAAGGGCCAAAGGAAATTACACAACGGGCCAAATTTGGCCCGCAGAGCCAGAGTTTGACACCCCTGGTATAGCGCATCCCGTCTGCATCAGCAGCACTGCCTTCACGGACGCTTGCTGTGCGTTTTACAACCAAACGAGGAGACAACAACATGTCCACCGTTTGGACGTTGTCACACACCTGCTCCCGCAAAGTGACACAAGGTAGGAGAGCTGCTGAATCCTAAAAAGGATCATTACTCTGCTCGCAGCAGTGTGTGTGAGGTTGTGTGTGTGTGTGTGTGTGTGTGTGTGTGTGTGTGTGTGTGTGTGTGTGTGTGTGTGTGTGTGTGTGTGTGTGCGTGTGCGTGTGCGTTGTGTTGTGTTGACTCCGGGACGTACGTTGCAACCAGCTATGAAATGGTCATGATCAATGGCCAAAAGGCTTGTGACAAATCCTGCTACTATAATAGACGCAGGTGTAACGCCCCGGATTCGAACCCGGGTCTTCCACGTGAAAGTCCAACATCTTAACCACTAGACCAGGGGTCTCAAACTCAATTTGCCTTGGGGCCACTAGAAGCAGAGCCTGGTCGAGGCCGGGCCGCAGCCACAGCGCGTCACATGGACAAACGTTTTTGCCATTTCAAGCCTATTTTTTCGCCATTTTCGCCTTCATTTCACTTAAATTTAAGTAGATTCAGACTCACCAATGTGGGATAAAGAGTGTGTGCATAGGTGGTGTTGTGTCGCACAAAAAACAAAAATAACATTTCTATAATAATATTTCTATTCCTTTCTATTTCTATTCCTTCCTTCCTTTGATATACCACTGTGCTATCTGTTTCATTCAGTAGCACATAATAGGATTATGATAATAACTATAACTGAACAATATTAAATGAACTATTTACTGGACAATAGAACCTACAAACAATACAAAATAACTGGACCAGGCAACCCATCAACAAAGTGGCTCTGATTTGATTGTGATGGCATGAATTACAACCAATAAGGAAGCAGTAACAAAATCTTTACTTTAGCTACGTATCAATTTATATTCCTAACAAAGCCAACTACAGCTTTTTTGAACTTATACAGCCACTACAAAGCAGCGCCATAAAATAAATAAAATCAAAAATATAGTTTGTCAGTGTCACTCAAAAACTAGTCTTGCAAACATGACACTAGAGTAGACCATCAGAAGCCCAACTAGCAGCATTGGTTTCCCAATAGTTGTCATGTTTTACACGTGCCTAAATAGGCTTTTATTTATTTGCGCTAGCCTCTTTGAAAACTATATCCCAGTTGCGCGACGTCTCATCTTTGCTGGCAATGCTGTCTGCAGTGGTCGCGCAATGGGGCTTTGAAAATAATTCAGCACTTTCGGTTTCTGACCCCACAATGTCGCAACTTTTCTAATAGATGGCTATGATTCTATCCAGCGCAGATGTAAGCCTGCCCTGGATCAACGACAACACCGTTCACTACAAGGCAAGGGGGACACAACAGCTCGTTTTAGACTACTCACCTTAGCTCAGCGTGCTGCTTTATAAGCCATGCATCCGCCCGTATCGGGCTTTAGAAAACTGCTACGCTGTCATTATTTACCAAACCGAACGCAGTCCTTGGTAAAAAGGCAAAGTTTTCTTTTCCCTACGTGTGTTTGTAAACAAGGAGCGGTGGATAGAGAGACGCCATGACAGGATCTCGCCCGTACTGCAGCCAATGGCGTCATTGCATTTCCTCAGATTGACAGTTCAGCGACAGAATGAACTAAACTGCACGGGGGGAGGGGCGTGTTTCAGGGTGCAGATCCGGTTCCTCTTTGCTATTCTGTGCAAATAGCAAAGCCAGTAGGCGGGCTTTAAACAGGATCTCAGTAATGAGCAGTCAATAGTAACAGACTGTTCTCCCGCAAATGCTTTGGGCTGCCTGGTCGGAATTTGACGGGGGAACTCGCGGCCGTCGCGGGCCGCATTAATATTAAACGTTCATATTAAGGTGGGGGCCACAAAATATCATCTCGGGGGCCGGAAATGGCCCGCAGGCCGGCAGTTTGAGACCACTGCACTAGACCAAGAGGACATCCCCTTGGTCCGGGGCCAGATACTAGACTTTGGAGGCCATCACGACAGAGGCTGTAGCCAAATGCTACACCCTACACCCACCTTCCTTTTGACCTCCTTCCACAGGGAAACCTGATCCGGGTCACGGCACCAATGTAACGCCCAGGATTCGAACCCGGGTCTCCCACGTGAAGGTCCAACATCTTAACCACTAGACCAAGAGGACATCCCCTTGGTCCGGGGGCAGATACTAGACTTGAGGCCATCACGACAGAGGCTGTAGCCACCTGCTACACAGGCACAGGCCCGTTTATCCGTCTGCCTTTGTCCTGCTTCTCCTACCAAACCATGCCATTTGCACCGATGTGACCATGCACAAAACCTCCAGCACTGTTGTCTAGACAGCATAGGCTATATTGCATCCATGCAACTGCCATATTTACTGTACACTGTCCATTTATATGAAAATATTTTTTTGTGCGGGGTCATGCAGCCAGACTACAAATTGCCTGCATTGCCTCCCGGACTAAGCTACTGTGACGTCAAAATCGTCACCCTTTTGGAGCACACCAGAGCCATATAGTATAGACAGAGTTACGCCAACTCTGTTCACATGGGGCCAGTCCAATGGCGGTTATTCTACAGAGACCTCTATTATCAAAGGTACAACAAATAGGAACGAGTCCCAGCCCTGAAGCAGGCAGAAATGCACAGGACTCAGGACTTTAATGATCTTAAATCCCTTTATTTTAGATACATACACAACATAAACACTAGGCTAGTCTTTAGTTGTTACTCTAGAACAGGGCAATAGGCTACTTTAAAACAGTTGTAATGTTGCTAATATGTCCTAAAATTGCTCTTATTTGCACCACCCTCATTGAAAACAATGTTTTTTCAACTCCAGAGTGTCCCTATTCAAGCTGCACGAACAGCAGCTCGAGCGCTCAGTTTCTGACCATTCAATGTCGCAACTCTTCTACTAGATGACTCATCACACAGTCCACACTGTGATTATTCTATGCCTCTGCACGCTGACCCAACCGCCGTCTGGCTTCGCTGGCCAGTCCATATAACACTTACGTAGTGCTGCTCGATGCGGTGAAAGTCCTCGGCATTCCTCTCTATAATCAACAACACGCCATGCAAAAGACGGACGTTACTTATACTCTTTTTGGGAGCCGCAATACCAAGCAAATGCATCTTACGCCCGCTGCTCATAGTGTTGGATATACGACTAACGCAGCGCTACCGACACACAAGTAGCGTCCCCTCCACGGCTGCCTGCCCTACAACCAGCAACCATAATGTCTAGTTTTGATTATTTTTCCATTACAGCATTTTGCGACTGCGGCATACGTCGTAGCGGTCGGGGCTTAATGTTAGGTTTAGGTCTAGGTTTTACTGAGGTAAACGGTCGTGACCGTTCCCCGGTCGAGACAGTCGTGACTGTTTGACCGCATGTTGCGATGCGTTACATGGTCACAAATTGATCTTGCTGACTCTTGTGTATGTGTTTGTCACATAAAGCACAACCTAATTAGTTTTTTTTTTCCTTTCTTTTTTCCTCATCTCTGTGTGTGTGTGCACGTGTGTGTTTGCGTATGCGTGAACGCATGTGTGTGTGTGCGTGTGCGTGTGTGTGTGTGTGTGTGTGTGTGTGTGTGTGTGTGTGTGTGTGTGTGTGTGTGTGTGTGTGTAAAACCGGAAAACAGATGGCTGGATTTTCATAAAACATGGTGGCAACAATAGGGTGCCCCAGAGACAGGCCTAATTAACATCAGCCACCGATGTGCTCTGTCTCAGAGATCTGGCCACCTTGATCTCCTGACTCTTTGTTTTGTCACCCACTGATGGGCTCGTTTTAGAGATTTTGCCAGTTCTGGAGACAGACACTATTATCTATATGAATTAATTGTGACCCGGGTGTGTTTGTAGTCAGTCAGAGAGGAACTATAGAGCTGAGGAGTCCCGCACTGTTGTGACGTTGCCCGGCTCCAGAAATGAATTCCCCCTTCATTTTCCTCATAGACTTTTCGAAAATGATTTTTATGAAGACAATTACGTCGCAGACAATGGACAATGGGGTCAGCAGTGGTTTTCAACCTTTATTTTAAATATTGTTATTTATATTATTGTTTTTAATATAGTTTTGTTCACCCAAATGAAGAAAACAATATTTTAAAATAAATGAAAATTGTAAATAAACTTCTACCGTCTTCTCACATATTAGGAGGACAATATCAGTCACCAGAAAAAAAGATTGGTTGTTTTTGAATAATCTGTCATGGTTAAAACAGAGTTTTAAGTTATAATGGGTTTGTATAGGAAGGAGGTTATAAGGAGGATACGCTAACATGAACATCAAATATCTAAATACTGAATGGAGTAACTTATAAAACGTCTGGGGTGTTCACATGAGACTGAGTAGACCATGAAATTACCAAAAGTTATTTTGAAAGTGAAATACGCCTTTAACTAGTGGAATATCCTGGGTCAGTTTGTGTAGTATTTGCACTGGTATATGATCAAACCTAAATGATACAGTCCTTCTGTAATATCGAATCGGCACTGTTGTGCCAAAGAAAGCTCCTCATAGTGACTCATACTCCCAAACCCAAGTTATCATGCCAGCCAATAGAATTACTCTGTATCTGATTGATATTAAATGCAGGCTCAAAATCCAAAAAAAAGACATGATATTGCAGACACAAGCTGATAAGTAACTACAGATGTAGCCTCAAATAACCACAGGATGTGTAAGGCAAGCGGGGAAATGTGTGCATTTTTTCTTCCCCTCTCCACGGGCAGTAATGCTGAAACAGCAACACTGCAATCACTCTCTGAAGCAGCATATCAGTCTCTCTTTTCATAGTAGTCGACATAGCTACAGTACTGTATGCCCTCACATCTATCCGTCTGCCATATACAGTATTAAATAATATTATATATATACAAAAACAGAATATAGTTGCAAGCAGCGATAGCAGGGGCCAAGGATATTGTGCATGCGGGTGCACATAACAATTTTAAGGCTAGTTCACAGAGGATCATCTGGAGAGGGTCCCACAAGCGATGGTGGGACAAGGTGACGGTGTTTGAGACAAATAACATTAACTTTGTTAATGTTTGCCGAGTTAGCATTTGTGAGAGAAACAAGCTACATGGGCTATAAAAATAAGCCCAAACCCCCGTTTAAACATAATACCGTGGCAATTTGGAAATAAGAGTTCTACAAGCCAACAATGCATCACACACTTGCCTGCATGAATGGAGTAGTGTTGACCGTAGGTCGCAAGATTACTAGGAAACCTACAAAACCTGTCAGTCAGTCAGTGACTCCGTCACGCCACCATATATGGCTGCCAGTCCGTCACGCTCTCATATACACTGTATGAAGATTACAACAATGATCTCATCAAACCCTGGATATAGCCATGCATGGAGAAGACCGAATCACCTTGATCTTTACAGCCAGCAACTCTACAACTGACCTCAAACATCAAGCCATTAGATCTCCATTAGAGCCTGGATATTCTTTAAGCATTTAAAATATCTGTTAAGACAATTCATAACATTTATGACTGCAGAACGTTGTGCAGTGCAGAACATACTTAATGTAACTTAAACCTACAAATTATCTAGATTGCAATAGCACGATTTTTTTGATTTTCATAAATCATGAACATAACGTCTCGCCCCAACCTCAAGGATGCACATTTTGTTCATATTACTGCTAAACAGTTCATATTACTGCTAAATACTGCTCTCTGGGTAAGGAGTATCAGTAAGGAGGAACTGAGAATGGCAGGCGTGTGGCAAGACTGCAGTCAAAGAAAAAAAGATGACTGATAAATGTTAATCCAAAATTCAATCTGTGACGTGTACATTTAATCACAAACACTGAAAACTGTGTGATTTTTTTATTTTTATTTTTTTAAGCTGTATTATTTTCTTTAAAAAACAGAAATGGAGGACAGGGAGAGGAAGAACTGAGAGGAAAAAAATACAAACTTTAAAGATGCATGTCAAGAGAAACTCAAAACAATACAGTTTTTATTTGTCATCATTTCAATCTTGCAGCAACAATGATATGTACAGTTCTACAAGAATTAAAGCACATCCAAAAGCATCACTAAACCGGTGTCTCAGACAAGGCAGGCTGTTGACAGCTGAGGCCTTTGGCTGGGTCTGTAGACCCAGAGTTGGTCTGAGGCAGTTCTTCAGTAAAGGCTTTCTCCATTAACTTAAGGATAGGCCTGCGGAATACATCCTTGAAATTCTGACCCATGAACACGTAGAGCAGTGGGTTTAGGCAGCTGTTGAGAAGCGCCAGGCTGTTGGTTATGGGAAACCCGATGTTGCCCACGAGATCCAGTTTTTTCCTGGACTCTGTCCCAAGGAGATTCACATACCGAATCAGAAACATGATGTGATAGGGGGCCCAGCACAGGAAAAACGCAGTGATAACAGTCGCTATGATTTTGAAGGAGCGACCCGATTGTCTGGCCAGGGAGATGTTATTCCTAAGCCGGTAAATGATGACGGAATAGCAGGAGACGATGGCGGTGAAAGGGACAACGAATCCTATGACGAAGCGAATGACGATCATGACCCGAAATCTAAATCTATACAACTGATTTACTGCAGGGGTAAGCGTGCTGTTGGCATCGCTGAGCGCAAGGTTTTTGTAGCACAAGATGATATCCTTATCATGGCCAGAGGATCGTGTATCCCTAAATATAAAGCTAGGGAAGCTGAGAGCCAAAGCCAGCACCCAGACACCCAGACACATCCAAGACATCCTCCTGACGCTGCGGTGGTTCTGGGCCCACACTGGACGCACCACACATACACACCTGTCGACACTGATGAGCACTAAGAAAAAGATGCTGGCGTACATGTTCAGGTAGAAAACTAAACCTTCCATTTTGCACATTAATGTTCCAAAAGGCCAGTGGCGATCCAGAGCACTCTGTGTGATCTTCATGGGCAGAAACGCGGCGGCGAGGAAGTCGGCCACAGCGAGGTTGAGGTAGCAGACGGTGTTGACGGTTTTCTTCATCTTCAAGCCTGTCACCCAGATGACAGCACCGTTCCCCAACACGCCGAGAACACAGACCAGGCTGTAAATGACCAGGGACATGGTCTTGATGGATTTAAAGAGTTTAGCCCGCCCATCATCATCTTTCCAGAAAGAACTGTTTCCAATAGACAGTTCCATCTCTTTATTGTGATAAACAGCAGCTGTGGTCAAATTCTCCATCGCCCTACAACATAAAATAACAAATGCTTTGTTATTTGGCATGTGTTATTAATATTACTATTATTACGACAATATTTGGTGCCAGGGATCCACATAAAAATAATTTCATACTGTATATACTGTATAACCATCCTACAAGCACACAACATTGCAAGCCTGTAGGTAGCTTATTTTACAAATTACACACCTGCTATTTTACAAATAACACTGCACCTGCAAAACGCAGAGTCAGAAATAAATATAAAAAAACCTGACTGATACATCTTTATCACCTGAATCCAGAGATACATTGTAAATAAGTTTTGTCAGTTTTAGAGACAATCACTGTCTAAGTTTTTTTTTTTTTAGGGATGAGAAATTCTAAATATCGATGAATACTTGCACACATGATCACCGGAAAGATGCTCAAAGCTCTCTATTTGATACTGAATCAAACAAAGAAATTAATAAAAATCTATTAAATTTCACACATCAGCATTTTGTAAGTGATAGAGTATATATATGTTATAATAAGTACTGTATAACCCTTTGTATTCTAGATAGCAAGCATGTCTATAGTAAAATAAAAGTAAAATAAAATATACACGTGTTTTGTAAGTGATTAGTATTGAATAGCTTTCATATTCTAGATCAGGGGTTTTCAACAGGTGATCAGGGGGCCACCAGTGGTCCCTGAGAGGATTCCAGGTGGTCCCCAGCTAAATGATGGAAAGTTGGTTAACCAGATGTAACTCATTAAAGGTAGGGGAAGTGATTTCACTTTTGTCAGATATCACCCAAAAAAAAAAAATTCTGTTAAAATGCTCTATTATAAGGTGTGGAAACCACATATGGAGTTTCCCCCTCCCCCACGTTAGCAGAGGAGCTAATAAAAGTTCCCAGGTCACCACAATTCTCCTCCAATCAGGAGAGAGCAGCAGGTTCACATAGTGTAGCTACTTTTGGGGGCCCCTAGTGCACCAGGCTGGTACTACACCATGAATTTCAAATCACTTCCCCTACCTTTAAGCGTGTACACTCTCAATAGTTAAAATATTCATCATTTGAATTACCCCAAGTCTACACATCTAGAGAATGTAGAAAATTAATGGCCATTTTGGTCTGTATGTTTGCCTGTTTTGTTTTCTCCGAAATCCTGCCTGGAATTGTGGACAAAAACAAAAGAAATCTTTAGTTTTGGGGTCTGTGGGGATAAAAAGTCCTCAAATGGTGGTCCGTGGCTCAAATGCTAAATAAATAGTTGGCACTGGTACGAAAAAGGTTGAAAACTACTGTTCTAGATAGCAAGCATGTCTATACAATTAATAAAGTAAAATAAAATATACTGTACCTGTTTCAAAGTGTTGAATAGGTGCCGTGTCAGTCAGAGAAGTGTTTTGTTCAAACTATGATCAGCGAGCAGTAGCACTGAGAATTACAGTATATCACCATATAAACGGCATATCAGGGGCAGATCTAGACATGGGCATGGGGGGGGAATGTCCCCCCAAATGCCAACAAACACGATGGCATGCAAAACAACCCAAGTTATTTCAAATTAAAGTGCTGATATTTAAAATGATGTGAAACACTACTACTGCTACTAACTTCAACTACAGCTGTGTCACCACTAAACCAACAGCATTTCATCATTGAAAACAGAAAACTCTCTGAGTCAGACCTTTAGCTTTATGCATGCTGCGTGTCTGTTGCAACTTCAATAACAACTGATGGCATTATTGATGTTTTACTTGACTAATAAAAGTCCTGTAACTGAAAATGACCTACCATTTTATCTTGCGCCCCCAATTGGGAAATGTTTTCATCCGCCCCTGCGGCATATTAATGATAGCCCATTATAGTGGATAGCAGTTATAATTACAGCTGTGTGAAAGGGGAACATATTTGGGGAAGTTGCATTTGTTTCTTAGAAAATGCATCACTTGTTCACAAAAAAAAGCGCTGGACAACCATCGAGTGTATTACTAAGGCATTGGCAAATATAGCAATGCTGGGGCTCTAACTTAAGCTCAAGTTTCAACGTTTTTTCATATACGTATATAGTTCAGTTCAGAGATCAATAGAGAACAAAAGTTGTATCAAAGTTGCTTGGCAATGACTAAAATAGGACATGAGTTATATACATGTTTTATTTTTCAGTTTATTGCTATGTTTTTTTTTGTTTTTGTTTTGTTTTTTTTGTTTTTTCCCAAAAACAACTGCACAGTTATAAGCAGTGTTGGGTATCGTTACTTTATAAACTAACGACGTTAGGTTATTGGACTACTGCCCCCTAAAACTAATCTCGTTAAGTTACAAGTTACTTTCTATAAAAAGTAACGTAATAGATTATTTTCCGTTCCTGAACACAATTAAAATACTCCTTTTCTCTTTGTTTTTAATGTATGCACAATTTAGTTGCATTGTATTACCAGTGCATCAGTCGCACTCCATGTTGCACACATGAAAACCATCATCACCAACAACAACAACGACAACAACAGTGACACCATGTCACCCACTATGAACTAGGTTGGTACAAAGTAGGCGATGTCAGATCCACAGTAGGCGCACAGACAATATTATGCTGTACGCGGTACAACCAGTCAGATAGCATGATGATGCCCTCTCCATGCTGCACGGCGGCAACTCCTGCAGGCTTTTCAACTGACCATCATAACCCAGCCTATGAACTACAGTAGTCTATATAAGACAAGGCACGGCGGCCAAACAATGAATTAAACATTACTCACCTAATAACGCAGCCAGAGTTTATAGCCGATTCCCAATCGAGAGTGCGCGTGTTAATCCAAAAAATTAATCCAACAGTGTACGGCGTCATTGTTTACAAGACTTTTAGCAAGTCGCGCCTACAGTAGCTGCTTCACTACGCAAGCAGCCAGCGGACTTCCTCTTTCTTCCTTTTCAAAATAAAAGATTCATACTAGAGTATAACTACACACCAGCTAGACAGTAGGTTTACTATTATTTCTTAGGCGGATTTACAGGATGTGCAGACAGAAAATGTAAACTACGCACATCACTCGCAGAAGGATGAAGCCACAACGTGCAGTCGGCTTATTCTACCATAACAGAAGGAGGAATATACGCTACAACACGGGCAATCTCAAGAAAATGAATTGCGACGAACTATAGTAACGAGTTACTTTTTTGGAAATGTAACTAAGTAACTAACTACTAAATTGCAAAAATAACTCGTTAGGTTACTCCGTTACTAATAAAACTAATCTGATTACGTAACGAAGTTATCAATAACGCCGTTATCCCCATCACTGGTTATAAGCCAGAACTGAAAAAGGAGAAGGAATAGAGAAACAATGAGGGCTCCTGCACTAAACCAACAGCATTTCATCAGTGAAAACAGAAAACTCTCTGAGTCAGAACTTTAGCTTTATGCATGCTGCGTGTCTGTTGCAACTTCAACAAAAACTGATGTTATTATCGATGCTTTACTTGACTAATAAAAGTCCTGTAAATGAATTTTCTCATTTTCTCTTGCCCCTCCAACATGTTCTCTTGCCCGCCCCCCCCCCCCCCCCCCCAGTGGGACATGTTACATCCGCCCCTGCTTGTCCCCTTAAATATAACATACTTGCATATTTATTGAACGCTTGTATTATCTGTCTGTCTGTCTGTCTGTCTGTCTCTCTGTCTATTTATTTAATCAGAGGCAAGGACACATTTTGGGGACACATGTTCAATTAAACCAGTGGTTTTCAACCAGTGGTCCTTGAGAGGGTTAACCAGATGTAACTCTCGACAACGTAAACATGAAACGAAATGGACCCTTGGCTTGCGGGGTTCATTTCGTTGCAGGGTCCATTTTATTACGTGCTAACAGGAAGGAACTGCAACAGAAACGTTCTCTTATCACCCCAAAACTCTAAGGAATCTTCTCTCTGGACATCTGCTGTGTGGCCTCAGCTATACGAGTCAGGGTGGATCTAGGCATGAGCATGGGGGGGCAATGCCCCACTAAATGCCCAGACTGCCCCACCAAACATGGTGGCATGCAAAACAACCCAAGATATTTCAAATCAAAGTGCTTATAATTAAAATGAGTTGAAACACTATACTGCATCTAACTATACAGTAACTACAATTGTGGCACCACTAAACCAACAACATTTCATCATTCCAAACAGAACAACTCTCTGAGTCAGACCTTTTTGCAACTTCAACAACAACTGATGTTATTATTGATGCTTTACTTGCCTAATAAAAGTCCTGCAACCGAAAATGGTATGGGTGCGGCTTCATTGCCTCTCTCGAGTCTCGAGTGACTGCAGCCAGTGTCTATACTTCATTTCAAATGTCTTAACAAAGTAATACAGGATTAGGCACTTTCTCCCTAGTTTTTTCCATCTCTCTCTCTCTCTCTCTCTCTCTCTCTCTCTCTCTCTCTATCTCTATCTCTATCTCTCTCTCTCAGGGGCGGATGTAACATTTCCCAATCGGTGGGCGGAGAAAATGCTATGGGTGCAACTTCAAAACCCCCACCCCCCCACCCCACATTGGGAAATGTTACATCCGCCTCTGATACGAGTGCATGCTTCAGCAGCCATTCCAACATCAGCGCTCTTATGAATATCTCAGCAAATTGCTAAGGGACTGTTGCTGCACAGTATGTGTACCATAACAACAAACTAAGTGGGCAGGGTGAAGAGGCCATCATCTCATCTGTGGTTGTGGTGACAACTCCCAAAGTGTTTAAAATAAGCGTAACCATATATTTTTTTTGCTTGGGCATAGGTAGTCATTCACTGTGCATAATCTAATTAGCTTTTTTTTTCTTTTGACTTGATGCACTTATATTTATCGAAGCATTTTGAGATCAACGCCTATCCATCTGTCGGTTACCCAATCTTCCTCCTAGATTTCATGCATGGCGAATGAAGGACATCCCCTTGCCTTGCCGTCAACCCCTATGGGTTTAGAGCAAAAAAAACGAAGAAAAACTGTACATATGAGTGATTTGATCTGTGCGTCGAGGGTTCAGGAGCATACTGTAGGTATAGTTAGAAGTGTAGGGCCATAAGGCAGATGGGCAGCCACTGAACTTGGTAAGTTTCCTCATGACTTCACAGAATATGATACATTGTTTTGTTTTTTTTTTTTAGTTTTTATTTATCATTTTTCATCACTTTTACAAAATCTTCATCCCCACCCCCTGTGAATCCTATCCTCAAATTGGTTCCAATTATAATTACATGAGAGAGATTGGTTGGTATAAAGTTCATGCAATATGACATTGATGCATTGATTTGCCCAATTATTTGTGAGATTAACTGTGGACAAAGATACACGCACACACACACACACACACACACACACACACACACACACACACACACACACGCGCGCGCGCGCACACACACACACACGCACACACACGCACACGCACACACACACACACACACACACACACACACACACACACACACACACACACACACACACGCAATACTGTACGTTGTATCCTTCACTCCTTTCTTCGACATTATTTCTTCCGTTTATAGAAAAGAAAAAACAATTCCATGGAAATAATACAAATCCAAAGGTTTATACCACAATCTGCCGTCTGAACATGCTCTCCTAACAGAGAATGACATTTTGTTTTCTTTCATTAAGGGTCATCTAACCCTAATAGGCACAGAAGGCATTTGTCCGTAAGTAGCTATGGCTCCTCTTTCTTGGAGCTACTTACAGTATGGCGATTAGTCAAAACTCCGCTAAGCCTAAGCTGAGTGGACAGCAAGAATTATATAACAAGTTTACTCACCGTTTTCCTTTGCATTCTATAAAGCCTGTTGTATTGTTCTCAGAAAATTGAGCGATGGGGAGAGAGGTGGAGGAAGTGCATTATTGGTTTCAAAAGGCCGATGCATACAGAAGCAGAAGATACAGTTGGAACAGAGTCCTGATCTGACTGATATGGGTCTCATGGCAGCCTTGTGGCCCGGCAAGGCTAAATAGTCAGCGGATTCGACCGTTATCAGTCGATAAGATCGCAGTTATTAGTTTCCGTCAGCAGGACAATTTCGTCTCAGTATGGTCATGTTCTGCCGACCCATCTTGCAGTCATGGATTCTTTCAGTTGATAATGCATAAGATGACAACTGTGATCTTATCCACTGATAACGGTCGAATCTGAGGCGCAAAAACCTAGCCCCCTCCAACCGTAACCCTAAGCCTAAATCCCCGGGCAGCGTAGGGTTTTGCTACAAACATACCTAAACCCTTCTCTAACCCTAACTCTAAAACTAACCGCAAGCAGATGCATTATCAACAGACTGCAAGATGGGTCGGCAGAGCATGACGATACTGAGACGAAATTGTCCTGATGACGGAAACTAATAACTGCGATCTTATCGACTGATAACGGTCGAATCGGGTACTCTCTACAAAATTGTAACCTGTAACATCCTGGCAAGTGATTCGCACCTTTACTCTGTCCCACACCAAACTTGGCAAAGACACTGTTCAGAGAGAACATCAGAATACCCACACCAGGAGGCCTGAAGTTAGTAATACCGTAAAACATACCGGTAATTACGACGACACACAAAACGGGCCCTGTGTCTTATCCAACAACCATAATGTTAGCCCCAGCAATTACAATAATAGTGCTGTGGGTGTGAACTGGGAAGGGGTGAGGAGTGAGACGCTCACTACAACAACGGTTCTGTGAAAGTAGAAAGGACCTATTATCCGTTGTACAGTAGGTTAGGCCAATCTAATGCTGCTGCCAAAAGATGCCAGCAGTTGTAAACAAACCGAAAATGATTCTGCACTGTGTTTCACAATGCGACGATTCAGCAGAACTATCTTTAGGCAAGGGGAGTCTTAAGGTCGAATTCTGACACCTGTACTGTCTGAAAACACACAGCAATTGCCTGTGTGCTGTACAGAATGTGCACGCATGTGCACGTGCATGTGTGTTGCGTGACTGCAAGCTTTTCCACCTGCCTCACCGATAAGCAGAAACCTCTCCAACAGTCATGCAACAATGGGGCCCAATCTATAAGATGAGGAGTTCGTATTAATGTGTTTGTGCATGTAGGCCAGTGGTTTTCAACCAGTGGTCCGGGGACCACCAGTGGTCCTTGAGAGAGTACCAGGCTAAATGATGGAAATTTGGTTAGCCAGAACTAACAATTTGAAAGGGTAAAACAAGTGAGTGAGTGACTGAGTGAGTGAGTGAGTCAGTCCCGGATGTAACATTTCCCAATTGAGATTTACAAGATTTATATCTTGTACAGGACTTATATTAGGCAAATAAGCACCAATAATAGCATCCATTGCTGTTGATGTTGCAACTGCCACGAAGCGTGGCTAGAGCTAAATGTCTGACTCGGAGAGTTTTCTGTTTTGTATTATGGAATAGTGTTGGTTTAGTGGTGCCACAAATAAGCACTGCCACAAATAAGCACTTTAACAGACTGCGTGCCCTTGCAATAGAGCTACGTCGCCGGTTATCATTATGAAAAATAGTTATGACCGATGCCTCTTAGGTTGATCTACGTCACGCTATGTCACTCACCGTCGCCGGTTTGATACGATCCCAATGATAACAGCAGTGAGCAGCGACCGCATATTCCATTCAGAACGGACCAAAATAAGGGACGGACCAACCCGGAACCGGAAGTGTGTCGCCAACTAACTTGTCCGACGGGAAACATGGACCGAAACATGAAATATGACTTTTAGATGAAAATCGCTGGCACTGGCTACCTCAAAAAATATGAAAAAGGGCTGGCACTGGGAGTGTTAATTTGACATATCTTTGAAATCTGGGTTGTTTTGCATGCCATGAAGTTTGGTGGGGCAGTCAGGGCCTTTAGTGAGTGAGTGAGTGAGTGAGTGAGTGAGTGAGTGAGTGAGTGAGTGAGTGAGTGAGTGAGTGAGTGAGTGAGTGAGTGAAACAAAGAGAGAGAGAGCCTGTCTGTCTGTCTGTCTGTCTGTCTGTCTGTCTGTCTGTCTGTCTGTCTGTCTGTCTGTCTGTCTGCCTGCCTGCCTGCCTGCCTGCCTGCCTGCCTGCCTGCCTGCCTGCCTGCCTGCCTGTCTGTCTGTCTGTCTGTCTGTCTGTCTGTCTGTCTGTCTGCCTGCCTGCCTGCCTGCCTGCCTGCCTGCCTGCCTGCCTGCCTGCCTGCCTGCCTGCCTGCCTGCCTGCCTGCCTGCCTGCCTGCCTATAGCTATAGAGGGGGATCCATCATCCTCAGGCTTCTATTGACATGAACGTCAGGAGCCATCAAACTGAGCAGCACAGAGGTGCACCACAAGGCACTCAGTATAATTAGGCACATTCATTCCACACGCAGTAAGCATGCGCACGCACACACACACACGCACACACACACACACACACACACACACACACAGACACACACACACACACACACACACACACACATGCATGCACGCACACACACAGCATGTGCAGTCAATACTGCATGTACATAGAAACATGTCTGCATATGCAGTCATGCACAACAGCATGCATGTATGCGACGCGCACGTTTGCACACACACACAAACACACAGGGAAAGAGAGTCCTGACGGAATAATAGCACAACAGGAATAACACAACAGTTACACACACACACGCACATGCATGCATGCATACAATCCATACACATTTTCCCAAACAAAATCAAGATAGCCATACACACTGTTTGCCAAACACACTATTAACAATATTAACATCGTTAGTTCTGGTTCAAAAACCAGCAAACAAAGTATTTAGATTTTGAGAGTTCATATACATCTTTAGTTGAGAGACAGGCAAAATATTTGCACAAACCGTATTGTACATACAGTATAAAGAATTATAATCTGGACATAAGGGCATGCAAACTGTATTTTTGTCTGTTTGGTTAATATTTTCTCTCTAACATCATACCCTCAGGAGCCACAATCATGTTTTTCACCTTGAGTAGCTCCATATGTCTACTGAACTCTTAACCTTCCACCTCCCGCCACTGCCCCATTCAGGGAAAAAAAGAGTCTCATAATTGGCTTCATGGTGATGCTATAGCAGCGAAACTTCACATTTTGGCCTAAAACCTGTATAGGTCCACTCGGTCAACTGTAATTGATAATTCCCAGGAGTCTGCCATTCTTATTGACGAGGCATGTTGTCTGGGAGCCGACTGACACGACTGCACCGATAAGACGAACCCGGAAATCCTCAATCAGTGTGGCCGGTTGGCCACGTTGTTTTAAGCCAGAGCCTTCTAGTGGGAGAGTTAGGATATTCGTGTACCCGGAAGCAGGGCCCGAAAGCAGAGCGGAGTAGCCAGCTCACGTGGCTATGAGCCTCTTTGAGTCCTATCTGAGCATAACGCTCAAAATATAGTCTATGATAACGCTCACTACTCCTGCGAGACATATGCCGTATTGCGAGACTTTGCTGGTCCCTATTAATTCCCATTCATGTCATCGACTTCCGGCTTGAGAGTAGACTCACAGAGCCCCTCCATGCTCCTCCAGCAGCGCGAGCGCCCTGGCACATAGGAGTGAACGGGAATATCCTAACTCTCCCACTAGAAGGCTCTGGTTTTAATCTTTGTGTCACCGTGGCACCGTGCTGGAGGTTATGGTTAGGGTTAGAGGAGGCATCGAGAGCGTACAAATTCAGTGTACAAATTCAACCAAATGCACCCATTCCATTTGTACGCTCTCAGAATAAAGAAGCGTCTAAAGAAATCCATTAACATGGTGAAAATACACCATGTATCCTGTTTGTGCCATTACATTGCTATTTATTTGAGTTTTGTTAAATTAAGCACCAGTGCACCTCATTTGCAAACAGCTTACCCCAAGTACAATATTATTCCAACTATATTCATAACATGCACCAATTATAATCCTATTGCACTAAATAGATGGAAAGCTATTCTGCAGATGACACATTTCAATGTTATTTGTTAACAAAATGAGTTATTTGTGTTTTTTCTCAATAACATATTCTAATTCAGTCAAAATTACATTAAAATTCAGGAAAACATTCTAATTTACATTCATCACAGCGTAATTGCCATTGTGTACCGCTTTGTGGCATAAATGCTTCTAGTAAAATTGACACATTGACACATATCATTAACAAAATAAATATCATTGCACTTTTCATCACCATAATGGCCATGAGATTACATTATCTCACAAGGGATGAATTGCTCATTTGCCACGGTGAAATGCATACAGAATATTCTGTCCACTGAAGCATTATGGGTCGTACAAACAGACATCGTCACTGTTGTGTCGTCATGATCCTTCAACAGCTGATTTTACCTTGTTTTATTTATTTTATTTTATGCAATTAATTAATAGAATTATTATTATTATTATAAATGTTCTTTTTATCTTCCTTTATTTCTTCATTCTTTGCAGGAAAAATAAAATGGAGGCAGCTTTCTTTCCCTGCTCACCATGGCTATTTCCTGCCATGGCTACAACACTAACATCTGTTCTCCGTGCCCCTGGGGAATACAGCTGGGGTTTGGCCTCCAATGAACAATACAGAGGAGACAGGAGAACAGAGAGGGCAGCGGGATGGAGAGAGATGCAGGGAGATGCAGAACATGACAGTAGTGTATGAGAGACAGTATAAGATGTGAAAGGGAAAATAGCCGGTCGGTGTAGTAGAATCTAAAAATCCACCAGACTCTATCGAGTCTATCGTATTTATTTACAAATATTTTTACCCCCACAATTTTGCAGCCCATTTTTATCACCCAGCGTCAATTCCTAATGTAATCCTGGGCTCCACACGTCCTCCGCCAACCTCGGGAGGCAGCAGACTGGGCTCATGCTTCCTTCAACGCACGAGGAGTCGCGCCGCCTTCTTTTCAGGGGGGCGTTTCCCCTGGTTGGACATAGCACGTGGAAGGAACACGTTATTCCAACCAGTTCCTGTCCCCTCCATCAGGCTAGCCAGGAGTCCAGGATTACAGCATGTTTTTGTGAGGGTATCTACCCTAGGGCACACAAGGAGAACATGTAAACTCCACACAGAAACGCACTTTTCTCCAATCCCGCCTTGGGTATGGGCACTGGTGACACGGAGGAGGCGACACCGACACGCCGCCAGTACCCACAGCGGTGTGCCTAGCTCTGAGTCTTTCCTGATCAAACGAAGAGATAATGTGTTGTAAACAAAAAACAGCCGCTTTTGGCGCAAAATGCAGGCCCATTTTGGTACGTGGCCCATACAGTATGTTGCTGCCTCGCAGGCAGCAACGCCTCCTCCTTCTCCTACTCCTTGGACGGAAGCAGGGGCAGATCTAGGCATGGGCATGGGGGCGCAATGCCCCCCTAAATACCCAGGTGGCCCCGCAAACACGATGCCATGCTAAACAAGATATTTCAAATGTTTAAAATGATGTGAAACACTACTACTGCTACTAACTAACTACAGCTGTGTCACCACTAAACCAACAGCATTTCATCATTGAAAACAGAAAACTCTGAGTTAGACCTTCAGCTTCATGCATGCTGCGTGTCTGTTGCAACGTCAACAACAACTGATGTTATTATTGATGCTTTAATTGACTAATAAAAGTCCTGTAACTGAAAATGGTATGGGTGCGACTTCATCGCCCGTGGCACCCATACCATTTTCTCTTGCCCCTCCAACATGTTACATCCGCCCCTACAAGGAAGCACATAACAACAGCCATAGAACAACCGCAGAGCTGAACATTTTGGTCCATGATACATGCTTGTGCTTGGCAGATGCTCACGGAGCACCTCGTTCGACATCACTAGTCATGGATAACAACACAGACAGCAGGGGCGGATTGGCCATCTGGAGTACAGTGAGTTTTCCAGGTGGCCTGTGCCACCTAGTGGCCTGGACAGTTTTTTTTTTTTATTTTTTATTTTTTTTAAGTCCAGGGCAGGCCAGGCAAACTAGTGTGCTTGCGCTGCTGGAGGCAGTGTTGCCAACTGCCAAGATCCAAAATGCACTAGTGGCACTTCCAAAATGCACTAGAATGCGCCAGATGCTCGCCTGGAACATACAGATCAAAATGACCATTAATCTTCTACATTCTCTAGTTGTGCTAACTCACATGATGAATATTTTAACTCTTGAGGGTGTAAAAATGAAACCAAATGGACCCGCAAGGGTCCATTTGGTTTCATTATTACACTCTCAAAGAGTTACATCTGGTTAACCAGCTGCCCCACCCAGGGTGGCCTGGCAAAGGCAAAATTTTCCCGGTGGGAAAATATGTGCCAATCCGCCCCTGACAGGCAGTGACCACTGCGGCATCCAGTATCTACAAGTCTAAAAAAGTGGTTTTCAACCGGTGGTCCGTGGACCGGTTGATGATATTTTGGCCCCACAGTTGATGATTTTTAGCCCCACAGACCCAAAAACTAAAGATTAATTTTGCTTTTGTCCACAATACCAGGCTGGATTTGGAAAACAAAACAGTCAAACATGAAGATCAAAATGACCATTAACAGGTTTTTTTGCCATGGCAGTAGAGCTACGTCTTTCTTATCATTATTAAAAATAGTTATAACCGATGCCTCTTAGGTTGATCCACGTCTCTCTACGTCGCTTACCGTCGCTGGTTTGATACGATCCCAATGATAACAGCAGCGAGCAGCGACCGCATATTCCATTTAGAACAGACCATAATAAGGGATGGACCAACCGGAAACCGGAAGTGTGTCGCCAAATAACTTGTCCGACGGGAAACATGGACCGAAATATGAAATATGACTTTTAGATGAAAATCGCTGGCACTAGCTACCTCAAAAAATATGAAAAAGGGCTGGCACTGGGTGTGTTAATCTTCTACATTCTCTAGTTGTGTAGACTTGGGCTAATTCAGATGACGAATATTTTAACTCTTGAGAACGTAAACATGAAACCAAATGGACCCGCAAGGGTCCATTTGGTTTCATGTTTACGCTCTCAAAGAGTTACACCTGGCTAACCAACATTCCCTACCATTTAGCTGGGGACCATCCCTGAACCCTCTCAAGGACCACCGATGGTCCCCGGACCACTGCCTTTGAAGATGGGAAGATAGACAGACAGATAAAGGGAGAGTGAGTGAATGAGAAACACATGGCGTTTGTGATGGTAGTGGTGTGTGTGTGTGTGTGTGTGGTGTGTGGTGTGTGGTGTGTGTGTGTGGTGTGTGTGTGTGTGTGTGTGTGTGTGTGTGTGTGTGTGTGTGTGTGTGTGTGTGTGTGTGTGTGTGTGCGCGTGTGCGCATGTGCGTGTGTGTGCGTGCATGCGTTGGGTTCTGGTTTCATAATGTCTACAAATACAATCCCAGAAGGATATATGATTTAGTTATAATCCACCATAAGGTAAGGCAGTTAGGCTGTCGTCAGAGGATCAAATCATTTACTCAATGATGATATCGTTATGTTAACCATGTTTAACCTCAATAACCACAGATATAATTGGATGCCGTAACCTTGGTTGACGATGCAGAGCACATTTGGGTATGAATAGGTTAGGCCTAGAATACCACAGCCAGGGTTGGGTGTTCACTGTTCAATTATTAATACCAAGTAAGGTTGTGATAGGCCTGACTTCGATTCTGACAAGGACTTGGAAAGCCTGACCTAAGTTTTCTAAAAAATGAACAAATAAACAAAAAAAAACTTAAGGGAGAATTCCACACCAAAACACACTGGGCATCAATCTACCTTGATCGCTGTGACATCATATATATTGCACTTGATTTTTGTCAAAGATGCCCACTTTTCTACATTTCACCCTTGAGGTCCCCGTCCCTACCAACAGTTTGCATTGGTGTGATGTGTGGAAAAAAATAAGTGCACAGAATAAATGCATAGAATAAATACAACCTGTGGCCATGCAAACTGCATATAAGGGAGGCTGACCTCAAGGTGAAATGTAGAAAATGGGGCATCTATGACAAAAATCAACGGCATTATGTCTCATGTCATGGAAACAAGGTAGATGGATGACCAGTGTGTTTTGGTGTGAATTCTCCTTCAATATTTTTAGCAGCATACAAAAGCGTCCAAAAATGGATTCCCGCACAGAATGGGTTCTAAGGGTCCAGCCTGAAAAGTGACATTGTAAATGAGTAGGCACAAAAGTCCAGCCATGTTTAATTATTATTTGCATTGTCTGCCAAATTTGCACAAAAGTTTAGGTTTAATTAGTATTTTAATTTTCCCCTCATAATTGCATAATAGGCATAACCTAATAAGCTTTTAAAGTGCATTATACTTTAATTGCTTAGTATGGCGTGAAAAGTACCGCAGTCTTGCGGTCATTCACACAACATTCCAACATTGAAATGGCATGGGTAGGCAGTAAGAGAGACAGGCAGGCACACAGACAGGTAGCCTGTCCAGGGCCAGTCAGATGCGTTTGATAGCATTTTAGCAGGACAAGCGCATGTCAGCTGTAGCTGACCTCTGCGCCAATTACTGGGCTGACACCGGCGCTAATGACAGGATCCCTATTCACTGATTCACTGCTCTCTGCTGCTGCTGTTGGCCTTCTTGGCATGATAGCATTCTCTTGTTCCCTCACTGCTCTCACCCTCTCTCTCCCTCTCCTTTCCAGAGACAGCCAAATGACTCAGCGACCGCGACCGATGGTCAGGTGGTAATTGAGTACCAACGATACTAACGGTCGTGACCTACGTGACCACTGCCAGACGTCACTGCTACTATTGGTTGGCAAACCCGTTATACTAACCAGTTGTGGACGAGGGGCCATCAGAAGTTCTGCACCAGTCGCTACTATAACTAACCCTGAACTTAACCTCAGTAAAACTTGTCTAAACATAACCTTAACCCGACCGATAGAATAGCTGCCACGAAGGATAGGATACCTGCCACGACCGTTACCATTGGTCAGGACTCATTTACTGTTTTTGTGACCATCAGACCATCGGTCACAGTCGCAAAATGATTTCACGCCTCCTGCTCCTTTCTCTTAAATTTCTCATACACTTTCCCGTTGCCGATGCTCCTTATATGCGCCTCTGGCCTTCTACCTTTCATAATGCTCTTCTCAAGCAAAAAAGACAATGCCGTAGATTCAGGAAGTGTGTGATGGACTTTAGAGGAGAGAGATAGTGAGGCGGGTAGAGAGAGAGAGACAGAGAGAGAGAAAGAGAACTCGACAAAGCACCAGAGTGAATATGAACACCCCTCCCCACAACCCACCCCCCCTGCCACCGCCTCCCGTTTTAAAACCTGAGGTCAGCAGGTAAAGGCGTATCTAGATCGATGCTGGTTAATTCAGAAGCTTGCTCTCTCTCCATGGCCTGATATCAGCAGTCTCAGGGACTGTGTGAAATGCTGCCATGGCTTGAAGATGAGCTATGGCGGGTCTGACTGGAGCCACGATCAATGTTCACTCATCTACCACCACAACCTCTGCTGCTGCTGCTGCTGCTACACCTCTGCCGCAGGGTGGAGCGCCATGCGTTGGCTGTCCATCACAAGAGAGTGGCAGCACCCACGTGCGCACACCCACGTGCGCACACACACGTGCGCACACACACACACGCGCGCACACACACACGCCAAGGTCAGGGGAGGTATACCCGCTCTGAGTTAAATAGTTCCCACTTGCCGCCAGGAAGGAAGACTATACTCAATACTTAAGGACAAATACTTTTTGTTTGGCTCAGAGACCTCAGTTGCACTCTCTCTCACGCATTAAGAGACCTCAGTTGCACTCACACATGGAGGTGCACAGTAAGCAGCGTATAAAGGATAAGCAGCGCAGACAAAGCAGACGTGCAGGATATGGGTCAACGCTGTCGGTAGTGTTGTAGAGGTTAGGGAGTCTCAATTCTAGTATTTGGAAGAGTTGGTTCAGATTTTTGGATTTAGACCACCCATTTTGTGGGGGGGTCTTGGGGTCTCACGATTTAAAAATAAAAAGGTAAAGTCACAATTTATTGCTTTTAAAGTCATGTACCTAAAAAAAATACCATTACTAATTCAAAAGTAACCAACAAAAAAAAGGTAAAAATTGAACACGGTATGTTTGTAAGTTTCAAAGCATTATGAGCTTGTACAAAGTAGATCAGCTGACATATAATGCCTCACATCACAGGCCCATCAAAGGGCAGCAACATCACAGGTAACATCACAGGTTCAGGAGTAGTACTGATTGACAGCAAGAGGCAACCCATGCATTTTTTCCCCACAGAGAATAGCATGGAGAGCTGCCTCATAAGTTTATACTTTATCTGGTGCACTATGAGCCTGTATGAGCTTGACTCTGCAAATTGAGTTTAATTTTGTTTGTTTATTGTAATTAGTCTTGGGCGGTATTGATTTTTTAATGTCGGTATTGATAACATGTTAATTAGCTCAATATTCGATATTACCGGTATTGACCACTAGATGGCCTGCAATCAGAGTCGGACACGTTCCACCAGTCACCTAGTTCTCAGAATTGCGACATTGAGGGGTCAGAAACTGAGCGCTCTGCTGTTCAAGCAGCCTAAATAGGGACAAACTGGAGTTGGAAATACATCGTTTCCAAAAAGCCTAGCCCAAATAAGGGCTATTTTAGGCATGTGTGTAACATGAAAATTGTTTGTATAGTTACAATTAAAAGTCTCATTGCTCAGATTTTAATAGAATACAGTATAATGTCAGTATTTGATGATATTCGGTATTTGATATTATTCATAGACCCAACGATATTACTCTGTGATTGATTTCCAATATTGTGATAAACTGTAATACCGGTATATTCCCCAAGACCAATTGTAATCAGATGACTTTCCTGTTTGGATGCACAGTATGGGCAATCAAGGCTAGATTGTAGCACAGTAAGTGCTCCTGTATATAGCTGGGCAGTCCCACAGATTTCATGACGTTGCCCGTGGTCCAGAAATGATTTCCCCATATGTTTTCCCCATAGATTTTTCGAAAATGATTTATATCAAGACAATTACGCTGGACAAAGCTAACTCGGGTCGTGACAAATGATGACAAGCAACACATATTATCATACAATATCTAACTAGCAGGGAAAAAATGCAGGATACAAAACGTCTTCTTAGAAATTATTTCATTGTCCCAAAACATTGTGTGTTGTCATGATCTGTCACATCCTGAATTGGCTTTGTCAGTGGCATAATCGTTTTTTATATAGTTGATTTTTGACGTCTATGAGGAAAATGAATGGGGAATTCATTTCTGGACAACGGGAGACGTCATGAAAGGGGCGGAACTGCTCAGCTCAAACTATGCTCAGACTTCAGACCGATGCAACTTTTCTTTGCAAATGGTTTTGTCTTTGGTCAAATGGCAAATGGCCACTCTGTATGCCTATAGTGTGTATTGTGGAAGGTACAATAAAACTTTGAAACTATCGAACTATAGGTTCACAAGAGCAAAATGCACAAGAAAAACAAACATTTTAGAAAGTTTGCGAGTATGCGAGCAAAAAAAAAAGCCATGCAATTACAGGTCCTGCCCAGATGTTCCAGATTGCACTCCTATACACCGACCCAAAACTTCTACATTAATCCCAGGATGCATTTCTCATTCTGTGCGGCATCTTCTCTCTCCACTCTTTTCACCACAGTGCTCTTGTACTGTACCTAAGGGAAATGTAATTGTTTCCTTCTCCCAGCAATAATACAAGCAGACTAGAGTCATGTATTATTCATATCATCCAAGTTGGCGCGCTGCGTGGAGAATTAGAGGTCATCTTCTGTTCTGGCTCAAGACACCGTGCGATGGCGTCCCGCGGGAATACCCTGCTTTGTGTGTATCAGTATTGTATAGGCAGCTGCGGTGCATTTCTAATCTGTATGGAGATACTGCATGCAGCGCATGCATGCATGTAGATATATACCAATGTGGTCGTGAGTACCTTTATAATGTGTTGTGTGTGGTGTGTACATACATGGTGTATGTTTTAGTTTATCTGTTCTAAGATGTCCTTAGAACCTCTACAATAAATGTTTATTGTATATAAACATTTCTAAGATGCACAAAATCTATTGCTAAAGACTCAGCAATGCATTCATTTTCAATACAAAACAAATCTATATGGGGTCCATTTGTATTTATTTATCCTTAAAGCAATTGATGGGACTTTTTACCATTATAAGTCCTGTAACACAGAGCACACGCACCAGTCAATAAGCCTCACACTAAGGGTGCAAAATATAAATACAGAATTGGGAAAAACTGCTTTTTGTTTTAGTTTTGTTTTTAGTAATTTTATTCTTATTTATTTTTATTATTTTTATTTTATTATATCGTTCTGAAACTGCATTATGTATTGTATCTCAACGGCACTGCAAATGAGGGAAACCTCAATGTCTTTTGAGAATAAATGAAGGTTTGAATGAATGAATTTTAATCCTAATATCTTTTCCATAATAAGATGGATATAAATGGACGATACCCCATGTACAGTATAAACCCAAATGGCCAATCAGTCAGTGTACGGAATCAAAATATGGAAAAATAGCGTTGGAGGACCAAGCATATACATATAAGTATCTGGAGTCCGAAGAGATATTGTAACAGAAATAGATTAGAGACACTGCATTGTTATATATAATTAAACAATTCCAGTAATCATTTCCATGTATTTGCTTCAATAACTTTGATAAACAAAAGACAAACGTTTAGATGAAAGCAAGAAAGGACGTGGTGACATAGATGCATTAAATGGTTGTGCACAATGCTCTTGCGTGTATGTGTACTTTCTCGTGTACTACATGTGCTGTCTGTATTTGTCTGCATCTGGCATGAGGACATGAAACATTCATAGTCTTTGTACAACTAGAACCATATGGCAGTGGATGCTGAAACTTGTTTGTTTGGTGCATGACCTACGTGTCTGGCAAATGTGACTTGTCTGGACAGACTGCATATTATGAATAAGACATCAGATGTTTAATTTGTGTAAAACACTGGACAACACAAAAAGTGTTGCCCAGCACCTAGGGTGGCCAGATGTCCCTCTTTGCGTGGGACGGTCCCTCATTACGAATACTTTTCAGGAGTCCCACATATTGAGACCCTGTCCCGCATTGTGACCAATTATTGTTGTCTCTTTTCCTGCTATAGATGTGTTTCTGCCAAAATAGCCTGAGTATTCCTCTGGTCACTATATTTACTCACTCCAGAGGGGCCACATAGCATGTACTGTCATATCAAAAATAGTTGATCTACAACAGGGGTGCCCACACTTTTTTTCTACTTGAGAGCTACTTTCAAAATGACCGGCTCGATAAGATCTACACATCAAAAATGTGATTATTCCATGACTGAAAATCCAGTTCAAGGCCCCTAGAAAGTTTGAGCTTTGAGATAGTGGTGATGGTGTTACTTGCTGTTATAGTGTTTAAGAATAATGCACTTATAATGGAAAATAGAGGGGGAGAATTTAGTCTCTTGCACCCAAAACTAAAAACTTTCATGTTTTTTTTGTGCACAATTGGGAAAGAAAACTGTCAAAACGTTCGTCAAAATAACAATTATTCTCTTGAAATTTACGTTCAGATGTTTAAATATAATTTAAAGGTGGGATAGGCAACATCTTCATGAAAGCTAACCTGAAGCTAATCCTAACAATTCGCTAAAAATGAGTAAAGAAATGGAAAACGAAAAATAAAAACTATATTTTTCTCTATCGTGACTTTTTTCAAAAATGTCAACAAATATGCTAAAATAATATTTGAAATATTATTTCGACCATGTGACGGACCGTCACTGTTTACCTTTTTTAATATGGGTTTCTATGGCTCCATTATATATGAATGGAGTCGCATCATCCAATGAGTTTGCGCGATTCAGGGTTGCCAGTATCGTGCCTCGCCCTACAGCAAGTAGTCAAAGCATGCCTTCTCAACAGCAGACCACGACTTCCCAGCCAAAAACACCAAAGTGGTGGTGGTCGTGATGGAATGAAAGGTGTGCCGCCGTTGTACCGTGTCGTGCGCTGTTTCGTGGTGATAGAATGAAGCGGTCCGCGGCGTGCGCCGCCGTTGTACCGTGTTGTCAGTTCACCGATCGCCTCCTCCTCCCCCTGCAGTGTCGGCTCGTCTTTTACTCTTTCTATAAACCAGTGGTTTTCATCTAGTGGTCCTTGGGGGGATTCCAGGCGGTCCCCAGTTAAATCATGGACAGTTGGAAACCAAATGGACCCTTTTAGATCTCAGATCGTAAAATGAAACCAAATGGACCCGGGAGGGTCCATTTGGTTTCCTAATAACTTTACCTTCCTTTGTTTTATTTGGTATTATTATCAGCCCCTCCTCCTCCTGCCGTGTCGGCTTGTCCTTTTTCTCTTTCTATAAACCATACGGTTTTCATCCAGTGGTGCGGGAACCACCAGTGGTTCTTGAGGGGATCCCAGGTGGTCCCCAGCTAAATCATCGACAGTTGGTAACCAAATGGACCCTTTTAGATCTGAGATCGTAAAATGAAACCAAATGCACCCGCAGGGTCCATTTGGTTTCCTAATAACTTTATTTGGTGTTATGTATTTTTACAGAGCGCATCATCACTTACTATGAGCCGTCTCTGTAGGTGTCCCCAATTTGAAGAAGTCATTATGTCCCTCCATGATGTAGCCTAATCCATATCTGGATATAATCCAAACGACTCGTCAAAATTATCTTCCGTTATCCATTTTACCGATTGCTTGACTGACTGACTGACTGACTGACTGACTGACTGACTGACTGACTGACTGACTGACTGACTGACTGACTGACTGACTGCAAATCCATGTTAGATTTCTTCCAGTTGTATCCATGCCATTGTCCAGATATAGTAGGCCTACTTCGTTCTTTTATCTGATTATGCCAACCATCTACCTTACATAGACAAAATGGATATAAAGCACTCGAGTATAGAGAGTGAACTGTGGCCATAGCCCCGCCCCTTGCTATGCATTTCAATACAAGTTGCTCAGTGCATTTCAATACAAGTTGCTCAGTGGCGTTCTCATGCACACGGAACACAACGCCACGGAACACACAGCTGGTCCTGGCTGGCGCAAGGGACGTCATGAACGTCCGTCCAACTCCGTTACGTCCGCCGCCATTAACATACTGCACTTACACATTTCGCCACTAGGCCCCGAAGCTCCAAAATAGTTTCACAGGAGTTTTGGGGAAACATATTTGACCCCCTAAACTTTGTGTTGCGGTTTGACAGAGTATGAGCGAGAACATTCGAAAACAAACAGAGCCACCACACACATACTGATCTTTAGCGTTGCCACATCAAACTGCCATTGCTCGTATGTCATCGATTATATTTTTATTTTAATGTTTGCGTTCGAGATCTCACTTTCTCACCCCTCAATGTCGCAACCTTTCCAGTACACACGCCCCTCCCCCGGCCTCAACCACTGCCTTACACTATAGACACAGTTACGACATACAAGTTGTTACGACATCTACGTTCCACACCATTGCAGCAGCATTTCTTAATGGACCTATTTACGAACTGGGACGGAGATCCAGCTTTGCAGAACGACATGGATTACACCCTAGCAGTCAAAGCTACCATCGTCAAAGCTACCATCGTCCAGCCTCTGCCGCTGCTGTCCAATGTCCATATTCCAATACTACCCACTCGTTTTCGACCGATGCATATCACACACGTGTTGATTGTGTTGTCTAACAATAAACTGCATGTTCGACTGCGCGTCTGTCCAGGCTGCATGAGCAGCGCTCGAGCGCTCAGTTTCTGACCCCCCAATGTCGCAACTGTGACTCTACATGCCATTGATGTCGCAACTCTGACTCTGCATGCCCTTGCATGGCCACAGTGTTACAGACAGTAGACAGAGTTGCGACAACTCCGTAGACATGTACAGGCATGGCATCATGGCGCAGCCATCCCGTTCATGTAGCACCTTTGCCCACTGATTTTTCAAACGGACGCATTTCCAAACACTGGAGGGGACATCTAACTCACGTGGTTTTCAACCAGTCGGCCGGGCGGGGACCACCAGTGGCACTTCTGAGGGTTCCAGGTGGTCCTTAGCTCAATTATCGAAAGTTGGTTAACTGTATTAACAGTATTGTATTACAAATTCCACTGCAAACACGATCCACTGCAAACACGATCGTATTCCACTCATTTCGACCCATGCATCCCACACGTGTTGTGTCTAACAATAAACTGCACGTTCGACTATGCGTTCTATATTGGATCTATGTTTGACTGTTTTGTTTCCCCAATCCAGGCAGTCTGGTATTGTGGACAATGCAAAAGACATCATGCGTTTGGGGTCTGTGGGGCTAAAATGTCATCACATGCTGGTCCGTGTCTCAAAGGCTGAATAAATAGTGGACCCTCATCAAAAGGGTTGTAAACCAATGATCTAACGGATCACATCACTGAACACACTGGTTTTGGACGCGCGTGCTTACACAGCCATACCTCACTATAAACTATTTCAACAACAGAGACGAAACGATCGAGAGACACAGAGGAGATAGAGACGTGAATTGGTGTGAAGAAAGTCGCTTAAAAACACTGATTGATCATCAATACGTGCGCACACACGCAGCCTGCAGCACTCTCTGACGCCGTACCGTCTCCAAGTCTGAACTACGGTGAAAATGAACGGTGCGGCCGTGCTTAGTAGCCTACACTGACGTTCGTTTCCACCACACAGCTTCTGCAAAGTTCTTTCCTACCTTTGACTTAATGTGTTGCTAAAAGACGCCCAGATGATAGATCCAATTGATTATATTTGCAGGCATGTAGCCTGCAGTGGTCAGCACTTAGCACTTGAGATTGTCACTGTTACCATCTGACTGCCTCTGAGGCACCTGGGTGGTACTACTCCCCCACCGTAGTAAGTTTTCACACTTCATTTAAAAGGTGTCAATGGTTGTAGTGTGGCAGAACAACCACCCCAAATTGTAGTCGCTCTGCCACAATGCCTTAATGCAATAACAATGTATTATACGGCCTATAAAAAAGCACTTTGAGGTGCATTTCATTTCATGAAGGGTGCTATAAAAAATAAAATGTTTTATTTTTTAGGGTAATAATAATAATTATTATTATTATTATTTATGAGTACATTTGTTTATAATGGTTAAATATAACATTAACATATTTTAAACATAATGGGAGCATTATTTTCCATTTCACAGTTTCATGGGCTCATATCAAAGACCACCAAGTGCAGATCAAGACTGACCTCTCCAACCTACTTCCAACAACTTCAAACCACTCAGCCTTCCACCCTACAGCCAGGATCTGCCTGATGTTTCTTTCAGTTAACAAGGACTCATTCTCTACCACTGTTGCAAAACTGCTTGCTCAGGGTGTACACATAACTTAAGACAACCTCTTCAGATTTGATATGTCAATAAAAATATTTTGATTTGTAACACCATTCAGAATATTACTCATTATTTATGTGTTGTCTATGTCAACGTTGATTACCGTACTTTAATGTATGGCTTGCAATCCACTACTTCAGAACCCCTGTAGTTTTCCATCAACTAGCTATTTGATTAAAAACAATTAACTCATGATATTTAGTTCCTCACAGATCCAACGCGTGGCGCTAGAGGTTCGGGCCGCAAAGCGCCCCGAACTTCTAGTTCCTATACAAACTAACTTCATGTGGTCTTTTTGAGTCCAGTCCTGCTGGAATCCTATAGGCCTAAAACGGCTTTGTTTATACTTTCACTTTCCTGCTTCATCGATGATCGATGTGAAATGCGTCAAGCCCATATAGACCTACAAGCGCCATCTAGTGGCCTTAAAAGCCCTGCATTATAAAAGAGGATTTAGGGTAGAAAAGTACAGTATAGTATAGTATAGTATAGTATAGTATAGTATAGTATAGTATAGTATAGTATAGTATAGTATAGTATAGTATAGTATTAGTATAAATATAGCATAGTATAGATTCTATGCTATAGTACAGGGGTTTTCAACAGGTGGTCCGGGGACCACCAGTGGTCCTTGAGAGGGTTCCAGGTGGTCCCCAGGCTAAATGATGGAAAGTTGGTTAACCAGATGTAACTCTTGAGAGTGTGAAAATGAAACCAAATGGACCCGCCAAGGGTCCAGAATATTCATCATCTGAATTAGCACTATTTAATTAAGAAGTCTACACTGTTTTGTTTGCAGAATCCTGCCTGGAATTGTCAACAAAACCAAAAGCATTCTTTAGTTTTAGGTCTTTGGGGCCAAAATGTCGTCAAATGGTGGTCCGTGACTCAAATGCTGAATAAATGGTGGTCCCTGGTATCAAAAAGGTTGAAAACCCCTGCTATAGTATACAGGTATTTAAAGGGCAAAGCAAAGAAGTCAAAACGTTAGGTATTGTAATATTGTAACATTGTAGCCTAATATACAACCTCAAAAAGTAACCTAAAATGTAACCCATCCGCTGATTTTAATGCATATACAGTGTTGTAGTGGGACTAATGATCTGACTTTTCTGAACAACCAGGAGTTGATCATTTTCTATAGAAAAATAAAAATTGATGTTGCTTGTTGATATTGATCAAAACAATTGCTTGGTGTATGAGGGCCTTTAGTATCAACCCCTCCTTATCGTTGTGAGTACTGTATGATGGCCTCAACTCCTCTCACCGTTTTAGGTGAAAAGATTTTCACTTAAGCGCCTCACACACTGGATGCGTGTGTAGTACTGCTTTAAAATGCTGATAACGTTTTCACTTCACCCTGGAGCATGTATGATGAGCCTTACCACTCTTCTCAATGAATGAACAAATGAACAGGAGTGCCTTAGCCCATGGCTCAGCCCTGAATCAGCACCTTAAAAATACTAGATTATTTTTTCCCTGTGATTCAAGGACTGGCTTCCCTGCCTTTGGCATTGTTTGTGTCAGTTGGAAATCCAATCCCAGCACCTGATTGGCCAACAGCCTTGTCACTCACTTCGTTCCCAATGTCGTCTGCTTTCCAAATATTCTTAGGGGTTCATATGAACCAATCGCGGTTAGGATTGCTGCTTTGATAACGCCCATCCTAGAAACTGCTGTGGTAGAGAGGGAGTTCAGTCTGAATAATGAAGTGAAACGAAATGACAACTCAGACTGAGGTCAGGCTAGGAGTGCCTGCCAGCTCCATCTGAATTAGGAGGAAGCATGTAGTCGTCTACAACCTCGCCAGATCGACTACTAAATTGGGGGAAAATACAATAATAAATTAGAAATGTGTGCAAAGGTGAGCAAGCCCTGCTTAGTGGTGTATTCTGCCTATTTGTGTTGCAGCCAGTGGCATGCATGTGTGTGTGTGTGTGTGTGTGTGTGTGTGTGTGTGTGTGTGTGTGTGTGTGTGTGTGTGGGGGGGGGGGGGGGGGGGGGGGTGCATGTATTCATACACACAGTGACATATGGTCGCTCTGTGTGTGTGTGCATGTCTGAGGAACAACTTAAGCAATATGTTTTGAGTGGGGTGCTTATCGGTCCATGGAGAACGACACACGCACGCACGCACACGCGCACACGCGCACACACACACACACACACACACACAAATATAATATACTCCTCCTGGTCTTCTAAAAAGCGAAAAAAATCCTTTTGCACTGCACTATTCACAAATTCATAGCACACGTATGTGTGACACACACACACACACACACACACACACACACACACACACACACACACACACACACACACACACACACACACACACACACACACACACACACACGCCCCTATCCCTATCTTTATGTTGAAGACATATCTATGTTTACCTATTTTGTGCGTGCGCACACACAAACACATGCATGCATGCACGCACGCGCACACACACACACACACACACATTTTGTTATACACTCATAAACAGACAAGTGCTAGGTACATTGTACACACCCACCATACATTTGCCCCCCAGCAGTTGAACCCTGGGTGCACCAAACACACATCATGTGCTTTATATTCCACGCACTCACACAAACATCCCACTTACTCCTGTTATTGCTCTTCCTCCCTTTTTATTATACCATACAGGATACCGTAAGTATAGCACATTTGCAAACACAAGCCCACAACAACAACAACAGCCTCTGCCTCCCCCGACGGCGTGTGTACTGCAATGTGTGAAATGTTCTGTCAGCCCACCCTCCCCCGCAGGGCCGGATCTAGACATGGGCATGGCGGGGCAATGCCCCCCTAAATGCCCTGACTGCCTCACCAAACAGGATGGCATGCCAAACAATCCATATTTCAAAGATGTTTCAAATTAAAGTGCTTATATTTAAACTGACCTGAAACACTACTACTGCTACTAACTATAACTACAATTGTGGCACCACTAAAACCAACACCATTTCATCATTGAAAACAGAAAACTCTCTGAGTCAGACCTTTAGCTTTATGCATGCTGCATATCTGTTGCAACTTCAACAACAACTGATGTTATTATTGATGCTTAATTGCCTAATATATGTCCTGTACACGATATGAATCTTGTGGGTCACAGGGCTAAAGAATTTAAATGAAAATGGTATGGGGGGCAGCTCCATGCCATGCCCCCCCCCCCCCCCCCCCCCCCCCCCCCCGTCCCCGTCCCCAAATGGGAAATGTTACATCCGGACCTGCTCCCCCGTGGCTCGTCCGTCATCATTTCCTGGTGTAGTGTCTCTCAATAACTCAGCAGGCCCTCATGCGCCATGAGAGGGCAATTAGATTGGCTGACAACTGCATTTTTCTCTTTGGAATTAAACTGTGCAACACTAGTGATGTTTACCTCCACATGGCACTGTGTGTGTGTATTGTTGTGCTTTTTTTTTTTTTTTTTTAGATATTTATTATTTGTGTTATTACTGTGAGTGACTGCATGGGACCTGAATGGAGACAAGACCGCAATAAGGTCTTCCTTCGGTGCCGTAATTTTGGATTATATGTGTTTTTTTATGATTTGTTTTGGGGACTTTTATGCCTTCATTGATTGTGATAGATAGACACTCCAGACAGGAACAAGGGAGAGAGACGGGGGGTGACACGCCGCAAAGCCCCGTCGAGATCAGGAGTCAAACCTGCAGCACGCTGTCAGGTAGCCAGGTGGTTGAGCTAAACCCAGTACCAGTAGATCACACAGGCTTTGCAGGTAAATCACATGACAGTCCCCCCAGCACTTGGACCTTTATAGATCTGTAACTCTTGAGAGCGTTAATATGAAACCAAATGGACCCGTAAGGGTCCATTTGGTTTCATTTTACCGCTCTCAAGAGTTAAATTATATTTAAACATCTGAATTATGTAATTTTCAAGAGTCCACACAATTAGAAAATGGAGAATAATTGTTGTTTTGACCAACGTTTTGCCAGTTCTCTTTCCCAATTATGGACAAAAATGAGAAAGTTCTTAGTTTTGGGTGCAAGAGACTAAACTCAACATCACAAACTGTCAAGTCAAACCCCCGATTTCAAACGTCAGTAATAGCATATACAAGACAACCTTCCAATTCAACCCCTCTGTTTTTCAATAACACATTCGTTACCAGGATTTCATTACAAAATAGAAGTTATTTGTGCCAATGCAGTGCAGAGAAAGTTTCCCATCCGGCCAACTCTGGGGGGAAAAAATTGGATTTAAACTTTGTTGATGTCTAAGGTGTCTCTAGAAGTGTTAATAGCTGGTTGCGGTCAAAATTGAGGACAGAAGTACCCTGCCATGTTACCACAGAGCTCTCTAGATTAGGACATACTGTACATGGCAGTCTTTGTGACTTTTAGACAGGCAAGGGAATTAATTGACACTACCTGTTTGATATAAATGAAAATAGCCCTAGGACGTCCCCATCCCACGCGTCTTCTGTTATTGCTTGTCCTCTAAACAGAAAGCGTTCCTAGTACTACTTGTGCATGTCGATTTTGCAGACTGGCAGTGTGGATGTGTGTTTTACCTCTACACCACCTGAACACGTATAAGCAGCTATACCTGCAGCAGTGAATCTCTTAAAGATCAAACACAGTGATCGCTACTGCGAAATACAATACAAGCATTTCAGTCATGGATTATGAATGAAAGGACTCATAGCACAGCAGACATATGGTACCTTGCTCTTCTGATACAAATGGATTCCCGGCACACCCTTCAAAAGGAGGCATTGTTCACGTACCTGGTCCAACCTTGAACTATTGAGAAACGACCATTGGGGGGACGCACACAAACAACAAACAAACGCACACTCTCAATGTCTTGGACATAAAAAAGAAATGATGCACCATTTAATTGGCAGCTGCAAGTTTCTTTCGAGCGGTTGCCCAGATACCCAATCACAAGTCGTGGTGTTGCCAAGAGAACAGATATCCAATGAGATAGTCAGTACAAAAACAATCACAAGGCTCACAGGTCGGCCTGCGTCATAATGTTGACGAAATACCTGCCCTGGAATGTAGAGAATCACACCTGTGTAATATAAGAGGGACTAACTAATAATGGATTGCATTTTATAGCACTTTTCCAAGTGCTCAAAACACTTTGCAATGGTCCATGCATTCATACGTTGGGAGGTGCAATGGTGGATAGCTCACACCTACCAACTAATTAATTGGAGGCGCTTTGGGGTTCAGGGTCTTGCCCAAGGACACTTCGACATGTAGACAGCAGGAACCGGGAATTGAACCGGAGACCCACTGATCAGTGGACAACCTGCTCTACCTGCTGAGCCTGATTATTTATCATCGTCTCATTCTGGTTAAAAACGGCCTCCTCACATCTCCTCACGTTTCATCTTCACATCTTTGTCTTCACTTTTCTGTCCTCACTTTTTTTATCCTCGGCCAGCTAGCCATAGGAAGGGTAGGCACCGCTCAAAAAAATATATAATCTGAGGCCAAGCTGTTTGCTCCCTTCCCAAAAACACAAAGCAAACCCAACAGAACTGGAGCACGAGTCGAGCAACCCCCCCGCCATTCTCCGACAGGACGAATGGACTGCCCCACCAAACACGATGGCATGCAAAACAACCCAAGATATTTCAAATTAAAGTGCCTACATTTAAAAAATGATTTGAAACACTACTACTGCTACTAACTAACTACAGCTGTATCACCACTAAAGCAACAGCATTTCATCATTGAAAACAGAAAACTCTCTGAGTCAGACCTTTAGCTTTATGCATGCTGCATGTCTGTTGCAACTTCAACAACAACTGATGTTAATATTGATGCTTAATTCCCTAATAAAAGTCCTGTAACTGAAAATGGTATGGGGGCAGCTTCATCGCCCGTGGCGCAAAGCGACACGGGCAATGAAGCCGCCCCCATACCATTTTCTCTTACCACCCAAATTGGTAAATGTTATATCCGCCCCTGTTCCCCGACCCCCAACACCACCGCCCCGACCTCCCCTTCACCCCCCACCCGTACACACATCACGCAGCCCCAACCCACACAGACTGAGGAATGCCGGTGCGGGCATGCAGCAGGTAGCTGGAGGTTATTTCCACTGTGTGCTGTTGCAACCAACCGTGGAGGAAACCAGCCAGCCGTCTCAAGGACAAAGGTGCTGACGCAAAACCGGCGGGGTTCACAACGAGAGGAGTGGGATGGATGCAAAGGAAAAGGAAGAGAGAGAGAGAGAGAGAGAGAGAGAGAGAGAGAGAGAGAGAGAGAGAGAGAGAGAGAGAGAGGGGTTGTGGGTTGAGGATATAACAGAGAGGAGGTAGAGACTGAGACTGAAAGACAATTACAGAGGTTGCAAATGAGGAGGAGGAGGATGAGGGTTGAGAGGGAGGGAGGAGCAAAGCAAATGAGTGAGAGGAGAGAGAGAGAGAGAGAGAAATAGATGAGAGAAAACAGAGGGATCTCAGGAGAGATGGAGAAACGTGGTGAGAAAAAGGGAGGGAGATACAGCATGAAAACAAATTAAAAAGAGAGCAGGAGGATCAAGACAACGCAGGGAGGAAGAGCAGTGGGGGAAAGAAAGGAGAATGGCTATGGAAGGAAGGGAGGAGGGCAGAGCAATACAATTCATCAGTCTGGCTAAATTAAGGAGATTGCTAAATGTAGCCCCCTGTGTGAATATGAAGAAATGTGCCTCTTAATGTGATTGCCAGAGGTAGCCATGCCATAACTCAAGGTTAAGGTTGGTTGCAAGCGCGGGGAATCGTGGATTATACGAGGACATTTACAACGTGATGATGCCAGGCATGCATCAAGGAGGGAGAGAGAGAGGGGAGTCCATTTGCACTGTGCTGTTAAAACTAATACAGGTCCTGCTAGTCTGCTAGCTGCGCATCTGTAGAGTGGAGACTATACCGCCATACCGATTCCAATTTATCCCCTTGCATGGTTGAGAGGATTCCAGGTGGTCCCCAGGCTAAATGATGGAAAATTATGAGAGCGGGCCCTTCTCTCGAGACCCTTCTCTTGAGAGCGTAAAATGAAACCAAATGGGCCCATAGCACTCTCAAGAGGCACACTATATTGAAACATCTGAATTACTTAATTTTCAAGAATCTACACAATTAGGAAAGGTAGAAGAATTATTATATTCGAACATTTTGACAGTTATCTCTCAAAAATGTGGGGACACAAACTTGAAAATCCTTAGTTTTGGGAATGCAGAATAAATAGTGGACCCTGGTGTGAAAATGGTACTCTGACTTATAAACGGTTTGTTTTTTTCTGTTTTTATCCGTCTGATATTATGAGAAATGAGCATACAGTAGAATAGTAGATTGTTTGATTCTCAAATAAAACAATGGCCTGTGTGTCCAACTATTGAAATAAGTCTGTTTATGCAAACAGTATATCAATATGATTCTATCTGCAATGGTTCACTATATCATCAACGAGGAGCCGCAAAGCAATGCCATGTTATTAACATTAGATGTCTAATCTCCGACAGAGATACAGTATAATCTGGTGGTCAGACAAAGCCCGAGGTCGAGGAGAAGTTTTATTAAAGGGGGACACCACCCGTTCAATATTTTACTTGATGTACCTTCAAGGTGTTGTGTTGACTTGATAAAAAGTTCCCCCATTCTGTGTTCCCAAGAAATGGAGGTCTGAAGAAAGCCAATAACATGGTGAAAATACATCTTGATGACGTGCGTGGTGTGCACATGAACCGGACTTTAGACTTACTCAAAAAAATATTTGTGGACCTTCTGCATTACTAGTTGAGGACCCCTGCTATAGCCAGAGCTGCGACATTGAGGGTCTAGCAGTGGGCGGATGTATGGCAATGGCGAGGGGACAAAGACAAACACACGTGACTCGACGCACTCACACACATCCTGCATTTGAGTGGTTATTGGAAGAGGTGCGAGCACCACTTCAAAAATAATTTGCCCCTGCTCGGGATGAAGCACACAAGGGTATCGGAGGTGTTCAGCTAAATAATGAAAACAAATGGTGCTGCCGTTCCCTCTCCACCAACCTCTAAATCTGTGACCTTTGAGAGCAGTCACTGTTAAAGCAGGGATGTGTGAATAAATGCACCTTTCAAGACCGACTAAACGCTTCAAAGTGTGACAAATATTATCTGCGTGTGCATTGTAGACAAAGGTGGCACACAGGATTCGGATTTGTATTACCGGTACCAGATTTAGAAATCGAACCAGTTTAGACATATTTTAAAATGGCACAGCCCTATTACACACCACTAGTGATGGGATTCTCACCACAGAACACCCTGTTTCACTCTGCTTGTACGAAATATACACTCTACACGAGGGCTGCCCAAAAGGTAGATCGTGATCTAGATCACACAGGCCATGCAGGTAGATCACACGACAGTCCCCCCAGCACTTCAACCCTTATAGATCTGTAACTCTTGAGAGTATTAAATTGAAACCAAATGGACCTTTACGGGTCCATTTGGTTTCATTTTACACTCCCAAGAGTTAAATTATATTTAAACATCTGAATTACATAATTTTCAAGAGTCCACACAATTAGAAAATAGAGAATAATTGTTATTTTGACCAACGTTTTGCCAATTCTCTTTCCCAATTGTGGACAACAATGTGAAAGTTCTTAGTTTTGGGTGCCAAAAACTAAACTCAACATTACGAACTGTCAGTAGTAGCATATACAGGAAAACCTTCCAATTCTCCCCCTCCATTTTCCATTATACAGTAAGTGAATTATTCTATTCAGTAAGTAACACCATCACCACTATTTCACAGCTCCCACTTTCTAGCGGCCTTGAAATGGATTTTCAGTAATGGAACAAACACATTTTTGATGTGTAGATTGAGCTGGTCATTTTGAAAGTAGCTCTAAAGTCAAAAAAGTGTGGGCACCCCTGTTCTACACAAATATAATACAATAGTGTGAGTGTAGTCAAGACCACCTAAATCAAGACCAAGATAAGACCAAGACCAAGACCTAGGTGGGTCGAGGCCAAAACGAGACAGAGAAAACCACCTTGATTGAGACGAGAGTAGTACCTTGTGGGGTCAAGGACAAGACAAGACTAAGACCTAGAGGGGTCGAAACCGAGACAGAGAGCAAGATCTAGAGAGGTTGAGGCCAAGACAGAGACCGAGATGATGCTGGTGCTTTCAGGACAACTGTTAATTGTTTTACATTCCTTGCTTTCTTTAGTTTTAGGGATTTTAGCTATTAATGACTGGACTCCTCGGTCCACACAATGGATATAGAACATTTCCTTTGCATTGTCTTATCTCAAGTGGTCTTGTTGGCGAAAGAGAACAGAGACATTTGCTCTGAGTTCACGACAAGACCAAGACAAATTGTGTCCGAAAACAAGATGAGTGGAGAGCTACGAGACTGCAGGGGTTGACACTAAGGTCTCCAACCCATCGGGAAGTGCAAGTCAGGTTCTACTTGCCCTCAGGTCGTGGTCACTTGCTCCCAAAATATATCTTAAAGTTTGCATTTTATATTCTACTTGGGTGCTTTAAAAAATTCCTTTCGCAATCGAAGACTATGTTTTGTTTAAGTCACATCAGCTACAGTAAATCAGTGGTTTCCATAGTGGTCATGGACTCAGGGGTCTGTGATGCCGCAAAATGATAATTTGGAACCAAATGGACCTGGGAGAGAGATAGGAGAGATAGCTAGAAAGCAAGGAAAGACGCAGAGGCAGAGCGCAATGACCACCTTCAATACAAATATATCTTGTGTTGTGTTATAGCGCATTAAGTCACACACTTGCCCGATCGGGCAACCAAGTAGCAATCTTCACTTGCCCGACCATTTTTTTTTACTTGCCCCGGGCAAGCGGGCAAGTGGTAGTGTCAACCCCTGGACTGGACTCAAGACGAGACAAAGTCTCGAGAACTACAACACTACACAACCCTACACACCACTAGTAATGGGATTCTCACCGCAGAACACCCTGTTTCACTCTGCTTGTACGAAACATACACAAATAATACAACCCCAATTCCGTTGAAGTTGGGACGTTGTGAAAAATGTCAATAAAAACAGAATGCATTGATTTGCAAATCGTTTTCAACCTATATTCAGTTGAATACACCACAAAGACAATATATTTAATGTTCAAACTGATAAACTTTATTGTTTTTTGAAATTATACAATCTTTTGTAAATTGATCCCTGCAACGCGTACCAAAAAAGTTGGGACAGGGGCAACAAAAGACTGGGAAAGGTCATGAATGCACAAATAACGCCTGTTTGGAACATTCCACTGGTAAACAGGTTAATCTTAAACAGTTTAATATCGTGATTGGGTATAACAGGACCATCCCAGTCGTGCACAATCAAAGATGGGTCGAGGTTCACCACTTTGTGAATAATTCTGGGAGAAAATCATCCAACTGTTTAAAAACAATGTTTCTCAACATTCAATTGCAAGGAATTTGGTGATTTCATCATCTACAGTCCATAAAATAATCAAAACGTTCAAAGAATCCGAAGAACTTGCTATACTAAAGCGACAAGGCCGAAAACCAACACCGAATACTTGTGACCTTTGATCCCTCAGGTGGCTCTGCATTAAAAGCTGACATCATTGTGTAAAGGATATTACTGTGTGGACTCAGGAACACTCAGAAAACCATTGTCAGTTTACATACACCTGTCGCTACACCTGCGAGTGCAAGTTAAAACTCAGCAAAGCGATACATCAGAAAGGTTGGTTTGAAAAACAACGAGAAAAACAACCAGAAATGCCTTCTCTGGGTACAATATCATTTGAAATGGTTAGACACAAAGTGGAAAAGTGTGCTGTGGTCTGATGAGTCCACATTTCTAATGATAGTGGACCCAGAGAAGGCATTTCTGGTTGTTTTTCTGGTTGTTTTTCAAACCAACCTTTCTTATGTATCGCTTTGCTTTCCATGGTAGAGTTTTAACTTGCACTCGCAGGTGTAGCGACAAATTATGTAAACTGACAATGGTTTTCTGAGTGTTCCTGAGTCCACACAGTAATATCCTTTACACAATGATGTCAGTTTTTAATGCAGAGCCACCTGAGGGATCAAAGGTCACAAGTATTCGGTGTTGGTTTTCGGCCTTGTCGCTTTAGTATAGCAAGTTCTTCAGATTCTTTGAACGTTTTGATTATATTATGGACTGTAGATGATTAAATCACCAAATTCCTTGCAATTGAATGTTGAGAAACATTGTATTTAAACAGTTGGATGATTTTCTCCCAGAATTATTCAGTGGTGAACCTCGCTCCATCTTTGATTGTGAATGACTGGGATGGTCCTGTTATACCCAATCACGATATTAAACTGTTTAAGATTAACCTGTTTACCAGTGGAATGTTCCAAACAGGCGTTATTTGTGCATTCATGACCTTTCCCAGTCTTTTGTTGCCCCTGTCCCAACTTTTTTGGTACGCGTTGCAGGGATCAATTTACAAAAGATTGTATAATTTCAAAAAACAATAAAGTTTATCAGTTTGAACATTAAATATATTGTCTTTGTGGTGTATTCAACTGAATATAGGTTGAAAACGAATTGCAAATCAATGCATTCTGTTTTTATTGACATTTTTCACAACGTCCCAACTTCAACGGAATTGGGGTTGTACAAAGTATGCCTGTTGTTTGCATCAGTAACACAAAAAAAAATAAGTGTAACTGAATTACAACAACAAAACAGCAGTGTCACAGGTCAGCTCACATTCTAAATTGATCAGCATTACATTACAGCTATAAATGCAACCAAAGAATGTAGAATATAGTATCTACTGCTACAACCTTGGTTTTTGGCAGGACAGGAGGAGGTCCTGTGACTGCCAAAAATTGACCACTGAGCCATTTACTGCTCTCTGGCTGAATACTGAGTACTGTAGACCGTTAAGCTACACACAACACAGTCTGAACACTGAACATGTTGGGATTCAGCATGACAGCAAATTCAGGGGACAAAATGTACCCAGAATCAATATGAAAGGGGGTTTTAAATATCAGCGATCGAGAGAGAAAGAATGATGGAAAAAGACCTATAGAGTGCCACAGTCCCGCCCCTTGCCGATACCAGAAGAGAATTTACATCACGTTTACACCGCAGACAAAGACAACTCGGGTTGTGAAAAAACTACAAGGACAATATTTTGGACTGGTCAAATAATTAGTAAGAAGAACAAACGGTAAGATACGTTTTACTTCTTATAAATTATTTGAATGAAGTTGATTGTCATGATTTGAAGTAATTTTTCAAATGTCTGAGACAAACAGGGAATTCACTTCGGAAACAGGCATTCTGACGTCACTGCGGAGCTCTATAGGTTTAAATGAAGGACCCAGTAGGACAGAGACATAAAGTCAGTTTGAGTGACAATAACTGTCATGTGGCGAGTTGTATCTTAGCCGTTTTTGAAGAAAAAAAACAGCTTTTGGCAAAGCAAACTGATCATCTGATAATCACAGATATTCACCACCGCAACCATTACCTCCGTCAATAATGAGGTTTTGATCAGGAATATTGTCATTTGATTTGAAAAATTGCCATTTGATTTTGTCCATTTTGTCACCCAGTCCTACCAGAAGACAAAAGAAGACAGAGATAAAGTTGTCCACTGAAGTCCATACCGTAGCTTCCTGGAGACAGATATTCGTCCAGTGACCATGACTGATTCGATCCCACGACGCACCGCTGGCTTCCAGTGACGCGGAGTGGACTCGGCTCTTCAACGGGATCCATCGATTATCCATGATGCCATGAAGAATGCCTCCGATTAGGTCCAACTCTGTAGACACTGAAAGAAGACATGAAGACAGGGGTTGACACTAAGGTCTCCGAGGCACTTGCCCATCGGGCAAGTGCAAGTCAGGTTCTACTTGCCCTCAGGTCATGGTCACTTGCCCCCCAAAAATATATTGTAAATTTTGCATTTAAGTTTACTTCCTACTTGGGTGCTTTCCCTGAGAGGGTTCCAGGTGGTCCCCAGCTAAGTTGGTTAACCAGATGTAACTCTTGAGAACGTAAAAATGAAACCAAATGGACCCTCAGGAGTTAAAATTCATCATCTTAATTAGCCCATAGCGGTCACAGACCCAGTGATCCCTGGCCCCAGCAAAATGATAGTTTGGAACCAAATGGACCTGGGAGAGAGATAGGTAGAGATAGCTAGAAAGCAGGGAAAGACACAGAGGCAGAGTGCAATGACTTAAATGGCTTCAAAACAAATTTAAGTCACACACTTGCCCGATCGGGCAACCAGGTAGCAGTCTTCACTTCCCGAGTTAGCCTTGTGCAAGGGTTACAGGTCTTTCTGAAGATACTTTCTGAAATCTGATGGATATTTTTTTAATAATGATATCCATATATGGGTGACAATAGGATAGGACTGTTAAGCCAATTTGTCCAAGAATATTAGGAGACCATTTTGGGGTTCAGATTTAACCTTAAGGAGGAAATAGATCTCCGAAAGGATGGCAATTACTTCGATAGCCAAATAAGGATTTGGCTTGAAGCCAAACTGTAACATACTTAAAATCACAAAAAGTAATCACAGAAAATGTACTTCAAAAGTATACGGTAAGTACTCCAAAGTACTGTAGCTTTAAGAGCATTGAGCCAAATACAGCCAAAGGGAATTAACCTTATTTGCTCCACACCATAATGAAATATAAACATTTTTCTCAAAAACAAGTGAAGCAAAGATGATATGGTCATATATGTGACACATTTTTTTCAATCATTTGGGTGACATATGTGAGATCATTCACAATCAAATTTCTGAAATATTAAAATTTCCATCAACATCTATAAGGGGGGGTGGACTGCGATGCAAAATGGCCCCACATGGGTGTGTGTGTGTGTGTGTGTGTGTGTGTGTGTGTGTGTGTGTGTGTGTGTGTGTGTGTGTGTGTGTGTGTGTGTGTGTGTGTGTGTGTGTGTGTGTGTGTGTGTGTGTGTGTGTGTGTGTTATATAGATTTATTGGTCCCTGAAGGGAGATTCATCTTCACTTGACTGCAATACATTACAGAAAAAGACGACATAGCACATCACAGATACGATCACAAACAACAAAAGAGGCAACAATCAGAAGAAAATGACGACATGGATGACGACACGTGTGGATCCCACGGCACCCCACCCCCCGCTAGGCCAAAATCATTTCAGGTTAGGCCAGGCTACATGTTTACACTCTCAAGAGTTGAAATATTCATCATCTGAATTAGCCCGCGTCTACACAACTAGAAAATGAATGGTCATTTTGATCTGTATGTTTGCCAGTTTCTTTTCCCAAATCCAGCCTGGTATTGTGGACAAAAGCAAAATAAATCTTTAGTTTTGGGGTCTGTGTGGGGGTAAAATGTCCTCAAATGGTGATCCGTGGGTCAGATGCTGAATAAATAGTGGGCCCTGGTATCAAAAAGGCTGAAAACCCCTGGATTAGGGCGGCTATAGCTGCAGGGATCAGACTCTTCCCAAAGCGGGCCTGAGGGTAGAGGGATGTATTGATGTAATGCAGGCGTTTTCAACAGGTGGTCCAGGGCAGGGACCACCAGTGGTCCCTGAGAGGATTCCAGGTAGTCCACAGGCTAAATGATGGAAAGTTGGTTAACCAGATGCAACTCTTTGGGAGTGTAAAAATGAAACCAAATGGACGCTTGCGGGTCCATTTGGTTTCATTTTTACACTCTCAAGAGTTAAAATATTCATCTGAATTAGCCCCAAGTCTACACAACTAGAGAATGTAGAAGATGCAGGGCATTTTGATCTGTATGTTTGCCTGTTTTGTTTTCTCTGAAATCCAGCCTGGAATTGCGGACAAAAGCAAAACAAATCTTCAGTTTTGGGGTCTGTGGGACTAAAATGTCATCAAATGGTGGTCTGTGGTTCAAATTCCATAGAAATAATTAGAAAGAATAAAAAATAACAAAAATGTGTTGCAGCTACCATGGCCCTTTTTTCTCATTTTTAATTATTTGTTTGCCCCCCCAAAAATGTGTTTATTGTCATGAGTTGTCACCATCTCTTCTTTACATTTTTAATGGTGCCCTATGAAAAGATGAAAAGATTTGGGAGCCACTGATCTTGGAATAAATGAAAACTCCATTAATAATTCTTAAAGTGTAGCTGCTATGCAGTGAAATAATAATGTACATGGTACACTATCACTAGTATGAAATAGCTGTGCAACATCTACCATTATTTATGGTCTATTAACCATAAACCAACAGACTGGCAGGCCTAATCACCGATTCCAGCATTTTAGTAACAATAATAATAATGCCAATAATAACAATGATGGAACAAGTGGTTCCGGTCAGGGATCAATATATTCAGCTACCTAATGAAAGACAGAGTTTAGCACAAATTATCCATTACTAAAGGCCATCATGTCTTCTTTCAGTGTCTCCACCCACACACACACACACACACACACACACACACACACACACACACACACACACACACACACACACACACACACACACACACACACACACACACACACACACACACACACACACACTCCAGCTAAGTTGGTTAACCAGATGAAAAGTTGGTTAGCCAGCTGGCCCAGCTGTAACTCTTGAGAGCGTAACAATGAAACCAAATGGACCCTTGCGGGTCCATTTGGTTTCATGTTTACACTCTCAAGAGTTAAATTATTCACCATCTACAATTCTACAAAAAAAAAAAAAAGTCAAAGTCGCATGATTTGTCACTACGTTACCGCAGCGAAATTGGACCTCCGCTTTTAACCCATCACTTGGAGTGGTGAGCTCCAAGGAGCGGTGAGCTGCGGCTTGCCGCGCTCGGGAATCATTAGCTGATTTTGACCCCCAATCCATCCCTTTGATGCTGAGTGCCAAGCAGGGAGGCATTGGGTCCCATTTTTTAGAGTCTTTGGTATGACCCGACCGGGAATCGAACCCCGGCCTCCCAGTTCCAGGGCGGACACTCTAACCACAAGACCATCTAGATTAGCACCACTTAAATCTACACAATTAGAGAATGTACTGTAGAGGAATGATCACTCTGATCTGTATGTTTGACTGTTTTGTTTGCGGAAATCCAGCCTGGAATTGTGGACAAAACCAAAAGAAATCTTTAGTTTTGTGGTCTGTGGGGGTGAAAATGTTGTGAAATGGCGGTCCGTGGCTCAAATGGTGAATAAATAGTGGGCCCTGGTATCGAAATTGTTGAAAACCATTGCAATACACAGTGGCATTTGCATGAGAAATAAGATTTAATTAACAAAAATCCATATTTCTCCCTGGTGTGCCACAATTCCCCGCCTACCATACATTGAATAATGTATTGCCAAATATTGTAAACACACGTTCCCCACTTAAAGGGGAATTCCACCCATTTTTTTTTCTTTTTTTTTTTTTTTTCTGAGAGTGTACAAATGTGAACTAAATGGTCCCCTGGCTGCTAGGGTCCATTTGTACACTCTCAGAAAAAAAGGAAACTCATTCACCTTTTTACCATGTCCACACAACATCTCTAAGGTAGCCTATATAGCCTATTAATGACATAGTAAAATATTGAAGATGAGTGGAATTCCCCTTTAACACAAGTGGCGCATGCACACTTGCATTTGCATGCGCATTTGCGTGCACCTGCGCAACACACACACACACACACACACACACACACACACACACACACACACACACACACACACACACACACACACACACACACACACACACACACACACAATTAAAACAAGTATAGCATATTGAGAAAGATTGTTTACGATGCCTAATTGTATCCATAAAAGTAAATGTCGTCAAAAACATATAGGTCTACTTTTGCCACAAAAATATTCTAGTGAGAAGTGGCCTCCTCCCCGCTCCCGCCACACACACACGTTTTGTTTGCAATTTACACGCTGAACCATAACCACCATAATATTAGCAATGGAGGAGGTGGAATCCAAATAGACAGCGTCCTCATGTTCCATAGTGGCTCACTGACCTTTTCTTTAGCGCAGGGTAATTAAACAGGGAATGTTTAAGTATTATTGTTCCAGTTTGTCCACAGTGACTACTGTAAGCATTCATTTCTCTTCTTCAGTAAACACAACTCCAACAGCTGGTTCCGCTACCTCTACGTCACTCCCTGGCCACACCCCCCAGTGTTGCCAACTGCCAAAATCCAAAATGCACTAGTGGCACTTCCAAAATGCACTAGAATGCGCTAGATGCTTACCTGGAAGGTGTGTAGTGTACTATGTAGACTTGGGATAATTCACATGATGAATATTTTTAACTCTCGAGAGTGTAAAAATGAAACCAAATGGTCCCGCAAGGGTCCATTTGGTTTCATTTCTATGCTTTCAAAGAGTTACAACTAGTTAACCAACTGACCACTGCCACTGGTTGAAAACCACTGTCATAGGAGGGAAAAAAAGTGAAAATTTTTGTGCCCCGACTCACCAGCAAAAAAAAAGCACTAGATTTTCTACCAGGAGCTTTTCACGTCTAATTTTAGCGCTAGGAGGGTCTGGAAAAAAGCTAAATAAAGTGACAAATGCGCCAAGTTGGCAACACTGCCACCCCCTCCTTCACCAGGGGAGTTTTTGCCATTAAGCAGAATAGGCAGTTGCCTAGGGCGCCATGAGTGGAGGGGAGTGAGGGGAGCGGGGTGACCACCAGACATGCTTTAAAAGGATCCCAGGCTAATAAGACTACCGTAGGCTAATATGGAGTTGCGCAGTGACGTCACCGCCCCGGTTCCGGAAGTCTTTTCCCAATTCATTTTTCTCATAGACTTTTCGAAAATAATTTATATCAAGACGATTACGCCGCGGACAGAGCCAACTCGAGTTGTGACGAATCATGATGACACACACAAACTTTTGGGACAATAAAATCATTTCTAAGATGAAAAACGAAACAAAAAGTCTTGTATCATGCCGTTTTCTACTTCTTCCCAATTATATATTATATGACGATATTGTGTTTGTTGTCATGATTTGTCACGACCTGAGTTGGCTTTGTCCGCGGCGTAATTGTCTTGATATAAATTATTTTCGAAAAGTCTATGAGAAAAATGAATGGGGAAAAGACTTCCGGAACCGGGGCGGTGACGTCACTGCGCAACTCTATGGATAAATACATTGTACGTTTTAACATTTAAAACACATGTAATATGTTCTATAATTACGATTGGCAAGGTCCTTGAGAGAACTTAAGGTCCTTGAGAGACCTTACCAACCATTTGGTGGTCCTTGAGAGAACTTAGGTCCTTGAGAGACCTTACCAACCATTTGGTGGTCCTTGAGAGAGTTCCTGGTGGTCCTCCTCAGGCTAAATGATGGAAAGTTGCTTAACCAGGTGTAACTCTTTGAGAGCGTAAAAATTATTAGGTTTCATGTTTACACTCTCAAGAGTTAAAATATTCATCCTGTAAATTAGCCCCAAGTCTACACACTATAGAGAATGCAGATTAATGTTCATTTGGATCTGTATGTTTGACTGTTTTGTCTCCCAAATCCAGCCTCGAATTGTGGACAAAAGCAAAATAGATCTTTAGTTTTGGGGTCTAAAATGTCCTCAAATGGTTGTCCTGAGATCAAATTCTGCATAAATAGTGGGCCCTATCACAAATGGTTTAAAACCACTGGTGTAACTAGTTGCGTATTAGATTGACATTCAACAAATATCTTTCATTATTAAAATGTGTTGTGTTTTATATTCTTATAATATTCCTTCCCATGACCTTGACATAGTTAATGGCAGTCAATGGCATTAATTAATGTTGTTGATTAAATGCATTAAAATATTTAACGCATTAAACACAAGTGCAGACTGACTCAAACCACTGAGCATTTTCTCATTGAAAAAAATCAGTAGGGCACGGTTTTTAAGGAGACATATAGAGATGCACAGTGACGTCACCGTCTTTTCCCCATTCATTTTTCTAATAGACATTTCGAAAATAATTTATATCAAGACGATTACGCTGCGGCCAAAGCCAACTCAGGTCGTGACAAATCATGACAACAAACACAACATCGTCATATAATATATAATTAGGAAGAAGTAGAAAACGGCATGATACAAGACTTTTTGTTTCGTTTTTCATCTTAGAAATTATTTTATTGTCCCAAAGGTTTGTGTGTGTCATCATGATTCGTCACGACTCGAGTTGGCTTTTTCCGCGGCGTAATCATCTTGATATAAATTATTTTCGAAAAGTCTATGAGAAAAATGAATTGGGAAAAGACTTCCGGAACCGGGGCGGTGACGTCACTGCGCATCTCTATAGCTGCGTGTCTTCCTGTAACAACAGCCATACAGAATATATGGAGTGATGCAAACTGTTCACTTCATGGAGTCAGTCCAATGGAGGCTCTTCTACGTAGACTAGATGGATTGGAATGGGGACACGCATGAACAGTGTTCGAGGGATCTACAAGCATTGAGGGCTTGTAGAACACCTATTTTGACCACCTACAGTATTTCAGGGGCAGATGTTGTTGTTGAAGTTGCAACAGACACACAGCATGCATAAAGCTAAAGGTCAGACTCAGAGTTTTCTGAGTCAGGGCCGGATCTGCCAAAGCCTAGATCCGGCCCTGACCTATTTTTTCCTACATTATTTTTCTTTTGTAAATGTTTAAATCCTCTACAGGAAAATATCATGACATATTTTGGACATAGTTCGAATGGAGAATAAACATCACTCACTTTGAAGCTATGGTCAATCTGAATGGTACACATGTCTATCACTAAAAGTAATGCTGTGCATGCATGAAACTGTGTCATATGATTATACTGTATATGTGTAACGCCTGGGATTCAAACCCGGGTCTCCCGTGTGAAAGTCCAACATTTTAATGACTAGACCAAAGGGACATCCCGTTGGTCCAGGGGCAGATACTAGATTTTGGACGTCATCAGGACAGAGGCTGTAGCCACCTGCTACATACAGTATGTGTATCCTGCCTACTGCCTCTGTATTCCTGCAGTATTCTGTGTTAACAGGAGACGTAAACATGGTTTATTACCCCCTGATCTTTCTGCCTACTTTACCCTGTGCTGGGGTCATGCTTCAAAAATGACTGGAACAACCATGGAGCCTGGAAAATGTTATTTGAGAATAAACTATTTAGGGTGACTTTATTTCTCTCCTGTGTCTTCTAAGGTGAGGTGAAGATGACCCCAAGCCAAGAGCACATAGACATGCTGCACTCTGGCTCTGACTCGCTCTAAAAACCCTGGCTGAGAACTGAGAAGTTTGTTACTTAAGTGGGCTGAGGAATTCCTCAAAGCTCCGTTTTCATGGTAAGGAGTGTGCCAGGGGTGGATATAACATTTCCCAATGGGGGGGGCACAAGAAAATGGTATGGGGGCGGCTTCATCGCCAATGAAGTCGCCTCCATACCATTTTCATTTACCGGACTTTTATTAGGCAGTTAAGCATCAATAACAACATCAGGTGTTGTTGAAGTTGCAACAGACACGCAGCATGCATAAAGCTAAAGGTCTGACTCTGAGTTTTCTATTTTCAATGATGAAATGCTATTTGTTTAGTGCTGCCACAACTGTAGTTAGTTAGTAACAGTAGTATTGTTTCAAATACTTTTAAATATAAGCACTTTAAATAATTGACAGAATACATTTTTCCAATGATTTTCGTTACTGCAGACAGACCCAACTCATGTCCATACACACCATGCCAAAAATCAAACATATTTCACCACATCAACCAAACTAATCACATCAATCAAATTAAGCAAAAATCATAAATATTACATTTAAAAACCTTTTAGAATTGAATCACAACAGAATTACTGCATGTGACTCTTCTTCAGCAAAGATGGCAATTGCAAACATTCTTTGACTTGTACTCATACAGTTGTGGGATACAAAACGTCCTTAATTCACACGTTCTCAACAGGCGGTGGCTAAAATGCAGAATAAATAGTGGACCCTGGTATGAAAAAGGTTGAAAAACACAACAAATCAGAACCTAACCTTAACCTCAGTAAAACTATGCCTAACCCTAACAACCCTAACATGACCCCTGGTTCACTATATAAACAGCAGCCTGCCTGGGTACAACACTGATTTTCAGAGCCGCCCCAGCCCACCCTTCACCCCAGCCAGAGGCCATGCTGTTCACCATACCAGAACCCATCCAGGCTGCTTAATTGGCACTGCAGACCTGACCCGGCTGACCTTGGCATTTTCAAGGTTTCAAATGCAATTTTTACTTTTTTACTTTTACGCCACTACATCTCACTGGCAGATATTGTACTTTGATATTACTTAGATATTGTACAGTATACTTACTGTAACTTTATCCCTCACAAAGCATTTCGAGGTGATGCATTGTGAGCTTGTAGATCTGCATTTTTCAAAAGATTCATTGATGGGACTGAATCTGAAGCTATAACCTCTCCAATGTGTACTAGCAGCTAAGGTATCCAGTGCACGGATCAGACACAATGCCAAATTAGTTGGAATTGTCTTATACTTGGCGACCTGGATGATTGGTACTGGACGCTTCAACATCCCTTCCCTTTTGTATGTAAGTATAGGTTTGAGAACCAGTACTTTTCTATTTTGTATTCTATTCAATTGCATTTTGAACTTGAATTGCATTGCATATTGATACAATATTGTGGAGGGTGTTTTGAAATCTTGTGAACTAATTTTTAATTAACCAATTTTGCTGGGGACCCACTGGGAACAGTCTGAATGGTCCCTGGGGGGGTCTCCAGACCATCATGGGACCACACACTTTGAGAAGCACACGCTGCACTGCCTTACACACATCCACTTACGTAAGAATCAATATAAATCTATGGGCCATTCAATCAATTAGCCCATAAAAAAGCAAAACAGGCCTGCATAAATTAGTAGGCCTACACTAAATTACAACAGGCTGTTTTTATTGTGCCCATAAATACAACCACACCATGCTGATAAAGATAAAGTAGGCTACTCAATGTTAGTATATACTGGACTAATTTGAAGTAATCTCTTAAAGGGGAACTCTACCCATTTTCAACATTTTAATATGTCATTAATATACCTTAGAGATGTTGTTTGGACATGATAAAAAAAAGTTCCCCCATTCTGTGATCCCAAGAAATGGAGGTCTGAAGAAAATTGTGGTGAAACACATCTTGATGACATAATCAAGATGTGTTTCTTTAGATTTCTTTAGATGCTTCTTTTTTTCTGAGAACCAAATGAACCCGTTAGGGTTCATTTGGTTGCATTTGTACGCTCTCAGAAAAAAAATGCCGAAAATGGGTGGAATGCTCCTTTAACTCTTTTTGCAAGAACATTGTGTTGATGATATTTATCATGTTTATCTTCAAGCATATGTTGATATGTTTTTAACACTTCCCTATGGCTCTTTATTACGTGTGTAACATGTGTTTTTAGATTTTTAATGAGCCCATGCAGTGTCTCTCATGTCTGGACTCACTACTACTAGGCTACTACTACTTCTAGCTATTACTTCCTGGACTACAATTTCCATAATGCTTTGGTGCACTGCACTTTTTGTGGATGGGTGAGGTCTGTCTTACTGAGACATCATGTAGTCTCAGTAAGAGTAGCCTAAATCACTTAATTTTCAAGACACACACACACACACACACGCACACGCACACACACACACACACACACACACACACACACACACACACACGCACACACGCACACGCACACACACACAAACTTGAAAATCCTTGCTTTTGAGTCAGAGAGACACTAAACTTAACATCAAATGGTGGCCTGTGTGGCTAGAATGCAGAGTAAATAGTGGGCCCTGGTATGAAAAAAGGTTGGAAACCACTTATAGCCTAACACCTATAGCTGCTTCACCAATCGCAGGCTGTGCCCAGCTGAGCTCCTCTCGGTGCCAGTGTAACACGGAGGCCAATGACGACGGAATTTGTGGGCGTGTATTCAAATGCGAGGTGCACACTTTTGAGTTTGGTAAATGACTGCAGCAAGAAATACGCTGGTGTGTGTGTGTGTGGGGGGGGGGGGGGGGGGGGGCACCGACCGACCGACCGTGGCTTATCGCGCCTCTCTCTCTCTCTCTCTCTCTCTCTCTCTCTAGGCCGGATATAACATTTCCCAATTGGGGGGGGGGGCGAAGCTATAGCCGCCACCATACCATTTTCATTAAAATTCTTTAATAGTTGTGTGTGCGGCACACAAGATGTAATAAGGACTTATGTTAGGCAAGCAGGCATCAATCAGTTGTTGTTGAAGTTGCAACAGACGCAGCATGCATAGCTGTTTTCAATGATGAAATTGTGTTGGTTTAGTGGTACCACAATTGTAGTTAGTTTGTAGCAGTAGTGGTGTGTCAAATCATTTTAAATATAGGCTACTGTAAGAACTTTAATTTGAAATAGCTTTGAAATCTGGGTTGTTTTCCATTCCATCGTGTTTGGCGTGGCACCCAGGGCATTGCCCCCCCCCCGCCCCCCCACCATGCCCATGCCTAGATCCGGCCCTGCCTCACTCCATCCCGTGTGTGTGCGTGCGCGCGCCCGCGTGCGCGCGCGAGAGAGCCAGCCCCACATGCAGCGTATAGCTCCTCTGGACCTCACCATCATACCTATACTGCCATGGAAGAGGAGTCCCAGGCGCAGCTCGCCCTCGCCGTGTCCCGCATGATCACGCCGCCGCTGTCCGTGTCTCTCGAAATGTGGAATTTGTTTGTCGCCGAGGAGGAGCGGATCATCGTGACGCCGAGCCGCTGCTGCTGAACTGCAGGACTATAGGCAGGCAGGCAGGGCAGGCAGGCAGGCAAGGCGGAGGATCGCCGCCACGAACTTGAACCACCACGTACCCAGACAATGGATGTAGTGGCGCCGGTGCGTCGACGCAGCAGCAGCAGCAGCTCCAACAACTACTACTCACCCCAGGGAGAAAACTACGCGGCCGCGGAGGAGAAGCAGCAGCAGCAGCAGAGGCTGACAGCCTGCAGACCTGCACCCCGTCCTTACAACAGCAGCAGCAGCAGCAGCAGCAGCATCACCACCGGGGTTTCTACTACATCTACGTATAAAGCGGCTCGTAAAGCAGCAGCAGCGGCAGCGGCGGTGCTTCACTCCTCTTTGGAATGCATATAAGAGAGAACGTGACTAGAGGGGGGGAACACTTCCCTATGTAGTATAGGCCTGTGTGTGTTATATGTCGTGCATCAAACAACTGTGGATTTTCCTCTGTTTCTAAAGGATATATACTGCACATATACATGCACCATCACGTATAGTTTTCTCCGGCACCCTGAGTGAGGAGAACAGACTGGGACAGGACTCAGGACTGCAGCAGTGCTCACATTTTTTCCGACCAAATCGCCTTTTTCCCTGGGATTTTTCCTTCTTTTTTTAAAAAACATTTTTAAGGAGTAATATGTGCCATTTACCCGTGAAAGAAGTGAGCCCGTGTCGCTGCTGGGCTATTATGGATCGACTATTACAATAATAGACCAGATTTGTGTGTGTGAAATAGCATTGCACTCTGTGAAGCTATATATTATACCTCCCCCGACAAAAAAAAACCCTGGAGAAATCCCGCAAGAAGCCACTGTGGTGTCCGTCCGTCTGCGGCTGCCGCTGTCCCTGGTCCTGAGAGAAGTGCTCAGTATCTGGGCGCTTGCTGGAGGGGGTTCGATCCTGACACTGGCGGTGCAACGGGAAGGGAGAGGGGATGAAGATGATTTCATGGCCCGTGCGGTTATGAACATCTCGTGGGTCGGCACGAGAGACACTTGGATCTGAAACAAGCCTACAGAGGATCCCCTTTTCTTTTTCTTTTCCCTTCCTTTTTCCCCTTTCTTTTTTGTACACCCTTTTTTCTTTCCTCCCTTTTCTTCCCCTTCCCCCTCCTCTATTTCTTCTTTCTTCTTTTTAGCTCACCTTGGAGGTCCGGACTCCGGAACCGTTCGTCGTCGTTCGAGGATTTGGGGAAATTTCAACTCCTCGGCGCTCGTCCCGAGAGCCCCCCTTAGGACGGTAGCCCGAACTGAGACTGGCCAAAATGTGCCGAATAAACGCGCTGGGGATCTATTTGTGGGAAACTATACTCTTTTTCAGGTAAGCATGCATTTGGCATGGACTTAATTTGGGAGAAATAAGAGATGCGGGAGAAATAATGAGATATTTGCATAATGTATTTGTGCCTCTATTGCATCTTTCTGCCTGTCTGAGTGCATGGGAGCTGGGATTGCACCGTCTCTCTCTCTCTCTCTCTTTCTCTGGCTTGGGGGACGCTCATTCGGGAGGTGTGATTTTGTTAAAGGTTAAGTAACGTGCTTGTCAACGTTGACCTTTCTTTTATCATTTTTTACTCTAGTGTGCTTATATTGGGAGTTCCATTAAGTCGCCAGCGGGCAAAGTTCAGGCTTGCCAGCCAGCCATGGACTTGCAGGTGGAAGCTAATAGCGAACACTAGTGGCCGGTGCGTGTCTGTGTGACACAGTGTGCACTGCACATTTTCAACAGGCATCATGCCGCCATGTAGAAGTATAAAGGCTTGCCTGTTAGACAGATGCAATCATTCTGTAGTGTCACTGACTGTCCATGTTCTTGCACCTTAACCTGGCAACCTTACAAACATGTGAGCTTTGATTAGTGGTTTTAGGTCTTGACAGTGCCTGTGTGTTGTCTAGGACTAGATGCTTGTGAATGGAAAGAAATACTCTCAGTATAGTTCTTGGAATAGTTCCATCTTTGTACCATATTCAACAATGCATTTATATTTTAACAGTGTTGTTGCCAGTGGGGATATCCAGTCAAATATTTAATAAGGATATGGTTGAACACACACAGTCAGTTCCATTCCCCTTTGGAAGTGTATTGCGTGGTACTATAGCAAAATGTGTTTTGAAATTATTTAGCTGGTGCTCTTATGTGTGTGGTTGTGGTTCAGTGCTTTGCCCGAGAGCACATTGTGCTGTCAGACAGTGTCAGGATAAAACTTTAGACTTCTGTGCTGCAAGACACTTTTGTTTGCTTTTGTTTGTTTTCACAGTTTTTTTTTGTTTTGCACAACAATCAACGCTGTGAGTCAGGAGGAGGACCTTGCAGAACATTTCCCAATCCCCATCCCTACCTAGCTAACTTGAACTCAGTTCAAGGTCTGATATGCATCGAGTGTAAACAAAGCAACCACAAAATACCAAACAAAATAACAGGGTTGCCATTGATAAATAATGGCGGCCAAAAAGAAGAAGAAGCAATCATACTGGTCCTATATGAATTGCATTTTAAAATTCTGGCACCTTACATATAGAACTATAGCCCTGTAACCATGGAACATTCGTAACATTTCACTCCAAACTGGCACCAGAAAAGCCGTTTCTACACAGTACTTCCATTAGCCTACCCTACGGTGTATGGTGGACATTTTGAGCTAGTTGGTTGTAGCTCCAACAGTATTGCAGTAATAATCAGCATATATTAGCATGCTGCCACAGAGCTAGTATCACCAAAATATTCAGGTGTTGTCATATCCTTGTGTTCCAGCCTGTTTTGCTGCGTTCCGCAGATCTGAAAATATCACTTCGCAACATTTTCAGATCCGTGGAACGCAGCAAATCAGTGTTTTCCAATTATTCTGTGACAACCATCAAGGGAACTCGGCAACTAGGGGCTGACGCCAGACAATGTTGATGTCCAGATCAAATAGACCAGGTGTCCTCATCATTCCATGGCCTGCAATGTTACCACAAGCAACATGGAAAGAACGAGGCATTTCTAGATGTTTGTGAATGTTGGTTGTTGGTTGGTGATTGTATTTCACAAGGAGAAAATAGTTTACCATTACCAACACTGTATTAGAATATCATATCATGTTGGTAAGGCATTATATTTAAAAAGTAAACTTGTGTTGTGGTTGTGTTTACGTGTCCTTTATAGTCTGATGGGCCACCAGGATAACAGACAGTAGCCTAATTCATGGTGGATGAGTTTAGTGGTCTAAAATAATAGAGGATTTGGGTTAAAACCTGATTTGTTTGTTTAAATGGAATATACAGTCTAAAGGGAATCTACCAAACGCGCCTCAAGCCGGCATGCGGCCAATCCTGTGCATCACAGGAGCAGGGACAGCAACGTGCAGAAAGGAGGAGAACACTGGAAAAAATACACTATGTATGAATGAAATCTGTTGGATGTTGCTCAAATGAAAAGAGAGAGAGAGAGAGAGCGATAGTTTTGGTAGCAGTAAATCAAACAATTTATTACATTAAAGGGGAACTCCACCCATTTTCGACATTTTTAATATGTCATTAATATACCTTAGAGATGTTGTGTGGACATGATAAAAAAGTTCCCCCAATTCTGTATTTCCTAAAAATGGAGGTCTGAAAAAAATCATTAACATGGTGAAATACATCTGATGACATCATCAAGATGTATTTCAGCATGTTAATATTTTTTCTTTCAGACCCCTTTTTCCTTTTTCCTGAGAGGGTACAAATGGAACCAAATGGACCCGTCCATTTGATTCACATTTGTATCCTCTCAGGAATTTTTTGAAAATGCGTGGAATTACACTTTAAAAGGTACTATAATGTATTGAAAATATCCTTGAACTACCAGTAGGATGACATCCCCCAACAGTTTAAAAGATAACACGCCTATAAGGGGTATGTCAGCAGTCATTACATGCATTTAGGCATTTTTCATTTGTTTATTTTTTGGGTGGGTTCTCTTCAAGACATTTATTTTAAAAGAGTTGTAAAGGATTTTACATGTAACTGCATCGCATAAATTAGCTTTAACGTCAACAGACGTTATTAGACCACCATCTTCCTCAAAAACAGTTTCATTTGATCGTAAATCCTCCTGGGGCTTCCACATGATGTCACAGTGGTCATGGCTAAAATGAGAGGCATGAATAAGACAAACCTAAAAAGTCCATAACCGTAAACACATTACACACACGGTGGAGGGGTATATAACAGGCGCCCCTCAAAACATAATATTGGCACTGTCAACACGTTACGAATCTGTTTTCTGCCGCATTGGTAAAGCAGTTCACAAGTGATTCATATTGAGTGGTTTAGACCAGCCCACAAGTATAATATAATAATCACATTTTCTTTTTTTCTTCCTTTAGGAAATTCTAAATCACATGATTTTTCACAAAATCCAGAACCAAGGTCTCTTTAATCCTGAGATGAATAAGAAACTAGGGATAATAACATTCAGGATTGTACTGAATATACATTGCAAGCAAATTCAGACACAATTAGCCTCTGCCTAAAGCTTTAGGCCAGGGGTTTTCAACCAGTGGTCCTTGAGAGGGTTCCAGGTGGTCCCCAGCTAAATGATGGAAAGTTGGATAACCAGGTGTAACTCTTCAAGAGTGTAAAAATGAAACCAAATGGACCCTTGCAGGGTTTCATTTCTACATTCTCAAGAGTTAAAATATTCATCATCTGAAATAGCCCAAGTCTACACCACTAGAGAATGTAGTAGAAGAATTGTCATTTATTTTTGATCTAAGTTTGCCTCTTTTCTTTCCAAATCCAGCCTGGAATTGTGGACAAAAGCAACATAAATCTTTAGTTTTGGGGTCTGTGGTCTAAACTCTAAAGTGTCATCAAATGGTGGTCTGTGGCTAAAATGCTGAATAAATAGTATAGTCCCTGGGATCAAAGAGGTTGAAAACCACTGCTTTAGGCAAAAGACGCATTGCATTTCATTGCATCACAAGTGGATATATTGTCTCCTTCTTTACCTCATAGGTGAACTATCAGAGGCATTTCCCTATAATGTGCTATGCCTGCAGTTTTCATTGAATACAAAAGTGTTGTTTTGTAGTGGGACAGGGAATAGGTGAGACGTGGCGGGGTGTGTACTGTGGGGCCCGGGCGGGGAGTAGTTTTGCATTCAGGGCACACTGTTTAGTTAATGAACGGGAATCAGGATATTGCAGTCTCAGCTCCCCGGGCCTGTAGTCTGCAGTTCCATCTTAATTGATACCCCCACCGCCCCCCTCCTCCATGCCGACCTGGAACCCCTGCGCCTCATTCTACATTCAGACTTATTACTAAACACTGATTACCCTGTCAATGGCCAGGGCCAAGCCTGACGAATGCACATTTAATGTTCGCACACATATCTCTGTCTGTCTTTCTGTCCTCGCTCTCCCTGCTCTCCTATTATCCATCATGGAAGTTTGTTCTTCAACTATGAATTTAGATTTTAGAATACAGCAGTGGCTTTCAACCTTTTTTTTCCCCATACCAGGGCCCACTATTTATTCGTAATTTGAGCCACGGAACACCATTTGAAGTTGAGGTCATTCTCTCGGACCCAAAACTAAGGATTTTCAAGTTTGTGTCCACAATTTAGGAGAGATAACTGGCAAAATGTTGGTCAAAATAACAATTGTTATACATTTTTTAAATGTGTAGTTTCTTGAAAATTAAGTAATTCAGATGTTTAATTATAATTTGACTCTTGAGAGCATGAAATGATACTTTACGATCTCAAGAGTTACAGATCTATAAGGGTCCATTTGGTTAACAACCATCCATCATTTAGCTGGGGACCACCTGGAATCCTCTCAAGGACCACTGGTGGTCCCCGGAGCACTGGCTGAAAACCCATGGAATAGAGCATAAAACGCACACGCACGCATACAAACGCTTGCATGCACAAGCACGTGCACACACACACACATACACATTTCTGTTCTGACAAAATGAACATATTTAGCATACTGAATAAGTAGAGCCTGATTTGTATCTATTATCACACATCGAATGAATAATTACTGGCAAAGAATGGATAACCTTTACACTTGTATTTTAACAACAATACAATTGTAATAGAGCATATCAAAGACAATAATTCATCACCAGCAAAACAGAATGACATTTCTCTTCTTCTATTTGTTTATCACTTGTGCAAATACACTAAACCAGTGGTTTTCAACCAGTGGTCCGGGGACCACCAGTGGTTCTTGAGAGGGTTCCAGGTGGTCCCCAGCTAAATGATGGATAGTTGGTTAACCAGATGTAACTCTTAGAGAGTGTAAAAATGAAACCAAATGGACCGCAAGGGTCCATTTGGTTTCATTTTTACACTCTCAAGAGTTTTACTGGTTTTACTGGTGATTCGTTTTTACACTCTCAAGAGTTAAAATATTCCTCATCTGAATTAGCCCAAATCTACACAACTAGAGATCTAGGTTTGCCTGTTACAGTATTTTCCAAAATCCAGCCTGGAATATTGTAGATAAAAAAACAGAACAAATCTTTGGGTTTTAGGTATGTGGGGCTAAAATGACATCAAATGATGGTCCATGGCTCAATTGCTGAATAAATAAATAGTGGGCCCTGGCATGAAAAAGGTCGAAAATCCCTGCCCTAAACCTACTAAGGTACCATGTGAGATCATTGGACCAAGTGGAACTCAATACTGTTAATGCAGAGAAAAGGCAGCATGCACACTGCACAGGGACAGAGATAAACATGTGCTTAAAGACTACAAGGACTACAATGCAGGCTTTGGCCGGCAAGAATGATTAATCTCTTAGTCAACATTACCTTAAGAGGGGGGACCACTCAGGGCCCACAGGCATCAAGGGAATACCACTCAACCAATCAATTGAAATGAGTGACAACCACTGCGAACAGTGACTGACATATCAGCCTTATTGGTTCTGAACAGTTGGAAGGTTGTTGTTGTTGTTCTTCTTGTTGTTGTCATTAGAGTAGTGATGATTTGAGCTTACTGCGTTAAAGGGGAAGTCCACCCATTTTCAACATTTTACTATGTCATTGATGTAGGCCTACCTTCGAGATGTTAGGTGGACATGATAAAAAAAAAGTTCCCCATCTTGAGGACATCATCAAGATGTATTTTCACCATGTAATGGATTTCTTTAGATGCTTCTGTTTTTCCGAAAGTGTACAAATGGAACCAGATGAACCCGTTAGGGTTCATTTGGTTGCATTTGTACACTTCAATTCCCTTTTAAGCTTATCGAAAGTGTTTGTCTGTGACATGTCATGGCGGACATGTGCACGGCACGCGCGTGTGTTGGTACGGAAATGTGAGAAATGTGGGTAGGCTACACTGTGTGTGTGTGTGTGTGTGTGTGTGTGTGTGTGTGTGTGTGTGTGTGTGTGTGTGTGTGTGTGTGTGTGTGTGTGTGTGTGTGTGTGTGTGTGTGTGTGTGTGTGTGTGTGTGTGTAAAATGAACATGTGTTCCTTTTCCATGAAACAGGAGTTCTGCTCCATAACTGGAGCATACTGTATGTATGGCACAAATGTGGTCGCACTATGTCTCAGAGGGAGCTACATATTCACTGATTTAAATGAAATCGTGAGACTAAATTTAGTAACTGGCAATTGTGCAACTATGCAAAAACAGGAAGCAGCCAGGAGAAGAGTGTGTTTTTTTTTCTTGAACAAATGGTATAAGCAAAGAATCGATTAACTACGCCAGTACTTAGTTGCACTAATAGTAGTAAAAATCAGTCTGCTACTTTCACTATTTGTTTTGTTTTGCTTTCCTTGACATCTCAAAAATAGGGATTAATCGATCATCTTATGAAATGACCAATTGGCCCAATCAATTACAATACCGGCGTCAATACATTCATTTGATTAACCCTGACACTACAGCACATGTTTATTATCTCATGTTGTTCCATTCATCCTACTATACATCATGTTACAGGGGCGGATTGGCCATCTGGAGTACCGGGAGTTTTCCCAGTGGACATTTTTTTTGTTTTGTTTTTTTGTTTTTTAAAGTCCAGGGCGGGCCAGGGTGCCAGGCCCAGGCCAGGCAAACTAGTGTGCTCGCGCTGCTGGAGGCAGTGTTGCCAACTGCCAAGATCCAAAATGCACTAGTGGCACTTCCAAAATGCACTAGAATGTGCTAGATGCTAGCCTGGAACATACAGATCAAAATGACCATTAATTTTCTAAGTTGGGCTAATTCACATGATGAATATTTTAATTCTTTGCGGGTCCATTTGGTTTCGTTTTTACGCCCTCAAAGAGTTACATCTGGTTAACCAGCTGGTTAAACCCCCCCCCCCCCAGGGTGGCCTGGCAAAGGCAAAATTGTCCCCGTGGGAAAATATGTGCCAATCCGCCCCTGTCATGCTACATAGGATGTTACTGCTGTGTACAATTATAGCCCTTGTGCATGTCCAACTATTCATCTTACTGAGAGGGAAATACTCTGCACGACCTCTGCTTCCATAGATTTTTTTTGCATTCAATACAATATCCGATACTCTCAAGCGGAAAATATATGCCGCCGTGGTGAGCATGCAATCAAAACAATTCACCTAGACACCGCCTGTATGGATCCTTACATGCAAACACAATGAGCAATTCATTCAAGGGGGGGGAAGTGTATGTGGAATTCATGCGGATAATGTAATCTATAATCATTTATCGTATCTGCGTGAATATTCAGCTTCGCCTGCTGCCAAATACGCGCCGTGTTTTGCCTGCTGCTGGTAACCTTGAGCTGGCCTTGACAAAGATGCAATACGCTGGGTCTTTGGACAGCACAGCACCGTACTGTGCAGTCACACACGCACACACGCGCGCACGCACACACACACACACACACACACACACACACACACACACACACGCGCGCGCAAGCACGCACGCACGCACACACACACACACACACACACACACACACACACACACACACACACACGGCACACAAAGATGTTTAGATTAAGATGAACATGTTTCGAGAAAATTAAATTGACTAGGGCAGTCCATGAACAGAAATTGATATTGGAATTCAATGGTTCAGAGGAAGTCATCCATTCCATTGCTAATTATTTTTTTTTCCTATACATCCAAAGAAATGGGCTTTGTAGGTCAGACATTGTTGAAGGTTGATATTAAACGAATTGGCCAGGCTGAAGTAGGACAGAATGACTTAGCAAGAAGCAGGGCCTAGTCCTTCATTCAATAAATAGACTTCTACATGACATCAAAAGGTGGAATTGGTCAAGTGGTTCTCTTACATTGAGCAGCATATTTGGATGAATTGTTTTATCATGGGTTACTGTATCTCATGATTTATGTATGACTTTGGTAACGTATAATATTTTATGTAATGCTGAACATGGTCAGTATACACAGAGAAGAATAAGGCCTGGATTTTTGTCACCACTAAATCCCTTATCCATTAAGTTTTTTAAACTATTTAAAAAATATATTTTTCAGTAGTTAAAATGGCCAGTGTACAAGCTCACAACGTGTGAATAAATTGGCATGCTAAACTATTACAAAACATTTTTTGAAATAAAAAAGGAGTTAGGAATAAGGTGTTTAGCGTGTGACGAAAATGGAGCCCTAGATCTCTATCTGCAAAGAAGGACTAAAAATATGTAAAAGACTAAGAATATAAGAACTCATATTGACTGTCAAACCCTGTCTTAACCTAAAATCCTATATAAACCTAATACGCCTTCTACACCAAAATCTCTGCAGAAAAAATACAAAATATTTTTGCTGGATGTTTGTCCCAGAAAGTTATGGGATGGCTAGGGTTCACATGCGGCAAATGTTAAATCATGAATATAGCAATCTATTATTCACCCGAGGCTTGGTGAAATGAAGAATTATATATTTATATGCGGTATGTACTTACCTACCCCCAGGGTCTTTCTACAGGTATGCCTCAAAATATTTATCGGCCCAATGTCCTATCGTGACAAATGGAAAAAAAATATTCACCCATGATTTTTTTTATTTTAGGCACCTTAATGAAAAACAATTGACTGACTCCGGCAGAGTTCTCCACCGTCTCAGCTATAATTAATATCTGGGCAGGTTCATTTCCAAAACTTGATCTATGATAATACATTATTGATCAGCAGACAGGGACAGATTGCACCATAAATATCAGAGCTTATTATCATTGACCTCTCCGTCTGTAACTGCGTTTCAGGCCAGAGTCAATCCCTGGGGATGTTGTAAATTACGCTGCTCAGGGTAAGAACAAGTAGAAGAAGAAGATGATACAATTTTGAAGTTTGAATTACCATCAGGAGTGTAGTGGAATATTTTTGGGACAAAAGTAGGAAGAAATAAATAAGGTCCGCACACTGGAATGAAGCTCCAAACTAAAGGTGTTTATTTCACCATGGTGAAATAAACACCTTTAGTTTGGAGCTTCAGTCCAGTGTGCGGACCTTATTTATTTCTTCCTAGTTTGTTTTTTGGCCCAGCACCTGGTATTTAGTTAGTTTTTTTGGATGTGCGTGCCCTATTGTTTGTTTTGGGACAAAAGTAGGCCCATGTTTTTTGTCTTGTCATTTAACTTTTATGGATATAATTAGGCATCGTAAAGAATCGTTCTCAATATGCTATACTTACTACAAATGCAAGTGTGCATGCAAGTGTGCATCCACTTAATGTCAATATTTTACATCAATACACCTTAGATATGTTGTGTGGACATGATAAAAAAAAAGTTCCCTCATTCTGTGTTTCCTAGAAATGGAGGTGAAAAAAATCATTAGCATGGTGAAATACATCTTAATGACATCATCAAGATGTGTTACGAATGGAACCAAATGGTAGGGTCCATTTGGTTCACATTTGTACACTCTCAGAAAAAAAATTGAAAATGGGTGGAATTCCCCTTTAAGAGGCGTCCCCCCCACTTCTAAAAGTACCACTACATCACTGATTACTATTACAAATTATTAATATGGGGAATAGCCTACATGTGCTTCACAAGGACACCGTGAATATCTGGACATTCTAATACTGCAGTGGTTTTCAACCTTATTCATACCAGGCCCCACTATTTATACTGCATTTTTGCCACAGACCACCTTTTGATGTCGAGTGTGCTCAAGTCTGTGGTCTTTGACAAGTTTGTGTCCACAATTCAGGAGAGATAACTGGCAAAACGTTGGTCAAAATAACAAGTCTTCTACATTTTCTAAATATTCTTGAAAAGTAATTCAGATGTTTAATTATAACTTGAGGGGGCAAAATCTAACCAAATGGACCAGTAAGGGTCCATTTGGTTTCATTTTACACTCTAAAGAGTTACAGATCTATACGGGTCCATTTGGTTACCATCATTTAGCTGGGCAGCACCTCAGGGACCACCGGTGGTCCCCAGACCACTGGTTGAAAACCTCTGTAATGCTGGATTGAGAAATTTAGTTAAGAGTTAAGAGTTAACTTGTGTGAAATGACTGCCATTAATCTAGTGGTTGCTGTATTAATTGGTATCCAATGGCCTTTGGTGGGAGTTCTGCTCTGGTTTTGGTGAAATATGAAGTAGCTCCGGTCATTTTTGGGGGTCACTGGAGCCATACAGTGAAAGTAAATCCAAAAAAACAAACAAAAAAAAACAATAAACGTCATTTGTATTGTTGACAAAATATTAGCACATCCTTCATTCACTTTTGACCACGTTTTTGTGTCCATATCACTATGCCCCAAAAATCCATGGGATAGGTCAAAAATGAAGGAAGGATGTGCTAATGTTTTAGTAATAAAATAATCAACAATACAAATTACATTAGTGTTGTGGATTAATTTACTTTGACTGCGCGGCCCTCAGTGACCCTCACACAATGAGCAGAACTCCCACCACTGGACTCTGGACATCAATGAATACAGTTGACACCACTATATTAATGGAAAGTATTACATACAGTAGGGCTGCCCAAAAGGTAGATGGTGATCTACCAGTAGATCACACAGGCCATACAGGTAGATCACATGACAGTCCCCTAAAATGTATAGATCTGTAACTCTTGAGAGCGTTAAAATGAAACCAAATGGACCCTTGCGGGTCCATTTGGTTTCATTTTACGCTCTCAAGAGTTAAATTATATTTAAACTCTGAATTACGTAATTTCAAGAATCCACACAATTAGAAAATGGGGAATAATTGTTATTTTGACCAACGTTTTGCCAGTTCTCTTTCCCAATTGTGGACAAAAACGTGAACGTTATTAGCTTCGGGGGCCAGAGACTAAACTCAACATCACAAACTGTCACCTCAAACCCCTAAATACTATTTTCAAACGTCATTAGTATAGCATATACAAGAAACCCTTCCAATTCTCTCCCTCCCTTTTTCATTATAAGTGCATTATTCTTAAACACTAACAGTAAGTAACACCATCACCACTATTCAAGTCAAACTTTCTTGAGGGTCATTTTGAAAGTAGCTCTCAAGTCAAAAAAGTGTGGGCACCCCTGACGTACAGCTTGACTTAAAAAAAAAGTCTGAACTATCCCTTTAACAGATTCCTCACTTTGTACTCAAACGTGTCACTGACTCATACCGATGCTATATGGCCTGTTCCATGTTTCAGCTACAGCAGTTCACCAGTATGTGATATAGAATGTACAGGTTATATAATATTTAATTGTTTTGTGTAGAGTTTTACTAACGTAAACTATTATTGCCTAGGAGGGATAGAAGCTCGAGAATCTATTGGGAGATGAGAAATCAGCTATGCCAATTACTGTAGCAATTAAAGGAAAAAAAACAAGGCTATAATATTTTATTGAAAGTACAAGTGCATCTTAATTGTCCTGCACTCAGCACGTAGCTAACCAAAGCTTTCTGAAATATTTTGCGTACAGACTTTGATGAGCTTGAAAGGAATACGATTTTGTTTTTAGTTATGTATGCATTTTCTCATTACCATATTTTACAACTGGGCAAATATACGATACAGAAGCTTCAGAATGTCAAATAAAATGCACTCAACTGATGCTCAGCACCACATCTACTGTATATTGGCAAATTGGTCCTTCACTCCTACTGTATGTACGGCATGTAATATAATCTCCACTATCAATATACTACTCATAATCAAGTTGGTTAACAGGGAACAGAAAATTCAGACTAACTGAATCAAGGAAGTGACTGGATGAGTGCTGCTGAGTGTTTTTTATACAGACATGAAACTTTTTTCTGTCCTTTACCAGGCCTCTCTAAGAGCAGAGGCCGTTGTGAATATACTCTCATTGCATTGGTGTATGTCGATGAGAGCCAATAGTCCTCTTCCTTCTGGAGTGTTGCTCCTAAATGCCAGGATGAGATCAATTAGTTATTCAGGCCTGCAGATGTTTTAGGAGCATAATGAGCTACACTTAGGGCTAATGATTGGAGCCTCACATTACCTCCCACGCTATGTCTCTCTCTCTCTCTCTCTCTCTCTCTCTCTGTCTCTGGGTTGTTTTGCATATTACACACTGGCACAGGCCAACTCAGCTTCTCTCTCTCTCTCTCTCTCTCTCTCTCTCTCCCTTTCTCTCTCTCTCTGTGCGTGTGTGTGTGTGGGTGTGCGTGTGCATGCGTGCTGCGTGTGTGTGCTGCCTCAGCATTGTCCACAGGTCTCGGCAGTGGCCATGGCCAGCATTGATCAGAAGTAATTAAAGCAAATCTAAACTTTGATCATGGAAAGCCGCAGAACAAGTCTCTCCCTGGCAGGAGATTATCAGCACAGCATACTGGAAAGGAAAGGAAAGGAAAGGAAAGGAAAGGAAAGGAAAGGAAAGGAAAGGAAAGGAACGGAAAGGAAAGGAAAGGAAAGGAAAGGAAAGGAAAGGAAAGGAAAGTTGCGTTTTGCCTCATCATGAGAGAGAGAGAGAGAGAGAGAGAGAGAGAGAGAGAGAGAGAGAGAGAGAGAGAGAGAGAGTGGGCTTTGCTAATGGTCAACTACTTGAGTCTCTGGAAATCAATTAATACAGTTGACACCATTATAATAATGGAAAGTATTACATACAGCAGGGGTGCCCAAAAGGTAGACCGTGATCTACCAGTAGATCACAAAGGCCATGCAGGTAGATCACATGACAGTCCCCTAAAATGTATAGATCTGTAACTCATGAGAGCGTTAAAATGAAACCAAATGGACCCGCAAGGGTCCATTTGGTTTCATTTAATTTTACACTCTCAAGAGTTATGATATTTATGCTATTTAAACTCTGAATTACGTCATTTCAAGAATCCACACAATTAGAAAATGGGGAATAATTGTCATTTTGACCAACGTTTTGCCAGTTCTCATTCCCAATTGTGGACAAAAACGTGAAAGTTATTAGCTTTGGGTGCAATTAAGAGACTAAACTCAACATCACAAACTGTCACCTCAAACCCCCAAATACTGTTTTCAAACATCAGTAGTAGCATATACAAGAAAGAAAAGAGAGAGAGAAGGAAGGAAGGAAGGAAGGTTGCGTTTTGCCTCATCATGAAGAGAGAGAGAGAGAGTGGGCCTTGCTAATGGTCAACTACTTGTACGTGTGTGTGTGTGTGTGTGTGTGTGTGTGTGTGTGTGTGTGTGTGTGTGTGTGTGTGTGTGTGTGTGTGTGTGTGTGTGTGTCTGTGTGTAATAGGAGCTAGGTGTCAGTCAGTGTTTGCTGTAATAGAATGATTGCTGTAGAAAAGGCCCGCGGCCGTGTCCGCTGATGGCCCACTCATTAAGACCTCAGCCTCCACACCCACAGCTGTGTCTAGGATTTTACATCCACACAGTGATGGGCAGTAGCTTGTTACAAGTAGCTAAGCTACATAGCTTAACTAGTGTAGCTTAGCTACATCTTAAGTAGTGTAGCTTACTACATTTTCCCAGTAGCTTGCCCATCCCTGCATCCACACTACTGTGTGTCATGTTATGGGCACAAACTGAATAGCAGTAACTTGTTACAAGTAGCTGAGCCACATAGCTTAACTACATTTTCCCCTAACTTTTAGTGTAGCTTACTACATTTGTTCTGGGAATAGCTTGTAGTGAAGCTACACTACTTGTTTCGACTAAAAAAGGAAAGTAGCTTACTACATTTTCCCACACAAATGTTCAAATTCCACCCATTTAATGGGTAGAAAACCTCTAATATACATCCCAAAACTTAAACATGCCACCTAAATTATTATTATTATTATGATTTTTATTTATATTATTTTATTATTATGAGCTTGTAGTGTAGCTTGCTACAATTTTCTGGGGATAGCTTGTAGTGTAGCTTAGCTACATTTTAAGTAGTGTAGCTTACTACATTTTCCCAGTAACTTGCCCATCCCTGCACCCACACTACTGTGTGTCATCATGTTATGGGCACAAACTGAATAGCTCAGATCGGCCTTTTGCATTCTTAGAAAACTCAAGTATTAAGGATGGAATCGTGAGCACTGTGAATGGGTGGATATAGATACTGTATGACCACCAGATGGTCGAAGATGGATTGTATGACAATACAGGCTACTGCAATGAGGAAAATACAGTATATTGACCATTTCAGCAGTGATAGGAAACAACATAATTGCAAAATACACCTAATCGACTAGCAAGTGTTGTGTGAACATTTTAGCAAGTTAATTAAATGTCTAATGCAAATTTGAGACAAATTTCACATTATATACCTTCTGTTAAACAACATACTCTAATACACAATATAGTGTCTAAGCCGGGGGTAGGGAACCTATGGCTCAGCAGCCAGATGTGGCTCTTTTGATGGCTGTATCTGGCGCACAGACAAATCTTTAATTTTATAGATATTTCAGTGAGAAAGTGGCAAACATAGACTTGTGTATTCAATCTATTTATCTATCAATCACATAGGCAGTGCAGATGAGGCAGAATCAGACACTGTTTGACGTATTTTGTTCTGCTGTCAAAAATAGCGGCTGACTTTTCATCAGGAATGGACAGAGGAATTTGCTTTTGTGGAGAGAGCAGCTTATATGCAATGATAAAATAGGAATGTTATTAAAAGTAACTCAGACTTATTGTATGCTTTAAAGGCGTTGAAATTAAATAAAAAAAAAATACAGATTTACTTGTATTTTAGGTTTAGGTAAAAGAAAATGTATGGCTCTCACAGAATTTCATTTAAAATGTGGTGTTCATGGCTCTCTCAGCCAAAAAGGTTCCCGACCGCTGGTCTAAGCGATGTTAACGGGAGGCAAAGTAAAGGAAGATAGGGCTTGTGTCCTCCCACACCTAAAATGTCAAAGCTGTCACAAAACAAGTTGCGTATTCTTCTGTAAAATAGACACACTTACTAATCCCAGAGCTGTGACTAATCTGGTTGAGGCGTCACTGGATTGTGAGTGTGACGGCGGTACTTTGTTCGACGCTAATTTGAAACACATGTCACATGGGGTCTTACGGCTCAGTCTATTATCTCTATATCTCACTGCAGCTCTATGTCCAAACAATGGAAATTTATATTGCAAAGAGCTTAATCCGATCACATTCACAGTCACCCCATTGCTGTAAAGGAGATTAAGCTGGGATTCGTCACGTTATGCTGAGAATTATTGAAACCTCCGGACAAGCTCTGATACGCCTAATTTTCTTACTCAAAGACAGATTGGGATGAAGTCTGATAAATCTCAGAGGCCCTCCTGTATTGATTCGTATTGACAGTAAGGGTGTGCAAGCGTGGCAGTTTTGGGAGATGCCATCTGCTCTCCATTATTGGATCATTGACGTTTTAACAGACAGCGTTTGTAGTGGTGTGTTGGGATGACGCAGGGACCTTGGAGTGAGACCCCGGTCAGGCTTTGGTAGTTCTATCGACCCCTGCAGGTCACTGCCATCAATCGAGTTCAGTCCGTCACTCTCGTTTGGCATCTCTGTGACCCAGGGGGCGTTTTTGCCATTAGGCAGACTAGGACTAGGGCGCCATGAGGGGAGGGGGCAACTATAAGGGCGACCATAAGGAAAATCTTGCCTAGGGCTCCAAATGGCTTAGAAACGCCACTGCTGTGACCTCATGTAAACCGGACAGGACTAAAGATCCACCGATCAGGCTTTGGCAGATGTTTTTCGATCACCGTTTAGTGGAACATCAACAAAGGCCTCTTTTTTCGATTATTTATTTTATTTTATTTATTTATTTTACAAATTATACCAATTATTAATAAAATCATGAATATCGAATTTGATATTCGGATGCGACCGATAATCGGTCTATCACTAGACAGGACCATCACATGCTGAAGACAATTTAATTCTAAACATACTAGAACAGAGGTTTTCAACCTTTTTCCATACCAAGGCCCACTATTTATTCTGTATTTTAGCCACAAAGGACCGCCATTTGATGTTTAGTTTAGTCTCTCTGACCCAAAACTGAGGATTTTCAAGTTTTTGTCCACACTTTAGGTCTCAAGATTAACACGCACACGCACACACACACACACACACACACACACACACACACACACACACACACACACACACACACACACACACACGCAACTTAATGTCAGAGAAGACTATAGTGAGATGTTTGTTTGTTCACTGCAACAGTAGGTCTGCTGGAACTGCAAGCAGCTGTTGGAGCAGCAGGAGCAGGCACTATATCTGTGTGTGTGTTGTGTGCATGTGTGCGTCCGTGCGCCTGCCTGTGTGTGCGTGTGCCTCAGGGGCGGATGTAACATTTCCCAATTAGGGGGCAACATCAGTTGTTGTTGAAGTTGCAAGAGGCACGCAGCATGCATAAAGCTAAAGGTCTGACTCAGAGAGTTTTCTGTTTTCAATGGTGAAATGCTGTTGGTTTAGTGGTGCCACGACTGTAGTAGTAGTAGTAGTGTTTCATATCACCTTAAATATACGCAGTTTAATTTGAAATATCTTGGGTTGTTTTGCATGCCATCATGTTTGGTGGGGCAGACTGGGCATGCCCATGCCTAGATCCGCCCCTGGTGTCCCTGCATGCGTGTGTCTGTGCATATGTGTGATAATCGGAGAGTACGGTTTGAACAGTCATGTAGATTTGATGGTCAGGGTGACCCTAGCCAGCTGGTAGCACGGGGTCTGCGCGCACACACACACACACGCACACGCACACGCACACACACACACACACACACACACACACACACACACACACACACACACACACACACACACACACACACACACACACACACACACACACGGCCATTTGTTGGCCCATGTTTATCACTGATGAGGGCAAATTGTTTGGTCAGCTGATGTGTGCATCTGATGGTGTGAAAGTGTATTTGTAAACTGCACGTGTCGTGGGTGTTTATTTTTAACACAGCATAATAGGTGATGCGTGTTTAAGTTATGTTTATTTTGCATACGTCCTCATGATGTGAATTAGCATGTATGTGCAATGGCACATACCATACGCAAATGCAGGACTTTGTATGTTCACATGCAACCATGAACATTCATCTACAGTATATCAGTGGTTTTCAACCTGATATAGATATAGGGCCCACTATTTAATCAGAATTTGAGCCACGGACCACCATTTGATGACATTTTAGGCCCACAGACCCCCAAAATAAAGATTTATTTTGCTTTTGTCAACAATTCCAGGCTTGATTTGGGGAACAAAACAGTCAAACATGCAGATCAAAATGACTATTAATCTTCTACAGTCTCTAGTTGTGTCAACTTCATGGGCTAATTCAGATGATGAATATTTTAACTCTTGAGAGCGTAATCATGTTTCACGTTTACGCTCTCAAACAGTTACATCTGGTTAACCAACTGTCCATCATTTACCTGGGGACCACTTAGAACGCTCTCAAGGACCACTGGTGGTCCCCGGACAACTGGTTGAAAACCACTGCTCTAGATCTACCGCATATGAAGATAGATAGATAGATAGATAGATAGATAGATAGATAGATAGATAGATAGATAGATAGATAGATAGATAGATAGATAGATAGATAGATAGATAGATAGATAGATAGATAGATAGATAGATAGATAGATAGATAGATAGATAGATAGATAGATAGATACTGCAGATAGATGGATACAGTAGATATTTTTTAATTGAAATGAATATGACAATTATTTAAAATAAACTGAGTGCAATTATCTCACATAATTGTGAATCCATTATGTAATAATTGTGACAGGCACAGATCCATATTTTTTCTGATAAAGTGACAGTATTACTAATGTGTCCACATGCCCACCACGCAGGCAGTAGTTTTCACACGGAGAAGGTGAAGAGCAACGGTCTGTGTCGCCTGTCATTTTAATTTGTCTGAGATTAATGCTATGCTTGGTATGATAATGTCCCTCTCTGCTGTTCCCTCATTAACAGTTAAAGCCAACGGTTGAATAAGTGTCTTAATTTTTCACTGATTGAAAATTCAAATTTGTGGTAGCACTAAGTCAGAGCTTTTGGCTCTGTGTTGTTTAGAGCAGTGGTTTTCAACCAGTGGTCGGGGACCACCAGTGGTCCTTGAGAAGATTCCAGGTGGTTGCCAGCTAAATGATGGACAGTTGGTAACCATAATGGACCCTTATAGATCTGTAACTGTGTTAAAATGATACACTCTCAAGAGTTAAATTATATTTAAACATCTGAATTAATTAATTTCCTAAACTCTACACTATAATGGTGGTCCGTGGAGTTCATGACAAAATTAGGGGACTTGTAAAGTCCTCATAAAATGTATTTTATACAAGTTTCAACCTAATCACAAAAGGAAAAACATTCAAGCATATTGTAGGCTATGTACTGTTATAGTCAGTGGATTGGTGAGTAGAATGGATCTATTGGAAAGGACTGATGCAAGCATCATTACTGCAATCATACACAATAAGATAAAGGGCAGATGGTAAAGGGCACGCTGGCAATAATATATTATGCATTGCAAAGCATCTCTGATTGGCTTAATAAGGTATAAAAAGTCAACTTTGCAAATGCCACACCACAATCAATGGCAGTCATTTGTGGAATGTTGTAAATCATTGTAGAAAAAAACAACATTATTTTTAAAGCAACATTCGGTGATTTGGAACATCCATAGATAGATACTGCCACGCTGTGGCAGTTCTGTATTGCGCCATGCTCACGGTTAGGGTTTAGGATAACGGTAAGGGTTAAGTTTGAGGTTTGGGTTAATGCAGCTTAAAACACTACCGACTGTTCTACGGCGCCTGCCACTGCCAGAAAGTGCACTCGCTCCTGGAGTGGAGTCAAACCAGATGGAAAGATATACAGTATACCAGGGGTTTTTAACAGGTGGTCCCTGCTCACGGTTAGGGTTTCCAGGTGGTCCCCGGCTAAATGATGGACAGTTGTTAACCAAATAACTCAACTCATTTTACGCTCTCAAAATATATTTAAACATCTGAATTACTTATTTTCAAGAATCTACATGATTAGAAAATGTAGAAGAATTGTTATTTTGACCAATGTTTTGCCAGTTTATCTCTCCTAAATTGTGGACAAAAACTTTGCTTTTGGGTCCGGGAGACTAAATGCAACATCAGTTGCGTAGAGCTGCACTCACTTACATTGGGAAATGCGCTCACGGTTAGGGTTTAGGATAACGGTGGTCCGTGGCTAAAAGGCTGAATAAATGGTGGGCCCTGGTTTGAAAAGGGTTGAAAACCATTGACACACTCACAAACACATTCATTTCTTTTTGTTCACTAACCCCCTCCCTCCCTCGCTTTCTTTTGTCTTTTACAGCTTGGCCGCGTCTAAAGAGGCTGCGGCGAGGAAAGCCACCACTCCGATGGCCCCGTCCGAGTTCCTGGACAAACTCATGGGCAAGGTGTCGGGTTACGACGCCAGAATCAGACCGAACTTTAAAGGTAGGCGTTGCCACCAAGACACAGTCGGATAAGACCGGAATGTAGCCAAACAATTGTCCTGCAAATAATAATCTGCATCACTTTGTACGTTAGATCTATATCTATATTCATCTCTGTGTTTTCACTGACTTAACTTAAATTTCCGGAAAAAAAGGGTTTTAGTGCCGAGATTGTTTAGGAACAAGAGGAGGTTTGTATTCACTTGTTTCATTACATTTACAAAAAAAGAACATCATAATTGTGATTTGCACTATTTAAATTACCTAACAACTGTTTGATTGATTGATGGTCTTGAAATGTATTTGGGATGTTCACAATCTTTTTGATTTCTTTTGTTCACCATGTGCAGTGTACAGCAAAGGTAACTCATCACCCATTCCTACCTACACAACCTCAAACTCAGACTAAAAGGCCCTAACAGGTGTATTTTGTTCACCCACCCGCCCACCCAAACCCTACTTTTTTAAGTTTTCTCTTCACACAACCCCCTTCTTACCTATTAACAGACCGTAGCTACCATGATATACCCCATCGTGACCTTCTATTAGGCCAATCTATGAGCTATCATGGTACTATAGGTTGGCTACATTCCTTGGTGTCCTCAAAGTATCCTGAGTGTTTGTTTTGGTGGTCAAGGTAATGTTGCCCCTCCTCCCGGAAAGCCCGCTGCTAATACCAACACTGCTTCTGTCGATGATGATGGTGGTGATGATGATGCTTATGACAATAATAATAATAATCCCCCCATAAAGACACATGTCACAGGTTTCATCTTCAGAAATACATCACATTAGATTACAGCCTCAAAGTCCGTCTACAAACACACTAGCAGAATACTGTAGCAGCAACCCTCCTAAATTAATGTATGTTAAGGCCAGTGAAAGTGAATAATATACGTATGAAGCAAGCAAAAAAAAAGGTTATCAGCATTACCATAGAAAACAAATAAACATATTAGAATTGCATCATTTTCCATCATTATGGAAGGCTAAAATCGTATAATATTAATAATTGTAAAATATTAAAATGTTTGCCTCAGTCATCAATGCATTTTTAACCTTCAAAAAACAGTGATTTCAATTTTGCCATATTCACACAGTGGCCATTTTGCATACTTCTTGGGGGTCGTGGGAAACCCTGAGTGTGACATAAGAGCAAAATGGCCACCGTGTGAATATGGTCAATAGCATCACTGTACAACGCTGGGATGTATTTTGCATGCAGCCAGGTCCTTCCATACACTGAGCATAGCATCCATACAGAGAGATGATTCTGTCATACTGTATATATTGACTATTAAACAGCTGGAATATTCCTAGCTAGCTCATCAAATGTTTTAACTCAAACCATTAATTGGTCATCTCTACAAGTGGGGTATATTGAAATTTGCAGAACAACATATTGGCAAATTGAATATTGTTGTTGGGACTGTGATACTGATTATTATTAACCTTTCAGCAGTTGCAGAATCAACTAAACCAAAGTAATTTAAGTTCCTTGAACTTTCCTAATCAGAGTCTTCATTTATGGCCAAAAACAGATATTGAATAGTCAAGAAAAAAATCAATCAAGGTTGCTTTGCTGCCACAAGCACAAACTGGATGGAAAGTTTTGTTGATTTTCTATTGCAGCATGCTATTGCTTTCAGTTTAATTGGACTTTGTAAAAACAAAGGCAGACCAGGCCTTCGGTGACCTTTACAAATCGCAATAGATGTAAACATTAATTGACATGACATTTATTTGGAATTATAGATTCAAATTCTGGGTGAGATTTCATATCCCTGTCTGTGACATGTATTAAACATCCTAAATAAGAACAGACTACCTCAAACTCTATAATCCAAGCAGCAACAGACTTGACACAAATGCACTTATCCAAATAACATCCCTGCAGTTACTGTATGTTGATTCAGTACATGAGCTCTTATTCTGAATTAAATCAAACCCCTTAAGAATAACATTAGGGTCAAGAAGACAATACCGTAGTCCACTACTCCTGAAGGAGGATCAGTGAATTGGAAGTGTGTTAAACTTGGGAAAGAGGACACGCACGTCTTTTTAAATGTAATTTACTGTGCTAATTGTAGGAGCAGTGCGTGGAGGAGGGCAGGGGAGATGGGCCGATGTGAAACTCCATGGTTTGTCATGGCTGTCAGGTCGGCAGAGGGGCATAGCGTGAGCGATGCCACTTGCTCATTCAAGCCCTCCACCTCCCCCTTCTCTTTCATTCTTTTCTCGTCCCCTAGCTGCCAGCTAACCAGAGCTAGTGTAATAATCATTCATGAAACACAGCTCCACAATAGGACCCGTTTTTATGAAACAACCCTTGGTAAAACAATGGTTTAAAATGTATGTACAGCGCTAATATAAATGCAGGGAGGACAGTGAAGGCTTATTAATGGAGGGTTGCATTAATATGTGTAAAATAAAATAAAGAGTAAAATAACCACACATTACATGCACACAAACATGCGCGTGCACACACATACACACATACAAGCACACACGCAATGGAATGTTAGAACGTGAAAAGAGAATGCCACGGTTTTACTAGTGGTTGTGCTATAGAACATGGAATGCCGGAAAACCGTTTTTTTTTTTTTTTTTTTTTTTTTTTTAAGGACCTTTTGAATCCTTTTGGAGCTTTGTGGAATGTTGGAATGTTAGAAGAGTTAAGAGTTGGAATGCTGAAGCTTTATGATAATGACGATGGGAATGTTGGAATGTTTCTGACCGTAGCGTGAACTGCTAAAGAGGCTGGTTCTTTTTTTTTCTTTTTCTTTCTTTTTTTCGGTTTTTTTCTCTATTCCTTTTTTTTATTAATCGCCTAGCAACTCATGCTGGGAGGGAGGCACACACACCTCATCAAATTAGCACCAGCCTGGCTAATTTGGTGATACAGCCAACAGCGCGGGGGGAAGGCTGGGGAAGGGAAAGAGATGGGAATTGCCTGAAGCTACACGAATGTGCCAGCATGAGAGGAAATTACACTGATCATGACCGGGGGTCCACTGCAGTGGGGGTAAAGCTTCCGATTGATTTAGCAGGTTTCTTTCTCCATTGGAAAGAGAACAGCAAATACTCCTGACACATTCGGGACAGCCCCATTTATAATCCATGAGTTAGTTGGCTTGTCATCTCTTTCCTTCCTATCTTCCCTCCGTCCTTCCTTCTTTTTTCCTCCTTCCTCCTCTCTCCCCCCTTTCTTCCTTCCTTCCTTCCTTCCTTCTATTTTTTTTCTCTCTCCCCCTCCCAAAAAATCTTTCTCACTTCAGAGCCTGGCATCTCTTTTCGAAAGCATTCATACTGTATATACAAGTAATGGTGAAGATCTTCTGTATAGATCCCCTTGCCCTGTACTCTTTAGTCCCCACCATCAAACTCCCTGTTAAGGCCCTGATACACTAGCAGTATTTTGATCAATATCAACTAACAAAGTCAACATCAACGGGCAACATGATGAGACACATGACAACAGGCGACACCTATTGAAGGGGAATTCCACCCATTTTCTTTTTTTTTCCTGAGAGTGTACAAATGTGACCAAATGGACCCTAGCGGGGGCATTTGGTTCCATTAGTCCACTCTAAGAAAAAAAGGGTCCTAAAAGAAAAGTCATTGACATGGTGAAACACAACTTGATGATCTCATCAAGTTGTGTTTCACCATATTATTGGGAAAAAGTTATAACACTAAGAATAATTAAAATATGATTCAACTGAATCTTTTTTTTTAACCAAATGTTCTCTTAGCAGACTAAAAAAAAGTTATAAAACGTTGTGTCCAGTAAGGCAGCAGCTGAGCAGCAGCCATGTTGTTTTCAGGAAAGTTTATCTGTGTGAGTCTGGGAGAAAGGATCAGGTGACGCCAAGGAGAGCTGTGATTGGAGGTGTACTGGACGAAATGTTGACCAGTAGAGGGCGCTAATGATCCGACTTTTCTGAACAACCAGGAGTTGGTCATTTTCTATAGCAAAGTGAAACGTCAACGTTGATAATTGATGTTGCTAGGCGTATCAGGGCCTTTACTCACATCCTAACAGCTGCGCTGTTGCGCTGATGCAGCCCATGAGGTTTACAGATATGTGAAAACAAATTGGACTTCCTTCAAACATGGAAGGCAGCTATAGGCCTGTAGGCACTAGACAGGCACACTAGGACAGACGGGCAAGCAGTCGGACAGACAGACAGACAGAGCTACTGACAGAGGTTAAAGAAACACATGATCCCCAGAGTTGATTTGAGTCCTGCCGTTTCCAGACAGTCAGAGATGTTCATCGATACCCACAGGGGTGTTTTTGCCACTAGGCAGACTAAGCAGTTGCCTAGGGCGCCATGAGGGGAGGGGGGCGAGGGGAGGGGGCGACCACTGGACATGCTTTAAAAGGATCCCAGGCTAATAAGACTAATAAGACTAACATGGATAAAGGCATTATTCTTATCCTCTAATTAGAATTGAACATTTAAAACACATATGTTATTTAGTTTAAAAATACCATTTTTCATAATTTTATCCCTTGGGGGGTGCCATTTTACAGGAGATTTTCCCGGAATATAATAGGTATTAATGTTATATGAAAAGTAAGTTTTTTTCCCCCAAAAGTGTATAGTGTTTGTTAAACTGACATTTTTTTATGATTCCACCCTACCAGTTCATTAAGTATGCCTGGTTTGCCTGGTGGGTGGTGATGGGTGGAGATCCAGCTGAACTGAAGCCACGCCCACAGCTTTAGTTGCATGATAAAGGGGGAGGAATTAGGGGAGGGGCTGAGCATGTGATGTCACTATATTGAAGTTTTTTTCATTGGTACGTTTGACTGGAAAGGTTCAGCCCCCAGGAAGAAACCATAAATACAAAGGGAAGACATCATTGCACATAAAAAACACACCAAGGGATTTATTTACATACTGTCACCTCTTAGACATGTACGAAATTGGAAAAAATACAAAAATCACGGCATCCCCTCTTTAAAAGACAAAAACAGAAAAAATGTAAATGTAATTATTATTTTGACCATATAAATACATACAGGAGCTATAAAGACAAAATGTTTGATTTGTCATCAGGGTGGTGCTGAGCAAAGCATTTAGAGATTGTCTAGCTCTAGGAGATCCCGTTTTCGCAAGTACCAACAGGAAGGACAGGAAGATGTAATTGCAAATGAGATAGGCTAAAGCGAAGCAAGGCTAGTGTGACGGATATGTCGCTATATTCTGGATGACGAGCTCTGTCAACAAAGTGTTGCGAGGGATTGTACATTTGCGCTCTTTGATGTACAACAAAATATAGTATAGCTTTTAAAAGGTACAACACCGACAGCCCCGAAGGCTCTCTTTTCTATTGCCCCAGTAATGGCCTGGAGCTAATGTTTAAAATAGATACATGAATAGCTTTGTGGAAAGTTCAGACGTGTGTGCGTGTGTGTGTGTGTGTGTGTGTGTGTGTGTGTGTGTGTGTGTGTGTGTGTGTGTGTGTGTGTGTGTGTGTGTGTGTGTGTGGTGAATGATGCAGATGAACGATGCAGGCTCCAGCTGAGACCTCCCTCATCCTCTCCTCCACCCCAACCATATCCCTGGTCATCCCTCCAGCTTAGCAGCAGCGAGGGACAGAGCCATATGGACTCATTGTTCACAGCTCTAGACAAACATATACTGTACACTACACTACACACATAATACATCATTTCTCACCGATGCCCCTGGTCAACCCAGACCATGCCCTTCGACACAGACACATTACATACACACACATAACACACATGCACGCTTTCTTGTTACAAAACAAAGCTGTCTGCCACTTTCAAATCCTTGTGATGATCAGTGTAAAAACCCTCTGAAAAAAGTCCACCAAACACCAAACCTAACGCCTCTTAAAGAGTCCTTCTCTCCCTCTATCTATTTCTTCATCTCTCACTAATTTCTAAATATTAGAAAGTCTATCTCTCCCTCTCTCCCTCTCTCCCTCTCTCTCTCTCTCTCTCTCTCTCTCTCTCTCTCTCTCTCTCTCCACTTAATCAAACAAGTGGACAATATGTAAATATACAGAGTCCGGCCGTATATTTACGGGGTTTGGCTTCTTCCTCCTTGATTGACACCTTCTCTTGGGTTGTTGTCTTTGCCGTTGTGTTTCGAACCTTGTCGTCCTGAAGAAACCGTAGTACATGTTACTATACTATCTGTGCTGTGCGTTGCTATTGTTACCTCCTATACAGTGTTTCTGTTCTCTCGCTCTCTGCATCCCCTCCTCTCCCGGCTATATAAGGGGTCGAAACGTGGCGAGTTGGGATTTTGGTTATTAGCTGGCGGAGCTTGACGCTCATTTGGTGTTATCAGCACTTGTTTAATGGCTACTTAATGGGATTAATGAGCATAAGGTAATGAGCGTGGGATGGAGGGATTGCTGGTGGGGAGAGAGAGAGAGAGAGAGAGAGAGAGAGAGAGAGAGAGAGAGAGAGAGAGAGAGAGAGGATGAATGGACGGATGAATGGACAGACAGATTGATGGGGGAGAATGAAGTGGGCATGTAATAACCAAAATGGGGGGTTGTCAAATAGGAAAGGCAAATAGGAAAACACAGAGAAACAGATCAAGGTTGGAGGGAGAAAGGAAGGAGCAGGAAGAGGAAGAGGAGAAGAAAAGGAGGTGGGAGAGAGTGGATAGATGGAGTCATTGGTGATTTTAGCGGGGTGGAGCCCTCAGTAACATTGTGGTCCTTCAAGCCGGATTGTCACCCCGGTGGTGCTTTTTAATGAGTACTTTGCAACATTAACTGACTGACATTGGCATGAAACACATGCAGTAGGTCTACCGATTGGCTGATCCAAAACGTTTAAATACAGTAAATCACTTAGTGTCTGGGGAAAAAATACTTATCTAGCATATTTAGTTGCTTATATTCTATAGCAGTGGTTTACAGCCATTTTCATTCCAGGGCCCAATATTTATTCTGCATTTTAGCCACGGATGACCTGCACCATTTGATTTTGAGTTTAGCCTTTCTGGACCCCAAACTAAGGATTTTAAAGTTTTTGTCCAGAATTTAGGAGAGATAAATTGAAAATTACGTAATTAGGACGTTTAAATATTATTTAACTATTGAGAGAGCAAAATGAAACCGAATGGCTCCATTTGGTTTCATTTTATGCTCTCAAGAAGTTACAGATCTATATAAAGGTCCAATTGGTTACATGGTACGTCATGGTACATCATTTAGCTGGGTGTGCCCTCCGCCTTCTGGGAGAACCTAAAATCGCCTATCCATGTGTGTAGAGGTGAGAGTAGGAAAGGTGTGAAAAAAAAATAGGGAAGGTATATAGCGCTCCAGACGGCATGTTCTACCCAAATGGACGGATTTGCTGACTACAGGAGATCCTAAAGAATGTGGCAGCGGGGGGAGGAGGAGGAGGAGGGGGTGGCGGGCGGCGGGTAGGAGGGTAGGTACAGTAGGTAGGTGGGTGGTATCATACCATGATGAGCCCAGGGTTGCTGCTGCTCGCACAGCAATCACACAAGTTCACTGTACAAAATATTGACGCTTTTATAAAGACAGGTCCCCGCAGAGCAGCAGACTTCCTGCTCTGTCTCTGTCGTTACGTAAGACACTCACACACCAACACAGAGCCAACGCACAAACTGTAGTCATTCACCCTGCTACGTTTCAAATAACAACTCTCTTAAAGCTACCAGAGTTAAGGAAAAAAGCAGCATAGATATCCACTTGAGCGAGGGATGTCCTCCTCGCTCAGAACAAGGTCTTTTTTTTCTTCTCACGGTCGCTTTGGCATTCCGGGGTGTAATGGACTCTCCCTCCCCCGGAGGAGCAGAAAATCTGTCCGGGGGTTTCCACTGCAAACTGCAAAGTGGAGTTTTAATTCTGTTGGAAAGGTGACTCTTCCCATAATTTATGACCGAAATATTGATCATCGTGTCTAGTATGGTGAGGGAGGGAGGGAGGGGGCCGATTCCCAAGGACGTCGTAGTATGGTGATATATGTTGGAATGGGGATGGTAGTAAAAGGTAGCCAAATGTTTCATGGCATTTCAGACAGACAGACAGACAGACAGAGAGATGCTGACTTGGAGAGAGAGGGAGAGAGAGGTGAAAATGTAGGGCAAAAGAGGGAGATGCAAAGATACTCAGACAGACCGAATGTCCACAAGGGAACGACACAACACAAGAGAGCTCATTATTTATCAACAAGGGAAATTGTGACTGAGCAAAAAAAAAGAGCTAATTCGTCGTGTCCAAAAGGGAAAACGAGGATAGTCGATCTGTCTCAATATAAAATGTATATGGAGCATAAATCAGTAAAATACATATGGTTGCAAAATGTGTTTTTCAGCACATTTAACTGTACAAGCTAAAGTGCTTTCCTCTTGATTCAAAGCCAGGATAAAAACAAAAACCTTTGTTGCAAAAGCAAGCTCCAAGATGGGATGTGAGAGTAGGATATTGTTATATATCCGTCTCTCTCACCCTCTCTCATTTGTGCTCGACTAATATTGATGAAGAGCAGCTCTTTACAAAGACAATATTAAATCCCATTGGTCCTCTACTTCAGGGGTTTTCAACCCTTTTCATACCATGGCCCACTATTTTTTCTTACTTTTTTGATGTTGAGTTCGGTCTCTGTAACCCAAAACTAAAGACTTTCAAGTTTGTGTACACAATTTAGTAGAGCTAACTGGCAAAATAACAATTCTTTGACATTTTCTAAATGTGTACATTCCTGAAAATTAAGGCATTCAGATGTTTAAAAATAATCTAACTGTTACTAAGAGTTAGTCTAAGAGTTACAGATCTATAAGGATCCATTTGGTTTCCAACTTTCCACCATTTAGCCCGGGGACCACCTGGTTGTCCCCAGGACCACCTGTTGAAAACCCCTGCTCTACTTGACGAGGAAGCTCTTTTAAAACTTCTGAATGATTAGGAAGTCAAAAGAAGTCCCATTATTGTTTACCACTGTGACATATACCATTCAGTAGGCAGGAGTGTATTCAGATATGCTTTATGAATGAACTAAACACTTGTTTAGTAATGTTCCAACCCCTCCTTTTTCTCCATGTGCTATTCTCACATCTTCCCTGCAAATCTGTGACAATTGATTTTTTCCAGTGTGAATAATTAGCTCTCGTTTAGGAGATTCCTCCAGCGCAAATCTTCCAGTGAAAGCAAAAAGGCAAAAAGGCAAAAAAAAAAGGGCAACAATTCCTCAGCCGTTTTAATGTGAGGATCAGGTGTTCTGATCTCCGACATGATCCCCCTGGCCTTGAGGGCTAAACCCTCGGCTTAGAGAGCCCTGACGCTGAGAGACTGCTGGGTGCATATGAGAGGAGGAAAAATTGCCTTTCATGGATTCAGGCAGATTATAGAGTTTAAGTCACCTGTCTACAACAGTTCATGGTCACAGCGAATACCTTCCATCTATCTTAAGAACGATTTCCCCCGTTTTTTTTTCCTTTCTTTCTTTTTGTGCGTGTTTGACAATGACAGATTACAAGAGGCCTGCCCAGACTTCCTCTCAGTGCGGTCACCATCCCTCACACTGGCACTTGTCAAGTATAGAAGTGCAGGCAAAAGCCAAGGCAAGGTGCCCGCTTCTACTCAAGTCAGTCGAGCCCCCAAGGCAAGAGGGGAGATTAATCAACACATGTACGCAGCACCTCAAAATATAGAGGATGTGTGGGGGTGGGTGGTGTGGTGTGGGGGGGTGGGGGCATAATGTTGTTTTTATCTAGCGGGTTGGGATGTCATGTGGTCATTCTTCACCCTAGAAATGAGAGGACTAAATCCCGAAAAGGCCATGCAGAGATTATGTTTACGCCACTGTCCGTCTGTCCGTCTGTTTATCTGTCTGTCTGTCTGTCTGTGAAAAGCAAATCTCAGGCATCGCTGGACACCCCCCCATGCATCAAACTACGCATGCATTTCCCAGTAGTACTATAGGCCCAGGAAAAGTCTTGCCCTCTTGGTGGCGCTGTAACAGGCTGCTTCACATTAATAATAATCGTAGATTGTACAGTTAAAAAAATTAAACACTGGACTACTAGAGGTTCATGCAGAGAACTGCACCCTTGCTAGTTTACACAGAAATTGAGGTGTTGTGAGGAAAAAATTGTTTTGCAAGTAATGTTTGATTAAATTGTATATTGGCTACATCTGTAGATGCATTTTCAGAAGGATATTATTCTTGTGAGATCTGTATGATCAGGCTTTTTAAATGTTAAGGTTATCAGGTAGTAGATGGGACTGTAAAGCTAAGGTAGTGAAAATAAAGTATCTTCCCCTTTTTTATTATGTTCTGGATTTGATCTCGCTGGATAAGGTAATTACCGTTTTAAAAGAAATAAGGTAATTTCTGGAAATGATCGGAGGAGAAATGCTGATTCATACTTTGTTCAGACTCCAAATCTGTGATATTGGCTTGTCGGCATTTCTTTGTTATAAATCACCCCCCTCAGTGGAGTAAAAGGAATATGCAACTCAAATTACCGGTATGTAGCCTATTGGAACAAGTTAGATTTCCATTTTTAGAACTTGGGGAATTAGAATACTTTTTAATTCCATTTGGAGACAGGCTCCATTTCTTTCTAATGGCTTAAATTATGCTGAGGAAAGGGGCAGAAGAATTGAATTTATGCAATCCTTTCTCATTCCATAGGGGGAAAGGCAGATAGATACTTTTTTTTCCGGCAGTAAAACTGTGTCCGTTTTAATGATGGCGAAGAAATGAAAGAAACCCATTTTAGAAAGTCAGTACAACAATCTGTTTCAGTCCATTTGGGAACCAATGAATGGAATACAGCACTATCTATCGCCCAGGCAGTGACCAAAATGAACGAATAAAAGTAAAACATTATGAGAATGTGTAATTTCCTCAAAAGGCAAAAAAATAGACAAAAAAATTAAAAAGAGAAGAGAAAGGAAAATTTATAATTCATTGAACGACCTTGTCATGTGACAATAACGATGTATTTACGGTGGAAAAATACATAGTTTGTTGACGCACAACACGGCCGCTCGGCGAAGTGTAAGTTTAGCCTGAAGCCAGTTTGACATGTAGTCTTTGCATTCTCTCCCTTTTCCCCTGTCTCTCTCCCCCTTCTCCTCCTCTTCCTCTTCTTCTGTCTCTCTCTCTCTCTCTGGTGTGTTGCATCTCGTTTTAGTGCATTTTGCTCCTGTTTTGGCTCCTGTTGAGCGATGATCTGCATTGCAACCCTTCCTCCCCACCTCCCTCCTCCTCTCCTCTCATCCAGTGCATTGCCTCCCACCCCTCCTCTTGCCCGCTACAGTATGGCCGTAGATCTTGTTCTTCTCTCCACAAACTCGTGCATCCTTCCTCCCAACCTTTTGCTCTTGCCGTTATAGTATGTTCAGCGCCCGCCCGCCCCACCCCAACCACCCCCCTACCCGAGTCCTCCTCCCCCACCCCCCCACCCCTGCCAAACACTCACACCCACTGAGTGTTGGCAGCCGTGTGACACCTTAGATCTATCCGAGCCTTGCCTTGTCTTGTTTCACTTCCTTGATATACTATACCGTATAATATGTTGTTTTCCTTAATGAGGAGAAACAACATTTTTTTTTAGTCTTGGATTCACGTGTTGCTACTAGAATATTTGCTGTGTTAATTCTGATCTTTTTTTTATTAGACGCACAAGGCAACAAAAATGAAGCTACTGGCAAGAAAGGTACTTTTCTTTTTCTTTTTGTCTTTTTTTTTTGTTTTATTTTCCTCGTCCTGTTCCTCCCTGCTCCATGGGTTTGTGGTTGTTAGTATAGCTCATGCATTGACCAGACCATTTTCAAAAAGGACTTATGTTACATTAACATTTTTTAGGGTAAAGATATGATTAAGAGATGACATGCAGGTTATCATTAATAAGTAATTATGGTAAGAGGTATAATACAAAATCAGTAGGTTTTGCTTTCCCTGGTGGACATGTGGTGACATTGCAATGGGGGGAAAAACCTTCTTTGTTTTTAATCTTAATGCCACATGTGATTGTTTCATTAGAGCCAAGTATTTGTTATATGTTTTTTATTTTTATTCTACTTTCTATGAAGCCTATGTCTATAATGCATTATAAAAGTATTTGTTAATGCATTATAATCTGCTTATAACACTGTGCAATTATAGTTATAAGCTATTATATTCATAATGCTTTACAACAATAATCATAACACAACATTATAAAGCATGTTATAACAACGTATACCATCATCAAGTATCTTAACCCATTTAGGCCTGACCTAAGGTTTTTGAAAAACGTGAAATATTTATATTTCAGCATCAAATAAAGTTAATTATGGAATACTGTACATACTGTACAGAATCCAAATATGGATTCCCGGCCTGAAAGTAGCTTCTGGACGATTTTGAAAGAATCACAGTGCTTTGTAAATCTCATAGTTGTAGTGCCATAACAAATAAATAAATAAATAAATAATGATAATAAATGTATAATACACTGTTATAATGACGCTATATATGTTGCTTTAAGTAATGACGTTCCAGGAAATATAAGGAGAAACATTTTTGTTGTTCTTTTGACTTAAAAAATGTAGGCCCTATACATACCTCTTTTCAACTAACGTCAAGCACCCAATGTTTATTGTGCTAACATTATAATTTCTAACAATGATTATAATGCAGTATATAACTATTATATGGCATTATGGGACTACTATGAGATTTACAAAGCACAGTGTACATATTGTATTACAAACTATGAGAATTATATTACACCATGACTGTGGCAAAAAGAAAAATTTGACTGCATAAGACAAGTCATTATAATACGATTATAAGGTGCTTTTAGTAACTGTAGTTATACAGAATTAAAATCACATTATAATCACATTGATACTTGACAGAATAAGCTGTTATGAAATACTTTATAATGACAGGATTATTTTAATTAAGAAAGCATTGGGCATTATGAGTGCTTATAACTATAATGATAGAGTGTTATACGGTGCACATTCTATAATGCATTATATGTACTGTATATATGCTTATGATGCATTATAGACATGAGCTTCATGGAAGGGGATACTGTTTCAACTGTTTAAATCTTGACGATCACAGATCAAGACTTTACCCAGAGGCATGAATGTGTCTCTTTTTTGTTCCTCTGGAATTGTAAAACTGTGTGTAAGTGTGTAAGTATTTATTTATTTCTTAGATTGGATTGTGTTGTTTTTATGATTTGTTCAAGATTTTAATTTAAAGGGGAATTCCACCCATTATCAAGCTTTTTTTTTCTCTGAGAGTGTACAAATGGAACCAAGTGGACCCGTTAGGGTCCATTTGGTTCCATTTGTACACTCTCAGAAAAAAATAGGTCCGAAAAGAAAAAATCATTAACATGGTGAAACGCAACTTGATGATGTCATCGAGTTGTGTTTCACCATCTTCGTGATTTTTTTTCAGACCTCCATTTCTAGGAAACATAGCATGGGGGAACTTTTTGTTCTTATCATGTCCACACAGCATTTCTAAGGTTGTATAACGACTGTTGAAAATGTTGAAAATGGATGGAATTCCTCTTTAAAAGGGGGAAGTAAACACATGGCCCATTTTAATTGTGTGACTTTGCATGCTATCTAAAGCCGCTAGACTAAAGGGCTGAGCTTGGTACCTTGATGCTTACTCAAAGCAACGCAGCCGCAACTAAACAATTAATAATGTGTCTGTTAGATTTAGATGTTGCCAACGTGGTCACGCTGAATGCCAATTGACCCAAGTCAATGGTAATATCAATGATTGCTTACACTGCTACATCTAAATCACATTATTGATTTTATCAGCTGCAACTGTGTTGCTTCCATCACTGCACCCAAAGCTTAGCCTAGGAGGCATTAAGATGATTTAATAGGACCTTTAGATGGCAGCAAATTCACAATATGGTGGCACAAAAGATTTAATTCCCCTTCAGAAAAGAAACGCTGATTTGTCTGTAACCTTACCTCAGTTTGAACTCACTTGGCTGTTAACGTCATAAGACCATGATGGTGATTCTAGCATATACAAAAAAGGCTATGTGAGAGTTGAGTTGCTATTGATATAGGGATAGGATGATAGGCTAGGCTGGGATACATCAGGCCCAGATGTAACATTTTGTAATTAGGGGGGGCAGGCGAAAATGGCATGAGGGCAGCTTCGCGCCACGGGCGATGAAGACGCCCCCATGCCATTTTCATTTAAATTCTTTAGTTCTGTGACTGATAAGATTTATATCTTGCACAGGACTTATATTAGGCAAGTAAGCATCAATAATAACATCAGTTGTTGTTGAAGTAGCAACAGACACACAGCATGCATAAAGCTAAAGGTCTGACTCAGTGTTTTCTGTTTTGAATGATGAAATGCTGTTGGTTTAGTGGTGCCACAATTGTAGTTAATTAGTATAGCAGTAGTAGTGTTTCAAATCCGTTTAAATATACTGTAAGCACTTTAATTTTAAATATCTTTGAAATTTGTTTTGCATGCCATTATGTTTGGTGAGGCATTGCCCCCATGCCTAGATCCGGCCCTGCCTAGCATAGCATAATAAAGTGGATACATTAGAGCGTAGTATTTATTGTAAGGTTGATTTTCCCACAGGTTGTTTTGAGGAACTAACCGGATTGGTTGAAACTGGTCACATGACGTTACTTTAACCACCAGTCACAGTCACAGCTAATCAATGCACAGATTTCAGCTTGTGTTTTTCTCTCAGAGCGCAGCAGACTGGGTGGCTAGGTAGCTAGTTGCGATATTTATGAAAAAAAAAATGATATATTATTCTCTATATATGTTCTCTTAGTTTTACAGGTAACTGTGCCAGAATAGCAATATTACACTCAAGTTTGTGGATTAACCTGTTTCTTGGCACTTCAGTGATGCTTGTGGAACCGGACTATGTCTCATTCCTGACCGCATCACTGTCGTACCATTAATCACAATAATCCACACCCTCTCCTGTAATATTGCTTAAACGATAATTCCACACGAAAACACATTGGGCATCCATCTACCTTGGTTCCTGTGACATGATACATAATGCCCTTGATTTTTGTCATAGATGCCCCCTTTTCTACATTTCACCCTGAGGTCCCGCTCCCCCCAATGCAGTTTGCATGGCCGCAGGTTGTATGTATTCTAATGCAGGTATTTTAGTAGCTCCAAACTTTTCCCCCACAAATCACATCAAACCACACACTACAAGATAATTGAGCCACTACATGATTTAAAAAAAAAAACTCAGGTGGCACCCGTGGGACAGGAGTTTCAACCGGAGTGATTGGAGAGGAGAGTGGCAGAAGGGAGGGGAGGAGAGGAGGAGGAATAGATTACTTCTGGGATTACATGTAAAGGCTGCCCCAGAGTGATGTAAAACTCATGCATGAGTATCAGTATACTATTAAAATATGATGTGTGAAAAAAAAAATAAGTTTGGAGCTACTAAAATGCCTGCAGTAGAATAAAGACAACCTGCACCAATGCAAAGTGTTGGAAGGGACAGGGGACCTCAAGGGGGAACTGTAGAAAAAGGGGCATCTATGACAAAAATCAACTACAATACTGTATACAGTACTGTATGCTGTCATAGGGATCAAGGTAGATGAATGCCAATGTGTTTTGGTGTGGAATTCTCCTTTAAGTATGGCACAGATGTACAGTAAGTGTATAGCATCCCTGTTTAGAGAAACCTCTAATATGCACAGGAGCTGTTCGAAAGACTGTTTTACAACACGTTTGGCTTGTTTTTACCTTAAAATGCTAATGTGCTCCAGCACAACAAGGCCTTTTTTTTTACACCAAGACTTGTCATTTGTAACGAATGGGTACAGTATGTCCCTAATTTGAAGGCATAAAGTGGAAGTCATTGTAGTCTCCCCCAGCCGGCATCCATCCTGCTGAAGTGCTGCAGTGGTTAAGCAGTGCCTCTGAAGTAGGCTAATGCACTTAACCGTTTTTGTGGGGGAAGAATGCAGGTTTGTGTTTAATCAAGTTTATCTGTATATGGCCCTCCATCACCGTCTCAGTCTCAGAGGGCTTTACAGGCTCTCGTTTTAATAAGATGGGCAGTGTTTTCCAGGGTAACAGCAAGGCTCTGCCCAAATAATATTCAAGTATAGACACAGATCCGCTGTCGCAAACTCCGTTGACTTCATGGGATCGGTCCAATGGCGGCTCTATCATCAAGTTGTGTTTCATGTTAATGATTTTTCTGTTAGGACTTTTTTCTTCTGAGAGTGTACAAATGAAACCATTTGTACACTCCAAAGAAATGTCCCTCTTTTGTCCCTCTTTCAGGTTGCAACAGCCCACCCGAGAGCTCAGTTTTCTGACCACTCAATGTCTCAACATTCCGGCTGGTCAGAGTATTATTTGGGCTGAACCTTCATGTATTCTTTTTTGCTGGACTATTCCCCGGTACTTTCGTATAGATCATGGATACAGTACCTACAGGAGTACAAGGTGGAAACTAGCCCCGAGTCAAGTCCAATAAGTCCAGTATCTCCCACGGCCAAGTAGAGGTTCTCTATTGATTGAGTGTTAGAAGATAATGTCGTCCATACTAGTTGGGAGACCCGGGTTCGGGTTCAGGGTTGTTGCAGTTGCTATCACCTCCTTTCGATCAAGAGGGCTACAACTGTAGCCTTAATCAGGCATTCTAAAACTGCTAGTCCCAAAACTTAATTCTGATTGGCTGGTCACTGTCATGTGACATTTGAAAAACCCACCGATAACCCACTGCTGACGCGTCACATTTTGTAGCATGCCGCCACTCAGAACCGGCTTTGTTGTCGTTATGGAATCTTGTCACAGGTGTGTTGTTTCTACAGCAGGTTAGCCGGGAACTACTTTCTCGCAGCTGGTGGGAACAACTTTCTTTAGCTGGGTAACTTACAGACGTCATTATGCATTATTGTGATGTTGATTATTTTAATGGCTGCTTTTCATGTTGCCTCAATGGTAACAGTTTTACAAAAGCAATAAGCCACTCCAGGTCGCAGGTTACCAGTGGATTTTATCACGGGGAAGGTAGATCTTCGAGAAGGGTCCAGCTGCAGACCTAGCCTAGGAGTGGACGTGCCTCACAGTTGATGTGATGGCGTCACATCAACCCCCAGGCCCGTTGTTGTAGCGCAAAATCCTAAATGCCCGACCCTCAACCTAACAGAACTGACGGTCTGTGAGGTGGTTGAATGTCGGGGATTTAGGCTTAGGGTTACGGTTGGAGGGGGCTAGGGTTTTGCTATAAACATTGCTACACCCTTCTCTAAACCTACCCCTAAACCTAACCGCAAGCTAAGATGGTGCTGATAAGCAGCCTACTGGGAATTATCGCTTGATAACGGTAGAAGCGGGTGGGAGATGGCAACAACAGGGGCCTGTGGGTTGATGTGTGACGTCATCACATCAACTGTGAGGCACGTCCACTCCTGGGCTAGGTCTGCAGCTGGAGCCTTTTGAGATCTTCCAGCCCTCCGGTGTCGGCTCTGCCTACGCCTCCCCGGGATAAAATCCACCACTAACCTGCTCGCTCTCGTGGCGTATTGCTTTATTTACAAACCACAACTTCTGCACCTGGCTGTACAATCTGTGGCAGTGCAGATATAATAGCACCGTGGCTGATTACTGTGGGCGACTAATGCCACTGAATGAGACATCATTCATCTCAAAAGAGACCCAATTACCTGCATAGCGTAGTGTGTTAGGTGATACTGTCTGCTCCACGGGATAGGGACTATTATCCAGTTGTAAACCTGTCTGTCTGTCTGTCTGTTCGGCTGCCATGCCGCATAATGTATCCCCTATACAGCGTGGCGGGCTTGGAAAGTGCCACCGTAAGAGAAATATATCTTTTTTCTTCCCTTTTCAACTGAGAAAGATGAATATAAACCTCAGAAGTTCAGAGACATGTTTGAGGAAAGTACAGCATGAATAAATGGCTAATAGCGGTGTGAGTTTCTTTTCTTAAGTCATTTTCATCAGAAAAAAAATCAACAGTGTTGATGTATGACAGTCTGAAATGAAATGATGCAGTTACTTTAAATTTGACGACGGTATTGTGAGGAACTTTTGCTTTGTTCACAGAATTATTGTGTTTTGTGTTTAATTTAATAGAAATAGATGCACGTAAAAATTGAATTAGTTTTGTCTACTGTGTAGAATGTAGCAGCATTATGATGTGATGATATCAATAAGCAAGGGTATTTGTGCTCATGATATGCATACATAACATGTGTATGATTGTTGTTTGTGTTGTTGTGATCGGTGTGTGTGTGTGTGTGTGTGTGTGTGTGTGTGTGTGTGTGTGTGTGTGTGTGTGTGTGTGTGTGTGTGTGTGTGTGTGTGTGTGTGTGTGTGTGTGTGTGTGTGTGTGTGTGTGTGTGTGTGTGCGCGCGTGTGTGCGTGTGTTTATGTGTGTGCATTTCTCTCTGATTAGTTCCACACTGAATTCACTCAAAGGGATTGTTTTGCTTTTTTCATCACCATACTGGTGGGCATATTTGCACACGTTTTGGCATAAAAGCAGCTCTGTTATGCTACTGTAGACTTAACCGACGCGGCGTGAAAATTGCATTCATTTCATCATTTCTATCTGTGATGAACTACAGCAGACTAAAAAACGTTGATGTGTGGAGAATGGAAAGACAGGAAAAAGCAAGAAAAGAAAAGAAAACAAGAGGCTAGAAGAAGAAACACAGTAGTGCTGTCTGTGGCCACTCATCCTTATGGCATGTGCACACAACACAGCGCAGATGTGCGCAGGCGCCGTTCGCAGCTCGACCAAGGGTGTCCTGAATTTGACATTGAATGCCCACGGCGCCCTGCACAGGAAAAAAAAGAAAGAAAGGAGCGATTCAAGGGAAGCATGTTGTAGTAGGAAGAGAGGAAGGAAGGAGAGAGGGAAGGCCAGATGTACAGCATCAGAAAGACCAGAGGATTCTATATCCAGTCTGTTCAGCAGAAACACACACGCACGCGCACACACGCACACGCACACGCACACACGCACACGCACACACACACGTTCCGACACAGCCCGAGCAGCAGTGTTAGTGCCAGCCAGTGTTGCCAACTGCCAAAATCCAAAACTAACACTAGTGGCACTTCCAAAAATGCACTAGAATGCGCTAGAGCAGTGGTTTTAAACCATTCATAAACAGGGGTCCACTATTTATTCTGCATTTGAGCCACGGAGGACTACCATTTGATGTTGAGTTTAGTCTCTTAGAGTACCAATTTAGAGAGATAACTGGCAAAATGTTGGTCAAAAATAGCAATTCTTCTACATTTTCTAAATGTGCAGATTCTTGAAAATTAGGTAATTCAGATGTTTAAATATAATTTAACTCTTGAGAGCTTAAATGAAATGGATCAATTTGGTTTCATTTTACGATCTCAAGAGTTACAGATCTAGAAGGGTCCATTTGGTTGCCAATGGTCCTTTCTAGGAAGGAAGGAGGACTCCATCATAGGAGGAAAAATGGTGAAAAACAAGGTTTTATCTCTGGCGCCTGACAACCAATTTCGCCCCAACTCACCAGCAAAAAGCACTAGATTTTCCACCAGGAGTTTTTCACTCATTTTGGCACTATAGGGGGGTCACAAGTTGGCAACACTGGTGCCAGCAACCGAGCGTACTACTTCTGATCAGGAGGCGCTTGCTCTTTTTCCCCTATTATGGGATGCTCAGCGCATATTACACATGACTCACCTCTGCACGATGGCACTTTATGCAGATTAATGTCGGACCAGGAGATATTTGTCTGCTAACAGTGCCGCGTGAGGAAAAGGCCAGAGGACTCAATCTGTCTCTCTACTGTAAATTTATGCTCATCTGCGTTGCCTTGCTTTCAGCCCCGGCGTAGTACGGCTTTATAATAAGCCGGCCGGGTGGTCCTTTATTACAAAGAGGTGATTCAGGTTGGGGTATAAACAGCATGTTTACGGGAAAAAAATGAAGGCGCTATGCGTGAGCTCGGAGCACTGTTTCAAAGAATACAGCCTCATAATGCGTTTTTAAAGGAAACTGTATTCTGTTTTTTTTTAATATTAGCTTGAATTTTATGGTTGCCGTTCATGGTAATTTGATCTTTAGCTGTTAGGCAAAACATCACCTGTCAGCAGATAGGTCTGGAGTAGCTCAATGGTATGCCCAGGCCATTTGCTGCTCCAGAAAATTGGGGTGGCCAATCAGGACACAGTATTAAAATATGTTTGCATACTGTGTCCTGATTGGCCACCCCAATTTTCTGGAGTAGGAAAATTGAGCTATTCCAGACCAATCTGCTGACAGGCATTGTTATTGCCAACGGCTGATTCAGTCTGGCTTTAGCCAGGCTAATGTGATCCGAGAAATGTCATCATTGAGCTGAAATTTCTAAACCTAAGTGTTCCAATCCCTCGGCTTCTCATTATAGCTGCCATTTGTCTACAGGCGATGCTCTAATGTTTAATGTATGTTGCATTGATGCACGCCGGTACCACGTGGTTGTTGTGAATCTTTTGGTCTTGATTAGGTTTAAAGATGGAAAAAGCCAAAGTCTATAGCATATCGTTTTTTACACTAGTAAGGAGTGTTTTCCAAAAGCATGGAAAACGGCACATCGGCAAGGCAAATTGATATGGCGTTGATCGATAGTTGGGGTGGTTGTTTACAGTTCAATATTAGTGATATCTGAGCCTTCTTCTAGACGCTGGCTTCAGGCCTGATTGGCAAAGCGGAGCGACTCATTAGATCCACTCTCTGGCTGCAGAGAACGGAACGCTTACACTGCACACTGAGGTGACTGCTTTACTAGCTGGATGGGATGTGTGCACGTGTGTGTGTGTGTGTGTGTGTGTGTGCGTGCGTGCGTGCGTGTGTGTGTGCGTGTGTGTGTGTGTGTGTGTGTTTCATGCTTTTGAAAAGACTGTGAAACTTACTTTTTTTGTTTGAGCTCACATGTGCACTTGTGTCTGTTGCATTAAAAGAAAAACATACACACCAATGCGGGAGGGCGGGCAGGCGCACACACACACACACACACACACACACACACACACACACACACACACACACACACACACACACACACACACACACACACACACACACACACACACACACACACACACACACACACACACACACACACACACACACACACACACACACACACCTGCCAGTCACCAGTACCTTTGAGATAATCCAGTGGAACAAAGCTCCCGTCACCTTGTGTGTGTGTGTGTGTGTGTGTGTGTGTGTGTGTGTGTGTGTGTGTGTGTGTGTGTGTGTGTGTGTGTGTGTGTGTGTGTGTGTGTGTCACTGCTTCAGACCTGCTATTGATTTGTGTCTCCTGCTCCAGTCAACGATCCGCTGGGTCTGTCATGTTCTCTAGATCAGTCAAGACCTATTGTAGTCACCCTGGATGGCTGGCTGGCTGGCTGGCTGGCTGGCTGGCTGGCTGGATGATCAGCTGGATGGATGGATGGCTGGATGGATGGATGGCTGGCTGGCTGGCTGGCTGGCTGGCTGGCTGGCTGGCTGGCTGGCTGGCTGGCTGGCTGGCTGGCTGGCTGGCTGGCTGGCTGGCTGGATGGATGGATGGATGGATGGATGGATGGATGGATGGATGGATGGATGGATGGATGGATGGATGGATGGATGGATGGATGGATGGATGGATGGATGGATGGATGGATGGATGGATGGATGGATGATCAGCTGGCTGGCTGGCTGGATGATCAGCTGGCTGGCTGGCTGGATGGCTGGCTGGATGATCAGCTGGCTGGCTGGCTGGATGGCTGGCTGGATGATCAGCTGGCTGGCTGGATGGATGGATGATCAGCTGGCTGGCTGGCTGGCTGGCTGGATGATCAGCTGGCTGGCTGGCTGGATGGCTGGATGATCAGCTGGCTGGCTGGCTGGATGGCTGGATGATCAGCTGGCTGGATGATCAGCTGGCTGCCTGGATGGCTGGCTGGATGGCTGGCTGGCTGGATGATCAGCTGGCTGGATGGATGGCTGGCTGGCTGGCTGGCTGATCAGCTGGCTGGCTGGCTGGATGGATGGCTGGCTGGCTGGCTGGCTGATCAGCTGGCTGGCTGTGCTCTCTGGTCAGTCCTAAACAGACGTGGCACCCACACACACACGAACAATTTCAAAACATTGTCATTTTCATTGTCACTTTCTTTTCAATAAAGTCAAGATTCGCCATTATAATAATTGTATATATATATATATATATATATATATATATATATATATATATATATATATATATATATATATATATATTGAAAATTGTGATTGCCTTCACACATCACACACAGCCTGCCTGCCTCAGGTGAATTCTGACCAAGGCTTCTGTCTGTGCATTCATTCCATTCTTTCATCCTGCTCTACTGAGTTTAATTTCGAGCGAGAGAAAGCGGAAGAATAAGTGATTTTAACCCTTTGTGTAGCTACTGAATTTTAGCTGTTGAAAAAAGCAGATCTACAAGCTCATATCGCGCCACGAGTGGCGCACACAGCTGCTAGCCTCAGGTGAATTCTGACCAATACTTCTTTTGAAGCAAACATTAACACAAATCTTTGCTTCTGATCTACATGTTTTAGATGAGGTTCTGCAGCTAAATAATAGATACCCTATGAAATATGTTAAGCATCACTCGAGCAGAGAGAGAAAGCGGACTAGAATAAGTGAATCTTTAGTAGAAAGAAAGAAAGAAAGAAAGAAAAAGAAAGAAAGAAAGAAAGAAAGAAAGAAAGAAAGAAAGAAAGAAAGAAAGAAAGAAAGAAAGAAAGAAAGAAAGAAAGAAAGAAAGAAAGAAAGAAAGAAAGAAAGAAAGAAAGAAACAGACTGAAATGCGTGGATGAGGCAGAGGCAGAGAGGGAAAGATGAGATAGGTGTAGGCCTATATATACTGATAATATTTCCTCCCCCTTTCCTCGGTACTGCGTCGCCGCTCTCAGTAGGAGGAGAATGAAGTTCCTTCGTAAAGTTCACTTGACACCGTGTTGTATAAGGCGGTGATGGATGGCAGAATACGTTGGCGCAAGAAAACCAACCATTCCTCATCTCTGCGCCCCAATTAAAATGTGACAGCCAGACGTTCTCTCAGCAGCGCCACTGATCAGCCTCGCCTTGTTGTTTACGCCCGACTCACAAAGCCCTAAACTTACACTAGGTAGGAAACGCCGTTTCATATACTGTATATATGCAAGGAGGAACAGTAATGAGTGGGCCTCTGCTTTGTAAATGAAATGAAAAGAGAGAGTTTTTCTTAAATTTGTGGATGTTTTGAATTCAGCGTCAAACACGTCTACTTTTGTTGTTGTTTATCTATTGTTGGGAGCTGGATGTTGCTGCATGGGAGTGTGTGTGTGTGTGTGTGTGTGTGTGTGTGTGTGTGTGTGTGTGTGTGTGTGTGTGTGTGTGTGTGTGTGTGTGTGTGTGTGTGTGTGTGTGTTTTGCGGCTGGGGAATTGTTCGGGTTCCACTTGATAGCTTCTAAACTGTCAAGTATTCTTTATTCATTCCGGTGTTGGGGATCTACTCGTTTCCATGTTAAGTGGTGACCTTTGTCTGAATAACGCTAACAATGGCAGATGTTGCCAAGTAACTGAGGTGCCTTGCTATCCGTTTCCACTCTGTTTAATTAACTCAGTCGGAAGGATGTGAAGAATGTGAAATGTTTGAGAGTCAGTTACAGTGTACCCAATGTCTATCCCATTCTTTTTGATAACAATGCCCACTATTTATTCAGCATTTGGGCCACGGACCACCTAGGACCAGACATTTAGCCCCACAGGCACCCAAAACTAAAGATTTATTTTGTCCAAAATATGGATTTGGGAAACAAAACAGTCAAAATGACCATTCATCTTCTACATTCTCTAGTTGCGTAGACTTGGGCTAATTGGAAACCACTGCTTTAGGTCTTCAGGAAGAAAATCTATTAAATTGACTCCAGGTGATCACAATGCATGTGACATCAAACTCCATTTGAAACTCTTAAGATCTCCTTTGATCTCTGGTCCGATCTATTTATTTTATGACAAGAACTTCTGAGATTATTGTATTGCCAAATATGTTTATTTTTTGTTTTGCTTGGGTTTGCTTTTTTGTGTTAGAAAGGCAGGATGCAAGGTAAATGAAATGCTCTAGTCCTCAGTATATAAACCTATTCTACACAACGCATATTCATGTATAGTAGTATTAGTTAGTATTAGTACACATAACTTAATTAATTTCTATTATGTTACACAGGAGGACAAGGGCTTTAGTGAGGCTACAAGTTGATGTGGTTGTGAATTGACTATAAAGAAATACAACTTACTATACAGTACCCCTAGCTAAAATTTTAGAAATTTAGAAAGTAGAAATTTGTTTAAAATAATTATATTATAACAGCTAGGGTTAAAATTAATTATGTTTACTTGAAAAATAAAATAAAAATACATTTGAAAGGATGGTTTAAATGTAAAACTGATTTTTTTTTTACATTTAGTAGAATAGAACTAGACTAAAATGCTTCTATAAATGATGCCCATACATGCAGGGGCGGATGTGACTGTTTTCAATTGGGGGGGCAGGAGAAAATGGTATTGGTGCGGCTTCATGAAGCCGCACCAATACCATTTTTTACAGGACTTTTATTAGGCAAGTAAAGCATCAATAATAACATCAGTTGTTGGTGAAGTTGCCCTTGAAGCTAAAGGTCTGACTCAGAGAGTTTTCTGTTAGTAGCAGTAGTAGTTTCAAATCATTTTAGATATGGGCACTTTAATTTTTTGAAATTTGTGTTTGGTGGGGCAGACTGGGCATTTAGGGAGGCACCCCCCCCCATGCCCATGCCTAGATCCGCCCCTGCATGCATGGCTGTCTCAGGTTTTAAATAAAACTCTCCCAGTTCCATTGAACTGTGAGGAGGGCATGAAGTTATGCCAATGGAAGGGGTAGAAGTTCTGCCAATCGAGGACAGAGACATACGTCATCATGCCCTTGGCAGTGTTTCATTCATCTGCTTGCCAGAACTTCAATAAAGACACGATGCTCTCGGAAATATAATAAAATAATGTTACTCTACCCCTGATCCTAAGTAATTATAGCCTAAGTCTACCCCATATCCCAAAATGGAACAAGTCAGACATAGCTTAGTCAGGGTCATTTAAATATATGACGAGGAGGGCATGGATTCCAAATTTGCTGAACTAATGATCTTTAACTGAATTAATACATTCTTGATCTTTTACTGGCTTCACTAGATTCACACTTTGAAGTTATAACAGACACATTTTGGTGATTTGCTTCTGTCCTTTTGCAAGGACGTTTGTATTGTAACTCAATAATATTACGTTAAGTCAAGTTCAGTTCCAGATGCTTTCATCCAGATATTTATATTTTAATGGTACAGTTACCTTATCCAGTTTGTCTAATATGTGTTTTTATATTTCATACTGTATATAGTGTGAAGAATTCTAATTTTAATAGCGTTGAATGTCGGCCACAATTAATTAAGAACAGTAGTAATTAGATAAGTAATTAGATAACATAATTAGATATAAATACAAGTTGTATAGGCCTAAATAAAAGGTCCTATAACGTGGATCCAGCCACTCTTAGACCTGATTTATACTGGCAACCAAATCTAGCCTGAGTGAGATCAGATATGAGACACTTGAGAATTGAAATCTGATTGGTTAAGTGGTCACGAGTGGGGGTGCCGTGATTTTTGTATTTTTTCCAATTTTGTACATGTTTAAGAGGTGACAGTATGTAAATAGACCCCCTGGTGTGTTTTTTATGTGCAATGATGTCTTCCCTTTGTATTTAGGGTTTCTTCCTGGGGGCTGAACGTTTCCAGTCAAACATGCCAATGAAAAAAAACTTCACTATAGTGACATCACGTGTTCAGCCCCTCCCCTAACTCCTCCCCCTTTATCATGCAACTAAAGCTGTGGGCGTGGCTTCAGTTCAGGTGGATCTCCACCCATCACCACCCACCAGGCAAACCAGGCATACTTAATGAACTGGTAGGGTGGAATCATAAAAATGACAGTTTAACAAACACTGTACACTTTTGGGGAAAAAATCTTACTTTTCATATAACATTAATACCTGATGATCATGTTTTAGGGTAGAAAAAAATTCACGGCACTCCATCTGATTGGTTAAGTGGTCACGACTAGGGATGTCTCGATACTGTATCGATATCGGGAAAAGTATCGGATCGGCCCTTTTTTGTCATATCGGTTCATATCGGTATCGGCAATACTGTATCGTACCAGGAAAGTATCAGTATTGGCCCTACTTTGTCATCATCAAACCATTCCGTATTGGTAAATATTCCAGTATAACCAGAGATCCGAAACAGTGCTAAGTTTTTAACACTATGGCAGGTAAATAAATGTTGTGGAATTTGCTTTGGAGTTGCCCAAGTGCACATTTGAGTGAGGAGTGCTATTCTAGTCTGCTAAATCATTATGCTATTTGGTGGACTTCATATAAAATATTTTTCTTGGGACAGTTTAATTGAGTTTTAGTCCTGCATTTGCAAAATGTATCTGATCGGGAATAATTATCGGGAATGATCGGGATTGTATCAGGAGCAAAAAAAGTGATCGGATCAGGAAATATCGGGATACTCAAACTCAAATGATCAGGATTGGATCGGTAGCAAAAAGATGTGATTGGGACAACCCTAGTCACGACTCATTTTAACCAATCAGATTCCAATCCATGAAATGGCTCAGAAGCCTCAGATAGGCTTGCAGCGTCAGTCTGATAATCAGGCTAAAAAGGTGCATTCATAGGCTATAGCAGGGGTCAGCAACCTGCGGCTCAGGAGCCGCATGCGGCTCTATAACACAATCCTAGTGGCTCAGTGTCTGTAGCATGATTACATACACACACTGGGGTGATCCACACCAAAATAATATAAACATTTCCCCCAAATCATTTCCCCCAAAACGCTTTGCGCTGTCTGACAGTTGCCAGTTAAAGTAGCACTTGGCCATGTCAAAAAAGCCCAGCAGTTATCAGAGGTGGAGCTTTCAATCTGAACCACCCATTTTCAAAGGTTTACTCAGTTTACTATGTCATTAATATACCTTAGAGATGTTGTGTGGACTAGAAATGGAGTTCTGTAAAACTCCTTTATTTAAAAAAAAAAGAAAAAAAAAAGAGAGAAACTCCATTTCTGAAGAAAGGTTGTGTTTCACCATGTTAATGATTTTTCTTTGAGGACCTTTTTTTCTGAGAGTGTGCAAATGGAACCAAATGGACCCGCCAGGGTCCATTTGGTTCACATTTGCACACTCTCAGGAAAAAAAATAATAATAAAATGCGGCTCCAGACAGATTTTGAATTTAATTTTGGGTCGAAAATGGCTCTTTCAACATCTTGGGTTGCATTCATAGGCTATAGCAACTTTCTCCAATGCACTTCCATTACATTCAGGCACTCATGCATACATTCAGTCACCAGCGGACAGAGATCTTTGCAGTATTAACGCAGCAACTTCAACAGCAATGTCCGACACACTTCAACGACAATGCATTTCCTCAGTTAACCGGTCAAATGCGCCAGAAACGTTTTATCTGCACACCGTCGTCACCATGCATATACCATACACGCTATAGCACCTCCTCACTGCGGCATATACCTGGAAGGCCAACTGGAACTAATGAAGTAGGATAAATCAGGCATGCCACAGCCCTTCCTTTTTAGAGGAGATGGGAGGGGGAGGAATGGCGTGTATGTATGCGTATCGGTGGTTACTGTATTATGCTCCATTATTGGGCCTTAGGAGGGCCGTACAACACGGAGGTACCGGAGGGAATGAATGTCTTGGCCCCGTCGTGTCCCCCACTTTACCTAACACTCTTCCTTATAGCTTCTGTGCCCAATTTGTGCTGATGGTCCAGCACTAAGTGACACCTCAGTTCCACCACCGGTGCATGCAGGAGCCCAAATTGATTCATGGCTGCAAAAAATAAATGGTAAAGAATCTGTCAAACAGGCCAAAGGGAGGAGAGAGAGACCAACTGTGTGTAAGAGAGAGAGCGAGGGAGAGTGAGAGAGTCAGAGAGAGAGGACAGGCTAGTCTACAAATTATGATATGAATAATATTCTTGAATTATGTTGGATTGCCTCTTCTGCGGTTGAGCTGCCTTCAGCAAAAATAAAAGCGGGGGAAAAAAAACAACAATGGCCGCCGGGAGGCATTAAATATTTATAGTCCGTCGTCTGTAGGCTATACGGCGCGGGCCAAGCGCTTTTGCTTTTTATTGAACTAATATATATTCTCCGCACATGCTCTAGGAAGTTGAACAGCACGGCTGGTTTTACACCTAGAGAGAAAGAGAGAGGGAGAGGGAGAGAGAGAGAGGGAGAGAGAGATAGTGTCATGGAGAGGTGGGACAGGAGGAGTGGAAGAGAAATGGAAAGTTTCTTTTATAGCTGACCAATAAATGTGTCGTCAGAGGCGCAGTAAAAAAGAAGAGCGAGAAAGACAGGTGCTGGAAAGGAGGATTGCATAACAAAGAGAGGAGAGGAGAGGAGAGAGAGAGAGAGAGAGAGAGAGAGAGAGAGAGAGAGGAGAGGAGAGAGAGAGAGAGAGAGGGAGACTGGTTTTGGAGACAGTAAACTCGAGTTACCTTTTCTTTTCACTTCACTTTTTTATCATTATAGACATGACAGCTGATGTTGACATTCTATTCTTCCTGCTCTGCGCATAAACATCTACTCGGTTTTTCTGTGTGAACTGGTGTCCTTTGTCTGAATGAATCAGGGATTACTTGTAGAAACAGCAGATGATGCAACCATGGGAAGACGACTTTGAGAATGCCCCGTTCTTTCTTTCTCTCTTTCTTTCTTATTTACTTAGTTATTTTGAGAAGGGGAAGTCTCGTAGACTTGAATGAAATGGCGTGGAAAAATAACCATTAATCAATTGCAGCATAAACTGATTCCACACCTCACCTAACACAGAAAATGTATCATAAAACAATGTCTAGTAGTCGTCCTTGCCTGCAAGAATAATGAACATGTTGAAGTTGGAGTAGAAATTGTTTAAACTGACACAACTTGGTTCAACAAAGACAGATTTCACATATATTATGCACGTTAATTGTGCTTTTTTATCCTTTATGCCAGGGGTGGCCAACCCACGGCTCGCGAGCCACATGCGGCTCTTCAGCTGGTTACATGTGGCTCTTAAGGGGCTTCCACATGAAACCATCATTTTTTTTTTAATACCAGGGCCCACCATTTATTCAGAATTTGAGCCATGGACTACCATTTGATGACATTTTAGCTCCACACACCCCAAAGCTAAAGATTTTGTTTACTTTTGTCAACAATTCCAGGCTGGATTTCAGAGAAAACAAAACAGTCAAACATACAGATCAAAATGACCATTAATCTTCTACATTCTCTAGTTGTGTAGACTTGGGCTAATTCACATGATGAATATTTTAACTCTTGAGAGTGTAAACATGAAACCAAATGGACCCGCAAGGGTCCATTTGGTTTCATGTTTACGCTCTCAAAGAGTTACATTTGGCTAACCAACTTTCCATCATTTAGCCTGGGGACCACCTTGAATCCTCTTTGATGTGGCTCTTTGCAGTAACACAATGAAAAATGTGGCTCTTAGTCTGTGACCGGTTGGCCACCCCTGCTTTATGCCATGTCTTTTGGTTCATGTATAGTATTTTGTAATCCTCTTCTGGAATGTGCTTTATGTATTGTATTAATAGTAATCATTAATCTTTTTATATCTTATCTTATTATATCTTATCTTGTCTTTAATGTCTTCCTGCAAGGCAAACGTTCTGATTCTTTATATAGACATTAAGGAATTAATTTTGTTTGTCACCAACCACATTATCTTGACTACAGGAATGCATTCCATTCAAGGAGGAGTAGATCCTCAGTGATAATGTTCCACACTCAGGGTTAAACTGAAACCGTTGTCAATTAGCAGCACTGCTGTGTGCCACAGCAGCCAATCGTTTTGCTCTATTCTGCGTTGGCGCTGTTGTTGTTGTTTGTCATGTACATTATATGGAGAGTGATAATGTCACACACTCTTTATAGGATGGAGGACTTGTTTTGCTCAGCCACTAGTGCGTGCGTGCCTGAGTGTATATGCATGCGTGTGTGTGTGTGTGTGTGTGTGTGTGTGTGTGTGTGTGTGTGTGTGTGTGTGTGTGTGTGTGTGTGTGTGTGAGAGAGAGAGAGAGAGAGAGAGAGAGAGAATGGTATATGAGTTTAAAGGGTGACCTGCATGCAAAATGAATCTATTTGTTCAACGTGTCCTTGAGACTGAATGTGCATACAATTCATATCTTTATTTAGATTGCAGCATATTTGTGCGCGATTATCTGTGTGTGTGCGCGCGTGTGCATAAGTGTGTGTGTGTGTGTGTGTGTGTGTGTGTGCACGCGCGCACGCACGCACGTGAATAAGTGCGTTATTCAAACTCATAGTAAGGCGAATCATTCCAGGGCTGTACAGTATGGTGTGACTCATACTGCTGGCCTTACTTTCCTTTCTCTGACAGTTAATGAGCTGTCCCTCTTTCTGCCTCTAATTCTCTCTCTCTCTCTCTCTCTCTCTCTGTTTTCTGCTGCATCTCCATTTTCTGGCTTTATTGAAAAGCTATAAAGCGAACATTCTCTCTCTCTCTCTCTCTCTCTCTCTCTCTCTCTCTCTCTCTCTCTCTCTCTCTCTCTCTCTCTCTCTCTCTCTCTCTCTCTCTCTCTCTCTCTCTCTCTCTCTCTCTCTCTCTCTCTCTCTCTCTCTCTCTCTCTCTCTCTCTCTCTCTCTCTCTCTCTCTCTCTCTCTCTCTCTCTCTCTCTCTCTCTCTCTCTCTCTCTCTCTCTCTCTTTCTCTCTCTCCCCTTCATTGGATGGCTATAAAGTGAACTGCCGTGAAGAAAGAAGGGACGGGGGGAGAGGGGGGTGGTGGTGGGTGACATTAGCCTTCTCCCCAGCCTTGCGTCACACACCGCAAGGGACGTCAAGAAAAGACAAATTATTATATCCCCTCTGCTCGCCTCCCACCTATTGTGCAGCTACAGAGAGAGAGAGAGAGAGAGAGAGAGAGAGAGAGAGAGAGAGAGAGAGAGAGAGAGGTGGGATCATAGCACAGTAGGGAACTATGTTAGGTCTAAATACGGTTACACACTAAATGCTGATCAGGCTTCGGGATGGTTAGAAGTATCAAAGGCACGGGAGGCAATTTGTCCGCAAGCCAGAGTTAATATTGGCTGGAAATAAATCTAACATCTCAATTAATGCGGACTGAACTGTGGCCGTTTCACTCCACCAACATTTATTGGGTTTTTTTTTGTAAGTAGAGCTCTACTGCCAGGGATTTTCACATAAAAGTCATATTTCATATTTGGTTCTATGTTTCCAGTCGGACATTTTAGATCGGCGCACAGGATGTGGCTTCCAGTCCATCTCTCATTGGTTCCTCAGCTGAATAGAGCCTGATTTATACATTGCCATATGGTGTGTATAAATCAAGCATCTCTCTGCCATCTTTAAAGGGACACTTCGTCTTTGCAAAAATATACAGTATACTGTATGTTAAATGACATTTAGAAGATTTAGAACGCTCTCCTGGAGGTCTTTACAGTATGTGTATACTATGTGGTTTTAGATATTTAAGAAATGTAGCATTAAGCCCTGATGTCATGGATGGCATGTTGGAGTTGGAGCAGATTGGTGCAGTGCACCAAAGCATTGTGGGTATTGCAGGCCAGGAAGTTGTGTCAGAGACAGAGAGGCTCACCGCTGTAGAGAAAGTGAAATAAATTCATTGGTATGCATGGATTCCATAACTCCTCTCAAAGAAGCCCAATGAAAGTGACTGAAACCAGGCAGATCATGAATATTCTAATGAGACCTGGAATAATGGGGAAAATGGTATGGGGGCGGCTTCATCGCCCGTGGCGCGAAGCGACAGCCGCACCCATACCATTTTCGGTTACATGACTTATTAGTCAAGTAAAGCATCAATAATAACGCCAGTTGTTGTTGAAGTTGCAACAGACACGCAGCATGCATAAAGCTAAAGGTCTGACTCAGTAGTGGTGTCTACTTAGTGGTGTCACAGCTGTAGTTAGTTAGTAGCAGCAGTAGTGTTTCAAATCATTTTAAATATAAGCACTTTAATTTGAAATATCTTGGGTTGTTTTGGATGGCATCGTGTTTGGGGGGCAGACTGGGTATTTAGATCCGCCCCTGATGCAGTGATGAGGAAGGGAGAAGGGGCTGTTTCTCCGGAAAACAGCTGGTACTGCAGCCAAATAGCACACTGAGAAAATATGAAAAATAATTATCTGAGTGGTTATTTAGACTGAGTGTATAAAGACGCAGCATTCATATGATATGATATTATTAAATCCACAGCGATGTCCCTTTCTGTCATTCAGTCCCTAAAGCCCATTGTCTGCACAGCAGTGGTTATTGCAGCTCCATTTGATGAGACAGAGAATGTCACAGCCTATAATAATATTGATTGTTTGAAAATGTCACGCTCACGCCCTCGCATGTCTATAATGCGTAGGTGGGAATACGGTGGCTCATTGAAATAAACACCCGCAAAGGGCCGCAATGTTCTGGAGTATGTTCATTGCTGCGATGCCTGTTGGTGTCGAGTTGCACTTTGATCATAGCCACTCATTCACTGTATGTCAAAGTCAAAAAGTCAAAGTCGCATGATTTGTCACTACGTTACCGCAGCGAAATTGGACCTCCGCTTTTAACCCATCACTTGGAGTGGTGAGCTCCAAGGAGCGGTGAGCTGCGGCTTGCCGCGCTCGGGAATCATTAGCTGATTTTGACCCCCAATCCATCCCTTTGATGCTGAGTGCCAAGCAGGGAGGCATTGGGTCCCATTTTTTTTAGAGTCTTTGGTATGACCCGACCGGGAATCGAACCCCGGCCTCCCAGTTCCAGGGCGGACACTCTAACCACAAGGCCACTGTTCTGGTGTGTGTGTGTTCAGAGCAGTGTGTTTCAACCTTTCTCATACCAGGGCCCACTATTTATTCCGAATTTGAGCCACGGACCACTATTTGTAGAGACCCAAAACTAAAAGATTTATTTTGCTTTTGTCCACAATTCTAGGCAGTATTTGGCAAACAAAACAGTCAGACTTTGGGGTAATTCAGATGATGAATATTTTAACTCTTGAGAGTGTAAACATGATTTGGTTTCATTTTCACATTCTCAAAGAGTTACACCTGGTTAACCAACTTTACATCATTTAGCTGGGGACCGCCTGGAACTCTCTCAAGGACGACTGGTGGTCCCCGGACCACTGGTTGAAAACCGCTGGTTCATAGTCCAGTCACACAGATATAAGGTGCATTATTGTAGCATTGGATAGTGTTCTAGTGTCACACATCACATGGTTTATTATATATGGGTGGTATGTATGTGTGTCCTTTTCTTCAGTATCAAATAAATCTAAAAACTGGGTATGACCTTTACAACTTCCTATGGATCGCATAATTATGTAGGATGATATTGTGACATTTTCACACTATTGCCAACCAGTTATTAAATTGGAACTTGAAGGGTAGGTTCACTTTATGTATGTATTTATTTGTTTATTTGTTTATTTATCTGTTTGTTTGTTTGTTTAGGCATTATTTCTGTTCGAACGCTGCCTCCATTATGAGTTTTTTGATTTTATTTTGCACTTCCACATACGACTTTTGCACGACTTTGCGATTACTGTTCTCCAGAAGTCCAAACATTTTTTTAAAGGATTTATCACATTCTGGGAGACCTATAAACAACAACTCCATCATCACCAGTGTGTTAAATGTGTTTATTAAATTACAGATCGTCCCACGCACATATTGTATTTAAATAAATGATGACAATAAACATAATAAACAGAGTTATTTTCAATGGACAGTGGAGAACACATCATCATTTTCTCATTATTACTGGGATCATTTACATTTCTTATTTGTTTTTCTCTGTTGATTGATCGATTTATTTGGGTTTATTATGTGATGAGTTCTGTTGTTTATTTCCTGTGTTTGCATGATGACTCTTATTTGTGTTTGCTCTTCATATTGTGGACCTCAGGATGACGACCAGATTTGTTTCCCCGCCAAATATAGCCAATGTACAGCGAGTGGTTGACCCATTTTGTCCTGACTCTAATTTCTGACACTAGATTCTTGTTTCTGACACTATAGATTCTACTTTTTTGGTGCTAGATTCTAGTTTCCAATGCTAGAATTTATTTTTTGTCACTAGATTCTAGTTACTGACAATGGATTCTACATTGTAGTTTTTCTGGGGGGAAAAAAATCTATGTTCCTGTGTCAGTGATGCTCAACATATTTCATGCCAAGGACCAACAGAATTTTCCATATTTGGATGCGGACCCCCATCTGAAAACATGTTCTCCCCAGAAGCAAAGATTTGAGTTAAAAACAATTGCTTCGGAAGTAACATATATTCAAAGATTTGCACCATGTTTACACGATTTTTCAAAAATAGCAGAGATACAAGAAAACACCCCCATACCATTTTCAGGCACAGGACGTCATCAATAATAACATCAGTTGTTGTTGAAGTTGCAACAGACACGCAGCATGCATAAAGCTAAAGGTCTGACTCAGAGAGTTTTCTGATTTCAATGATGAAATGCTGTTGGTTTAGTGGTGACACAGCTGCAGTTAGTTAGTAGCAGTAGTAGTGTTTCAAATCATTTTAAATATAAGCATTTGAAATATCTTTGAAATTTGGGTTGTTTTGCATGCCATCATGTTTAGTGGTGGGGCAGTCAGGGCATTTAGTGGGGCATTGCCCCCCATGCCCATGCCTAGATCCGCCCCTGATTAACAGGGCCTCTGTTACTCCCTGTGACTTCCAGTTCACGTAACACTAAAATAAACCCTATATAGATGATTGAGTTCCATCATTCAAACGCGCTACTTAGAATGACAGCTAAGCCTTATTTGATTACAAGAATCCATCTTTTGATTACTCTCACGGTCCTCCTCCTCCTCCTCTCCCCCGTGCCTTCCCTTCCCTTCCTGTGAGTGAGTAATCTATGGTCCACTTTAATTAGGAGATGTATATGTAAGTCACGTATGGGCCTGGAGTGGCCCACGGCTAGTTTTAATGATTTCTTCGTCTTAACAGTATGTCTTTGTCCCTGTTATTTATTTATTTTTTTTACTTTGTGGGTTAACTGTGTGTGTGTGTGCGTGTGCGTGTGCGTGTGCGTGTGCGTGTGCGTGTGTGTGTGTGTGTGTGTGTGTGTGTGTGTGTGTTTTAGAGAGATGAGGGGGCCACTCCACGAGGATATGTCTCCTCGGTGGCCTCCAGCAGTTCAGAGTTGTACGACAGTAAGAGTAATTGGCCATCAAAATAATCCATAGCCCCTTCTTCTTCTTCTGCTTTCATCCACAGCTCTCGCCGCCGGCTAGAGAATTAGAGACATTAAAAACAATCTTGTTTGTCTTTCCCTATACAGTAGTAGTACACAGGCTATGCGTGTTGTGTTGTTTTGTTTGTTTGTTCTTTGGGTTTTGTTGTTTTTTTTCCTCCCGCGTTCACGAATGTGTTGTGTGATGACGTGACTCTGACTGTATGCATTAATTCACATGCGGAACGTGGCAGAACTTTGACCACAATAGGTGACACTAGTTTGACAGGAACATTGGCCTTTGTTAACCACTTAGACCATGGGTGTCAAACTCTGGCCCGTGGGCCAAATTTGACCCGCTGTGTCATTTCATTTGGCCCTTGAGACATTATCAAATTAAAGGGGAAGACACCCAGATATATTAATATGTCATTAATATACCTTAGAGATGTTGGGTGGACATGATAAAAAAAAAGTTCCCCCAATTCTGTATTTCCTAAAAATGGAGGTCTGAAAAAATCATTAACATGGTGAAATGCATCTGATGACATCACCAAGATGTCTTTCACTTTGTTAATGATTTTTCTTTCAGACCCATTTTTCCTGAGAGGGTACAAATGGAACCAAATGGACCCTAGTGGGTCCATTTGGTTCACATTTGTACCCTCTCAGGAAAATTTTGAAAATGGGTGGAATTCCCCTTTAAAAGGTTAGTTTGTTCAAACTTGGCCCGCGGCTTTGTTCAGTTTTAAATTTTGGCCCACTCTGTATCTGAGTTTTACACCCCTGACTTAGACACAGTGGCTCAGTGTGTTGTTTGCTTGTGCACAGATTCTATACTCATTATATAGTCATTGTAGTCATTGCTTTGTTTTTTGGTTTGTTTTAATACAGTGGTTTTCAACCAATTTGAGGGCCCACTCTTCATTCAGCATTTGAGCCACACGCCACCCAAAACTAAAGATTTATTTTGTTTTTGTCCACAATTCCAGGCTGGATTTCGCAAACAGAACAGGCAAACGTAGATCAAATGACTATTCTTCTGCATTCTCTAGTTAGAAGACTAATTAATTATGTGATGCTAATTCAGATGAATAGTTTAAGTGTGTAAAAATGAAACATGGTTTCATTTTTATGCTCTCAAAGAGTTGTTAACCAGTTGTAAATCATTTAGCCTGGGGACCACCTGGAACACTCAAGGACCACTGTTGGTCCCCAGACCACTGGTTGTTCAAGGTTTCATCCACCGCGAGTTTTGTTTTGTATTTTTTTTTTACTCTGCTCTGATTTTGCTTACATATTGTTTGTAATTTCAGTGCCATTTAAAAGATGTCTTATCCCTCAAAGTAGCCTTAGCGAAATAGTTGTTTTAATAACAATAACGATCATTGCCTTGCGTGTTGGTGAGTTCTTGTTGTCCAGTGGCAGAAATGAAATGATCACGTTCCGTTTTCTAAAAAAGATAGAACTTTACAGCTCTGTTTGTCTGACAACAACAAGGCACAAGGCAGGCCTTGCCTGCCATCGCTCCAACATACTGACCGTCCTACCAGTACAAGCCACGCATCTCTCCCTTCCACCCCCATCACCACCCTCACCATCCCAATCCTCATCCTGGACGGAGGAGAGGATCTTATTCAATATGATTTAGCCCATGGGTGTCAAACTCTGGCACGTGGGCCAAATTTGGCCAGCCGTGTAATTTCATTTGGCCCTTGAGACATTATCAAATTAAAGGGGAAGACCACCCATTTTCAACATTTTAATGTCATTAATATACCTGATGTTGTGTCATTAATATACCTGATGTTGTGTGGACGTGATAAAAAAAAAGTTCCCCCAATTCTGTATTTCCTAAAAATGGAGGTCTGAAAAAATCATTAACATGGTGAAATACATCTGATGACATCACCAAGATGTATTTCACCATGTCAATGATTTTTCTTTCAGACCCATTTTTCCTGAGATTTGTACTGATTTGTACCCTCTCAGGAAAACTTTGAAAATGGGTAGAATTCCCCTTTGGTTAGTTTGTTCAAACTTGGCCCGTGGCTTTGTTCAGTTTTAAATTTTGGCCCACTCTGTATCTGAGTTTGACACCCCTGATTTAGCCTTTCAGAGCTCAATATCAGTCTTGTCTCGTCTACTCCTGAAGGAGATGTAAGGGAGAGGTTTGGAGCGCGTTCTTTCTCTGTCTGGGACGTCCTCTACAACACTTTTTTTCCTCATTGGAAGTCGACTCCAGGTGCAGGGTAATCGCATTTGTGTTTGTACAAGCAGGTAATGCAGAGAAGGTTTTCGCTGGACCTCGACAAACCTCCGGCGCCGTCTATTAAGCTGTGACCGTGGCAACCTTGAGTGCACATTTTCATTTCCTTGGGTCTCAGTGACGGAGTTGTGGGGTGTGGGGGTGTGTGGGGATCAGGGGGTGCTGTACTTTTTGAGGGTCTCCTTTTACTTGTTCTGTTCTGAAGGAGGTGACATTTTGTTTATTGATATGGCGGTGGGGAGGGGAGTTGCCAACGAGTTGTTGTTTTTTTATTAAGACTTTGGGGAGATGGAAATTGATTTTCTTCGTTCTTTTGTTGTGTTGTAATAAGTTATTTATGATTTCTTTCTTCCTTTCTTTCTCTCTCTCTATCTCCCCGCCTCCCTCCTCTCTCTCCTTCTGCAGGTCCACCTGTAAATGTAACCTGCAACATTTTTATCAACAGTTTTGGGTCCATTGCGGAAACAACAATGGTAAGTGAATCAATACCTATACAATGCTTCATGGTGTGCGGTTTCAGGTGTGTGCATGTTGTGCCACTTAAATTATTCACAATAATTATTCATAACGTGTGTGTGTGTGTGTGTGTGTGTGTGTGTGTGTGTGTGTGGTGTGTGTGTGGTGTGAGAGAGAGAGAGAGAGAGAGAGAGAGAGAGAGAGAGAGAGAGAGAGAGAGAGAGAGAGAGAGAGAGAGAGCGAGAGAGAGAGAGAGAGAGAGAGAGAGAGAGAGAGAAAGAGACAGAGAGAGAGATGCTGTGCACAAAAAAATGTAAATTCCTTTCCCCAACCCAATTTGGCCTCTCCTAATTACGCCTCCAAAAGACGTGATCAATTTAAACCCTGATGACTTTAATATTCAGTGCATGCATTCTTTTTCATTCCTTTTTTTTTGGAAATTGGAAGCCTCACCATTTATTTAAGTATTTTGAAATGTATGCGGCTCATTGATTCGCCCATTTAAAAGACATCATTTGGAAGAAGCTCCATTTGCATAACAACATTACGGCAGGGCTGCCGTGCTTCTCAAAGGCAATGGGGAAAATTGTGAGCATACATAAATGCGTGCGTGTGTTTGTGTGTGTGCGTGCATTCACATTATGATGGTTTCAATTTAACATCCGTGACTGTTGTAGACTCTTAACAGAACCGGCTCATCTTTGCCACTGATAGTTAAAATCATGGCATCCATCGATGGCCTGAGGGTTAGAAGAGCTCTTTACTGTTAGACTACAATTGCGTCCCGACTTGATCAAATCCTACTGTACCAATGCTTTCCACACATAAACATAACGTTTTAGATTTAGATCTGTTTTATTCTATACCTGTATACTGTATAATGCTTGTGTAATCGCTCCAGAAACCACAGAGGTACCGCACAGTAAGCAGGAGCCCGTGCATGTGTGCGGCGTGAGCTTGTAGATCTGCTATTTTTCCACGCGAGACAAACGACTAGCCATAAATCATTAGAGGCATTTAGAGGTGACCTCCTAATCGTATGATCCGCACGGCGTACGTGAGCAACACATCAACACAGCAGGCATTTCATCAATGTCCGCTTCGCCAAAGACGCTCGATCTCCTCTCCTCCAAGCCCAAATAGCTGGAGCCGGAGATTTGAAATTCCAAAGGTGGCGCCGGGCCGCTGGGCTGGCGTGCAACAACTAAGGCCTTGACAGCCCTCCTCTGTCTCCTTGTGGTAACTTCTACTCCGTTCAGAAGACATATGGGTCGTGGCCAAGCGTTTTAAATTGCTTTCAACATGTCAACACGTATACACCACTACACTAGCTTCAAGATCAACCAACATTACACAGCCATGTAGCCTGACCTCAAACTGAATAGACCTTTAGGCAAGCCTCGCCCTTTCCGCAGTGTCCACTCAAGGCTAGGACACTTTCCAGCCAGGCTCATTCATTCCAATGTAAAAAATATCATGGACATTACACATTAAACACTGGTTCATTTTTGGAACCAGACCTTCAAAATCCAGTCCATGAATCCCAGGGGGAAAAAAGGCAGTATTGTTTTAAGGTGGTGACTCAGGGCTGGGTCCAGGCTATAGCAGCAAATTACCAGGAAGGTCTGAGGAAGACGGAACATGAAGGATATAGCAGGGGCGGATGTAACAGCACCCATACCATTTTGAAGTTGCAACAGACACGCAGCATGCATAAAGCTAAAGGTCTGACTCTAAGAGTTTTCTGTTTTCAATGATGAAATGCTGTTGGTTTAGTGGTGCCAAAATTGTAGTTAGTAGCAGTAGTAGTGTTTCAATCATCATTTTAAATATAAGCACTTTAATTTGGAATATCTTGTGTTGTTTTGCATGGCATCGTGTTTGGGGGCGCAGACTGGGTATTTAGGGGGGGCATTGCCCCCCCCATGCCCATGCCTTGATCCGCCCCTGGGATCCAGTGTCAGGACAACGTTCCTGTGATCCTAGAGAGATGAAAAGTCAGTGCCAGAGGGAGGCATGGGGGAGAATGTTCTGCAGGTCACCGCTTTGGGGAAAAAGTGCTTTTACAGCTTCAGCCAGCCAGCTGTTAGTGGGGTAGAAGGGTCTTGGCTTGGCTCAGGGACACTTTGACACGAAAACTCGCTTGAATGACTTGAATAGCGGAAAAAACAAAAAAAAAGGAAAGGACGCGACCCGAGAAAAGTACAGAGTGAAGGGAGGTAGCAGCTGCAGGAAAGGAAAGGAGGGAAGGAAAGGATCAAAGGAAGCAAAGGGACCATGCACTGTACCTCTGGGGGTATCTCTGGAGGAGCCAGGGATCAAACCGGCAACCTCACGGTTACCACCCGGTGACTCTACCCCTGAGCCACATAAAAAGCACACCAAGGGGTCTAATACAGGGGTTTTCAACCTTTTTCATCCCAGGGCCCACCATTTATTCAGCATTTGAGCCACGGACCACCAATTGAGGATATCTTTAGACCCACAGACCCCAAAACTAAAGATTTCTTTTGCTTCTGTCCATGACCATTAATCTTCCAGTTTTGTAGATTTGGACTAATTCGCATGATGGATATTTTAACTCTTGAGAGTGTAAAAATGAAACCAAATGGACCCTGGCGGGTCCATTTGGTTTCATTTTTACGTTCTCAAGAGTTACATCTGGTTAAAACAACTTAGCTGGGGACCACCTGGAACCCTCTCAAGGACCACTGGTGGTCCCCGGACCACCGGGTGAAAACCCCTGGTCTAATATAATACTGTCATCTTTTAAGCATGTACAAAATTGGAAAAAGGTACAAAAGTCACAGCAATCCATGTTTAAGAGTTAAATCAAACAAGATAAATAAGTCTGCATTAGGCTACTTGCTTTGCAAGAAGTCTACAACACAACTGATCAAAGCAGGAGAATTGTTATTTTGATCAATGTCTTGCCTGTTAACTCTCCTGTGGTAGCAACATCAATACAGCATGGAATATAACAACAAAAACATTCTTTTTTAGTTTTGCGCCTGCAAAGCTAACTCTCCAAGCATCAATCCATGACTCAAATGCCGATTAAATACTAAGAACCTCGATATGAAAAGGGGTTGACTTGAAATCCCCAGCATCTGGCATGCACACCCTCGCAAAAAGTTAAGTCAAAAAACTGAACCACCCAGGGAATTGAACAGTGGACACGTCTGGGTATGCGCCGTGGCGTGAACGCTTGGCCAGCGCCGCTGTGAAGCCGCTGCTGGGGCCACTACAGAGGCAGCTCAGGCGGAACAAACGCTGCCCACGTTTCCCCCCACTGCCCCGCTCCCTCCCTCCCTCCCTCTCTCCACCGTCGCTGGAGGAATTGATCCGAGTGGCCCCTCTTGCCACTGCCGCCTCGCCTTTTTACCACAGATGCAAAACCAGGGGCCGATCTAGGCATGGCCATGGGGGGGCAATGCCCCCCTAAATACCCAGTCTGCCCCCACAAACACGATGCATGCTGCATGCTGCGTGTCTGTTGCAACTTCGGCAACAACTGATGTTATTTTTGATGCTTTACTTGTCTAATAAAAGTCCTGTAACTGAAAATGGTCTGGGTGTGACCTCATCTCCCGTGGCGCGAAGCGCCACGGGCGATGAAGCCGCCCCCATACCATTTTCTCTTGCCCATCCAACATGTTCTCTTGCCCCCCTAAATGGGACATGTTACATCCGCCCCTGTGCAAAACGCAGAGAAATGGAGAGGAAAGGAAACCCGGGAGAAGTGAGGATGAGAGGAGAGGAGAAGAGAGAGGAGAGGAGAGGAGCGGAGAGGGGGGAAGGGCCAAATGAAAAGGCAAGAGATAGAAAAATAAATTACCTTAGAGAGAGAGGGGAGAGAGAGAGAGAAATTAAACAAGAAAGAAATCGAGAAACAGGTGAAATGGGTAGATTAGAAAAAAAAGAACAGAGAGAGGGAGAGGGATAGAGAGAGAGGGAGAGAGCGAGGGAAACTACAGTAAGTAAAGCTGAAGGGACACGGAGTCGTGTACATGTGTGCTGTGCCAAGTGCGAACCGCCAGGTTCCGTCGATAAATCTTTACTGGGTAGAGAGGACTGCAGTGGTTCATATGTCTAACGGCATAATGATCCAACTATGCTCCAGCTAGCCCACTCCTCACTGCGGGTGAAACACCCCCCCCCCCTGCCCCCCCGCCACCACCAAACACACAAACACCTCTGACTCCCCCCCGGAACGCACCATCACTCTCCTAATTGTTTACCCTCCTATGAAGGTACGACACCCCAGGGAGTTAATAGCGGGCTAGCTGGCTAATGAGCAGCCCTGTGTGCTCCGCCATTTGACACGCAGGCTACTGCACAGTGCACTGACACACACACACTGACACACACACACACACACACACGCACACATATGCACACACACCTTTACTTGCAACTTTACTTTCAAATCCTTCACTTCACAAGTAGAGTGAGTGTTCCAATTCCCTTTTGTAATTGCTCCACTTAATTGATACAGGAGTGTGTATATGAACGATATGCCGAGAGTGAGATTGATTGCTATAGGAGAGACAAATTACTTAAATAAGCCCAGCCAGGCATGCGGTGGGATTTCAAACCTGTCCCCAGAAAAGTTAACTACTTTGAGTGACGAGGGTCTTTAAAAGTCGACCAACACTGTGCGATCGCATGCAGGCCTGATGAGCAAGAGGAGTTATTTGGAATAAGTTTGGTGTCGCAGCATCGGCATGTCTCCCTCTTCACATGAACCTGGTTATGGAAAAGTACATTTACTGAAGCACAGGGGCGGATCTAGGCATGGGCATGGGGGGCAATGCCCCCCTAAATACCCAGTCTGCCCCCCCAAACATGATGCCATGCAAGATATTTCAAATTAAAGTGCTTATATTTAACATGATTTGAAACACTACTACTGCTACTAACTAACTACAGTTGTGTCACCACTAAACCAACAGCATTTCATCATTGAAAACAGAAAACTCTGAGTCAGACCTTTAGCTTTATGCATGCTGCGTGTCTGTTGCAACTTCAACAACAACTGATGTTATTATTGATGCTTTACTTGACTAATAAAAGTCCTGTAACCGAAAATGGTATGGGTGCGACTTCACCCATACCATTTTCTCTTGCCCCCTCCCCAATTGGGAAATGTTACATCCGCCCCTGGCGGATATTCTCCCACATCCCCCCCGTGAACCTAGCCAGACTAGAACCTAGCTAGATAAAATAATAAAACAATATAACTGAAGGGGAGCCGTAGATGAAAAAGTTATTTACAGCGCTGCCCTGTGCCCAAAATGTTTGGGAACCAGTGTAGTAGATTTTTGCTATTTTTGCTATTGCCTTCTACTTTTTTGACAATGCCACTAGCACCGGCATAGTAACAACCCAACCCAATCTCACCACCAAGTCCTATGAATAACACAGAGCTACTGCTGTTTATAGCATAATACAGGGGTTTTCAACCGGTGGTCCGGGGACCACCAGCGGTCCTTGAGAGGGTTCCAGGTGGTCCCCAGCTAAGTAATGGAAGGTTGGTTAACCAGACGTACAGTAACTCTTAAAAACATAATATAAAAAGGAAACCAAACTCTTGCGGGTCCATTTGGTTTCATGTTTGCACTCTCAAGAGTTAAAATATTCATCATCTGAACTAGCACCACTTAACTAAGAAGTCTACACTACTAGAGAATGTAGAAGAATGGCCATTTTGATCTGTTTGTGAAATCCATCCCGTTATTGTGGACAAAAGCAAAAATAATCTTTAGTTTTGGGGTCTGTGGGGGAATAAATAGTGGGCCTGGGTATCAAAAAGGTTGAAAACCACTGGTTTATAGCAAACTAAACTAAGTCCGGCATACAATACTGACCACTGACAACGACAGAGCGGCGATATCTCTACTCACGAAGCACCACTGAGCGAGGCGCTGGGCGAGTGAATTGCCGTGCTGAGCTTTGCGAAGTTCGGTAGAGCCAACTCAGCCGCGTCCGAGTTACGTTGTGTCACGAACAGAATAGTAAATATTTTAAACTAATTCGAAGGTTCATGACGTTTACGAAAGCCACGCCTACGTCACAGAACAGTAACATGTGAACAGACTTAAGGATCATACACCGTGGTGCAGTTTTTTAAGGCTTCACCTTGGATCATATACTCCAGGGTGAAGACTTAAAAAACAACACCATGGTGAAACCCTTTCACCCTTTCAAAGACCCAAAACAAAGGTTTCTTTTGGTTTTGTCCACAATACCAGGCTGGATTTTCCCAAAGAAAACAGGCAAACATACAGTAAATCAAAATGACCATTTCTTGTACATTCTATACCTAATTGCGTAGACTTCTTAATTAAGTGGGCTAATTCAGAGGATGAATATTTTAACTCTTGAGAGTGTAAACATGAAACCAATAGGGCCCATTTGGTTTCATTTTTTACGCTCTCGAGAGTTACATCTGGCAAACCAACCTTTCATATGGTTAACCAGCTTAGCTGGGGAACCACCTGGAACCCTCTCAAGGACCACTGGTTGAAAACCACTGCTTTAGTAGCATATGAATGGACTTAGGGTACCTAGTCCTACTCTATGAACGGAACGGCTGTGTCAGTCCATGCTATTTATACGACATGGGGTGAGATCGGGCTGCACGTGTCATACTGTGCCACGTGATACACTATTAATGAGGTGGCAGTCTTTTGGAGTGACTTTTGAGCCATGCCTGGCTTTTTTACAACGGACAAATCATCATGGCCGGCAGGCATGAAGACGGCACGCTACTGGCTCAGCCCCGCAGGCTCCTGACTCAATATTAAACTATGTACCGTACTGTAACCATATACAGTATATACACGCATGTGCTGATACATGATGACTCAGTGAACACAGGCTATTTTCAGACTCTGTGACAATCCAAAACATACAGTATATAATGACTGCTGGCAGAGGTTGGACATCCTGGCATGAAAAGACGAGGACACGTTAGATGTGGTTTACATCTGAGACACGTTTTCATTTGTTTTCATTTGATGAGAGAAGTGAAGAAAAAAGCGCTTCAAAACTGTACATCATACTGTATACCGCACATCATTGTTGGGCAATATTACCTAGGAGAGTAATATCTTTCCTTTACTTATGAGCCCTTAAAAATACATTACTTATTACTAGAATCAAATAATAATATATTACATATCACACTATTACTTTCCCAAGTCCCCCTTCCCATCCGCTAAAGAGCTATATTTTCCCATTATGCAACAACAGGGTCAAAGTAATAAGTAATGAGGCATGTTTTGACAGAGTAACAAAATACTTATTACACATTTTGGCAATATAATATCTTTACTTTTGCTAGAAAAGTTAATAATATTAGAGTAATATGTAATATTACTCTCTCTCTCTCTCTCTCTCTCTCTCTCTCTCTCTCTCTCTCTCTCTCTCTCTCTCTCTCTCTCTCTCTCTCTCTCTCTCTCTCTCTCTCTCTCTCTCTCTCTCTCTCTCTCTCTCTCTCTCTCTCTCTCTCTCTCTCTATATATATATACCTGTATCACCTAGCAACAAGCCATAATATACTGCACCTAATGGTATATTTCCGAAAGCAAAAAAAAACTGAAACTTTGTAACTTTTTTCTTTTTCTCTTCCAAATCACTCAATGTCAAGAGTCAGAGTTGGCCTTGGGCTTGAATCCATTATGTTTGTATGTGTGTGTGTGCGCTTGTGTGCGTGCCTGCCGGCTTGCGTACGTGTTGCGTGTGCATGTGGTGGCGTATGCTAGAGCGTGCATGTGTGTGTGTTTGTGCGCGTGCATGTGTGCGTGTGTGTGTGTGTGTGTGTGTGTGTGTGTGTGTGTGTGTGTGTGTGTGTGTCCATAAATTACAGTAGCTATGAGGAATCACTCCCTGCTCTGTAAGACAGCAGCCAGCCTGTATGTGATGAATGCCAGCAGAAACATGGTTGCATAAGATACTGTAAGGCTGTAGAGAAAGCCTGCTGTTTTCTACTGATATCGCTGAGTAGGGCTTCACGATTGTGTATAAAAATAAGACCTCGATTTTTTTTTTTCTTAAATTCGATTTTAGATTTTTTTCTTTTTTTTTTTTTTTTTTTTTCTTTTAAATGTGTTTTTATTTGATTCTCCTCCCTCCCTCAGAGAATAGCTTGGTTCTTTTTGCACAAAGACAGGGGCGGATTGGCCATCTGGAGTACAGGGAGTTTTCCCGGTGGCCTGCGCCACCTAGTGGCCTGGACAAGATCCAAAATGCACTAGTGGCACTTCCAAAATGCGCTAGAATGTGCTAGATGCTCGCCTGGAACATACAGATCAAAATGACCATTAATCTTCTACATTCTCTAGTTGTGTTGACTAAGTTGGCCTAATTCACATGATGAATATTTTAACTCTTGAGGGTGTAAAAATGAAACGAAATGGACCCGCAAGGGTCCATTTGGTTTCATTTTTACGCTCTCAAAGAATTACATCTGGTTAACCAGCTAAATTGTCCCGGCAAAATTGTCCCGGTGGGAAAATGTGTGCCAATCCGCCCCTGCACAAAGATGATGGATAAAGTACAAACTTCACCTTTCTTTCTCTTAATGAACATTCAAGTCAAACTCTTATTTTTTTCCCCGCCAAGTATTTCTTTTCTCTCCTTGGAGTCTTGGACTACCTTTGATTAAACAGCAGAACATGCATTTTTTTTCTTTCTTATTTAACAGAACACTTTTTATGGTCCGGTAGGTTGTGAGTCAGGGTGACACAGTTCTACCGTAAGTGTCCTAGGAAAATTCGATTTGATTTCGATTGATTGTGAAGCAATTACTGAGCTATAAATTAAATACCCGTGAGCTCAAGTTCTCTAATGTTTTTAGCCGTTTCGTACAGGGTTTTTATTCGTGAAATTACTCTGAATTTGATTAAATAATTGGATTTGTTTTTAATTCATAAATGTTTGTGCCATTTAACAAAATATATAAAAATAAAAAAAATACAGGGAACTCAGACAAATAAAGAAACCCAAAAATTAAAGGTATAGTAAGTGATTTCACTTAACTTAACATGCATGTTACCAACAACCGCTCATGTGTTTATATATACTACAATGCCATGAAATATTTTACTTTATTTTATTTTAATACATATACATTAAAGGGATAGTTCAGATTTTTGGAACTTAAGTTGTATGGAATACAACTTATTGCCCAAACTGAAACTATTTTTTTTAGGTTTAGGATTAGCTGGGGACAGGGAAGAACTCCTTATATGGTCACCACAAAAAAATAGCGCTACTGATAAAAGATATTGCCGTAGATCAGGGGTTTTCAACAGGTGGTCCGGTCCCTGAGAGGGTTCCAGATGGTCCCCAGGCTAAGTTGGTTAACCAGATGTAACTCTTGAGAACGTAAAAATGAAACCAAATGGACCCTTGCGGGTCCATTTGGTTTCATTTTTACACTCTCAAGAGTTAAAATATTCATCATCTGAATTAGCCCAAGTCTACACAACTAGAAGATGGACAAAAGCAAAATAAATCTTTAGTTTTGGGGTCTGTGGGGCTAAAATGTTCTCAAATGGTGGTCCGTGGCTCAAATGCTGAATAAATGGTGGTCCCTGGTGTCAAAAAGGTTGAAAACCCCTGCCGTAGATCTTTGGCAATGGTAGCGGTCATAACTATTTGATAAGCATAGATCCACAGCAATAGCAGAAAAAATGGTTGCCAATGCCAATGCATTGTGGCCTTGTAGATAGGCAATTGTATATGGATACTCCACGTATAGAATTGAAACTTCAATTATAAACAAAAAACATAAATGATGGAGATACAGTACAAGGTTTTTGCCTGACAATGTCGATATGAAAGTCAAGATTATTGTTCTACTGAACAAAGTATTGATTTAGCAATGATGTGCTGACCAGTGTGGATCTGACCATTAGCTGTCCATTTTCTAGTCCCTCCAGATCGGGACTCTCCCCGTGGCAGGCAATCCTCAAGGCAATAATGGCTGCCATTACTTAACTTAGATATGAACCCTTATGGGTGAGTGGATACCGCGGCATAGTGCCTTCTATAGCTTAATGTTTATACTCTGTCAGTTTAAGTGACATGGAGGATATTGTGGCCCACCACCCACCCACCCACCCACCACAGCAGCAGGCAGAACCGCCACTGCTGCCATAGGAAAGCTAACGTTAATACAACATTACAATGATGTGGGTTAGCTGAGCTCAGGACCCACTATTTATTCAGCATTTGAGCCACGGACCACCCTTTGATGACATTTTAGCCCCACAGACCCCCAAACTATACTATTCTTTTGTTTTTTGTCCACAATTCCAGGATGGATTTCAGAAACAAACCAGGCAAACATACAGATCAAATTGATTCATCTTCTACATTCTCTAGTTGTGTAGACTTGGGCTAATTCACATGATGAATGTTTTAACTCTTGAGAGTGTAAACATGAAACCAAATGGACCCGCCGCCAGGGTCCATTTGGTTTCATGTTTACGCTTTCAAAGAGTTACATCTGGTCAACCAACTTTCCATTTAACTGGGGATCACCTGGAAATCCTCTCAGGGACCACAGGTGGTCCCCGGACCACCTGTTGGAAACCCCTGTACTAGATGCACTGCACTCAGCACTGTAATGGAGCCATACAGGTCAATTAGCCCTTCACTAAGTCCCTCCCCAATCCGTCCTTGTCCAATAGGAACGTTAGCAGAGGAAAGCTTGACCAGGAAAGCATGAACTGCATAGCAACAGTAACTAAACTATGTGGACTGGCATTGAACAAATGGACAGTGACTAAAACCTTGTCCCAAACGGTGGGGTTTTGAAAAGGGCTAATTTGGTGCATTCTCAGATTTTTAAATGGACGTTCTCTTCTCATTCTTTTTATGCACCTTAAAGAAGCGCAGCGTTTTAGTAGTCTCCACTGCACCACTGCACAAGCTTTCATATGGGAATAAATACAAAACCAATTCAAAAACATTCACATGAGACCGAGTGAAAGTGTTGTGATTGCAAGGCTAATATTGTCTAAGGAAGGTCACAAGACCGAAACGTTGCTAATATCTTTCAACAAAATAAAATTCTCCTGAACCAGCAAGTGGAGGCGCGCAGCGGGCCTTAATTCCTCCTTCTCCTACAAGGATAGTAATGTCTACAATATGCAACGAAAGCATCGCTAGCATTTCAAACAAGCGCTTTAACATTACCATTAATCACACGTGCATGCATTATGCGTCCTCACGACAACACTTAAACATTGTGTCATTAATTTTCTATTTGTTGGGGTTGAACGCAATGAAATTAGTGTACTGCAGCGAAATAAAGTTTAAAATAACGTTACCAAGCATCACCACTTTTCATTGTGTACTTTCAGCGGCGCTTTCTATGAGGTCACGGCAGAATAACGCCCTTCTTGCCCCTGTAAAAAGTGCCATCCTGTGCTGCCCGGAAAATTAGCACACAGCAGCAGCAAACCAATACCTTTCTGCTGCTACAAAGCAATTACAGAGGAAAACCACTGTACTTACACAGCACCTCAGCTCATTTCAGATTACATTAGACTCAGACGGTAAAGCACAGATGAACCCCTCGCCCCACAACCCCCTCCCCCCCCATACAACCCCCTCTCTCTGTCTTTCTCGTAACAACAAGGAGAACAGAAACAGCCATATTCTAATTCCAGTGCTGTCATAGCAAGATGTCTGTAGCGTGGACTGGGGGGGTGGGGGGTGGGGGCTACGGTGGATAGGTAATAACTCGCAACATTATGGCCGCACATCTGCTCCGGCCACGCTAACATGACACAGAGCGGAAGGATGGAGGGATGGAGCAAGGGAGGGAGGGTGGGAGGAAAGAGAGAAAAGGGGTACGAATGAGAGAAAAAGGAACACGTGCCCAGCGTGCACAAATCACTCTCTTAATGCTTAACTCCTTAACTGATCAGGCAAAAAGCTAGTCTTGTTCCCATTGGGCTCAATAGTAACAAAATGATTTATAGAAAATCCTCTGTTATGAATTTGTGCAAACCAATGGTATCCAAAGACAGCTTGAGGTGTCCACTTTAAGGGAAAAAATAGCCCAACTCGATAATATGTTTTCTTTTTTTTATATAAATTGTACAAAAGGGCCCTGTTGTTCACACTGGCGTTTCCTCCAGGACTAGTTATGAAATAATCAGGTTTAAAGTTTTATCTTTCATATAACTTTTTTCTGCTTCAAGTAGATGCCCATATGCCTATACCATTTTAAAGATCAGGTGGTTGGCTACAATTTTTTTTAAAAAAAGACAAACTTTCTGACATGTTCCAGTGTGGAGATGGCGCCATCTAAAGGTAGCATGCATGAAAAAGCTGACCTATCCATCATCGTTTGCTTTTGACTGAACAGAAACACGATCCCAGATCCCCCCCCCCCCTCCCACACACACACACACACACACACACACACACACACACACAGAGAAGAGAGGAGAAGAGAAAGAGAAAGCGTCACGACACACACACACACACACTCACGTGCGCCCAATGCATGCAACGAAGGAGAAGAGCGGTGAGTCCCTTTAGCATTGTTCTGTAGCCACATGGCACAACAACAACAACACCAACCAAACTAATGGCTCTCTATGGGGCGGACTGATACCACATCACATGCGCCAGTGTTTTTTTCGGCTATTTTAGTGACATTAACCCCTAAGTGACTACATGGCATGATAGTCTGCAAGTTAATCTATGCTTATAGATTAAAAAAGTACAACACGCGTTTTCGCGTGGGAAACAGGGGACAGAATATTACATCACGCTTTTTCGCGTGGGAAAACTGTAAAGGTGTTAATGAGAGACAGAGAGAAAGAAACGAGGATAAAACTGCATTTTTCGTTGAGCACTGCGTCATTCCTGTTCCTCTCCATCTATCACAGGGGTTTTCAACAGGTGGTCCGGGGACCACCAGTGGTCCCTGAGAGGGTTCCAGGTGGTCCCCAGGCTAAATGATGAAACTTGGCTAACCAGATGTAACTCTTGAGAATGTAAAAATGAAACCAAATGGACCCTTGCGGGTCCATTTGGTTTCATTTTTACACTCTCAAGAGTTAAAACATTCATCATCTGAATTAGCACCACTTAAACAAGAAGTCTGCACTGTTTTGTTTGCAATATCCAGGCTGGAATTGTGGACCAAAATAATTCTTTAGTTTTAGGTCTTTGGGGTGAAAATGTAATTGAATGGTGGTCCGTGGCTCAAATGGCGAATAAATGGTGGTCCCTGGTGTCAAAAAGGTTGAAAACCCCTGATCTATCATTGTTGTTCCATGATCCTGAGCTTCTATAAGTCGGCTCTGCTGCTTCAGGAGTGGGGGGTGGTGGGGGTTGGTGGTGGTGGTGGTGCATGGGGGGTCCGTGGATGGTCTGAAAGGGCCCTGAGCTGTTTAGAAACCACGGCACAGCGCAGCACACCACCACCGCAACGAGCAGCAGCCATGGCTGCGCCGTACCGTATATCACAGTGGAGCAGCAGCAGCACAGCGCGATCCGTCGCTTCTGCAAACCGTACAAAATGTACTTCTTTGGTGTACCTTCGAGTGGCAGTTTGTTGTTTCCCGTGGAGACACACACACACACACACGCATTTGCCCACACACACACACACACACACACACACACACACACACACACATACACACACACGCCACAGCACAGGACGTGATGTAGTCATCCCAGTCCACATGTACCGGACGCGCATGTTACCAACAGGGGTGTAGTGGAGGGGGGACGCGGGGGGACGGCATCCCCCCACTTCTCATATCTGAAATATTTTGGGGGAAAAGTAGGCCTATGTTTTTGTCTTGTCATTTACTTTTATGGATACAATTAGGCATTGTAAACAAGCAAATGTGCATGCATTGCATGTGTCTTAAAGGGGAATTTTGCTTATTTTCAATATTTTACTATGTCATTAATATACCTTAGAGATGTTGTGTGACTGTGGACATGATAAAAAGTTCCCCCCATTCCGTGTTTCCTACAAATAGGGTCCATTTGGTTCACATTTGTACACTCTCAGAAAAAAAAATCAAATGGGAGGAATTCCAAAAATAAATAAAAAAAAATGTGGACGGAGTAAAGCATTAAGTCTGTGCGTTTTAAACATATTTTACAAATTACCAATTAGTAATACCACAGTATCAGCAAATGGAATACAGGTGCCTTTTCCTCCTCCAACCCCTAATCCTCCACCTCCTCCTCCTCCTTCTTGAAAAGGTTTCTTCATACAAGGTTTATGCCTGACAATGAGCATACTGCATATTGTAAATAATAATAATAATAATAATAATTGTAATAGTAAATAAACTGTATCATGAGGAAAGAAGTAGCTCAGTAGCCAGTATGTTGTCATAGTGGATATGAAGATAAACCCAAGTGGTATAGGGCTCTAGGAAGAATAAGTGACAAATACCCCCATGCCCCCAGGAGGAATAATTGAAGAAGATTGCATGTCCTCAATATGCTCATATAACTGTACACGTATCAGCGCCTGTCTGACCCCGCTGGGATGTTCCTGTATATACATGTACATGTAGCCACGTGTGAGTACACTGAGTACAGAAGGAGCCTAACAGTAGAACTGCAAGGGACACAGGGGCGGATGTAACATGTCCCATGTGGGGGGGCAAGAGAACATGTTGGAGGGGCAAGAGAAAATGGTATGGGGGCGGCTTCATCGCCCGTGTTGCTTCGCGCCACGGGCGATGATGCCGCACCCATACCATTTTCGGTTACAGGACTTTTATTAGGCAAGTAAAGCATCAATAATAACATCAGTAGTTGTTGAAGTTGTAACAGACACGCAGCATGCATAAAGCTAAAGGTCTGACTCAGAGAGTTTTCTGTTTTCAATGATGAAATGCTGTTGGTTTAGTGGTGCCAAAGTTGTAGTTAGTAGCAGTAGTAGTGTTTCAAATCATTTTAAATATAAGCACTTTAATTTGAATTATCTTGTGTTGTTTTGCATGGCATCATGTGTGTGTGTGTGGGGGGGGGGGGGGGCTGGACTGGGTATTTAGGGGGGGCATTGACCCCCCCGATATGCCCATGCCTAGATCCGCCCCTGACTGCAAGGGACATATGCAGCAGTGCAAGAACACGTGTTGTTGTCATATACCTTCCATGTTCTTTTTTTTTTTTTTACTGCATCAGGGCCACAAACAACAACAGCATATGGCACAAAAATAGCCCATGCTTTTTGACCTTTCCAATTTGGGTATATAGCAGCGCGGTGTCAGCTGGTACAGGCTGATTATCCTTGAGGTGGGCCTGGCCCGGTGCATACGCTCGTTTTTTTAATATCCCGCCATCCCTCGTTCGTTCCCCTCCTTCCCGTCAACAGATAGCTCCCTCATTTAAGTGCCATTTCAAAGTTATCAAACTGCCAGGGCAGAGTGGAGTCATTATATGACTGCGCTCTGCGCAGGCGGTTTGATTATTTATTAAGACACAACGGCCGCGTAAAGGTCAAGCTCATTTGTTTGGCGTGAGATATGCCCTCCACTAACGACACCTCACCTGATACGCCTTCCCTGTCTGTCTCTCTCTCTCTCTCTCTCTTGTTAGCTCTCTCTCTCTCTCTCTCTGTCTGTCTCTCTCTCTCTCTTGTTAGCTTTCTCCTCTCCTGTCTCACTCTTTCACCTCTCTCCATCCTTCCCACTGTCTTGCATTTGTCCCACTCGCCTACTTCCATCATGTCTCGCCCACATATGTCAAACTCAAGGCCCGCAGGAAAAATCAGGCCCGTGGATGAATTATCTTTGGCCCACACAATGATATTTAATTATTATTAGAACTGCTCCTCTGGTATATTTGCACCCACCATGAATGGAACTAATTGTTTTACTTTCTAATTTTACTACAAAAGCAGTGCTTGGTGAGGATCACAGAACAGCAAACGGAGCTTTAACAATGCACTCAGTTTTGAATGCATGCAGTTTCATCTTTGTATTGATCTTGCTATTAAGGGGACATTCATGGTTTTGGAAGGAAAATTACTTTTGCCATTTTCCTTGGACATCCTCGTAATGCGGTGCCCTATGTGTGTGGAAACACAGTCCAGCTGTCCAGCCCGCGACTTGTATCAATTGTTCTATTTTGGCCCGCTGTGTATTTGAGTTTGACATCCCTGCTCTAGTGTCAAGCTCTGGCCCGCGGTCCAAATTTGGCCCGCCGTGTAATTTCATTTGGCCCTTGAGACATTATCAAATTAAAGGGGAACTCCACCCATTTTCAACATTTTAATGTCATTAATATACCTTCGGGTTATTCTCACGAAGCAAGATTTCAACGTGCAAATTTTCAAAATGCTTTTTTTTGAAAAATTTCTTTTTGAAACATTATTAACAAGATCTTAACTATATTAAAACAATATTTTACAAATATTTAATGACAATTTATTACCTTTTTTTAGCATATTTTCAAAAATTTGTCCAGAAAAATTCTCATTACCGCAACAGTTAAAAATGGCCATAACTTTTGGAAAGATGATCATTTTGATTTTTTTAAATGGATTATTAACAGTTATGCACAGTTAACTTAAACTGTAAAATAATATATATATTTACATTTTCTTTTTTATCAGAATTTGACACATTTATCTCATTACCACAACAACTTTGATAATTTACAACCCAATCTTTGAGATATTTCCTTGAAATCTGAGTTGTTTTCAAAATGATATGGCAATCCTGAAAGAACACATTACATAGATTCTAGACATGTATTTAGCAACAGATCTACATTTTGCATGTGCTGAAAAATTGTTAAATAAACACCTGGTTGCGGTAATGATATGTGTGTTTCGGAAATGAGGTTGATGATTGCGGTAATGATAATTACCATATAGTAGTATACTATAGTGTAGTTAGTATAGTAGTCTGAGGTTTGTTTAAAACATAAAATGTGAATTTTGATTTGGCAATGTATTTATTATGAATAATAATAACATGCTAACAATGATTCAAACTGCTCACAACTCAGAACATGCACACTATTTAAACTAATAGGCTGTTAGAAAAGAACACACAACCTTAAACATTAAGTTCAAAAGAGAAATGGCACTCTGTTTCATTGGTATTGAAAATAGCAGATATATCAGCACTTAACATATTTACAACCTCAGAATGACAAAAGACAGTAGCAATGGCTGTGACAGAGGCAAAGCAGTGGGTGTGAACTGTGGGAAAGTTTGGAGAATCCATAGAGAAGGACTTTCTAGCTAAGCTGATTGAGATTGAAGATCTTGTTTCACAAACTACTATTATTTGGAATCACTGTAACAAATCCCTGAAGAAGGCAGGCCTTTTTTTCAAGTTATTTGAAAGATGATTGGCAGCTCTTGCCCGTTGTTGCTGCGGATTGGTCAGAACTATATCCAGTCCATGTCTTGCAGATTGTGAACTGGTGGAGTCAGGCTACATTTGGAGCAACAAAGTGTTTCTGGAAAACCATCCAACACCTCAAGGTTCAAGGTTCAAGTTTTTTTATTTGTCACTCCAGTGTATGTCAGGACATATACAGAAATAGCGTTTCCAATTTTCCACAGTGCAATAGACAAGACAGTGCAATAGACAATAGTCAAGACAATAGACAGTGCAATAAGACAAGGTCGAGACAAAAGATGAGACAACAGTAGTGCAGCAGACCAGTAAAGTGCGAACAGTACACCTAACTTGAGGTGAAGGTGCTTGGCTAACCAGGTGTGATAAAGTGGCAGTAGTGTGAAGCTAACAGACAGCTAGACAGGACATATACAACTACTAGAAACTACTACTAGAAACTACAGTATACTACAGCTAGAAACTACAACTAAAAATCTAAAGCTATATACGAGACTACATAGCTACAACTAAACAAACAACATATAGCTTACTATGAGGTGAGGTATACATGTGCAAGATAGGATAGGATAGGATAGCAGCAGTTCGATCCAGTCCTTCAGTTGTATGTGTTTGACCATGTGTGAGTGTGTGCGCGTGCATGTGTGTGTAGGGAGTTCAGCGTGTGCGTGTGTGCGCGTGCACCCCCACCGTGGGAGGGGGGAGGAGTGGCAGCATGGGGGGGTGCGGAGTGGGAGGGTGCACAGTGGCGTGCGCAGTGCGAGGGAGTGGGAGTGGGAGGGAGTTCAGCATCCTGACAGCTTGGTGAACGAAGCTATCGTTCAACCTGCTGGTCCTTGCCCGGAGGCTCCTCAATCTCTTCCCTGATGGGAGGAGTTTGAAGAAGCCGTGCGTAGGGTGGGTGGTGTCGCCTGCGATCTGTAGCGCCCTGCGGGTCACCCGTGTGTTGTAGATGTCTTGCAGGGACAGAAGGGGACACCCGCGATCTTCTCCGCTGCTCTCACTGTGCGCTGCAAGGTCTTTCTGCAGGATGCCGTGCACCCACCAAACCACACAGTTATGCAGCTGGTCAGGATGCTCTCGATCGTGCCGTGGTAGAAGGAGCACATGATGGGGGAGGGGGCTCTGGCTCTTCTCAGTCTACGGAGGAAGTAGAGGCGCTGCTGAGCCTTCTTGACCAGTGATGTGGTGTTCCAGGAGAGGTCCTCCATGATGTGTACACCAAGGAATTTGGTGCTCTTCACTCTCTCCACTGCAGTTCCGTTGATGCTCAGTGGGGAGTGCTGGGTGTGCGCTCTCCGAAAGTCCACAATGATCTCCTTCGTCTTCTCCACGTTCTCCACTCAGGAAGGGAAAGCAGTGAAACAAAGCTGTGTACAGCAAGGATTGGACATTGTCAACTTAGAATAAGGAAGTCATTGGGTAATGGAAGGAACACTTCAGGAACTCCTGAAATTCTGAAGGCTTGGATGTTGAGGGCCGTGTCTTGGTTTCTTAAAGAGTAGCACTACTATTCCAGTCTGCCCAAAGCAAGAGCTGTGTCAGAGTGTTGGGCAGTAAGTCGTTTTTGTTTCGTGTGGGGTTGGCCACTGCCTTAACTTTTCAACTATCCGGCTTATAATATTCATGGATGACAGGATCTTGAGACAGTCATGGACAAGAGGGTATACAGTTTGGGAGCTATGGGTTGTTTTACTGCTTTTTTTCAAATGATGTGGTCCTGATGGCACCATCAGCCCTACACCTTAAGCTCTCACTGGAGTGACTTGCATTTGAGTGGGTGCCCACTGGGGTGAGGATCAGCATCTCCAAATCTGAGGCCATGGTTCTCAGCAGATGTATCCCAGGGTCTTATTTACAAGGGGAGGACGGAGTATAGATCAGCCAATCAGAGTAGCAAGAGTTGTATTGCTCACGTTGTTGTTTAATAAAGAGAGAGCAGAGTAAGTGCAAGTCCAGTTGTGGGGGATTATATCTCCACACTGGCTTAGGAACAAGCTTTAAATGTTGCTCTGGAAAGGGAAGTATGGACTCTGAAGATGGATGGAAGGTGGTTTCCTGATTATCCAATCTAAACCTACAGCTTCAGGATTTGTTTATGCTATAAGTCCCTACTTGCCACAATGTGCGTTCAGTTTGTCAATAATGTTTTTACTAACGCCTACTAACACTATCATACCAATGAAGCGACAGTGTAAGATGGAGTGTATCAGATCTGCTCAGCTGGGGCCAATTATTTGGGAGCACCTGCTCAGTAGGACTTGAATAACACTGCTCTGTATTGCATTTTAAATTAAATACATACTACCAACCAACCAGAAAGCAACTGTCTACAACTATCTCATGCTAGCCCAATATGGTTGTGGCAGTGTAAATACAACACATTCTCTAACGTTTACCACCGACAGTCACCTGTGATTGGAAAATCATGAGTTAACAGTAACGAATATTAGAGTGGGGCCCATAGCTCCACCCAATTATTCTGTTTGTGTCCCTTGTATGCTCATAGATGGAGTTCTTTGTGAGGAATGCCCAAACATGGAACCTATAGATGTCAGAAGAGTTCAAGTGATAGAGTAGTGATCAGGTCCAGAGCCTGGGCAAAGGCCTTTTGTGGCGTTTCTGAACAACCGTGGGTCAGACCGTCACCTAACACTGTACCCTTTGTGGTGGGGTGGAATACATGTGTCAAATTTGGGTCATGGGGTGAACGGTTCCTGAGTTATGTTCATGGTGTATGTGTATATACAGCTGTACAAAGACTTGGTGCATTTATATTTAAAATACACTATGATCCTTGCAAAAGCCACTGAGAGTCCAACAGAAAAGTATAATGTTACATCTCATTATGGCATGCATTTTGCTAAGATGTCTTTAAGAAGAATGTTTGGTGCTTCCTTTGCCATATTATAAATTGATTATATTAGTGCATTGTAGTGGTTTATAGGCCATTGTCTTCACTAAACAAGTCAGCAGATGGATCTCCGAATTTTGACAGCCTAGTCTTTGCTCTAAAACTTTCTTTTTAAGAAAAAGGGAATGCATAAAATATCTAGAATTAATTAATAATACTAGAATTATTTTTGATCATTATTACATATATTTATGATTAAAAATATAGTCTGACCTTATTAAATTCTCATTACCGAAACAGCCATTCTCTCTACCGCAACTACTTAAAATCATTGCGGAGTATGAGAATGGGTGTTGCGGAGGATGAGTAACTTTAGCATTTTTGCTCATAATAGAGAAGCCATGATGGCTGAGGCATTTTTTATTCAATGTACAGCACTAGACATTAATAAAGTATATTGTCACCAAAAGAAATCTTTCTAACTATTATCTAAATGTGGAAAAGTGCCTGTTTCGGTAATGATAATCAACAATGCTTTTCAGACTTTTTAACAGAGATTTTAAACTTTGCACTTGATAAATGTAAAGTGATCTGCTAAACTTTTAGCCATGTTGAATATACTGTCAGATGTATTAAGTTGCTCAAAATCAAAATTTATTTGCAATTCTTTGTTTGAGTTTAAACAGCCCTTCAAAAACATTGCGGAGGATGAGAAATTTGCATGTGGACATGATGTTTTTTCCCAATATATATTTAATTGAAATATGTTTTTTTTCAAATTATTTCAATTTATGATTTTAAAAAACATAATGAATGATTTGAATTTATTTTGAGCAAAATCCATAAAGGTTATCCAATAAAAAATCCAATCTAAACACCACTAAAATGACTGCGGACGCATTGCGGTAATGAGAATTTCAGCTAAAAACGCATAAAAAAACAATAATAATGAATTTTCAGATAAATATAAACCTCTGAACAAGAAAGAGAAAAAAAATATCTTTAAAATGGTAATTTCATTGTATTATAAAGTTGTGTTTTTGATGTTGAAATGTTCACGGACATGCAATTTCATGTTTCGTGAGAATGACCCTAATATACCTTCGAGATGTTGTGTGGACATGATAAAAAAAAAAAGTTCCCCCAATTCTGTATTTCCTAAAAATGTTAAAAAATAAATAAATAAAAAATAATTAACATGGTGAAATACATCTGATGACATCACCAATATGTATTTCACCATGTTAATGATTTTTCTTTCAGACCCATTTTTCCTGAGAGGGTACAAATGGAACCAAATGGACCCGCCAGGGTCCATTTGGTTCACATTCCCCGTTAAAAGGTTTGTTCAAACATTTGCCAGCGGCTTTGTTCAGTTTTAAATTTTGGCACACTCTGAGTTTGACACCCCTGCTCTAGCCCTTTCACTCCACCTCTGTCTCCCTCTCTCTCTCTCCATCTTTGCCCACTGATTGCTGGTTTAAATGCCACGCGCTGGGGTCTTGGCACCGCACGTATACCATTTAATCTACCATGATGCATTTCTGCCGCCACAGCCCTAATTAGGTTCTGGAATGGCAGAGGCAATGAACACCCCCACACAAGCCTCCCCGCCCACCCCCGCCCTGTTTCTCCTGCCGTATTCTCAGAATAATTGACAATTGGGGAGTAGAAGGAAAAAAAATGAGTGGGTAGCAGCAAGCAGAGTGTGATTGGACTAAATGACAGCCTAGAAACAGGGGCGGATCTAGGCACGGGGGGGGAGTGCACCCCTAAATACCCAGTCTGCCCCCCCAAACACGATGCCATGCAAAACAACCCAAGATATTTCAAATTAAAGTGCTTATATTTAAAATGATTTGAAACACTACTACTGCTATACTAACTACAATCTACTAACTACAAAGCGACACGGGCGATGAAGCCGCCTCCATACCATTTTTCTCTTGCCGCTCCAACATGTTCTCTTGCCCCCCCAAATGGGACATGTTACATCCGCCCCTGCCTAGGAAGCAAGGAAGGAAGGAAGGAAGGGTGGAAGCAAGGAAGGAAGAAGACGTGACAGAGAGAATATCTATAACAACATTTATATGCGGCATTGATTGTTTTCGGCAGTAAACACATGAATACATGATACACAAGACACACACCAGTCCACTCAGATGCTATACGATGCACACAGTCAACATATCGATTTTCGTTTTCCAGATAAACAGTCTAAGCTCTGCGGATCAAACGCGCCTGGGGTACGTTCATGTGCACAACAAACACACATTTAACCCCGGAACAGGCTCTAGGGAAGCAATGTCAACCTACTAGTTGATATTTGAGCAGATGTATTACCCGTATTACCTTTATTTAACCAGTAAAAAAAAAAAAAAAACGCGTTGACACTAATGTCTTTTCCAACTGAGAACTGGGATCATAAAACAGGGGCATTCCCCCTGGTAACGATATGTAGACATGCACACACTCTACAGTGGGGGGGGGGGGGGGGGGGGGGGGGCACATGCTACAAGGCCCACCCCCACTCGATCCTGATTGGAGGAAGGCCCATCTCGTCATGATTGGACGAAGACTTTTTTTTCCCAAAAACCCTAACTGGAAATATCTATTTGAATTAGGTGAATTCCAGTACTATAGAGCTGCGCAGTGACGTCACCGCCCCTGTTCCGGAAGTCTTTTCCCCAATTCATTTTTCTCATAGACTTTTCGAAAATAATTTATATCAAGACGATTACGCCGCGGACAAAGCCAACTCGAGTCGTGACGAATCATGATGACACACACAAACTTTTGGGACAATAAAATAATTTCTAAGATGAAAAACGAAACAAATGTCTTGTATCATGCCGTTTTCTACTTCTTCCCAATTATATATTATATGACGATATTGTCATGATTTGTCACGACCTGAGTTGGCTTTGGCCGCGGCGTAATCGTCTTGATATAAATTATTTTCGAAAAGTCTATGAGAAAAATGAATGGGGAAAAGACTTCCGAACAGGGGCGGTGACGTCACTGCGCAGCTTCTATACCTTTAATGCTACATAACATTACAACAGACAATAGCACATCCATGACGATATCCTCAAAGTACCTACAATAACAACCTTCAATACAAGAATCCCCAAAGTCCTAAACTTTTAAGTGACAGAAGAACAGCTTTACAATGTAGAATCTACATAGAGTAGATACGAAATGCACAATACAGTAAATACAGAATAAATATGTAGGCCTACACAGAGGCCAGTGCATCTGTGCATCTGAGCATCTGAGGCGATCCATTGGATTGAAACAACAGAGGCACGGACTGAAAGAAACACTTCCATTGATGCATTTTTTTTCATCACGTTGCGCAGTGCAATCGTAAAAGCACTTGCGTTGACTAGGCTGACGGCTGGGTGGGGGTGGAGGCAGCAGGGGCGGATGTAACATTTCCCAATTGGGGGGCAGGAGAAAATGGTATGGGGGCGGCTTCATCGCCCGTGGCGCGAACCGATGAAGCCGCACCCATACCATTTTCGGTTACAGGACATTTATTAAACAAGTAAAGTGAGCATCAATAATAACATCAGTAGTTGTTGAAGTTGCAACAGACACGCAGCATGCATAAAGCTAAAGGTCTGACTCAGAGAGTTTTCTGTTTTCAATGATGAAAAGTGTTGGTTTAGTGATGCCACAGAAATATCTTGGGTTGCTCTGCTTGCCATCGTGTTTGGTGGGACATGGGCATTTAGGGGGGCATTGCCCCCCCCCCCCCCCCCCCCCCCCCCCATGCCCATGCCTAGATCCGCCCCTATACGTGAACAGAGTGTGAGCACCAGAATATGAAATCCAGCTCTAAGGATGGAAGTGGCCCGGGAGGTGTTTCATTAACATTGTCCACAGCCTCACCCTGGCAAGTGCACAAAGTCATCGGGTATACATACGTATATATCAGGGGGTTTCAACCTTTTTGATACCAGGGCCCACTATTTATTCAGCATTTGAGCCACGGCACGAACCACCATTTGATGACATTTTTAGCCCCACAGACCCCAACTAAACGATTCATTTTGTAAAGATTCATTTTGTTAAAGATTAATTTTGTTTTTGTCCACAATTCCAGGCTGGATTTTGGAAACTAAACAGTCAAACATACAGATCAAAATGATCATTAATCTTCTATACATTCTCTAATTGTGTAGACTTGTGGGCTAATTCAGTTGATGAATATTTTAACTCTTGAGAGCGTAAACATGAAACCAAATGGTTTCATGTTTACGCTGTCAAAGAGTTATCTGCCAACTCTCCAACATTTAGCCTGGGGACCACCTGGTGACGCTCTGGACCACTGGTAGTCCCGGGACCACCAGTGGTCCTTGATATATATATATATATATATATATATATATATATATATATATATATATATATATATATATATATATATATATATATATATATATATATATATATATATATATATATGGATCCAGGCCAGCGGGCCAGTCGTCTTTTGACGCGTGCACTGCCACCTTGCAACCCCTCTATCTTCCATCCATCTGTCCATCTCTCCATCCTCCGTATCTCTTCATCGTCCGACCGGTGCTGTGCTGTTGGACTAATGAGAGAACATGGTTCTGTGACCTTCAACTGCCTTCCTCTAATGTCCCTCTTCATCTTTGGATTGGATTCGTCTACTGAATTCCTTTATACTAAAATGGAGTGCTGTGTGCCGTATTTTCTGGCCTGGTTTGGCTAAAGGCAAGCCAGACCAAATCAGCTGTTGGCAAAAAAAGGCCAAAAAAAGACCCAAAAAAAGACCAGACCAATCTGTTGACAGGCCTTTTAAAAAAAAACAACGGCTGATTTGGTCTGGCTTCAGGCAGACTATATGTAATTTTTTCCACACTATATAGGCCAGTAATTTTAGCTCATGTTTTACCTAAAATTGGAATAAATTGTAACATGGGATTTTTCTTCACAGATCATTTCTTTGAGGTCTCCAGAACAACATATTAAAAGTCCCGAAAAATCCCAGTTGCGCAAATATGTTTAATTTCATAAAGTAATAGAATACATAGGCTCCAATGGAGTGATAGCCCCGCCCCCTCCTATACAAACCCATTATAACTTAAAACTCCATTTTAACCATGATGGATTATTCAAAAACAACCCATCTTTTTTCTGGTGACTGATATTGTCCTCCTAATACGTGAGAGGACAGTGGAATTTCATTCACAGGTTTCAGTTATTTTTTAAAATATTGTTTTGGAAAATGTAGCTGCCTCCATATCTGGCTATGCCCACCCAAATGAATATTAAAAAAATAAATAAATGAAACCTGTAAATGAAATTCCACTGCCCTCTCACATATTAGGAGGACTATATCAGTCACCAGAAAAAGGTGAGGGCAGTGGAATTTCATTTACAGGTTTCATTTTTTTTTTTTTTAATATTCATTTGGATGGGCATAGCCAGATATGGAGGCAGCTACATTTTCCAAAACAATATTTTAAAAATAACTGAAACTTGTGAATGAAATTCCATGGTCCTCTCACGTATTAGGAGGACAATATCAGTCACCAGAAAAAAGATGGGTTGTTTTTGAATAATCCATCATGGTTTAAAATGGAGTTTTAAGTTATAATGGGTTTGTATAGGAGGGGGCGGGGCTATCACTCCATTGGAGCCTATGTATTCTATTACTTTATGATATTAAACATATTTGCGCAACTGGGATTTTTCGGGACTTTTAATATGTTGTTCTGGAGACCTCAAAGAAATGATCTGTGAAGAAAAATCCCATGTTACAATTTATTCCACTTGAAAATTCATTTTGCCTGGACTATATAAGCCACACCGGATTATCAGGCCCATAGCATAGAACCAGAACTCAAACAATCCATATATAAGGCGCTCCAGATTATAAGGCGCACTGACGTTTTTGGAGAAAATCAAAGGCTTTTAAGTGTGTCTCACAGTCCGGAAAATACAGTATTTGTAGCCTTTGCTCTATCCCTTGTACAGTATATATCCCAAGCAGCAAAACAGCTTTTTATGAATCTCAGTCAGTCAGTCAGTCAGTCAGTCAGTCAGTCAGTCAGTCAGTCAGTCAGTCAGTCAGTCAGTCAGTCAGTCAGTCAGTCAGTCAGTCAGTCAGTCAGGCAGTCAGTCTGTAGGTATCAATCAATGAAGCTATTTATTTCTCTGCATGTGTTTGGCTGCATGTCTACCGACTGCACTGCAAAATCCATTTTCGCAATCTCAGAGTTTAAAGCCGCAATTCATAGTATCCTCCCCAGTCCCTATACCCAAACAGGCTCCCTCTCTTAGCTCTGCAGTCGACATTAAGCACTCACACGGGAGACGGTGCGATTTGCAGCTTCAAATGAGCACTCGGGATGTTCCTGTGGGAGTGGGGGATTATACATCCTCTTGAGATTATAAGTACAGACCCTCGACAAGACTTCCATTTCTGACTCACTCCTTCGCCTCTTCTTCTCCCCCCCATCTAATCTCATCTCATCTACCTACTTCACCGGAGTAGTATGGATCACAGAACAATCGGCGCTAGAATAAATGGATTCTTGACTACACTTCTCACTCTCTGTTTATCACTTCCGATTTCATCCGTCTATCTTCTGAGCATACGCCACTTCGGTTGTTGTTAAATCTTGCTGGTGAAAAGCACTTCTCCAAGCGGCTAAACTCTCCTTTTCGTGTTTTTTTTGCCCCGTCTCTCCTTCTAACCTCATCTCATCTGCCAATCTTAGCCTCGTACCTAATCTGATCTACTCATGGCGACAGGTTGAATAGTTTCTCCAGACAGCAACGGGAAAAGGACTGTCTCACCTACTAAACTTGTTCTGCTTATTCACTTTTTTGTTTTACTGACTGACTGACTGCTCTTCCTCCTAACCTTGTGTCTGTTTCTAGAGTCTAGACAGTAACAGTTTGTGGTTTAAGTGTGCTGTAAATTATTTAATGTTGTCTACCCTTCCTTCATTCATTTTTTACCAGTCCATCATTGTATGTGTATTCGGTAACAAGTAGACAAATGCTCTCTCGACTGCTAAACTTCCCTCCTCGTTCCTCCGGTGTCTAAAGGCCCCGATACACTAGCAATATTTTGATCAATATCAACTAACAAAGAGGAATTATACCCGTTTTTTTTTTCCCCTGAGAGTGTACAAATGTGAACCAAATAGTCCCTAGCAGGTCCATTTGGTTCCATTTGTACAATCTCAGATAAAAGGACAAAAAATATTAACATGGTGGAACACAACTTGATAAGACGCCATCTTGTTTTCAGTTGTTTTTATCTGTGGGAGTCTGGGAGAAAGGATCATGTGACACCAAGGAGGGCTGTGATTGAAGGATTCCGAAATGTTGACCAGTAGAGAGCGCTAATGATCTGACTTTTCTGAACAACCAGTAGTTGATCATTTTCTATAGAAAAGTGAAAAGTCAATGTTGATAGTTGACGTTGCTTGTTGATATTGATCAAGGTTCTTGATCATTGCTACGTGTATCAAGGTCTTAACCCCGTCTCCTCCGACATCTCACTATACTAACAGGACTACAGGGTGAATATCTTCCTGAGGCAACAGTGGAATGACCCTCGGCTGGCCTACAGCGAGTACCCCGACGACTCGCTGGACTTGGACCCCTCTATGTTGGACTCCATCTGGAAGCCCGACTTGTTCTTCGCCAACGAGAAGGGCGCCAACTTCCACGAGGTCACCACCGACAACAAGCTCCTGCGCATCTCCAAAAACGGCAACGTGCTCTACAGCATACGGTAAGGCCATTTCTTACGATTTTGATTTCTTTATGATGCTGGAAGTTCTGTGGATGCGATGTTTAGTGGCTTATTACGGACTATAAGAAAGCAGTCTCTATGACTTCGACACGACGAGGGCGTGGGCATGCTCCGTCGCAGTCGCGGCAGAAGCTCAACCAGTGTTGCCATCTTGGTGCATTTGTCGCTCTATTTAGCTTTTTTCCAGACCCACTTGGTGCCAAAATTAGTGAAAAACTCAACAGAGTTAACAGAGTTAAAATCGTCATTTTACACCATTGTTCCTACTATGAAAGAGTCCTCTTTCCTCTTTACTTCCTAGAAAGGACCCTTGGTAACCAAACCCTTATAGATCTGTAATTTTTGAGATCGTAAAATGATCATTTTACATATGTTTATATTTAAACATCTGAACTACCTAATTGTCAATAGTCTACACATTTAGAAAATGTAGAAGAAACTCAACATCAAATTGTGGAGAAGAATTGTGGAGAAGAATAAATGAGGTATGAGAATGGCTGAAAACCAAACCACTGCTCTAAAGCATTTTAGTGCATTTTGGAAGTGCCACTAGTACATTTTGAATTTTTGCAACACTGAGCCGAACATATATTCCACCCCTTCCTGGCGTCTCTGGTTTCCATGGTGACGCTCCTCTGCAGCGTACCTCTCGTCCACATTGTTAGCAACACCCCAAAAACAGCATTTTGCCGTTCAAGGGCGGATCTAGGCATGGGCATGGGGGGCAATGCCCCCCTAAATACCCAGTCTGCCCCCCCAAACACAATGCCATGCAAAACAACCCAAGATATTTCAAATTAAAGTGCTTATATTTAAAATGATTTGAAACACTACTACTGCTACTAACTACAATTTTAGCACCACTAAACCAACAGCATTTCATCATTGAAAATAGAAAACTGAGTCAGACCTTTAGCTTTATGCATGCTGCGTGTCTGTTGCAACTTCAACAACTGATGTTATTATTGATGCTTTACTTGACTAATAAAAGTCCTGTAACCGAAAATGGTATGGGTGCGGCTTCATGAAGATGAAGATGAAGCCGCCCCTATACCATTTTCTCTCGCCCCTCCAACATGTTCTCTTGCCCCCCCAAATGGGACATGTTACATCCGCCCCTGTTGCCGTTGGAGGACATGAGTCTCAGACGCCGTGAGCCTTATGTATCGAGCACTGCATCATTCGTGGGTGTCGGAGTTATCTTAAACTGGCTATTGTCCAACACGGGACATCTTTTCAGCTGTTCTCACTATCCCGTTTAGTTGTTGTCGCTTCATCTGCTAAACCAGGGTGTGGTGGGCGGTAATTTAATAGCATTTTTGACAGTGTCGTGACAAAATACTGTTACAGCCGGGGTTGGTGGTGGAGGTCCCGATCGCTTCGATAATTTCATCCTGTAGCTGTAAAGCTTTTGTTTCTCAGAGTTGGGAGGCTTTCTATCCATTATAAGGGCCATACTTTTTCCCCCCTTTCTCCACGACATCCCATCCCAGAGCTTTCAGAGTTATAGCTGCCCACAGCAGACAAACGTTTTAGCCCCCCCCGCCCCCCCCTTCCCACTCCCGCCCCCCACCACTCCCCTCCCGTCCCGCCACCCCCCTCCCCCCTCCTGCTTGCTTTATTGCCTCTGCTCAAGGGCGAATGAGAAAATGCTGGCGCATTCCCACAACGGCCATAGTAATCTAGTTGGACCGCCGTTAGTATTCCACCAGTGCATTTGATCCGTTATCAACCTCGCTTTTCACCCTTGTGTCCGGAAAGAGGCAGGATTGTGTTCTCCTTTATGAATTGTGGTGGTGGTGGAAGGGGGCATAGATATAGAAAACGGTCCAGACGCATTCGTGATTTGTTTTTTGTTTTTTTGTTTTTTTTTTCTTTAAAAATTGACACCAGCAAAATGAACAGCCCTTCAGATCAGTTTGATCTGTAAAGAGAGCAGGAAGCGAGATGTGGCTCGGGATATTAAACTACCTATGTTGTATGTCAAGATTCTGATTGGGAAGAAATGAAATCTGGGCGTTGTAAATGTTGCCTGCTCTGCAATCGATGCTCATCACAGCGCGGTGAGCAGTGGGAACTTGTGACTGATGCTCCCGTCACCCATCAGATGAAAGTAAACCAGGACAGACGCAATTGGACAACAAATGAGCTTGATCTAGACTCATATACAATATGCAGTTTATGTGCTGCTGTGCTGCAATAACCGTCGACTGCTGCATCAAAAGAAATTGCCTTGTATTCGGTTACGAACTCTCAAATGGTAGTCAGTTGAAGATGAAGTTAAGGCTCCGTCAAAGGAAAAGATACAGATCTTACTGTATTACTATATTACTATATTACTGTAAAGGACTTCGAGGTGCAACGGATTTGCAGCAACAGTACTATTATGAGTATAATCTTATTTACAATTAAACACTAAAACACCTTATACTTGCTATAAAGGCTATAAAGTTAGTTTACCACTTCAATCATTTTTGTAACAAGAAATACGCATCATTTAATTGGCAGCTGCTGTATTATTATGAGCCTTGGGATGGTTTCTGCTATCTCTCAGCAACGCCACAACTTTTGATCGACTATCTTGTTGATTAGGCAGCTTGCAGCTGCCAAAAACTGTTGATCTACAAGCTAACAACACAATATGACAATGTGACCCAGTTGTAGTGTAGATCTGCTATTTACACAGCAATGAGATTTAGGCGTAGATTTTCGTCACCACTAAACCCCTTATCCCTTAACTTCTTTGCCTTTTTGAACTATTAAAAAAAAATCAAAAGTAAAAATGACCAGTCTACAAGCTCACAACGTGTCATTAGATTTGTTGAACTATTCCAAAAGGTTTGTTAAAATAGTAAAAAAGGGATAAGGGGTTTGGGATAAGGCGTTTAGCATGTGACGAAAATGGAGCCCTTAGTGTACAGGCAGGGATAGCCTTAAAGGGGAATTCCACCCATTTTCATTGTTTTTTTTTCTGAGAGCGTACAAATGCAACCAAATGAACCCTAACGGGTTCATTTGGTTGCATTTGTACGCTCTCAGAAAAAAAGAAGCGTCTAAAGAAATCCATTAACATGATGAAAATACATCTTGATGATGTCATCAAGATGTTTCACCATGTTAGTGGTTTTCTTCAGACCTCCATTTCTTGGGAACACAGAATGGGGGAACTTTTTGATTGTTGATTGATTGTTTTGGCAACTTCAACGCAGTGCCTATTAAACAGCCTCAGTAACTGTGGACATTGCATGATCCCAGTGTCTACGTTGTAGGATGTTGCCCTGAAGGTTGCGACATTGAGGGGTGACAAACTGGAATTGGAAATGCATTGTTTTCCACGAGGGTGGTGCAAGAAGTGGCCCTACAGAGTTATACACCTTTCCATGGAAGCGAACGGAGATGTCGTAACTCTGTCTATACTCCAAGGTCTGGGATTACTTCAACATTATGCCGACTGCTGAGCATTGGGATGTTTTTTTTTGTACCAGCCATCTGATTGGCTATCTGATCTCTTGGCAACACCACGACTTCTGATTGGCTATCTCAACAACCGCTTGACTGCTCAGTTTTATCCACTTGAAAAATGATATTTTCCACTGCGCTTCGATATGCAACAAACAAGAGAAAAAAACAGCCTTGTAACAAATCGAAATTAAAACACTCACAAAGCAACGTGCATCTTTCAATTAAATGATCCGTCATTTTGTTTTTTATTAGTGATTTCACCAAAATTGCCAACGAAATGTATTATGACTAAAGCGAGCCACTGATAGTGCTGACAGTGTGTTTTATTTATTTTTGTTTTGGTTTTTACCAGGTAAGGTAGTACAGATGCACGTTTGTGGGTCACTGCACCAGTTACAAGAATTAGATCCTCCTCAGCAACAGAGATATAGTAGGCCGTCTGTCTGTGAAAGCAGGGCATCTGCGATCGTTTCTACTGTATGTGCATTACAGCATACAGTACAGTGGCCAAGCACAGCAACTTTTTATATTTGGTGCATCCGGGCCTACTACAGTGTGCTGTGCACATGTATGTCTGTTGTAACTGTGGGTGTCCCCGTTAGTTGGACAGAAAAACACAGAACCATGCAGGGGCGGATGTAACATGTCCCATTTGGGGGGTGCGAGAGAACATGTTGGAGGGGCAAGAGAAAATGGTATGGGGGCGGCTTCGGTTCGGTTACAGAACTTTTATTACTCAAGTAAAGCATCAATAATAACATCAGTTGTTGTTGAAGTTGCAACAGACACGTAGCATGCATAAAGCTAAAGGTCTGACCCAGAGAGTTTTCAGTTTTCAATGATGAAATGCTGTTGGTTTAGCAGTGCCAACATTGTAGTTAGTAGTAGTAGTAGTAGTGTTTCAAATCATTTTAAATATAAGCACTTTAATTTGAAATATCTTGCGTTGTTTTGCAAGGCATCGTGTTTGGAGGGGCAGAATGGGTATTTAGGGGGCATTGCCCCCCATGCCTAGATCCGCCCCTGGAACCATGGCCTGAGGTTGGCTGTGAGTGCTACTTCTATACATCACACTCAATAGCTGTGAGCTCTACAGCACATCCAATACATCACAAAGATTCCAGAAAGCAGTAAAAAAAAGAAAGTGGAAGAATAGCAGAACTGAATATTAAATCATAAGGGCAAAATTTTGGCTCCCGTACAACTGTAATTAAATCTAAGCCTTAGTCAGGATCTACTACTGTTATGACCTTTGAAAAACAAAAATAGTTATTAATGTTGTTTGTGGTGTGTGAGTTGCTTTTCAACAAAAGGTCGCTCAAAGTACTGTGGCGAGACTCATTTACCAATAGCTTGGCTTGGTGCCTAGGACACAGAGATGTGATGGGTTGAGCTCACTTATACTACTTTTTAGCATAAAATTATCCTTTACCAAAAACAAAGGTAACATCTATTGAATGCCAGTTTTCAAGAGTGCAGACATTACTTTGAGACCACTGCATGCAACACAAACAGTAAAATGATCCCATAATGTTCTGCAGTGGTTTTCAAAAGTGGTCCGGAGACCACCAGTGGTCCTTGGGAGAGTTCCAGGTGGTCCCAGGCTAAATGATGGAAAGTTGTTAAACCGGTGTATCCACCATTTGAGAGCATAAAAAATGAAACCAAATGGACCCTTGTGGGTCCATTTGGTTTACACTCTCGAGAGTTAAAATATTCATCATCTGAATTAGCCCAAGTCTAAACACCTAGAAAATGTAGAAGGAATGTCATTTCGATCTGTATGTTTGACTGATTGGTTTCCCCAATCCAGCCTTAAACTGTGGACAAAAGCAAAATAAATCTTTAGTTTTGGGGTCTGTGGGGCTAAAATGTCCTCAAATGGTGGTCCGTGGCTTCAATTCTGAATGAATAGTGGGTGCTGGTAACAAAACGGCTGAAAACCACTGCTGTACTGCATGGCCAAGTCCATACATACTGTGTATGCTCGACTCTCTAGTGCATACCTGGGCATTATGCGGCCCGGGGCCAAATGCGGCCCTTTGCCTGACCCTGACAGGCCCGTGAAAGGGTGGTCCACTGGACCACCAGTGGTTCTTGAGAGAGTTCCAGTTAAATATGGAAAGTTGGTTAACCAGATGTAACTCTTTGAGAGCGTAAAAATGAAACCAAATGGACCCTTGCGGGTCCATTTGGTTTCATGTTTACACTCTCAAGAGTTAAAATATTCATCTGAATTAGTCAGAGACTGTAAAAGAATGGTCATTTTTGATCTATGTTTGCCCGTTTTGTTTGTGAAATCCAGCCTGGAATTGTGGACAAAAGCAAAATAAATCTTTAGTTTTGGGGTCTGTGGGGCTAAAATGTCATCAAATGTTGGTCCGTAGCTCAAAAACTGAATAAATTGAAGGCCCTGGTGTCAAAATGGTTGGTCTTCCGCTTACTTTTATCTTGCTTAAATTAATATTACGCAGACTTTGGTTCAGCCTTTAGTCTTGGCCCTCCACAATATTTTATGTATCTCATTTGGCCCCTTGGGGAAAATAATTGCCCACCACTGCTCTAGTGCATATATGCTCTTTAACAGACCAATATCTATACAGATTTCCAGCGATTAAAGTCTCACGTTGAAGCCAAAGTCTAGAGAACTGTGAGATTCATTACAAAATTTCAGTGGTTTTCAACCTTTTTGATACCAGGACCCAGTATTTATTCAGAATTTGAGCCACGGACCACCAGAAACTAAAGATTTCTTTTGCTTTTGTCCACAATTCCAGGCTGGAATTGTGAAACAAAACAGTCAAACATAAAGATCAAAAATGACCATTAATTTTCTACATCCTCTAGTTGTCTAGACTTGAGCTAATTCAGATGATGAATATGTTAACTCTTGAGAGTGTAAACATGAAACCAAAGGGACCCACAAGGGTCCCTTTGCTTTCATGTTTACCAAATGGACCCGTATATGTACAGCGTGGAATGTGTTGGAACAATTTCCTATTTACTTGCCGCCCCGCTCATGCATTAAATACCCATGGGAGGACATGCCTATTTACAATGTTAACTCGATAAAAAATATTCTCCATGCGTGTTTTTTTTGCAACGGGTGTGAGCCTTGTTAGTCATGCATTATCCAGGAGGAAACCCTGAGGTCTGCACTGAACCTATCAAACATCCACTTCACACCCAGCGCTGACAGCACTGCTAATCAGGGGCGGATTGGCTATGTGGAGTACAGGGAGTTTTCCCGGTGGCCTGCGCCACCTAGTGGCCTGAACAAGATCCAAAATGCACTAGTGGCACTTCCAAAATGCACTAGAATGTGCTAGATGCTCGCCTGGAACATACAGATCAAAATGACCATTAATCTTCTACATTCTCTAGTTGTGTAGACTAATTTGGGCTAATTCACATGATGAATATTTTAACTCTTGAGGGTGTAAAAATGAAACCAAATGGACCCGCAAGCAGTGGCGGCCGGTCAATAGGGTCGCTAGTGCGCCGCACCACCATGCATTACCTAATGAATACCACGTGAATAAGAATGACGGAGAAATGAAATCTGCAGCTTGTCATTTTCTTTAAATGAGCAATCCATCATGGCAAATTGTATATAATATAAGTAACTAAAGCCCACTCTACCACAAAGTGATTAAAAGTTGTATTATACTGCCATGAAATGTCAAAAGTTGTTTACGTTGCCGATAGGTTACTGAGTCTCACGTGTTGGTTCGCATTCGTCTTTAGGCATTGAGCTCTGCACTGAAGGGCAATGCATTGCGGTCCTATTGACTTCAATGCAAACGGTAGGAGCGATCTGGGTCGCAAAACGTGCGCGACCAAACCACTTGAGGGCAGCACACAACACAGTTTTACATAGAGTTGAACACAACTCCACCACAGACATGAATGAAGAGACAGAGCCAGGTAAAGGGAGGAATATACAGTAGTTGAATTAATTTTGATAATGGAATAACAATTGAATTGAATAACAAGACAAATATATTATAAGATAACTATAAAGCAATGCAGAAAACAACAATTGAAAGCAGAACACTGCAGGATTTTTTAAACTAAAGAGCTGGAACCAAATAAATGTAATCAATGTCATCACACAAAAATCCAAGGAGAGAGGAAGAGAGTATCATACACCAGTAGCCTTGGCTGACAGCATCCATTCACACCAACTCATTGTTTGCTTCCATTGAATGTGATGATACCTGGTACATATTCTTGACCCCCCCCCCCCCCCCCCCCCCTATTATTATTATTATTATTATTATTATTATTATTTTTATTATTATTATTTTTTTATAGCGCCCCCCCTAAAGAAAAAGTCACCAGCCGCCACTGCCCGCAAGGGTCCATTTGGTTTCATTTTTACGCTCTCAAAGAGTTACATCTGGTTAACCAGCTGCCCGCCACCAGGGTGGCCTGGCAAAGGCAAAATTGTCCCGGTGGGAAAATATGTGCCAATCCGCCCCTGCTGCTAATGCTAGTTTTACTGCAGTGTCCAAATGCATTGTGTGAGTGCAGAATCTACTATGTGCTTAACGTTGATGTGCTCTGGTATTAAATATAGATTTCACATTTCTCTTAGGCCTCCAAATGAGTCCTAGAGATGAGATGTTACTGTTGTAAACACTTGTAGTGTTACTGCTGGGGTCTGATGTCCTTCAATATATACTTCTGGCACAGTTCTAGCACAGCAGCATCCATTCTCACCTTTTTTGTATGAAACAGATTATTACAGCATACTGTGAGGGTGATACCCTAGAAACCATAGTGACATTTCTATTTTTCTACTACCAACCTCCACACTTTTAAGTTTCAGTCCATATGGCTCGAGACCAGGTTACATCGCATCTGGCACAACGACAAATAGTTTATAGCCTTAAAGTTTAAGGCTATAAACTATTTGTGCAGCTGCTCTGTCTGTTAAAGGCTTAAACCGACAAAGCAGCTGAAGAAGAAACCCACAAACTTGATGATCATCAGCATTAAAGAATAAAAAAATAAAGAGTTTGTGTGAAAATATACTCTATCCGTCTGTCTTTAAATTAACACTTGAAACTTTGAGTGAGCTCAATCCCACCCATGTAGGCTACTTTCTAACAATTTTATAGGTGCAATGACATAACCGGGATTTAATACCACGTCACATGGTCTGAATCAAAACAGTTTGATGCCTGAGACAGAGTGGTGGTGTGTGGAAGTCTGAACGGAACAAAAATACCACAAACACTGTGCGTGTGGTATTCTTGTCCCATCCAGACTTCCATACTACAGCGCTGATGCAAGCTGCAGTTTTAACCGGTGGCTGAGCGTTGTGTCAGTGAGGAAACAGACAGAAGGTTGTGCAACAGTTACTGTAAACAACAACACCTCAAACCAATGTCATTGCAGCTAAGATGTTCAAGTGAAAATGATCACTTTCAAGTGGATATTTAACCCAGTATGAAGCCAAATGCAATGCCAAAACGAATAGCATGTTGCTATGTTTAGTATGTTAGCACTGCCATCCAAGCCTGGCATCGAAGACAATGGGGAAAGTTACGCCTGCTGCGTGACATCACTATCAACATTAGCATTACAAATACCATTTGCTATCTCCCAAGGGGCATGACAGGCCCACTTTAACTAGTCCTGTTAATTAACTATGCAGCCACAAATCAACGCAAATTACTTTACGCTGTCAGAGTCCCACGAGGCCAGCAGATTATCTGATTTTGACAAAAAAGACCAGCCCCAGGACTGATAAAGATTACAGCAATGTAGTTCTCATCCACGTTAAAAGATAAAAGAGAATTACATTACATTACATGTGAAATAAGATGGACTAATCACAATATGATATTATTGATTTTTGGGCCATCGCCGATACAAAGAGTTTGTCCATGTTTCCCGGGTTGTATGAAAAATATTTCAGATCTTTCTCTTGTCCATCGTAAAAAATAAATAAGACTAATAAACCCTAGATTTTGCTAAAACAGCAATCACTTCCATTCCAGGGTCAGGTCATCTGCTAATTCATTGATCCGGTTTCTTATTATTGATTAGCTGTCAGTCGGTGACTTAGGAATGATTTAAATCAATGAGTTTTCAGTTTTTCCATTCGGGACATCTGTAGGTGTGTTTCCTGACTCCAGGCTAGATAACATTCCCAAATCCCATGATAATCCCCTGATTATTATAAGTAATGCTGTGCTGTATGAGTAATGTGTGTGTGTGTGTGTGTGTGTGTGTGTGTGTGTGTGTGTGTGTGTGTGTGTGTGTGTGTGTGTGTGTGTGTGTGTGTGTGTGTGTGTGTGTGTGTGTCTAACAGAATAACACTGGTCCTGGCCTGTCCGATGGACCTAAAGAACTTCCCCATGGATGTACAGACCTGCATCATGCAACTAGAGAGCTGTAAGTATTTTGCACACACAGGCGCCGCATGCACGCACGCACGCACGCACGCACGCACGCACGCACGCACGCACGCACGCACGGGAAGACATTGGTGCAGTCTAGGGCTGCAACTAACTAACGATTATTTTCATAATCATAATAATTCAACGGCTGATTATTTAACTGATTCTTCGATTAATCAGATTATCACTCTTATTTAGCTATTTACCTGCCCATTTTCTTTCTTTTTTTCCTTGTACAAATGTGTACATACACATTTCTACACTCTCAGAAAAAGGTCCTAAAAGAAACCATGTTATTTTTTTTTTTCAAGCCTCTATTTCTAGGAAACACTGAATTATCATGTCCACACAACATCTCTAAGGTGTGTTAATTAATGGCAGCAAAATGTTGAACAAATGGCTGGAATTCGTTACACTTAACACTGGAAAAACTATGGTTAAGAGGGAAAACGTTTAAAAACTTAAAAACTGATCAATCGATTACTAAAATAGTTGAATTGAATTATCGATTTGATTGCGATTCATCGATTAATCGTTGCAGACCTGGTGCAGTCTGTTTACACATAGAGCTTTAACAAACACCCACACATACAAGCAAACAGGTACACACACACACACACACACACACACACACACACACACACACACACACACACACACACACACACACACACACACACACACACACACACACACACACACACACACACACACACACACACACACACACACACTTTGTGCAGAATTTATGGTGCCATGGAGCCCGGCTACCCGTGCTACATTAGATGGATGTGACCCTGGGCAGCCAGGCTGGCTGATGAAAGGCCTGCTGATTTACAATGCCTGGCTACCTTCCTTCTCCAGCGTGGAGAGAGAGAGAGAGACTGCAGTACATGCGCCTGTAAAAAAAAATCCATAACGCCGCATGCACAGAGTGACCTTTTACGGCTCTGCACGGATCCATTTGATTTTACATCATGCGCCATGTATGGATTTCACTGTGTTTTAGAATTAAAGTTACTTAAATTAACAATGAAGATTTTTTTTTTTACTATGTGAAAGCATAATAAATGCGTGCGTGCGTGCGCACGCACGCACACACACACACGTGCGCACTCACGTGCACACACACGCACACGCACACACACACACACAGGGTAGCAGTCAGTACAGAGGCCACTACAGGCTGCCTTCAGGTCCTCAGGATCGTACACAGCAGAAGTCTAAACATACGTGACACGAATCTCAAGAAAGCTTCAAGAAGGATGTGCATGGAATCTGTAGTTCTGTGTGTGTGTGTGTGTGTGTGTGTGTGGTGTGTGTGTGTGTGTGTGTGTGTGTTGTGTGTTGTGTGTGTGTGTGTGTGTGTGTGTGTGTGTGTGTGTGTGTGTGTGTGTGTGTGTGTGGTGTAGAACACACTGACTACACACTGGCTACTGGGAAAAAAAAGTCACTAACAACACTCATCGCGGGGCTCATTTGTTTCATAATATCCGTTTCTGATTTCGTTGAATACATGCAGGTTTGTAATTATATTTTCATTTTCTTGCAGAGCATAATTAAGCTCTGAGCCAGTCTTATAAGCCAGTACAAGAAAGAATAATGATGTGTTACTGTGTACGTGCCGTGCATTCGTGCACTGCATGCGTGCGTAAATGACATCACTTCACACGTCATGCCATTGGCAGGACAGTAGCGGATTGGCAGTAAATTGTCAGAATGGTGCCAGTGAGAAAGGAGGGCATTTGAAAAAAGGTGCTGTTATGTAAAAGCTATTCAGATTTTTTTTCCCTTGTACAATGAAAAGAAGTGTCAAAAAGGGGGAAGAATTTGCCAGGTTAAACAGTTGAAAAGAACAAGCTCTGCAGCCTATACAGAAGCACTGTGGCTCACCTTAGAAAGTATTTCGGGGGAAAAAAAATGCATGAAAGGTACAGGAGAGTATGAAGTGTTGGAATGCCACACCTGTGCCCGTCTGGAATAAAGGCCAAAAGAATATGAAACCCCATTGAGATAAAGAGCAAGGATAAATTACGGGGGTGTGTCGCAGGCTGGTTCCGGAGGTTTGCACATGCGCAGTGTAAACAGGAACTGCTATGGTCGAATCAGATTCCACCATAGCAGTTCCTGTTTACACTGCGCATGTGCAAACCTCCGGAACCAGCCTGCGCCACGCCCCCGTAATTTATCCTTGCTCTTTATCAAAGGCCAAAAGAATATGAAACCCCATTGAGATTGAAACTACGACCATTTTGTAGGTTTCCCATAGTGGAGTATACATTTAAAATGTTTTGAAAAGAGAAGACAAATATATTCAATTATTCATCCATTTATGGCAGGAGTTTTCAACCTTTTTGATACCAGGGACTACCATTTATTCAGCATTTCAGCCACCATTTGAGGACATTTTAGCCTCACAGACCCCAAAACTAAAGATTTCTTTTGTTTTTGTCCACAATATCAGGCTGAATATCAGGCAAAAATACAGATCAAGATGATCATTCTTCTATATTCTGTAGACTTGGGCTAACTGAACATTTTAACTCTGGAAAAGCTCAAAATGTTGTAATATAATAAGACAACAAACACAACACAAGTCCTACAGCAGTAGCATATATTGTATGTGCATATTTTGATGACGCATAACGTTTAGTGACACTTCCCATTACTGTCCATCTAACCCAGTGGTTATCAACCAGCGCCTGACTTCTCACTCTGCACAATGTAAAATCAAAAAGGCCAAAAGGTTCTCTGGCTGCCGATTTGGGCATCCAGTTTGGCTCGGGATAAAGGTCCAAGAAGGACCTTTAAACTCAAACAAATTTAAACTCGAACCCCCTCATATTCTCTCTCTCCTTACAGTCGGGTACACCATGAACGACCTCATATTCTCTCTCTGTCCTTACAGTCGGGTACACCATGAACGACCTCATATTCTCTCTCTGTCCTTACAGTCGGGTACACCATGAACGACCTCATATTCTCTCTCTGTCCTTACAGTCGGGTACACCATGAACGACCTCATATTCTCTCTCTGTCCTTACAGTCGGGTACACCATGAACGACCTCATATTCGAGTGGGATGAGAAGGGAGCCGTGCAGGTGGCCGACGGCCTGACGCTACCTCAGTTCCTCCTGAAGGAGGAGAAAGACCTGCGCTACTGCACCAAGCATTACAACACAGGTTAGTGTCTGACACGCGCGCGATTACGCACGCACGCACACACACGCACACACACATGTTGACATCTTCCTTGGTATTCACATTTAACATTCACATTTAAGGGAATCTTGAACACAAACAATAGCTTATGACTTGGAAAACTCTCTGCAACAAGTGCTAAGATACAGATAGTGACTGCCAATTGTTGCAGATACTGAACAGAATTTTGCCAGTGCCTCCTTAGCTCTCGGCTTGCGAACGCCTGCATGCTGCAGACGTTTCATGACTGATTTATGGACGTTACCAAGGCTTCCGAATATCAACAGGAATAGTTCACATTTGTAACCCAGCTGTATAATCCTTCAAGCATCCTTAAGATGTTGGTACGTAACCACCTTGGCAAGGAATGCTTCTTCCAGGCTGTGGCCAAATGTACATGCCACTTCCAAAATGGTCAATTCCCTACTGTCCTCATCAACAACATCTGTTGTATTAGCCGTAACATCTGAGGCGCACACCACACACACGCACTACAACACAGGCCAGTGTGTGCCACACACTAGTCCCCATGCAGGCATGCACCCAAAGAACTACAGTGCGACACTTGAATTTCATTGGCTATCGCCTAAATCAGTGGTTTTCAACAGGTGATCCTGGGACCACCTGTGGTCCTTGAGATGGTTCCAGGTGGTCCCCAGGCTAAATGATGGAAAGTTGGGTAACCAGATGTAACTCTTGAGAATGTAAAAATGAAACCAAATGGACCCTCGCGGGTCCATTTGGTTTCATTTTCACACTCTCAAGAGTTAAAATAATCGCCATCTGAATCAGCACCACTTAATTGTCATCAAATGGTGGTCTGTGGCTCAAATGCTGAATAAATGGTGGTCCCTGGCTTCAAAAAGGTTGAAAACCCCTGGCCTAAATCGAACAGAAAGTAGTGTCTCTCAACTCACTTTAAAGTGCTCCAAAACAACTTTTATTTAGTGACAGCAGGCAAATACGATGTTTAGACCTGTTACGGTCTTCTTTGAGTAGTTTAAAGTGAGTTGCGAGGTCCTACTTTCTGTTCTATGTTTAGTGTTTCTATAGTTTTGGCTCAGCACCATTGGAGGATGAGCATTACCCCTTTTACCTTTTACTATTTCCTAAATTGCCCACTATATCTCCGGACAACGTCGTCCGAAAGATGAAAAATTTTCAGATTTTTGTCTGATGTTCCTTGACTTCGCCCACTTTTGTACGCCATCGCCTGTTCGCCAGCTATTGCCACATTGTCGCCCAAGTCCCGTAAGCAAATAATAATGCACTTCCAGAAGGTTTGACTTGCTGTCAGTCGATCTCTTCTGGTCCTGGGCAGATACCGTACTTTCTCTTTTGAGCCTTGAGCCAAAACATTTGGGAACCACTACTGTTCTATTCAACTGTACTTCATTTGATTCCTTTCTACTCCTCCCAACCTCTTTTCGGGCGCCGACATGAAATGTTCTGCCTCCTCGGTTTCCCTACTACTTTGTTACACGACCTTTTCCGGCAGCCCGTCCCCCTTCTTTGGTCTTTTCCCTTCTCCACCTGTCTGCTTCCCTTCGCTCTGTAGCCTACGCTGGTATACCGAGGGATTAGCAACACGGTGCTTTAGAAAGCAGGAGTGAACGGAAGACAGAGACACAGAGAGAGAGAGAGAGATGAGGACAGGCCGTAGGTGTGAGATACGAACTGTAGAACCAAAGGAGAAGAGGAGGAGGAGGAGGAGGAGAGGAGAGAGAAACAGGATGGCTGTGAGGGAGAGAGAGGCTAATTAAATGGACAGGACAGAGAGAGCAGCAGGGAAAACAGAAGCAGTCAGAAGTAGCCGATCATTTTTACACTCTCAAAGACTTACATCTGGTTAACCAACTTTCCATATTTAACGGAAACTCTCGCAAGGACCACTGGTGGTCCCCGGGCCAATGGTTGAAAACCACAGTACCCTTTCACGGGCCGGTCAGAGTCAGCCAAAGGGCTGCATTTTTTGGCCCCCGGCCGCATAACGCCCAAGTATGCATTAGTCATTATTTTCAGTGCCAGAGTTAAGACAGCATCATATTTTGGCGAAGTATACTGTAAATCGGAGGCCTAAAAACTGGTCTCTGTCTGGTCGTGGTGGCAAACCTCTGTCCTGCGCGCGAGGCTTCAGAGAGCCACAGAACAAACCCTGTGCACTCTAAATAGAGTTAATGCGGGGGAGCAGCAGCAGCAGGAGTGCAGCGGGTTGATTGGTTGTGATACGGAGCCATCAGTCACACACGACACGCCGTCTCCAGATGACAGCAGTACTGACGGATGGCTGTGTCTGCACAGAGCAGAGCAGAGCAGAGCAGAGCACACTCCTCCACACCACCACCACGGAGCATAGAAACTATACACCACTGGTTTTCAACCTTTTTCATATCAGGGCCCACTATTTATTCAGAACAAACAGATCAAAATTACCATACCATCTTCGACAGTGTTGCCAACTTGGCGGATTTGACGCTATATTTAGCTCTTTTCCAGACCGCCCTAGCGCCAAAATTAGTGAAAAACTCCTGGCAGAAAATCTAGTGTCTTTTTTGCTGGTGAGTTGGGCGAAATTGATTGACAAGCGCAAGAGATAAAACCCTAATTTTTCACCATTTTTCCTCCTATGACAGTTGTTTTCAACCGGTGTTTTTCCCCAAGCTAAGTGATGGACAGTTGGTTAACCAGATGTAATTCTTTGAGAGCGTAAAAATGAAAATAAATGAACCCTTGCAGGTCCATTTGGTTTCATTTTTACGTTCTCAAGAGTTAAAATATTCTTCATGTGAATTAGCCCAAGTCTACACAACTAGAAAATGTGTAGGCCATTTTGACATGGATTCCCTTCCAGGCAAGCATCTAGACCAGGGGTGTCAAACTCATTTTGGGGTAGGGGCCGCATTGGACTTAATGTGACTTCATTGGGGCCGGAGCACCGCGGTGCCAGTCACGCCGCGGTGCCAGTCACGCTGCGGTGGGTCAGTCGCATTAATTACTATTAATAGCTATTAATGACTTTCATTATTGGTTTTATACTTGTAGCCTAGATTAAGACCTTTGCTATGGGTGGTACTTTATTTACAGTGTGCCAATAAACCATTTAAAAATCAAATAGCTTCTTAGCTGAAATTTGTAAATGGCTACAAAACCCATGGTTTTATGCAGACCTGCTTTTTATTGAAGTGATGGATCATTGAACATTCAAAAATAATGAATGAATAAAAATAACGAATGCTCTAAAATACAGTATATTTTTAACTCTGAATTTAATTATTATATTATTACCCATATTATTTTATTTAAATAGCCAAGCTGTGATCTGAATAATCCCTCATAAGACCCTCATACTGGTGAAGTAACCTGACTCCGCCAGATGGGGCAGCAGAGAGAGGAGGAGGAAATACTCCTCTCTCTGCTGCCCCATCTGGCGGAGTCAGGTTACTGCTACTGGACTAGTGCTCAGAGAAGAGAACTTGGAAGCATTTCTTTAAACGATCATAACTTTTGACAGGAACGTGCTAGAGACTTACTTTTTTTTGATAGACTCAGGCCCCGTTTCCACTAAGACGATCCGCCGTGCAAAAATGAAAACGGTCTCAAAAAGTTTACCGTCTCCACTGACCACTGAAAACGCATTGAGAAGGGTGCAGTATATATGCCGGGCCTGTAGGTGTCGCTGTAGCAACTCGTTGGCACAAATATCAAGAAGAGGAAAGATAAGCGGTTGTTATGTTTGCGTATTATAAGTGACTTTGGGCCTGTTTCTTCAGAGTGTATATAGTATTAGTTGAGCCTGTTTCATTGGATTTGTTTTAGCTCATTATAAAAACTAAACAATTAAAGACTAAATATATATATATGACTATATTATATATATGAGCTGTAACAGACTGTCTAGTCTTGTGATTTTGTGTAGCCTATTGAGGATTTGTTTGAAAGTAAACTTGACTTAAGATAAAGGAAGTGACCACCATACCAAATTTGTGTTGTTAAAATCATTAATTAAAAAAAAAATCACTTTTTTCCATGGTAGCCTATATGCATAAATGCACCGTTTTAAACCAAATATAAGACAACATTCATTTCTCTAGACAAATTTGTGGAAAAATAACATTGGATGTCAAATGTCTAGTCCTCACTTAGCCTGTTTTTACGATATTTCCTTTGGGGAAAATGTTCTTATATTCAGGCCAATAGGGTATATATGTTTGTTTTAGAGAGAAGATCAACAAGCTCACAAAATGCAACATCATGTCACGACTCGAGCCGCAAACTTGTTGATCTGCTGTTCTCAAATAACCTGGTCGCGTTTGGGCTAGTATAGGCCCGGGCGCTTATTTCTCGCTCACATTCTGGCAACACTGCCTTTGACAACGTAAACATGAACAGACCTATGGAACAGACACTTGTTACAAACAGCAGTGGTGTTGTTGCATAGAAGCAGTACATGTTGTTGGAAACGCACTAACTGTGAACTATTTTCTACAGCATTAATGCAATGAATGCAAACGCTGGGTGCCGCCATGTTTGTTTATTGTTGTTCAGGGGTGAGCATGCGCTGTGGGATCTCAGTTAAAAAACTATACGGTTTCGCCCGTTTCGACTGTCTACACGGAGACGCAAAATGACCGGATAAGTTTCAATACACTCTGGAAGGCCGATTCAAAGTTTGTCGGTTTCGTTTACCGTTTTGGGCGTTTCAGTGGGACTGAAAGGGCGAATCGTTAAAAAAGTTTTGCGTTTACACGGCGGATCGTCTCCGTGTGGACGTAGCCTCAGACATTTTTGCTCTACAAGCCTGGGCCGGATTAAATCATTGCGCGGGCCTGATCCGGCCCGCGGCCTTATGTTTGACACCAGTGATCTAGAGCACTCTCATGCATTTTGGAAGTGCCACTAGTGCATTTTGAATTTTGGCAGTTGGTAACACTGATCTTCGACATTCTCTGTAGACTAATTCAGATGGTGAATACTTTAATTCTTGAGAGTGTAAAAATGAAACCAAATGGACCTGCAAGGTCCACACACACACACACACACACACACACACACACACGCACACGCGCACACACACACGCACGCACCCAAGGCTGCTGAAGTCCATGTGTGATTGTGGTTCTGTGAGTCAGGAGGGAGACATGTACAGTAGCTCTCTACCTCTGCTGCACCCTTCTGTCATTACGCCTCTCTCTCTCCCCCTCTCCCTCTCTCTCTCCCTCTCCCTCCCCCATGTCCCATTCATCCTCTCTCACACCTACAGGTACTGTCTTCTCCCTCGCCCACTAACGACCCACAAAGGGTCGGGCGCAAGAGGCTATAAGACATGAATGAATCTCTGAATCGAAATGTAGTGTCTCTCTCTCTCCCTCTCCCTCCCCCCCTCCTTCTCCTCTCCCTCTCCCTCTCCAATCTGTGTGCACGTGCATGCGCACGCACATGTACAAGCTCTCGCCTCGGTGGTCCCCAATCAAGCATTAAGAAGGAATTAAGGTGTCGTTTCTATCGGATTTATTGGACGCAATCTGCTGTGATCTGAAGATGGGGAGAGCGAGAGAGAAAGAGAGCGAGAGGAGAGAGAGAGCGAGTGAGAGAGAGGGGGAAGAGAGAGAGAGAGCGCACGAGAGAGAGAGCGAGAGAGAAAGAAGAGAGAGAGAGAGAGAGCGAGAGAGAAGGAGACGCGAGAGAGAGAGAGAGAGACAGACAGGCAGGCAGGCAGGCAATCAGACAGACAGACAGACAGACAGACAGACAGACAGACAGAGGATTGGAGAAGCAGTCTCTCTCTCTCTCTCTCCACTCTCTCTCTCTTTCTCTCTCTCTCTCTCCTCTCTCTCCTCTTCATCTCTCTCTCTCTCTCACTCTCTCTCTCTCTCTCTCTCTCCTCTCTCTCTCTCATCTCTCTCTCTCACTCATCTCACTCTCTCTCTCTCTCTCTCTCTCTCTCTCTCCCTCTCTCTCTCTCTCTCTTCTCTCTCTTCTCTCTCTCACTCTCTCTCTCTCTCTCTCTCTCTCTCTCTCTCTCTCTCTCTCTCTCTCTCTCTCTCTCTTCTCTCTCTCTCTCTCTCTCTCTCTCTCTCTCTCTCTCTGTGGCGTTTCTAAGCAATTTGGAGCCCCAGGCAAGATTTTCCCTGGAGCCCCCCTTTACCAAATGGGCCCTTACGGGTCCATCTCCTGTGACGTCATACCTTTGACAGGCACAGTAAAATGGCGCCACCCAACTTGACCCAAGTGATAAAATTATGAACAATTTTTAAACTAAAGAATATATTACATGTGTTTAAAAAATTGGTTCTAGTCATAGAGGATAATGTATTTAATCATATGAGGCTTATTAGCCTGGGATCCTTTTAAAACATATCTGGTGCCCCACCCCCCACACCGGCCCCCCAGTGCCCCAGGCAACTGCCTAGTCTGCCTAATGGCAAAAACGCCCCTGAGCGAGAGAGACAGAGAGAGACAGACAGAGAGACAGACAGACAGAGAGAGAGAGAGCGAGCGAGCATTGAGTTGGAGAAGGGGTGATGTGGTATGGGCTCTCTCTCTCTCTCTCTCTCTCCCATGTCCAACCTCTCCACCGCTGCTGTGACCGTCACGTTTTCGCCATTTGTCCACCCCCCCCCCACCACCACCCACCCCCACCGCACCCCCCATCCCCGCACAGAAGGAGGGGGGTGGCGAGGAGGGGAGGGAGGGAGGGGGAGAGCCCCAGACACACTGGTTGAAATACTAATTACTGTGCGTGGTGCATTGCAGCTCCGCTCCGTTTCGGGACGCTTTATCAATAGCATTTGTTGTGTGTCTGAGTGGATGATTGCAGCCCGTCGGTGGCATGCGGGGGGTGGGGGGGGGGTGGAGTTGCCGGTAATTTCCCTCCATCCTAACACACACACATACACACAACCACACACACACAAAACACAAATAAAATCCATGCGACTTTGTTGTTAAAGGCGATATATACGCTCACATACATTATGCAGGATGCTGCTGCAGGAACATTAAAAGGTTGCATGCGGAGAAGCAGGCGATGTCTGCAGCCGTTGAGACTACTACTGTATACTCACATACTTATACTTCTTCAGTTATGATCAATACTGCAATCTAGAAATGCTGCACTACTAAGTGGATATTTCCGGAAATCAAAATGTACTTGGAGTAAAAGTACAAAAGTATATACTATAGGCATCAAAATGCCCTTAGAAGTACCATTAGTAAGTACTCGTTATGCAGAATGTCTTGTGTTAAGATGTTTAAGTGTTGTAAAGATCTTTTATATCTTATCTTATAATTAATCTTATAATCTTTTTTGTTATTATATTATAGTTTTCATCAAATAAATGTATTGCAGTAATGATAGAATTTTTGGATCGGAGGTGTAGTGGAGTAGAGAAGTATCGGAAATGGCGAATACTTAAGGAAATTAAAAAATACATCAAAAAAAATAATAGGCCTAGTCCAGTACAAGTAGTTGTACTCAATTACTTACTTTACACCACTGACCAATGCCGACTAACGGACACAAAGTGGTGTGTGTGTGTGTGTGTGTTGTGTGTGTGCGTGTGTGTGTGTGGTGGTGTGTGTGTGTGTTGTGTGTGTGTGTGGTTTCGTATACACAATGCCCACCTCTTTTTAGTTTAATTTATTATGTAACCCAAGCACACACACACACACACACACAACCCCAACACACACACACACACCCCCCAACACACACACACACACACACACACACACACCACACACACACACACACACACACACAACACACACACACACACACACACACACACACACACACACACACACACACACCCCTGTGCAGACAGCGGCGCTCAGCCCCTCATAGCGATAGAGATGGGTCCAGCTGAATAATTTCAATCTTTTCTATCAGATGGGAAATATGGACAGCACTTAAAAGCTCCGAAGTGTATCAGGGTTATAAATCAAGTCCAGCCACAGTACTGCACCCGTTCCCCTCCTCCTCCTGCTCCTCCTCTGTCGCATATACGGCCCCTCGGCATCCAGGGGCGGATGTAACATTTTCCAATTGGGGGGCAGGAGAAAATGGTAGGGGGGGCGATGAAGCCACACCCATACCATTTTCGGTTACTTTTCGGTTACTTTACTTTTATTAGTCAAGTAAAGCATCAACATCAGTTGTTGTTGAAGTTGCAACAGACACGCAGCATGCATAAAGCTAAAGGTCTGACTCAGAGAGTTTTTTCTGCTTTCAATGATGAAATGCTGTTGGTTTAGTGTGATAAAGCTGTAGTTAGTTCGTAGCAGTAGTATGTTTCATATCATTTTAATTATAAGCACTTTAATTTGAAAATTTCTTGGGTTGTTTGCATGCCATCATGTTTGGTGGGCAGACCTGGCATTTAAGGGGGCAGTCTGGGCATTTAGGGGGCATTGCCCCCCCCCCCCCCCCCAAACCCCCCCCCCCCCAAACCAAAACGCGTTGCACTGTCTGACAGTTGCCAGTTAAAGTAGCACTTGGCCATGTCAAAAAAGCCCAGCAGTTATCAGAGGTGGAGCTTTCAATCTGAACCACCCATTTTCAAAGTTTACTCAGTTTACTATGTCATTGTGGACTAGAAATGGAGTTCTGTAAAACTCCTTTATTTATTTATTTTTAGAAACTCCATTTCTGAAGAATGTTATGTTTCACCATGTTAATGATTTTTCTTGAGGACCTTTTTTCTGAGAGTGTACAAATGGAACCAAATGGACCCGCCAGGGTCCATTTGGTTCACATTTGCACACTCTCAGGACAAAAAAATAATAATAAAATGCGGCTCCAGACAGATTTTGAATTTAATTTTGGGTCGAAAATGCTCTTTCAACATCTTGGTTGCCGACCCTGAGGGCCCATTATTTATTCTGCATTTTAAGCCACGCCAGGAGTTTTCAGTAATTTTGCGCCGAGTTGGCAACACTGCATGGCCTCTCGTCATCTTCACTAGTGTCCTCCTCCTAGTTGCCTTCCCCATGACTCCTCCTTCCCTGTCTCCTCCTGTCTCCTCCATCCTTATCCCCCCCCCCCCCACCTCCTCACTGTCCCACAGCAGCAGTGCGTCCCGTCCAGGGTTAACTCTAATTGATTGGACGTTCTTGACAACGATGTCTGTCTTCCATTGATCGTCCCCTGATTAAATGGATCTGCGGCCACTGTGCACTGTGCTCTACAGCTATGGCTAGAGCTAGCTGCTGCTGCTGCTGCTGCTGCTGCTGCTGCTGCTGCATGGCCTGCATTGCATTACATTACGAGGTGGAGCTGATGTGAATTCGGCGTTGATTTGTAGTACAATATCTGCAATGATGACTAAAACTATGACTAAATAGAGCAGAGCAGTCCGCCCCTTTTATGCAGTCCAGAAATGGAATCCTCATTCCATGGTCCGTGGCATTTGAGCCACAGACCACCATGTGAGGACATTTTAGCCCCACAGACCCCAAAAGTAAAAAAAATCTTTCAGAAACAAAAGCAATTCTCCTACATTCTCTTGAGTTTGCTATTTTTGGTGCACAATACATACGATGGAGCATACAGTAATACCGTACATCAGCTGAAATGGTGCAAAGCCAGTCTTCAATTCCACTGGGACACACATGATCCATAGGTTTCCTTTTAGTGCTACCGGCTCATCTACTAACTGGCTTGAATCTCGGAAACAGATCAGAGATTAGAGCCTGGTAAAACCAATCATACGCAGTGTTGGTCAATATTACTTAGGGGAGTAATATCTTTACTTTACTTATGTTACTTTACTTACTAGAACAGGGACGGATCTAGACATAGGCATGGGGGGCCCCCCTAAATTCCCAGACTGCCCCACCAAACATAATGGCATGCAAAGCAACCCAAGATATTTCAGTGCTTGTATTTAAAAGTATTTGAAACACTACTGAAAATTGTATGGGGGTGGCTTCATGAATGGCGACGAAGCTGCCCTCTTACCATTTTCTTCTGCCCCCCAATTGGGAAATGTTACATCCGCCCTGTACTAGAACCAAAGAATATTATATTATATATTACAATATTACTTTCCCAAGTCCCCCCTCCCACCCGCAAAGGAATAGTGATGTACCACACAATGTGTTCAGTGACAACTTGTGACAACTGCGATAACTTGTAGTGTAGGTCATGTGTGCAGAATGCTGTGGTGAATTAGGATCTACAAACTACTGCACATCTCTGTTATCTGTTGATAGCTTGTAAATCTGTTATATTTTCACATCATGCAACAACAAGCTCAAAAGTAATACGTAATGAGACATATCACTTATTTCACATTTTGGCAGAGTAATATCTTTACTTTACTTTTGCTGGAAAAGGTAATAATATTACAGTAATACTGTATATATAATATTTAATTGTTTACTGCCCAACACTGATCATAACCAATATCAAACAAGCTTCTTCACAAAGATGTTCCTTTATGGATTGATAAAACAAAATGTAGTGAGCAACAGGTTGACGTTATTGACCCGCATCACCACTTGTTATGCACTTTTTCTCGCGAAAAACCACGTCTCGTGTTAACCATTGTTCCTAGCAGCACAATGATTCAAATTTAAAATGAAAACATAATATAAAACCTACAAATGTAGCAAACCACAACCAGAAACTTGATGCACTAGATGAATTACGTTTTTTTGTGTTGTTACAGCCTGCCTCTCCATGGGGCAAATTTTGTTTAAAGGAGAATTTCACACCAAAAGTTCAGCATCTCAAAAGGTGGGGGCGTGGCACATTGTTTGTGGCTGAACCACTGCTGTACCAAAAGTGAAATTGAAAGTGTGAGTGTTAACACACTACTGACATGGTGGCGAGACAATATATAGCAGAAAATTGCATTTTGGAGTGATGTAAATAGGTGAACTTACATTAGACCCCTTAGCCCCATTATAAGCCTATTTTGGGATAGGGGAAACATTAAGGAGCCATAAAAGCCATTAAGGAGCATTTTCACACAAAACACCTGGACCACTTTATTCTAAAAAAAATAATAACTGCAAATAAAGATTAAAAAAAAACTTTTGGTGTGAAATTCTCCTTTAATTAATTAAGCCCGATATAACCTATACTTTGAACAGGCTGAAAATAGATTGCCCTTTTTTTTGCAACAAAAGCATAAATCAGCATGAATCTCTGAATCTGACAATTACAGTACTTTAACCTACACTGAACCCATGATTTGAGCTTTCAGGACATGACCTGACATTTCAACAACACTAAAGGCCACCCTTGAATTTCCAGTACTTTTTACTTCTAATCCGCCGTCTAACAGTTTTACTGTCACTCAAGTAAATGTCGCATCCCAGGACTTTTACTTGATGTGTAAAAAACGTAAACCTTTTCTAAACTGCTGCTTACAGTGCAGTGTTCCATAGAATGGGACAGTAACATTTAGCGTTGTGCTTGCAGCAGCATTTTGTCCTTGTGTCTCAAACCAAAGGCTAGGTTAAATATGACTGTTGATGCTGGGAGCAGAGACGTACATTGTGTAACGAGTGAGACAGGGGCGGATATAACATGTCCCGTTTGGGGGGCAAGAGAACATGTTGGAGGGGCAAGAGAAAATGGTAGGGAAGCGCCACGGGCGATGAAGCCGCACCCATACCATTTCCGGTTACAGGACTTTTATTAGTCAAGTAAAGCATCAATAATAGCATCAGTTGTTGTTGAAGTTGCAACAGACACGCAGCATGCATAAAGCTAAAGGTCTGACTCTGAGTTTTTGTGTTTTCAATGATGAAATGCTGTTGGTGTAGTGGTGACACAGCTGTAGTTAGTAGCAGTAGTAGTGTTTCAAATCATTTTAAATGTAAGCACTTTAATTTGAAATATCTTGGGTTGTTTTGCATGGCATCGTGTTTGGGGGGGCAGACTGGGTATTTAGAGGGGCACTGCCCCCCCCCCCCATGCTCATGCCTAGATCCGCCCTTGGTAACGAGTGAGAGTTGAGGGGACTTGGATATACTCTGACGGAAGCAATTATCTGAAGCCTGTGTTCCAATCCCTCTACTCCATTCTTACTACAACTTAGTACAACTGGCTCCAAGCATAAACATCCAGGTTAAACATTCCCCATTGCACTGACACGCAAGGACAAATTATGCTTTAAACAGCAGCTTTGATTGATGGAATACTTGAATAGTTTGCCAGGACAGGAACACAGGAAGTACAGGGCAATACAGGGACTGTTAGAATTAGGGCTGCATGACTAATTGATGAATTGTATTCAAATTGATTTTTCAATTAGTTGTCAACTATTTTAGTAATTAATGAATCGGTTCGTCAACTAATCACTGATATTTTCTACCCGTTTTCCCACTTAACCATAGTTTTTATTTGTAACAAATTCCACCCATTTACATGTCATTAATATACCTTAAAGATGCTGTGTGGACATGATGAAAAAAGAAGTTCTCCCATTCTGTGTTTCCTAGAAATGGAGGTCTGAAAAAAAAAAATCATTAACATGGTGAAACACAACTTGATGACATCATCAAGTTGTGTTTCACCCAGTGTTGGTCCTATTACTTACGAAAGTAACTTCTTTACTTTACTCGTTACCCCTTAGACAAAGTAATATCATTACTTTACTTATTACTGGAATCAAAGAGTAAATATATTACATATTACGTTATTACTTCTGAAGTTCTCCACTTTTTCACAATTGTGAAAAAGTTGAGAAAAAAAAGACAGTTGAGGTCTTGTATTTAAAAATAAATACAAAATATAGCAGCAAGCGATTTGTAGTGTACATAACTGTGTGCAGGATGCTGCGTGGGACTGGATCTACAATCTAGTCCACATCACTGTTGTTATAGTAGCTTGTAAATCTTTTCTATTTTTGCATGCAACAACAAGCTAATTTTAAACAAGTAACTTGGCGTTACTTGCAAAGTAATGCGTTACTTATTAGGCCTACCCGTTTTTGCAGAGTAATCTCGTTACTTTACTTTTTGGAGCAAAAGTAATATTACAGTAATATGTAATCTAAAATGAGTTACTACTGCCCAACACTGGTTTCACCATGTTAATGATTTTTCTTTTAAGGTCCTTTTTTTCTGAGACTGTACAAATGGAACCAAATGGACCAGCTAGGGTCCATTTGGTTCACATTTGTACACTCTCAGGAAATTTTAGAAAATGGGTGGAATCCCATTTTAAGGTGATAAGGCTAAATAAGAGGCATAATGTGATTAATCAATGAATCGGTTAGAAAAACAATTGTGCAGCATTAAAGGAAGTGCAGAGGAGGTTACAACCCATGCGATAAAAGTAAACATCCAACCAATTAGACCCTTAGAACCACTTTGCAGGGATAATTTTAAAATAAAATTCTCCAAAAGCCATTTCACCCCATTAGTCTTTAAAATGCCTGCATTATGAATGGAATCGCATGTTATAACAGTCACCCGTGCAAGTCATGGCGCGACGGCCCATTTGTGTAGATGTTCTATTTTCGGCATGGCCGGGACACCGTCATAAAATGAGCCGCATATAAATTAGGCCACAGTCACTCAACCTCAGTCAGGGTTATGACCAAGATGACCAATCGGACTCTTACGTTGTACACTTATACAGCATGCTGAGAACGATACACTGAACCCTCTCAGAGCTACAGGGGTGGTTACAGGGGCAATGCTGTAGCCTAGGTTTTACCAGAAGACATACCATAATAATAATAATAATTCCCTGCATGACATGTGCACATAAGCTATATCCTCGCACATGGTAAATGAATGGAATGATTAGCAGACGCTTTTTTTCTCCAAGAACTTCAGCACAACATCTAACTATACTATAAATAAGGAAATGTCTGTCTGAATGAATAAATGTCTGTCTGTCTGAAACCACCATAACTCCTCACTGGCTGCACCAAACGCTCTGACTTTGGCAAAGCAATTTTCAGCCATAGGGCGTGCACACGCGCACGCACACGCTCACACACACACACACACACACAAACACCCGAGTGCTTACAGCAGCGTGCTCTGCAAAAACAGCTCATCTACCAGCTCACAACTGAACCATTATACACGTCTTCCATGCACCTGTCCTCTTAGTGACTCCAGTAAAACATTGCCACTGTACATATTTTTGTGTTTATATTTATTCAAATGGGTAAGATCTTAGTAAGAAATAATGTTAGGCAACACCACTGGGTGCAGTTTGTCCCCTACTGAACCCAGAACCGAACATCGAACGACACAGCGACTAATGCATGGTATTTCCCATCTCCCTCTCCTTCCCTTCCTCCCTTGATACAGAAAGGTCCAGAGTTATCAAAGCCCGTTTCAACTCCCCTGCACCAGATAGCTGGAGACGTTATCACAGCCATCTTCTTATTCCGTTGCTGGGCCTTATCTTCTCTCCCCTGTTGTTCCCTGCATGGTAGATTCAGGTGTATTCCTTTAACTGTCTGTGTGAAAGTGGACTCAAGAGTGGTCCCCGGTGTGTGCTGTGTGTCAAGGGCGGATATAACATTTACCAATTGGGGGGGCAGAAAAAATGGTAGCGGGGCGGCTCCATGATGATGATGTGCACATGAGTTAATTGTGTTGATTTTTTTTTTATCAATCTAATCAACAAAATGAATGCCAGTATTTTAGCCTCTCCCTCTCCATTTCAACTGTCTTTATGTCCGTTTCCTCCCTGGTGAACTGATGAACTCAAATTTGATCAGGAGCATTTCTTTCCCCTACGTCTCCTATACTCCCATCTCTTTACCGCTGCATAATCTGAGCGTCATTTCTATTCCGTCTGTCCTTCATTCCTCTCTTCCTTTGCATATTCTTACCCTGTAAAAAGGTCCAGCTCTTAAACCCAGTGACATAATCTCTACCTTACAGTAACTACAGTTCAGGCATTTAGCAATTTACAATTTAATACATATTTAAATCAAATCTTGATTGTAATCATTTAATTTCCCCTTCCTTTTAAACTCTCATTTCAGGCCATTGGCTCTGTGGCCTGGGTGATGCGTTTGATAGAAATATTATAGAGGTAGATTTTACACTGTCAGAGTTAAATGAGCCGTATGCGTATAGGTGCGGAAATGAGGTCTTCTCTCCAGGTAATTTCACCTGCAACGAGGCTCGGCCTCATCGTCGGATTAGGTCATAGCCAGGTCCTAATCATGTCTCTTTTTTAGTGGTGGACAAAGTACCATAGTCAGAAACAGTGCTCACTGCCATTGAGTCAAATATTAAGTGATGCTCTGTCAACTTATTTGTACTTAAAGCCAGAGATGTTGTGTATAGTCATAATAAAAAGCCTCACATTCTGTGTTCCCTAAAAATGGAGGTCTGAAAGAAATCATTAACATGGTGGAAAAACATCTTCATGACGCCATCATCAGTTGTGTTTCACCATGTTCATGATTTTTCTTTTAGACCTAATTTTCTGAAGTATTCTAGTGAAGTCAGCGATTGACCAATCAAGCATTCAACCAACCCATGTAACAAACTAGCCTGATTATCAGACTCGAGCTCAAGCTTCCTGAAGCTTGAGTCTGACATTGTCCTCTGTCTGAGCGATTTCACAGGGGAGGGGCTTGGTTCATACCAACCAATGTATCCATTTGCTAAACAAACAAACGCAGCCAACGAGTGCCACTAGCAGGTGAATAAAAGCAGAAAAATATGCCAGATAATGATGTTTATAAAACCCAACGCTGCCTCTAAAGAAACAAATTATCATAGGTCAATTCAACATGGAGATTGATATGCATCGTGTTTCACTGCAGTGGGGGGAACCATATCTGTCGTTTGAAGTCGTGGAGGAGTGACGGGAGTGCTGTCCAATCAGCTTCGGCTGTTCATAAACCAACCCGACTCTCATTGGATAATACATCTTGGTACTAAAGTAAATTATAGGTTGCAAGGCCTCAATGAAGGCCAGACCAAGAGATGCAGTGCACTCAGAGAGCAGGGCGGATGTAACATTTCCCATTGGGGGGGGGGGGGGTATTAATTTCTAGGGTATCTTGGTTGTTTTGGATGCCATCATGCTTGGGGGGGCAGTCTGGGCATTTGGGCCCACTCTCTGACAGGGACGGATCTAGGCATCCTAGATCCGCCATTCCCGCCCTGTCAGAGAGTGGCTGCTGCGTCGATTGGTTTCGATCCAGGCTATAGCAAAAAACAGCTTTCAATCTCATCGTGTTGCCCTCTCTCTCTCTCTCTCTTCCCCTTGTGGCCTGCAGGCAAGTTCACCTGCATCGAGGCTCGCTTCCACCTGGAGCGTCAGATGGGCTACTACCTGATCCAGATGTACATTCCGTCGCTGCTCATCGTCATCCTCTCCTGGGTCTCCTTCTGGATCAACATGGACGCGGCGCCGGCCCGCGTGGGCCTGGGCATCACCACCGTGCTCACCATGACCACCCAGAGCTCCGGTTCCAGAGCCTCTCTGCCCAAGGTCAGTGTCCGCTAAAAACAAAGACCAAAGACCTAAAAATTAAAGATTATTCTTTTGGTTTTTTTTGCACAATTCCAGGCTGGATTTTGCAAACAAAAACAGCGTAGACTTCTTAATTAAACAGTGCTAATTCAGATGATGAATGTTTTAACTCTTGAGAGTGTGAAAATGAAACCAAATGGACCCCGGGTCCATTTGGTTTCATTTTTACACTCTCAAGAGTTACATCTGGTTAACCAACTTTCCATCATTTAGCCTGGGGACCACCCGGAACCCTCGCAAGGACCACTGGTGGTCCCCGGACCACCTGTCGAAAACCCCTGCACTAAAAAAAGCAAACAAAAGCAAATAGCAAAAGAAATCATTAGTTTTGGGTCTGCATGTGGGGTGGAAATATCAACTGGTGCTCCCTGGCTCAAATGCTGAATGAATAGTGGGCCCTGCTATCAAAAGGGTTGAAAAACACTGCTCTACTGTATTTTAATGACACATTAAAATGTTGAAAATGGGCGGAAATCCCTTAGTACAGCAGCAGCTCCGTGTTTTTGGGGGGTTGTTTCAGTGTTTTCATCATCATTTCTCCCTGGGCAGAGTGCAGTCATTACAGAGAGGAGATGATGTGGCACATGAGTCAGCCATGTGGAGACTGATAAAACCCCAAACATAATCATCTCCTTCCTAAAACCAAATCCTAGGGATATGAATATTTGAATTTGTCGGAATTAATTCAATCTTATTTGTTTGTTTAATTTGTTATTGCAACTTTGTTCATGTAGTTATTTATCTATTGGAGGAATTAATTAGATTTTCTCATTCAATTCAGCTGAGCCAACATTGTGTATTAATGAAACTTAAATGACTTCCATGAAATATTGCGATATGATTTGCAATTGCAATACAAAAAAAGAAAGAAAAGTCAAGACTATTTTCATTACAGAGTTTACTAAAACTATTCTGAGTAGGGCAACCTAGCTTTGAGTGGTGCATTGAATAGATTTCGTAAATAGAAATGTTACGAAACAAACAAGATGATGAGAACAGCTGCAAATTTGAAAAGACATTTCAAATAAAGTTCTTATATTTAAAAAGATTTGGAAACTGATATTATTTATTATTATATATCCATTCAGTGTGCATGTTTGAGATGGGTGGATGTAAATGAAAATGGTATGGGGCATGAATCTCCCCCCATACCATTTTCACCCCCCCCCCCCCCCCCCCCCAATTGGGTAACATTACATCCGCCCTGCTTTACACCATCCAGTGGTGTGTTTAGTGGTGTGTTATAATATAATAATAATAATAATAATAATGGATTGCATTTTTATAGCGCTTTTCTATGCAACAGCGCGATACTCAAAGCGCTTACAATGGTCCATTCATTCATACATTGGGAAGTAGAGCGGCGAACAGTCAACGCCAGCGTCCCCACTTCCACATTCATACACCAGTGGTGCAACCACTGGAGGCAAGGTGGGTTCAGTGTCTTGCCCAAGGACACTTCGACATGTAGACAGGAGGAGCCGGGAATCGAACCGCCGACCACTGGATCATTGGCCGACCTGCTCTACCTCCTGAGCCACAGCCGCCCCAATTATCCTACACATAGTATATACCCTGCAGGGAATTGGGAAGAAATGACACCGTTTGCCAACCATCCGAGGTACTAGCACTGTGTCTGATGCACTGGAAGAGGGCTGCAGGCAGCCAAGGATGTAGTAAGAACGTGGACCTCAATAGCTTTTTTTCCCAGTTAATAACGTGGCGTCCGAGGCGAAAGCTTGTGTGTGTGTGGGTTTCTGAGGTGATAATGGCCGCCGGCCAGCGGAGTTTCTGGTGGAAGTAGTTCACACATTAACTTAGACGTGGCAACACTTAATTAGCATCCAACCACACGTACATCACCAGGGCAACACCACGATTACAGACGGAATGGAACTCAAGGGATGTGTCGGGATTCGTGTAAATTATACAGACCTGTTACTATTAAAATCATGTGTGCTGTGCCGCGTGCCAGGGAATGATGATGTAAAAAAAAATAGATACCACCACTGACACAGACGATTACGCCAAAGCCCGACACAATATTATCATACAATATCTAATTAGCAAGAAGAAAAAAAAAAAAAAAACGGCAGGATACAACACTTTTTGTTTCGTTTTTCTTCTTATTTGATTGTCCCAAAACATTGTGTGTTGTCGTCATGATTTGTCACGACCCGAGTTGGCTTTGTCCGCGGCATAATCACCTAGATCATTTTAGAAATGAATGGGGGAATCAAGGGCGACGTCACAAGGGGGGCGGGATGCTTCAGCTCTACTGTATATATCTGTGACAGCTACAGATCCATGTTCACTGGGGTGGAAAAAAAAACTGTAGAATTTCTTCAGAGCGAGTTTAACACCATACAGTATAGGATTGGGCTTTCTGCTCAGTCGGTATCAAAGATCAGGGGTGCTCTGGGGACATTGAGAAAACCACCAAAGTGCAAAAAAAAGAGAAAAGGCACTCTGCAAAATGTATCAAATGAATACACTTAAAAAGCCATTATTGTGACATGACAGCCTGGGTCACAATAAAGGCATTATAATGCTTTTCGCACTGCGCTCCTCCTGATATTCTTTGAGTTTGTGGGACTTGCTCTTTTTGCCGCATATACATATTATTTATGCCTACTATTACGTCCTTATCTCCCGCACAGACTTATCAGACTATTAATTTTGCAGGGTAAATTTCAGTTTCACCTTCCAGCCACCTAGTTTTTCCTCTAGAGCGCTGTCCGTGGCGACCAGATCCATGGGGTTCAGGGCTTATTCGTGACTTATACGTGTGCGATATTCACCCTGCATTCCAGAAGGATTTAGCAAGGGAATAAACACCAAACAAAACAAATGCAAACACTTGCAGCAATGTGCCATATCATGATGGTTTAGGACTTTGGCGTTATTTCATTGACACAAATTGAATAAGCCCATTGTAAATAACAGTGAAAAGGACTGTGTATGTTTTTTTTTTTTTTTTTTTTTTTTTTTTGGGGGGGGGGGGGGGGGGGGGGGTGGGGTTCTTAGCACTCAACCTCCAGGCCCTCCCCCTAGCTCAGGGGCCCCTGGACCCTGTTGGATAATCCTCCCCAGTAGATTACAATATTAACATTTCTGGAGGACGACAGCTATCGTGAGCAAGCAATTTTGTTAGTAAAAGCGTCAAAGGGCAAAGTGTCTTGCAAACACATACAGTATACTCTACAGGAGGCTGCAAGGGTCAAACTGGAGACCTTCAGATTAACAGACTCCATCCATCCTGACATGTAAACATCAACCTGACTGGAGTATAATTCTCTGCAAGTCAAATGGGCTCAAGTGTGCATTCTCACAATGTAGGCTTAAACAGGGGCGGATGTAGGCATGGGCAATGGGGGGGGGGGGCTAAATACCCAGTCTGCCCCTGCTCCCCAAACCCAAGAAATTGCAAATTAAAGTGCTTATATTTAAAATTATTTGAAACACTACTACTGCTACTAACTAACTACAGTTGTGACACCACTAATCCAACAGCATTTCATCATTGAAAACAGAAAAGTCTCTGAGTCAGACCTTTAGCTTTATGCATGCTGCGTGTCTGTTGCAACTTCAACAACAACTGATGTTATTATTGATGCTTTACTTGACTAATAAAAGTCCTGTAACCGAAAATGGTATGGGTGCGGCTTCATCGCCCGTGGCGTGAAGCGACACGGGCGATGAAGCCGCCCCCATACCATTTTCTCTTGCCCCTCCAACATGTTCTCTTGACCCGACAAATGGGACATGGGCTTAATGTGGAATTTCACCCGTTTTCATTTTTTATTTCCTGAGAGTGTACAAATGTGAACTAAATGGACCCTAGTCCTAGTGGGTCCATTTGGCATTAGAGGGTCCATTTGGTTCACATTTGTACACTCACAGAAAAAGGGGTCCTAAAGGAAAAACATGAGGATACACAACTTGATGATGTCGTCAAGTTGTGTTTCACCATGTTAATGATTTTTTTCAGACCTCTATTTCTAGGAAACACAGAATCGGGGAACTTTTTTTTGCAGCACACAGGTATAGTAAAGACATAGTAAAATGTTGAAAATGGATAGATTTCCCCTTTAACCACATGGACGCTAGTGTTTCTAGTCTAGGAATGTCAAAGTGTTAGGATTAGAGAGATTTGGAATTTTAGTTCAGTGGTTTTCAACCAGCGGTCCAGGGACCACCAGTGGTCCTTGAGAGGGTTCCAGGTGGTCCCCAGGCTAAATGATGGAAAGTTGGTCAACCAGATGTAACTCTTTGAGAGCTAAACATGAAACCAAATGGACCCTTGCGGGGTGTATACGCTCTCAAGAGTTAAAATATTCATCATGTGAATTAGCCCAAGTCTACACAACTAGAGAGTGTAGAAGATTAATGGTCATTTTGATCTGTATGTTTGACTCTTTTGTTTCCCAAATCCAGCCTGGAATTGTGGACAAAAGCAAAACAAATCTTTAGTTTTGGGGTCTGTGGGGCTAAAATGTCATCAAATGGTGGTCTGTAGCTCAAATGCTGAAGAAATAGTGGGCCCTGGTATCAAAAGGGTTGAAAAACCCTCGTATAAGTGACACACACACATACAATTTGTGTTTTATGCCTTACTGTGGAGCAGAAAACTTCAGTCATTACATAACCGTGATTTCCACCGTATGTCTGACACAGGCTATGATCTGTGTCCTTACGAGAACGAGAGAGAGAGAAAAAGAGAGGGAGAGAGAGATGGATGGGTGGGGGATGGATGAGTGGAATCAGGGGCGTTTTTTGCCATTAGGCAGACTAGGCAGTTGCCTAGGCCACCATGAGGAAAGGGGCGACCACCAGACATGCTTTAAAAGGATCCCGGGCTAATAAGACTAATATGGATAAATACATTATACTTGTCCTCTTTAACTAGAATTGAACATAAAAAACACATATGCTCTAGATTATGAGATTTTCCCAGGAGCCCCCCCTTACCAAATGGACCTGTAAGGGTCCATTTGGTAAGGGGGGGGCTCCAGGGAAAATCTTGCCTAGGGCTCCAAATTGCTTAGAAACACCACTGGGTGGGGGATGGATGAGTGCAAGAGAGAGAGAGAGAGAAAGGGAGGGGGAGTGAGTTGGAGTGAGGGACTGTAAGGTGACAGCACAACGGAAATTGTTTAATTTTTTTCCCCCTCCTAAGAGGAGGAACCTTTTGCTGTGGGGGATTTAAAACGGTAGGAGTTCGCGTGAGCCAAGAGGATTGTATAATTATGTCCAGGGAAGCTTTAATCCCTGACTGACACGCAGACGTGCATGGTGCGTGTGTGTGCATACACACACGTGCGGCGCATGCACACACACACGGGGGGCACACAACATGCATGCGCGAGTGAGTGTGCACACACGCACACTTCTGTTTGTGTTGACATTAGGTGATTCATGTGCTGTGGAAATTGAACAAGTGAAGCGTGATTTCTATGCAGTTCAGCTGTCACAATAATGATCACACTCTGAGCTGAGCTTAGGTGGGCATACTGCTGCCTCTGCCGCCTCCGTTCTCACTACACGTACACCTCACCATCCCTAGCACACGCACACGCCACACACACCTCACACTTATAGACACACGTTGATGTAACATATTGTCCCACACATACAGAAAGGGCCAGATCTAGGCATGGCATGGGGGGGCAATGCCCCCCTAAATGCCATGACTGCCCCACCAAACATGATGGCATGCAAAAAAGCCAAATTTAAAAGATGTTCCAAATTACAGTGCTTATATTTAAAAAAGATTTGAAAACGGATGTTATTATTGATGCATAATATATATATATATATATATATATATATATATATATATATATATATATATATATATATTATATATAAATATATATATATATATATATATATATATATATATAAAATAGAACAGATTGTGTTATAGATACAGTAGAAATGTGACAAAATACAGTACATAGCCATCTATTCAGTGTGCAGGTTTGCAGTGAATTTAAATGAAAATGGGGGGGCGGCTTCATTAGAGACTACCATCCCCTGGTATGCCCCCTACCATTTTCACCCCCCCCCCCCCCCCAAATTGGGTAAAGTTACATCCGGGCCTGCATACAGACATACAGCTGCCTCTGCCTCTCACAAACACAACATAAAGTAGGACTACTACTAACGCTTACGGACACAAGACAGAAGACACACATGCATAGATGGTACATATTGTACATATCCCCACCTCCCCCTGAACACACCACACACACACACACACACACACACACACACACACACACACACACACACACACACACACACAACACACACACACACACAACACACACACACACACACACACACACACACCACACACACACACACACCACACACACACACACACAAATGGTGGTCTGTGAGCCACAGACCACCATTTGATGACATTTTAGAACCACAGAGCCCAGAACTTAAGATTTCTTCAGCTTTTGTCCACAATTCCAGGCTGGATTTGGGATCCAAGACATTTGGGTGGGCCCTGCCCCTGCCCACCCCTGCCCCCCCATCTAGATCCAGCCCTGCTGCCACACAGAAATCTATTCAATGTTATTCAATTATGCAGGATTGACGTCCGATGTCCGCTGTGCACTATTAGAATGGATGACATGTATTTATGTCATATAGATTGGGCTAGGCAAACAGGTTGGTTGAAAATGAGATGAGGCTGCTCTCCTTCTCTTTTCCCTATACAGTCTATTGACTAATCAGTCAGTCAAGTCAGCTGGTCTGAAAGTCAGTCAGCCAGGCAGCCAATCAGTAAGACAATCAGTCATTCAAAATGGCCTGAAATCACTCAGTACTCACATGGTGCGTAATATAACCCTGGGAATGTGCAAAACGAAAACCCTCACAGGATTGCGTTCTCAGTTAAATTAGCACCCAGGATTGTGCAGAGGAGTACTACGTACACTACACTGGCCTCGGCCGGCTATACTGCTGCCCGGCCATCCACTGCTGCATTCTCATTATGCATTATGTGACCAGTGTTCTTTGAAGCGTGCCGTCAGAAAATGCCACCTAAGCTGTTGTCCTCTAGGTCAGCGCTCTGGTCATTCACTGTCACAAACACTCGTCTTCCCATGGTCAGACAGGAGCGGATCGACGCCGGGGTGTCGAGGCAGGGAGGGGGGGTCAGAGGCAGGGGCGTTTTTGCCATTAGGCAAAAAATTAGGGATCGAGGAGGGCGAGGAGGGGGGCGACCACCATGTGCTTTAAAAGGACCCCAGGCTAATAAGCCTAATATGGATAAATACATTATACTTCTCCTTTATAACTAGAATTGAACATTTTTTAAAACACATAGAATATAGGGTCCATTTGGTAAGGGGGGCGCCAGGGAAAATCTTGCCTAGGGCTCCAAATCGCTTAGAAACGCCACTGGTCAGAGGGATGCTTCAGCTAGCCAAGCTCAACCTAAGCTCTGTGCCGTATATCCCCTGCTCTTTTCCAGACCGAAGACAACCTTGGCTTTGCTGTAGTTTGATCCATGACCACACACACACACGTCTGCTGCTTCTCTGGCAGGCTGCCTGTTTCCATCTCACTTTTTCTCCCCAAATATCCTTACATTGCATTATGGGGTCCTCTCAGTAATACCACTAGCTACACATATGGTACAGTACATCTCTCCTTGCGTACATCTCTCCTCACCCCAGCAATGTAGTTCTCCTCTGCTACCTTCTGCTGTGTCCCAATGCAATCCACGCTCAGCATATAATTGCACATAATGTGTGTGTGTAGATAAACATGTGTGCCTGTATGTTGCATACATATTCATGGATTTATATGTACAGTATATATACGACAGAGCTTCCCTCGTCTCTCCTCCATCTGCCCCGTTTAGCCGGAAAGTGTGCAATGAAGGAGTTGACTTTCCAGGCATACACGTGGCTCTCTCTCTCCCTCTCTCTGCGGGAGATCCTGGGAGCTAAGATCGAGGATAAATGTTTCCCTTTCCCAGTAGGGGCAGGACTTCAGTGTGACAAAGCTGTGAACTGAAAAGGAGGCCATGCTGCGATTAGGTCCACTTTGTATTTGCACTGATAGCGGGGTCATGGTTTAATTGGATTTGAAATGTCTGCATTGTTGGGCTTCATTCTCCACCAAGGGGGAACAGGGATATATTCTCCTTCTTAAAAAAAGAACTGTGGAGGGTAATTGTGCGGCCAAGACTCTCCAGAGCCGCAGTACTGTGGTACGGTACGTCACCGCAAATGAGTAATGGCAGCCCTCGACAGAAAGATGCCAGTGCAGCGGCCGCACTTCATTTCTAAGCGTCATTATCTGGGCCGTCCCGCTGGCATCACACCACCACCACTAGCCTGGGTTCAGCCCACAGGCCCCGCCCACTCAGCTGGGTTCTGTGGTCTGTTGTTGTGATGAAGAGTTTCGATTTATCTCGTCCGGAAAAACGGCTCGGCCAATGAGCTGGAGTTGGAGGCGGTCTAAAAAATAGCCAATCAACACGAGATCATCTAACTGCCACAACAGAACAGTTTCCCATAAAAAAACAGCACACATCCATTCAGTTTCATTGTAACTAAAGTTTCATTGCAACTAGAGTTTTCATTGTAACTAGAGTTTCATTGTAAATAGAGTTTCATTCTTTAATACTGCATTTAGTTATAAACAGTGAATATGTCCAACGCTAACTGCACTGCTAGTCAGTTAACTGCTAGTTAACTGCTAGTTAACTGTTGTTGTCGACTGCAAACAACGTCTCCAAGATTGGTCGAGGGGAAAATCAAGGGCCCGCCTCCTTGTAAATCGGTTACAATGGGGCCAATGTCAGACTCTTGAGCCATGGCTCAGAGTCTGACAATCAGGCTACCACCACACGGTTATGTAAGAGTGTCAACATCTGAGTGACTTGATGTCCCGTCCTTCACCTTGACATTCAACACAGCTGACCTGTTTATATTATAGCCTAATAGTAATGGATGGTCTTGAGGCTGCCGGCTCACACGGATGGTGTTTCTTCAGTAATCCAGGGACTAGTAATTCCAAGACATTTTAGTATAGTCTATCACTAGCCTGATTGTCAGACTCTGAGCCATGGCTCAAGAGTCTGACATTGGCCCCATTGTAACCGATTTACAAGGAGGCGGGCCCTTGATTTTCCCTCGACCAATCACTGGAGACGTTGTTTGCAGACAACAACAGTTAACTAGCAGTTAACTAGCAGTTAACTGACTAGCAGTGCAGTTGGCGTCGGACATTTTCACTATTTATAACTAAATGCAGTATTAAAGAATGAAACTCTATTTACAATGAAACTCTAGTTACAATGAAACTCTAGTTGCAATGAAACTTTAGTTACAATGAAACTGAATGGATGTGTGCTGTTTTTTTTATGGGAAACTGTTCTGTTGTGGCAGTTAGATGATCCTCGGTGTTGATTGGCTATTTTTTTAGACCCGCCTCCAACTCCAGCTCATTGGCCGAGCCGTTTTTCCGGACGAGATAAATCGAAACTCTTCATCACAACACCAGACCACAGAACCCAGCAGAGTGGGCGGGGCCTGTGGGCTGAACCCAGGCTAGTCTATCACAGGGGTTTTCCTGTTGAAAACCCAAGGTCTATCAGATAGAATATGACAAGAACGTACAGCAGGATGCCTACTGATTTTTTTCTTTGCTTGGCACTGCTAAATCTAACTTCTACACAACCCCTTGGCGTCCCAGAATCATTCCCACTTCGGGAACCACTGGTCTAACTCGAAACACAATAAACCAAGGGCTCCATTTTGTCACCGCTAAACCCCTTATCCCTTAACTTCTTGCCTTTTTAAGCTATTACATTTTTTTTCAATAGTTTAAATGGCCAGCCTACAAGTTCACAATGTGTCAATAGATTGGCACATTGAACTATCCCAGAGGGTTTTTCAAAATAGTAAAAAAAAAAAAAAAATGATAAGGGGTTTAGATGGTAACGGAAATGGAGCCCCAAGTCTTTGTGAACTTGGGAGTTGGCGTCGGCACACGTCTGCCGTTTGTGAGGCTGAACGACCAATATATCTGGATGGCAGCACCACTGTGATCCTGATCCAGTCCTTTGTACTCATTTTCACTGCTTTAATTACAGCCAGACATCGTCTGCCAAAATGTCTCCAAAACCAGCAGCCTGGTACTCCAACTCCAAACTCATTGACAGATGGAGCTCAATTCATAAAATCAATCTACCCTATGTGCCCTCACAAAGAGAACTAAACACAAACCCAAAAAAAAGTCTGGAGGAAAAAGAATCTGCACTTGTTTCACAGTGCCTGAGTTTAAACTTACTAACTAATTATTAAAGGACTAATTTCGCTTTTTAGCTTGGGAAGTGTTTATAAATGTATGAATGAATTAACCAAATTTTATTATTATTGTTTAAGCACAATCCGAGCCAATCACATCCTGCTATCATTTCATGACGAGTGACAAACACAGCCCTCTTGATTCTTGGAAAATTACTAGAACTATTTTTTTAAAATTGTGTTCATAGTTATTTTAGTTTTTATATATTCAGACAGGCCCGGATGTAATATTTCCCAATTGGGGGCGGGGGGGGGGGGGGGGGGGGGGGGGGGGGGGGCAGGCAAAAATGGTATAGGGGCAGTTTCATAGCTCGTGCCGCTTCGTGCCACGGGTGATGAAGTCGCACCCATACCATTTTCAGTTACAGGACTTATATTAGGCAATTATAAGGATCAATAATAACATCATTTGTTGAAGTTGCAACAGACACACAGCATGCATAAAGCTAAAGGTCTGACTCAGAGATAGGGCATTGACCAAAAAGTCGATACATCGATAAGTCGATTTGCATAACAGGAGTCGACTCCCAAAAGCCTGAGTGGAAAAAAGTGGAAAGATTTTTTTTCCTTCCTCCGAGGGAAAGGAGTAAGGACGTGAAATGAAACATTTACCTTTGTTTTCCCTTTTTCCTTTCTCTATGTGTGCGACGTGTGTATATAATTCAACTGTAATATTGGTTATTGTCACTCACGGACAGAAGTTATTCTTTCCTTTGCAACTCTATTGGAGTTCAGCCTTAATTTACCAATATTATTGCAGCTGCATGCGCTCTGACTAGGACTCTCGGCGTGCGGCGTTCCACTGACTGGCTGCAGTTGGATCATTACGTACATGGATTAGATCAAACAGCCAACAGGGTCAGAGAAATACAGAACTTAATCAACCACCACCTCCCCGTGCTACAGTGACCGCCTTGTTCCTCGTTTCGCATTAGGCTACGCACGGGACACATGCTTCTGTCTGCGTCATTCTCGTTTATTTACTGAATGGCTCAGAAAAGAAAAGCGGCGCGGTATGGTGGTGTTGCCGAATTGGAGGAGGAGGAGATATAGGCTACATGTGTGTTGATAATGTTATCCGTTTTTATGGCTGGCTCACCTTGCCACAGATGCATATAGCCTAGCAATATCGTAGTGGCACCACTACGGACCTCCACCCGCGATATAAAAAGATGCATCGATGCAACTTCAACTTCACTGTCTGATAAGTCGACTTGGATAAATCTCAAGTCATGAATGAGGAAATGCTTTGAATGATGAAATTAGTGGTGCCACAATTGTAGTTACTAGGGGGTCCTGAGTCCTGATAGACATGGCTGGCAAATGATTTACATCAAAGTCTCCCCGGCCCCATTTAACTCAGACAGACTTTGCGTGGTGTTTGTGCAGCTAAATGAATGGAAGTGAAGACACAGATGCTCCATGCTTTTACATAGCAGAACTTTACCCGCAGGGAGTTGTTGACCAATAGCATACCATTGATCCATACGATTTAACTACTGCGGAACTGTTGTTGAGTAATGTTAAGGTGGACAGTGCATCTCAAAGGACCAAAGAAATCCAATCCAGCGGCCGCCGTGACCGTGAGACACTGTGTGTACTGTTTTGGAGGTGGCAGATGCTTTGGAGGGAATCCGATTGATGTCCACTTCTTCAACACCGTGACTTTGATCTGGACGAAGTTGACCCGTGCAGCGACTCCTGGGAGAGGAGAACGCCTTCGGGTTCCCACCGAGCGCTACGGACACACAGCTGTGTTTATTGAAGATGCTGTCTACCTCTGGGGAGGGCGTGACTACACACGTAGGTACTGCAAAGTGCTTCACAAATTTGATGTCGCCACTCATACATGGTTCAACCCACGTGTTTCAGGGACGGTTCCAAAAGGGAGCATTTCGCACTCTGCCTGCGTCTTGAGGAAGGACATGTTCGTCCACGGAGGATGGCGGAGGACGATTGGATACACTAATGACACCTACAAGTTGGACACCAGCACAATGGTCTGGACTTTAATCGAACCCAGAGGAACTGGACCCGATGTTACAAGATTGCACACTGCTACCATCATTGGAACCAAGATGTTTGTAAATGGCGTCTTGGGGGGTCGTGACTACAAGTCCATCAACGTCTTTGACACTGAGACTAACCTCTGGCTGGACACGCCTTCTGCACAGCTTGTTCCAGAAAGACGCTGGGGTTATTCATCCTTTACCTACAACGGAGAGCTATACATATTTGATCTCATGGGCGATACACCCTCCGATAATCTGTGGAAATTCAGTCCAGAGACCTTCTCCTGGAAAAATGTTAAGCCCAAGATGACAGGACCGCCTCCTCTCCATGCGTGCTGTTGCATGGTGGGAGATCGCATCATCATCTTTAGCGGTGACCTGTATATCTTAGACCTGAGCCCTAGCCTGAAAACCTTATGTAAGCTAGCAGTTATTCGGTACCGTTGCGGTCGGTCTGGACTCCCACATGGCATCCAGTGGGAACTGGCAGCCATGACTGGAACTCAAATGAAACCCAGGGGACAACCCAGGGGACAACCCAGGGGACAACCCAGGGGACAACCCAGGGGACAGCCCAGGGGACAACCAGGGGACATCCCAAACATCCGAAGAAGAGGCTGGTCCACACGCATAACACAACTACCAACAGCAACAAAATGAAACGACACTTTAAACAAACAAACAAACAAAAAAGAAATTAACTCCTTAACAGATTTACCACGACTTTTGGGGTGATTGATTATTCTGTTGTCTGCTTATCACTCCAAAAGCCGTTTTAGGTTTTGTTAGCAAGCTCATTAACTCACTGCACACCACCTCATGAAGTCCTTTAAGCGGTGATTGCACTGCAAAAACCCAGAAAGCACCTCACACACTTTACAACTATAATTGATGAAAGATATAACTTTAAATGCATTTATCTCTGAATGAGCCCTGAAAACAGTGAAATGTGAAAATACAGACCGTTTTCTCGAATGTATTAAAAAAATGAAGCACATCAACTCATTTTTTCCATTAAAGTAGACACCTTACGCTGTCTTCGGATATCATTCTTTTGCACAATGTATTATTTTGTTACTATTGAGCCTAATGGAAGAGAGCCTAGCTTTTCTGCTAATCTGTTAAACTCGGTAGAGTGCAAACTTGCATGTTGCGCACAAATAGGCCATGCCATGGCCTACTCGTGCGTGAGCAGAGCGGGGCTAATACTCATAACATCAACTATAAAGGTTCTCTTGCGTAATCATGACATCATCACGTAAACTGGTAAAACACCAGTAACCAGGGCTTGTTTCCATTCCATGCCAGCTTGGAAAATGTAAGCAAAATGGAAATACATGGCCATGCCATGTATTTCCATTTTGCTTACATTTTGGTGGTGTTTGTACATTCCACTCACGCACAAGTAGGCTAATACTTGTGCGTGAGTGGTGACGTCATCACCTAAACCATATGGTTTAGGTGATGATGACGTCATCACCTAAACCATCCAAATGGAGTGCCCCGACAATGACCACCAACTGCGCACCGCACACCACTACGCCCGCTCCGCTCATACAAGTCTAGGGGCTTTATCAGTGATTTTCATCTTTTTGACACCAGGGCCCACCATTTATTCAACATTTGAGCCACGGACCACCATTTGATGACATTTTAGCCCCACAGCTAAATCTGGGGAGTCCTGATAGACATGGCTGGCAAATGATTTACTTCTTAATCTCCCCCACCCCATTTAACTCAAGACAGACTGGGTGGTGTTTGTGCAACTAAATGAATAGAAGTGAAGACAGAACTTTACCCGCAGGGAGTTGAGAATTGGAGCGGGCCGCAGGTCCGCTCCAAACCCTAGCACCACGCCACTCACAAATAGCATTTATATATGATGATCAGAAAACTGTCACCCCTGAGTTCCTCCTATTGAGTAGCTGTGATGTGATGTAATGTGATGTGATTAGCGTAGTGTTTCAAATCATTTTAAATATAAGCACTTTAATTTGATATATCTTTGAAAGTTGGGTTGTTTTGCATGCCATCATGTTTGGTGGGGCAGTCAGGGCATTTAGGGGGGCTTTACCCCCCCCACCCCCCCATACCATGCCTAGATCTGGCCCTGGATTCAGATATGATTTGAGAGAGTTCTTGGAAGAACTCTTACAAACAGTGGTATTGTTGGGCAGCATTTTATATCTAACAACCCCTCCTCTTAATCCCTCCATGCAGGTGTCTTATGTGAAGGCCATTGACATTTGGATGGCCGTGTGTCTGCTGTTTGTATTCTCTGCCCTGCTGGAGTACGCCGCTGTGAACTTCATCGCCCGCCAACACAAGGAGCTGCTTCGCTTCAGGAGGAGACGACGACACATGAAGGTAAATAAAGGCCCTACGTACAGTATGCTGCGCGATACGTTCTGTATTCACAGCCGCTCTCCTATCCCTTTCCCTTTGGAACGTGTGGTACGTGGTTCCTATGCTGCTTGATCAGGGACGTGCAGAGAGTGTTAAGAGAGCCAGAGGTCTCGTGAGAGGGCACTATGGCGGGGGTTTTCAACAGGTGGTCCGGGGACCACTAGTGGTCCCTGAGAAATGCTTGCGTTAACGTCAATGTGACGGTAAGGGTTAGAGACCGGGTTAGTAACAATGACAACAATGACACGGTATCCACCCAGTCGGCACTAACTATGCTGTGCTACTCTCCAGCTCAGAGATCCACCCCCCAGAGCACAGTGAAAAGATGTTAGACAACATTGTTCTTGAACGATATCGACAGTAAAGCCACTACAATCCTACAGCGCTTTGCTTTGAGAGATTTGATAACATGATGGGACACACAGGTGTCACCGTTGAATCTAAATTGCGACAGCACCACTAACTAGAAGTACTGAGTTAACCGTGCGAAATATACTACAGCGGGCGTTTTCAATCAGTGGTCCAGGGACCACCAGTGGTCCCTGAGAGGGTTACATGTGGTCCCCAGCTAACTGATGGACAGTTGATTAACCAAATGTAACTCTTTGAGAGTGTAAAAATGAAAAAACTAAAAGGAATCTTTAGTTTTGGCGTCTGTGGGGCTAAAATGTCATCAAATGGTGGTCCGTGGCTCAAATGCTGAATAAATAGTGGGCCCTGGTGTCAAAGAGGTTGAAAACCACTGTACTACTACGCTTTTTTTACCTCAATCCGGACCTGTTTCGCCTCTTTATGAGATTAGTTTTGATCATTGAATAAACGTTGTCACACGGATACCCCACCCTCTGCTCTAGAAAAGACCAGACACAGATCCATGAATCTCCTCTCTGCTGTCACTCTTTCAACCAGAGACATCTTTCATCCAGAAAAAAAATCATAAAAGACAATTCCGTATTGTCCCATATTGTCAAGACATAAAAAGGACCCCCTGCTTTTTGAAGGACGCCTCTTTTTTTGAGAGGACGTTTGGGGATGAGCGGATCAGTGTGTTGTAGCTGTTATTGATCCGTGCCAGTGCTTGTGTCTCTCAATGGGCAAACACAAAAGGCTTGGAGATTTGTTCCGTCCCACTGCAGCCAGAGCCCACACAGTGTACCTCTGTATTTGGCTATTACTCCTATAGATGTGTTTTGTCTCCTTATTGATTTTTTTCTCACCGCCCGCCAGAAGAAAGGCTCAAAATGCCTTTCAAAAAGGATAGAGGATTAACAATTATTATGGTCAACGTTGCTGCGTAATCCTCGGCCAGAAAGCCTTGGGCTTGGAAAAAAAAAAAGAATACGATGCTGTCTAACCATAATGATTGTTTCAGGCTGGAGAAGAGAGGCCGGTTTGAAAGTACTTCAAAATAGTTTTCTATTACGCTGGACTGAAAACATTACACGTTGGTGGTGAGCTGTGAAACAGGGTCAAGGCAGGCTGTTAAAAGCTGTCCCTGCACTGTCCCTTTCTGTGCTCATAAAGAATTGTTCTCGTTTCAGAATACTGTGTCTATTGTTGAGGGGCAAAACGTGAATGAAATACTCACACTAGTGTAGAGTCACGTTGGTGTTTTGTCTACCAAGTTGTCACGCGTAGGAGGTGTGAAAGCGAGTGAAACATCACACCATTGTTGTCAAAAACACAATGTGTTTTTTTTTTTTTGGTGAATTTCTCTCCTTTTCCCCAAAAGCCTGAGACGTGTTGGTTTGATTATTTTAAAGGAGGAATACCATGGATTCCTAAAATTGGTTTAATACTTAATATCATATTGTACATGTCCCTCAAGCTTATGTCTAATGGTTTGAGACTCAATCAGCACTGATATAACCAGTCCTTGTCATTTCTTTATGGACAGTTTAGCTGCAGTAACACAATGTCCTAAGGGTGGTGGGGATGCTAATATGGAGAATATTTTATAGTAGATTCATTATAATGCTAATGATTGATAAATCAGACTTGTTTAAATTCCATGTCAACATGGAAAATCAACAATGGTGGACATTATAAACAAAGACAAAATTCTAATTTGTAATCTGAAGACTGAAGGAAAGGAGGAATTATAGAAAGCAGGGTGCGTTGATGACATCATTATGAGGCCAAAACCTATAGATAAAACTAGTATCTAGTAGATAATTTGTGGGGAGAGAAAACATGCAAGGGCCAGAATTCATGTTATTTCTCCTTTAAAGGGGAATTGCACCCATTTTCAAAAATTTCCTGAGAGGATACAAATGTGAACCAAATGGACCATTTGGTTCCATTTGTACCCTCTCAGGAAAAAGGCGTCTGAAAGAAAAATCATTAACATGGTGAATCTTGATGATGTCATCAAGATGCGTTTCACCATGTTAATGATTTTCTTCAGGCCTCCATTTCTAGGAAACACAGAATAGGGAAACCTTTTTATCATGTCCACACACAACATCTCTAAGTTATATTAATGACATGTTAAAATGTTGAAAATGGGTGGACTTCCCCTTTAATCAAGTGCATAAGGCAGGTATTTCACTTTTTATGTCAGATGCAAGGCTGAAATGCCAATGACAAGTCCTATAATTGGAAAAAACATGAATAAGAAAACAGAAAATTAAACAGAGACTGGGAGAAAGAGAGTCTGACTCTGAATACTGCTCTAGAAATACAACATTCCATACAACGACAGATAAATCAGTGAGGGACTGATTGGGGCCACGCAATGTCATATCATTACCCGTCCAATCTGGACTAGAATATCACTGTTTTTTCTCCTCCAAATCCTTTTCACCCCTGAGGATTACTAAATTGTTGTAATCTTGGTCAAATCATGTGCTTTGCAATCGTGACCTGTCCTTAGGATTATGTGTTGCGTTACCTTGTGTGACACCATAAACTGTGTACAGCTAAAGTAAAGTGGGTATTTTTCACACTGGCATACAGCACTTAGTGGCAGTGCAGGTTTAATACTTTTTTGGGTGACATTTGGAAATAGGCGTTAATGGTCGTGGCCTACATGGGAAGTTGCATCATGAATCTGGGAAGGTAGTTGCAAGATTTATAGGCATAATACAGCATCATAAAGTGTAAGACTGGTGTGTACACACACACACACACACGCACGCACACACACACACACACACACACACACACATGCACGCACACGCACGCACGCACACAATCTGGCCCACGCTTTCAGTGTGGCAAAGCTAGTAAGATTCATAGAACGTAATGATGTTGTGTACAGGCAAGTGTGTGTGTGTGTGTGTGTGTGTGTGTGTGTGTGTGTGTGTGTGTGTGTGTGTGTGTGTGTGTGTGTGTGTGTGTGTGTGTGTGTGTGTGTGTGTGTGTGTGTGTGTGTGTGTTTGGTAGGCAGAGGTGAATTAAATTAGAGTTCAAATTATAAGCCTTCCCACTTAGAGATGGTAACCTAAAGCTGTTGTCTCGTTCTCTCACTTTGTTTGACATGAAATAGCTTGATTTTTGACACCAGTAATTTTAATCAAAATGAAGATGGAACACCCCTGGCATGGAAATACATATATTTTAATTTATTGCCTTCGGTTTAATGTTCTTTGTAAATCATGCCGTCAGTTTTTTTTCCCCCTGGACTGGTCATTCTTTTGGCCTGTTCTGTCTTTTAAAAGCATCCAATCAATCCATTTTATCTGTGCTGTTGAATTTATCTGTCCCAGGCTTTACTATTGAATAAATAGTAAACCTGTCAGTCAATATGGAAGTGTTGTTTGACTGAGTGCTGACAAAAACAATGTGTATGTGTGTGTGTGTGTGTGTGTGTGTGTGTGTGTGTGTGTGTGTGTGTGTGTGTGTGTGTGTGTGTGTGTGTGTGTGCGTGCGTGCGTGCGTGCGCGCCATGCATTTATAAACGTAGATCATTTTCTAAAACTCTATGAGGAAAATGAATGAGGATTCCATTTCTGGAACACGGTCGACGTCATGAAAGGGGCGGGACTGCTCAGCTCTTAAGGTTTTGTTTTTTAGCTTGAATGAAAATAGGACCTTTTTCCTTGTGAATTGTGCACAGATTTTGTGCCGATATGATACTGTCACATTGACAGCAGTACAGGCAAACTGCTGTCTTAAACCAATGTCTTTATTCAAGACCTTTCTTTCCGTTTGTTCAGTCAAGCTGTCAAGCAACGGAGTAGAGTCAACACAGTGACACAGACAAACAAATAGTAGTCCAACTCTCCAGTACCACTGGCATCACTTTGCCACATGAACAGGAAAAACACTGCAGCGGCTTTTTAAAAATTGCTATCAGTGGCAAATTATTAACATCTTGATGACAATATTCCTAGAATAATTCAGGACTTCAATTCAAATATAGCAAAAAAAAAAAAAAAAAAGTTGATCCACAATTTCAAAACACGTTGCAGTAATGCGACATGTTTTTTTTTTAGATTGTAGATCAGCTATTTTTGATACTAAAGTAAAAACTAAACCAAATGGACCTGTTACGGTTTTTTACACTCACACAGTTGAAATATTCATCACCTGAAATAGCCCCAAGTCTTCACAACTATAGAGAATGCAGAAGATTAATCAAATGCTGAAAAAAGGTTGAATACCACTGTATTAGGGGACTACAAAGCATTAGGACATTTTGAGCACTGCAATGTGGTTCCTGCCCCAGTCACAAAATCTTAGAAATGAGGGACTGTCACACGCAAGGAGGGACATCTGGTGAGCCTGTCCAACCCCTACTTCCCTCAGCCATGGTTCAAACACGTCTCAAACACGTCTCCTGCCCTGACTGTCTCTCACTGGTCTGAATTTGACCACACCTCGTGGCCTGACCGTCTCTCTCTCAGCTCCAACCCCTCGGCTCTGACAGGAAAGGATCGAGGAGCAGACAGAGTCTCCCACAGGGAGCCAACTGTTGAGGAGAGGAACTGACCCAATTCTACTGGGTCTACCACCTGTCTATTAGGGCCATGCACCCATGATTAGCATTAGCACCGGCCAGCAGCATAATCATCAGATTAGCCATTAGTCATTTTGCTGCCTAGTCATTGTGTTTCACTCAAGTGACTCAACAACAAACATCCCTGATTCCCTGAACCAACAACTACCAGTAGCTTAGCAAGACCTCATCACACACTAGAGCTGCAACTGACGATTATTTTCATAATCATAAGGTTTCATAACATTTTAACTAAAAAAAAATGCATTTGATTATCTGCTGATTAGGCTGATATTAAAACAGATTTTAAAATTAATTAAAGCAACTCATGGTGGCCTATTCTGACTGCATACATTTGATTAAAGAATAGCTACACCTGTGTCAGTCTAAAAGGCTAAAACAGTACTCTTCTGAAATTAATTAGGTAATTTAAAAATACATATTCAGGGAGTGAATATTCAAGGAGTGATCCAATAATCATTGCTACAGTATGTGTCATATTTAGGGTGAAGGTTAGAGGGGTCTCACTCAACGCTGGAAAAAACTATGGTTAAGTGGGAAACACCAATGATAACTCCAGTGATTTTTTGCCAATCCGATTAATTGATGACTAAATAAGTTGACAACCAATTACCGGTAGACTATCGATTTGAATTACGGCTCATCGATTAATTGTTGCAGCCCTATCAGTCACACGCCCTCAGTAACTCAACATCTTGCGTATATAGTATATATGCAATTATTTGGAAACCATTCATTAACATTTCATTATTCTGTCCACCGACGGCTTTCTAACCGAGACTGTGTGTTCATCGATGCACAAGATTATCGGATCGGTCACTCGGCACAGGAAATCACTCGCTTAGCAGGTCACTCGGCCATGCCTGGTGCACCGCCATGCCTCACCGCGTGTATCTATGTGTGTGTGTGTGTGTGGGGTGTGTGTGTGTGTGTGGGGGTGTGTGTGTGTGTGTGTGTGTGTGGGGGGGGGGGGGGGGGGGGGGGGGGGGGGGTGGTCTCAGGGCGGATGTAATATGTCCCATTTGGGGGGGACATGTTGGAGGGGCAAGAGAAAATGGTATGGGTGCGGCTTCATTGCCAGTGTCGCTTACCATTTTCAGTTACAGGACATTTAGTAAAGTGAGTGCATCAATGATAACATCAGTTGTTGTTGAAGATGCAACAGACACGCAACGCAGCATGCATAAAGCTAAAGGTCTGACTCAGAGAATTTTATGTTTTTAATGATGAAATGCTGTTGTAAATGCTGTTGTAACTACAAACTACAAAAAATGTAACAATACAAAATTGTAGTTAGTAGCATTAGTAGTGTTTCACATTTTAAATGTAAGCACTTTAATTTGAAATATCTTGGGTTGTTTTGCATGGCATTGTGTTTGGGGGTGCAGACTGGGTATTCAGGGGGCATTGCCCCCCATGCCTATGCCTACGTACATCCGCCCCTGGTGTGTGTGTGTTTGTGTGTGTGTGTGTGTGTGTGTGTGTGTGTGTGTGTGTGTGTTGTGTGTGTGTTGTGTGTGTGTGTGTGTGTGGTGTGTGTGTGTGTGTGTGTGTTTCTGTGTGTGTTTGGCTATGTGTGTGTTCGTGGTCGGGGGGGACAAGTTCATTTTTTCCCCATTGTTTTCTTTATAATGTATTGTATGCCACAGGGATACGAAACCACATCCAAAAGCTCATTAGATGAACCCTGAGTGCCTTCATTTTAGCGAGACGGCGGGGGTCCCTGTGGGGACCAGCTAGCTCATAATGCACACAGGAGTTCATTACCATATCATTCCATGTCCTGAGTGAGCCCAGCAATAACAAAGAACTACTTTACAAAAATAGAGAGACATAAGATAAAAAAGGTCATCCTGTAAAATAAATGACACCTCGAGTTTCAAGTATCAGTAACCATTATGTCCTTAATTGCGAGTCCATGTTTACAAAATATCCTTCGTCTGAATTAGCGCCACTTAATTAAGAAGTCTACACCGTTTTGGTTGCGAAAATCCAGCCTGGAAATGGAGAAATCTTTTGGGGTTTTGGGTCTTTGGGGTGAAAATGTCATTAAATGTGTTCCGTGGCTCACATGCTGAATAAACGGTGGTCCCTGGTATCAAAAATTGTGGAAAAGCCACTGCACCAGAGGAAGAGATGCAATGAAAGGGGAAGAGCAGTTGTTGCTGCTGCTGACGAAAAACGAGAGAGAGATAAAGACAGAAAGAGAGGCGGAATTCTCAGTCCTTAATACTGTACTTTGCCAAAACACGACGATTTGTAGATTTCATTCTTTGATCCATCTATTAGTCCGAGCGCATCGTCTGATGAAGATCCCGTTGTTGACTTTCATTTGGTACAGAATGGGCGCGGCCATTCGGATTTTTTGTCCCATTCACACCCATTCAATGCAATGCATTCAAAAGCCCTTCCTGAGAATCTCCCTCGGAATGTCGTGTGCGGCGGGTAAATCTACTAGGGCTAAACTAAACGTCACTTCCTGACTTTTGACCCGGAACTTTTTGCTCAGATCACGAGAGGACAGGTCAAGTCAAGATACCAGAAACACCATGATGTCATTGCACATCCTGTTTAGGAGATCCGGCGCTTCAAAATAAAAGTTTTTAACCGAATGCACTGGCTTGAGCCATGGCATTAGGCAGAAAAGAGCGAACACGACGATCGCACGCTTTGAGTTAAGCATCACACATTTTTTTAATGAACCTCTCCGTCCGGTTGGTTCTAATGTGTCTGTAATGTGCTGGGCAGCAGCAGCACAGAGCCCAGGGCCCTGAGAGGGCTATCAGTCAGGACTCAGCACACTGCGGAGGAAACTGTCACTACCAGGCTGCACACCATAAACCAAGACACTGCTGCTGCTGCTGCTGCTGCTGCTGCTGCTGCTGCTGCTGCCCCCCACCCACACTGTAGCCCCTCTCTCACCCAGCAAAACCCAGAGAAGAAGGGAAGAGGAATAAATCAGGGGTTGACACTAAGGTCTCCGAGGCAAAAAAGTCAAATTCTACTTGCCCTCAGGTCATGGTCACTTGCCCCCCAAAATGTTTTGTTTAAGTCAGGATCAGCTACAGTAAATATTCAACTTGTAAATCAGTGGTTCCCCCAGTGGTCCGTGAACCCAGCAAAATGATAGTTTAGAACAGGGGTTTTCAACAGGTGGTCCGTGGACCACCAGTGGTCCTTGAGAGGGTTCCAGGTGGTCCCCAGCTAAGTTGTTTAACCAGATGTAACTCTTGAGAGTGTAAAAATGATTCATCATTTTTACACTCTCAAGAGTTAAAATACTCATCATGTGAATTAGTCCTAATTAGTCCCAATCTACACAACTAGTCGCACACTTGCCCGTTCGGGCAACCAGGTACAGTCTTCACTTGCCCGACCATTTTTTTTTACTTGCACCGGGCAAGCGGGCAAGTGTTAGTGTCAACCCCTGATAAATGCATTTCTTGCATTAGCAGTAATGAGGTTTATCGATGTAGAACAGTGGGTTTTCAACCATTTTGATACCAGGGAGGGCCCACTAGTTATTCGGCATTTGAGGCATGCACGGACCACCTTTCGACGACATTTTCATTTTCTCCCCCACAGACCCCCAAAACTAAAAGATTTCTTTTGTTTTCGTCCACGATTCCAGGCTGAATTTCACAAACAAAACATACAGTAGATCAAAATGACCATTAATCTCCTAACATTTTCTAATTGTGTAGACTTATTCTGTGTAGTTGTGGTAATTCTCACGCATTGCAAACACACACACACAACACACACACACACACACACACGCACGCACGCACACACACACACGCACGCACACACACGCATAGACAGAAGGATGGACAGGCTAGGAGCAAAAATATAATATCCTGTTTCCGTGCCATCTAGAGACAATAACGGTGTCCCTGCTGTCCAATTCTTTTCAATCAGTATCAAGTTACTATGGGAATAGTTTGTGAAGGAAACCGCACACAATCGTATAGTGGTGTTCCTGCGGATGAAGCTGCAATATACAGGCTGGCCACTGGAGTGCTTGTCATGTCACAGTGTAGTAACCGTGTCATTTAGCCATCAAAATGTTTGAAAACCAAAACCACTGGCCTAGAGGCTTGGTGGACCATGGACTAAAATCACAGACAAAAAGAGGAAAATGGTTCGCACACCGTATAGTAGCTCCCAGGAAACTTTATTTGGAGGAGTAGAGACACAACGTTTCGACCCTACATGGGTCTTCGTCAGGTATACCTGACGAAGACGGTGTGCGAACCATTTTCCTCTTTTTGTATGTTCGACTTTTTTTAGTTCAGCACCTGTGAAATTTATTAGAGATGTGCGTACTCCACCTCTGTTTCAGTTTCTAAAATCACAGACATACTGTACCATCCAGACCTGCCAGGCATCCCTTTGCTCTGATCCACACCCATAAATTTTCTCCTAAACTATATCCAAGCTATAACTACCGGTAGAAACCTGAAGAAAGCACATACGACGTGATATACTCAGTGTAGGGATGAATAGACAGTTGTTTTATTGAAATTTATGCTGATTATTAATTTGCCCGCTCCCCACTGAACAGAAATTTTACACGTTGCAAACAGTTTCATTTCAAGCCAATAATTAATATATGGCAGAGAATGACATTCCTCAGACCTTCCATCGGACAAATTTCAGTTCATGATTACTTACAAAACTACATTCCCATTCACCAAGGGTTTTCAACCTTTTTCATCCCAGGTCCAGGGACCACCATTTGTTTAGCATTTGAGCTACGGACCACCATTTGATTACATTTCCACACCAAAGACCTAAAATTAAAGAATTCTTTTGGTTTTGGCCACAATTCCAGGCAGTATTTTGCCAACAAAACAGTGTAAACTTCTTAATTCAGATGAATATTTTAACTCTTGAGAGTGTAAAAATGAAACCAAATGGACCCATAAGGGTCCATTTGGTTTCATTTTTACATTCTCAAGAGTTACATCTGGTTAACACCCAACTCGGCATCCACACCCAAGAGTTACATCTGGTTAACACCCAACTCGGCATCCACACCCAACTCGCACTCAGGACTCATTTGTAACTCACTCGGACGTGTTCACTGTCAGCGTTAAATGAGCAATACTGAAGCCTTTAGCGTGTGTACATACATACAGCCATCCAGGCCAGCCAGCCAGTCTCTGCTCTGGATGGCTTGGCCCTTCTTCAGGCTCTAACGGCTCCCCAATAATGTGAGAGTACATTTGCTCTGATGGTTCAGTGCTGACTGGCTAGATGTCGTATAGCGGTAGGGAGGGAATCTGCAATAGCATAGCAGCATTCCCAGGTGTGCTGATTTCTGTTTTCTCCACCCTGCTGCTTTATTGATTCATTAGTGACACTGATTGTCTGCGCGAGAGAGAGAGAGAGAGAGAGAGAGAGAGAGAGAGAGAGAGAGAGAGAGAGAGAGAGAGAGAGAGAGAGCAGGGAGGATCTAGGCATGGGCATTGGGGGGCGGGGGGGTGCCCCCCTAAATGCCAGACATGATGGCATGCAAAATAACCCAAGATACTTCAAATTAAAGTGCTTATATTAAAAATTATTTGAAACACGACTACTGCTACTAACTAACTACAGTTCTGTCACCACTAAACCAACAGCATTTCATCATTGAAAACAGAAAACTCTGAGTCAGACCTTTAGCTTTATGCATGCTGAGCGTCTGTTGCAACTTCAACAACAGCTGATGCGATTATTGATGCTTACTTGCCTAATAAACCGAAAATGGTATGGGGGCAATGAAGCCGCCCCCATACCTTTTTCTCCTGCCCCCCACAATTGGGACATGTTACATCCACCCCTGAGAGAGAGAGAGAGAGAGAGAGAGAGAGAGAGAGAGAGAGAGAGAGAGAGAGAGAGAGAGAAGAGAAAGAGAGAATGAGAGAGAGGAGGATGGAAAAAATACTAGGGAGAAAGTCTAATCCTGTAGTACTTTGTTAAGAGACTTGAAATGAAGTAGACACTGGCTGCAGTCATTCGAGAGAGAGAGCCGTTGGAAGGGGAGAGAAAGAGAGAGATTTAAAAGAGAAAGATAAGCTGAGAGAGAGGAGGAGAATAGGAAGAGAGGAGGGAGGAGGCAACAACAGAGAGAAAGGCTGAGGCAGAAAGCAGCACTCTGGAGAGGAAGAGGAGAAGAGTGATGCCAGTCAGTGCATCCTATCCTTGTTGTGCTGCAGGGGAGGGGGGGGGAGGGGGAGGGAGAGGGGGGCAGGGTGTGTGACACAGAATGATGTCCCCCCCTGGTGGGCGTGCAGGGCAACTGCAAAAAAGGACCCCACCGATCAATAGCAGCCATTCACACTTTGAAGTATGTATTCGCCACCCGCTTTAAAACAGACCACAGACCTCTCCAGGGCGAAACAGAGAAACTCCTTCAGTAGCAAAAAAAAGTGTGGGTGAGGATTTACGTTGTCCTACCAATTCATCCCTGGGTCTGCGTTATATGGGGGGTGTCTGCATTGGAATTCAAATGTTTCTTTGTTTGTTGGCATTGCAAATCATTTTCAATCAATCAAAATGTCTCTTATTATGGCTTATTGCACTGGTTTTCAACCAGTGGTCCTTGAGATAGTTCCAGGCGGTCCCCAGCTAAATTGGTTAACCAGATGAAAAGTTGGTTAACCAGATGTAACTCTTGAGAGCCTAAAAATGAAAGCAAATTGGTTAACCAGATGATAAGTTGGTTAACCAGATGTAACTCTTGAGAGCGTAAACATGAAACCAAATGTTTACGCTCTCAAGAGTTAAAATGTCCATCATGTGAATTAGGCCAAGTCTACACAACTAGAGAATGTAGAAGATTAATGGTCATTTTGATCTGTATGTTTGACTGTTTTGTTTCCCAACTCCAGTCTGGAATTGTGAAGAAAAGCAAAAGAAATATTTAGTTTTGGGGTCTGGGGGGCTAAAATGTCATCAAATGGTGGTACTCTGTGGCTCAAATGCTGAGAAAATAGTGGGCCCTGGTATCAAAAAGGTTGAAAACCCATGGCTTATTATTGGAGGTGAGAAGAACTATGGACAATGAGATGAGACACGGTGTTTTTTGTCGAATGCATCAGAAATAAATTGGCCTACATCACGTTGGCCGTTGCAGTTCTGTATCACTGCGTCCTGCTAAAATAAGTGATGACATGTTTTAAAAAAGCCTCAAGGTATAAAGCTACTAAAGGTCTTTCTTAGCCTGACTTCAGTCTGAATTGTCATTCCGTTTCACTTCATTATTCAGACTGAAGTTCCTCTCTACTACAGCAGTTTCTGGGATGGGCGTGTTCAAAGCAGCAGTCTTCACTGTGATTGGTTCATACCAACCCATATCAATATTGGGAAAGCAGACGACGTTGTTGTCATTATTATGCTAATGCGTTAGCATTAGCATAATAATGGCGCTGCTAACTAAACAAACAGCCGACGAGCGTTACTAGCATGTGAACAAAAGCAGTAAAATATGTCGGATGATGATGTTTATAAAACCTAAAGCCTGACTCTTCTTTAAAGAATAATAAAGTGAAACAAAGTGAGTGACAGGGCTGTTGGCCAATCAGGTGCTTGGCATGGATTTCCAACCGACAAACGGCCCCAAAGGCGACGAGGCCAGTCCTTGAATCACAAAGAAAAAATAAGGTAGTATTTTTAAGGTGCTGATTCAGGGCTGAGCCAGGCTAGGTCTTTCTCAGCATGAGGATGGAAATAGCTGAGCAGAAACGCGCGCACACACACACACACACACACACACACACACACACACACACACACACACACACACACACACACACACACACACACACACACACACACACACGCACACACACACACAGGATCTATCCATCTACTATTTTATACCTGACATTTTGACGTAGAATTATTCGAAAGCTTTGCCAAGGGATACCTATTAGTGTACTAAGGCAGTACAATAACTCAGGCTTTCTTTGAAAATAACAATGTAACTGAACTAACTAACTGTCTATTATTCTCTCCAAGATAACAGCATAGTCTGCACTCGTCGGCACACTTGAAAAGCATACGGTACCAAATCCATTAATGGGGCAGACTTTAAAACCATGTCCCTTGCTCCTAGTCTAATGGTTTTCAACCAGTGGTCACCCAGCTAATTGATGGACAGTTGCTAACCAAATGGACCCATATAGATCTATAACTCTTGAGATTGTAAAATGAAATCATTTTACACTCTCAAGAGGTAAATTACATTTAAAAATCCAAATTACTTGTGTTATTACTTGTGTTAGTTTTGTGTCCGAGAGACTCAACTCAGCATCAAATGGGTGGTCCTCCGTGGCTAAAATGCAGAATAAATAGTGGGCCCTGGTACGAAAAATGGTTGAAAACCACTGGTCTAGTCTAAACAGTTGTTGTTGTAGTGCTGGTAGCGTTTGGGGGAGTGCCATATGATTAGGGGTGTGCTGAAATATCGTTATCGTGATGATATCGTGTACTTCCTCTCGCAATATATATCGTATATTCCTCAAAAAACGGGTTGCAGAACTAAAATGTTAATTGACTTCTATAGCTGCTTCATTCCTCAAAAAACACACACAAGATAAAAACAAAAAGCCTGGTATGAGAATCAGTTGAGACAAATAAAAGCTAAGATTAATACCTGAGCATATACATGAGTAAGTTCTGATTTTTACCTTTTAGTTTTTTATTCATTCAATTATTGTTTTTGTTTTCCAGCTGCAGTTACAGTATCATGATATATTGTTGATGAATTTCATGCAATATATTGATATATCGCAAATATTGCAATACATCAAATATGGCATATTCTTTATCGAAGGCCTAATATCGCCACCTATATGGTATGGTGAGGTACCAATATCGTCCCAGCCCTACATACGATAGGTAGTGAGCACGGAGGAGTACACTTGCCCTTCAGCAGAGCAACAGCATTTTAACAACTTGCAGAGCCTTAATACCATTAGTGGGGAAAACAGGTTTGTTTATATAATCATCTCATTTAGTCACGATAGCTATGATTAGCCTGCGTGTGCACTGTGCATGCATGTGTGTGTGTGTGTGTGTGTGTGTGTGTGTGTGTGTGTGTGTGGTGTGTGTGTGTGTGTGTGTGTGTGTGTGTGTGTGTGTGTGTGTGTCTGTCTGTGTGTGCGTGTGTGTGGCCGTGTGCATACCTGTGTCAGGGCCGGGTTCACTCTCCCATGATGATTAGCCTGTTCATTAAGCCAGTCTCTCTAAACGCCTTGATCTGGGAGGCTGTGCAGCAGCAGCTTTGGGAGACAAGAGGGAGATAAGAGAGTGGGGATTAGCCAGTGTAAATAAACAGGCAGAGCGATAGGACACTTAACCTCTAGACCACAGGTTTACCAAGGTGGAGGCCATGCATGGCTTTCACTACGTCCTCCTCAGGACATGTCCTGGAGTACCCTCCGGTGTAGATCTTCTTCTAACAAAAGCTTAATAGGTAATAGAGGCTAAAAGAGGCGACGAATAATTTGTTTTCGACAACAAACACGGGCGGATTGGCACATATTTTCCCACCGGGACAATTTTGCCTTTGCCAGGCCACCCTGGGGGTGGTAGCTGGTTAACCAGATGTAACTCTTTGAGAGCGTAAAAATGAAACCAAATGGACCCTTGCGGGTCCATTTGGTTTCATTTTTACACCCTCAAGAGTTAAAATATTCATGTGAATTAGCCCAACTTAGTCTACACAACTAGAGAATGTCATTTTGATCTGTATGTTCCAGGCGAGCATCTAGCATCTAGCATAATATTATTCTAGTGCATTTTGGAAGCGCCAGTAGTGCATTTTGGATCTTGTCCAGGCCACTAGGTGGCGCAGGCCACCGGGAAAACTCCCTGTACTCCAGATGGCCAATCCGCCCCTGACAACAAACATCTGGACCTTCGTCTGCAGGACGAAGAAACTGTCCATCCGGCAGGGAAACGGCAGCAGCATCAATGTAGAAGCTGTAATGGATTTTTAGAATGTCAAAATAAGTTGTCTGTATTTAAGCGTCATCACAGCCCATTCTGACTGCAGCTGTCAATGTCGACACCTGACATGACCATGCTTACTGTCACTAAAATATACTCTTCCCTATTTAGGGGACAGCTTCTGTAAAGCAATCCTTATATGAACATTCGGTCTGTGAAAGCTAGACTATAAGAACTATCTTGGAAGCAGCGGATTCAACCGTTGAGTCGATAAGATCGCAGTTAGTCGATAAGATCGCAGTTATTACCGCAACCCTAATCCTAAATGCCCAACGCTCAACCTAACCTCACAGACCGTCTGCTCTGTGAGGTGGTTGAGCGTCGGGGATTTAGGCTTAGGGTTACGGTTGGAGGGGGCTAGGGTTTTGCTACAAACATACCTTAACCCTTCTCTAACCCTAACTCTAAACCTAACCGCAAGCAGATGCATTATCAACTGAAGGAATCCATGATATCTACAGACTGCAAGATGGGTCGGCAGAGCATGACGATACTGAGACGAAATTGTCCTGCTGACGGAAACTAATAACTGCGACCTTATCGACTGATAACGGTCGAATCGGGTACTTGGAAGAGGGTTAGGGAGGCTTGCGCTAGGCCGGGGGTCAGCAACCTGCGGCTCCAAAACACAGCCCTAGTGGCTCAGTGGCTGTAGCATTATTACATACACACACTGGGGTGATCCACACCAAAATATTATAAACGTTTCAGTCACCCAAAACACGTTGTGCTGTCTGACAGTTGCCAGTTAAAGTAGCACTTGTTGGCCATGTCAAAAAAAGCCCAGCAGTTATCAGAGGTGGAGCTTTCAATCTGAACCACCCATTTTCAAAGTTTTACTCAGTTTACTATGTCATTAATATACCTTAGAGGTGTTGTGTGGACTAGGAATGGAGTTCTGTAAAACTCCTTCATTTTTTTTTAGAAACTCCATTTCTGAACAAAGGTTGTGTTTCACCATGTTAATGATTTTTCTTTGAGGACCTTTTTTCTGAGAGTGTGCAAATGGAACCAAATGGACCCGCCAGGGTCCATTTGGTTCGCATTTGCACACTCTCAGGAAAAAATAATAATAAAATGCGTTTCCAGACAGATTTTGAATTTAATTTTTGGTCGAAAATGGCTCTTTCAACATCTTGGGTTGCCGACCCCTGCACTAGGCAAACTCCCTGAGTATTGTGTTCTGGGCACAAGCTCTTGTAATGAAATGGACATTGATTCAACTCAATCCAATTTTTAATGTATTTCTTTATGTATTTCTTGTGTACGTTTTTAAGAAATCTAGAACAAAGCCACATAGAAGGTAAAGGGGCAAAAATATAGCTATATATCTATTTTGATTTTTGGCTAAAAAGTTGCGTCTATTACCTTTATCTAATAAATCCAAGTTGTTTGCATTACGAGCCTCTGCTTTGATATAGTGACAAACACTCACAATAAAAAGTGCATTAACAAGGGCTTTTAATTTCTTGCATATCAACTGTATCAGCATTTTTCCCTTATGTTCTGGCATCGCGCACAGATAGTCGGCAACCTGTCAGAATTTCAGCATGCTGGTTAGGACTGTAATTGTTTACCAGTGTGTCTGATGCACATCCGTTTCTGCCCTAATCAGGGAAAAAAGGAAGGGAGAGGTGAATTCCCCCTGATTCCCCTTTCAGTGAGCGTCAGGGCCGGATCTAGGCATGGGCATGTGGGGGGCATGGTGTACATGGTGGCATGCAAACAGCCCAAATTTCAAAGATATTTCAAAGTAAAGTGCTATGAAACACTACTACTGCACCACTAAACCACCACGAGACCAACAGCATTTCATCATTGAAAACAGAAAACTCTCTGAGTCAGACCTTTAGCTTTATGCATGCTGCGTGTCTGTTGCAACTTCAACAACAACTGATGTTATTATTGATGCTTTACTTGCCTAATATAAGTCCTGTACATACAAGATATAAATCCTGTATGTCACAGAACCTTAGAATTTAAATGATGGCGCTTCCGCGCCACGAGCGATGAAGATGCCCTCATGCCATTTCCGTCTGCCCGACCCCCCCCACCCAAACTGGGAATTGTTACATCCAGGCCTGGTGAATGTGCCAAAACAAAATGAAAAGGGGAAAAAGCCGCTTCTGATTAACTGAACATGCAAAGGATGAAGAGAGAGTACTTTGTGGAGTTGGGTTACTTAGCAGTCAAATAATAAAAGCACATTGGGGCTGCCCTGTGGCTCGGCCAGTTAGCATGCATCAGGTCTCTACAGCACACAGCACTGACCTAAAAATGCTCTGTTTATTCATTTATTATTATTTATTTCTCTTTTCAGTACGTTCAAAAAATCATCAGTCATTGTGTGTGTGCAGCCTAGTGTCAAAGAGAAAAAAGCCAGCCAGGAAGAGGAGCTGAGAGCTGCTGCGGTACAATTTAACCCCATGGCGACATAATCTAAGGCTAATCCTTGAATAATAATTTAGGTGACCTCGTTTTTTCCGGAAGTTGCCAATGGAAACTATGGAAATTCAAAATTGAACAAAAATGGTACAAAATGTGCATATACTGTGAGTCATTGTAAAAGGACCAAATATACAATACTAACGTTATGGTCCATTGGTTTTCAACCAGTGGTCCGGGGACCGCCAGTGGTCCTTGAGAGAGTTCCAGGTGGTCCCCAACTAAGTGATGGACAGTTGGTTAACCAGATCTAACTGTGAGAGCGTAAAAATGAAACCAAATGGACCTTTGCAGGTCTAGTTGGTTTCATTTTACACTTGGTTTCATTTTACACTCTGAAAGAGTTAAAATATTCATCATCTGAATTATTCCAAGTCTACACAACTAAAGAATGTAGAAGAATGGTCATTTTGATCTGTATGTTTGCCTGTTTTGTTTCCCAAATCCAGCCTGGAATTGAGGCAAAAGCAAAATAAATCTTTAGTTTTGGGGTCGATGGGGCTAAAATGTCCTCATATGGTGGTCCATGGCTCAGATTCTGAATAAATGGTGGGCCCTGGTATCAAAAAGGTTGAAAAACACTGGTATAGTGAATAAGGTTAATTACTGTGTATTATCACATTAAAACAATATGTATTGAAAGCTCCCCTCTTTTCTGAAAAAGGTTAGAGAGGTCAGGTCAAATAACAACTCAAACACAACGATGCATATACTGTACAGCCACTGTAAAAAACAAACATGTAAAATCATGCACCAACCACAAATAAAACGACGTAATGAGGTTATCAAAGAGCACTAGCAGACAAGTCGAGGCACAGCGCCATTATTATGCCAGTTTGTAGGCTTGCCGCAACCATAAATATGGAAAGTTGTCATCCGCAGAGAGAACACAACAACATAGTTAAGCGTTAGCTCATGTAATTTGTGGCTCCGGGGCTCCGGCGAGAGGAAACAAAAAGACAAAAAAGCGAACAAGCATGCATGGTGAGTGACAATTCCAGAACCATGGACAGTTCCTCGGTCCCTAACAAATTATCCTAATGCCTTTTGACAGTGTTCAATTACCAACTAAAATGCGACAGACCCACGTTTATGTTTTATTTATTCCTTTCACTCCTCATTAGTAGAGCTGAAGGTGATGATTGTGACCTGCATAAAAGTGGCCGAGAAACGGAGCCATTCCTTTAATTTCGGCCTGTTATGCTCTCTGAATGAAGCAGCCGTCTATCTCTCCCAGGAAGAAGAATGAAAACAAGACCTGCTCTAATTGTACCTTGGCTGCATTTAGCTTGCATTTCTAAACTTTTAATCTAATTGGCAGTGTCTTTTTTTGCGGTTTGTTAATATCCAGCACAAATGGAGCAGACGACCGACAAACTACAAACGATAATAAAATCAACTCAAAGGCACCGCTAGCTGCACACTGACCAATTTTTTTTTTAATATTTCTGAATCTGTACGGTATTTAACATTTGTATTTGTTGGGGTACTGGTCAAGCTGGAATGGATAGAGAGAGAGAGAGACAGAGAAAGACAGAGACAGAGAGTGTGTGTGTGTGTGTGTGTGTGTGTGTGTGTGTGTGTGTGTGTGTGTGTGTGTGTGTGTGTGTGTGTGTGTGTGTGTGTGTGTGTGTGTGTGTGTGTGTGTGTGTGTGTGTGTGTGTGTGTGTGTGTGTAATGCATTCATTATGAGGTGGAGTCATAATCAATTGCTGTATCATGTAAATAATGTGTGGGTGGGATGAATGATGATGTTTTTCTTTTCATTGCTTCATTTTATGAGCTTATGGAATGGATTATTGTTCACTGTAGATCTGTTTATATATACACACATATATATTATATAATGCAGATCTTCCATAGTCTTGTGCTACATGAATTATATTGACTTGTCAAAGTAATAATGTTAAGTTGACTCAGGCTATGCAGACGGTGGTTATATGCAGAATCTCGTCTCTTGTAATGAGTCTATTGAAGGACAACTTTGTTTTTCCAACTTAGGTTCATGTTTTAGGTTGTTATTGAGAGCGTAAACATGAAACCAAATGGACCCTTGCGGTCCATTTGGTTTCATGTTTCGGTGGGACTAAAATATTCTCAAACAGTGGTCCGTGGCTCAAATAAGAGAATAAATAGTGGGCCCTGGTATCAAAAAGGCAGAGAACCTGTGCTTTAAAAGACTCTCAAATCTCTAACCTTAACCCAGCGGTGCCCAAAAGGTAGATCGTGATCTACCAGTAAATCACACAGACCGTGCAGGTAGATCATGACAGTCACAGATCTGTAACTCTTGAGAGCGTTAAAACGGACAAAAGCGTGAAGGTTATTAGCTTTGGGTGCAAGAGACTAAACTCAACATCACAAACTGTCACCTCAAACCTCAAATACTGTTATCAAACATCAGTAATTGGAAGCTTATGCAGGAAAACCTTCCAATTCTCCCCCTCTATTTTTCATTATAAGCGCATTATTCGTAAACACGATAACAGTCAGTAACACCATCACCACTATTTCAAAGACCAAACTTTCTAGGGGGCCTTAAAATGGATTTTCAGTAATGGAACAATCACATTTTTGATGTGTAGATCTTGTTGAGCTGGTCATTTTGAAAGTAGCTCTCAAGTAAAAAAAGTGTGGGCAGCCCTGCCCTAACCCAATGCAACCAGGTGTCCATGTCCAAAGTCAGTGATTAGTGTTGAACAATATTCTCCTCTACTTTGACCAATCCTTGAGCAGAGTCAGAGCCAGTCCCAGTATAAGCGCGGGTCCAGATAAGAAGACTACCCTGCACACTCAGTCCAGTCGATATACACTCATATCCAACGTCATATTAATCCTCAAACATCCTGGGGAGCTTTCAGCGGCTTTATCCACTGAAACCAGACTCTTAGATGACCGTGGTCCCCTGGGGGTCATGTATGCATGGTCCCCTCCATCCTCTCTTCCCTCCATAACACCAGATTCCCTCACTTTTCAACTAACTGTATTTTCACGAGTGCTGCTGCACGATTCTTCTTGCTCAAATGGGAATCTCTCAATTTTCCTCCATAAGAAGAATTGAGATCACGACTCTCAAAAGGTGAAAATATATTTGTTGTCTTTAGTCCATATAGTTGCCGTACATTACTGCCTTCTAAATGTGGGTTGAAAATTGACTACATCAAAGTGCTTGATGGGCTTAAAGGGGAATTCCACCTGTTTTCAACATTTTTACTATGTCACTATGTTTACTATACCTTAGAGATGTTGTGTAGACAATAAAAAAGGTCCCCCTATTCTGTGTTTCGAGAAACGGAGGTCTGAAAAAAAATCCTAATGGCTTTGCACTAGACAGGGAGTTTGAAATGCGCACATGAGACAGAATGAGAGAAACAAAATAGAGGGGATGAATGAAAGGCAGGTGGGTGGGGGGCTGCAGAAAGAAAGAAATGCTGTGAGAGAGGGAGAAGGGACAGCTGGAAATGAATACCAACGGAAAATGAATACGAAAGGAGGATACATATCTTCTGTTTGTTTTTTCCCCCTCCCTTATGCTGCTCTGAAAGCTGAAATTGCTTTGGGGGTGGTGGAGGTGGGGTGGGGTGGGGGGGGGGGGGGGGGGGGCTGGTAGTCACGCAACGACGCGACGACAGGAGGCTGCATGAAATCAGGGGCGGATGTAACATGTCCCATTTGGGGGGGCAAGAGAACATGTTGGAGGGGCAAGAGAAAATGGTATGGGGGCGACTTCATCGCCCCCATACATCGATGAAGTCGCACCCATACCATTTTCGGTTACAGGACTTTTATTAGTCAAGTAAAGCATCAATAATCAGTTGTTGTTGAAGTTGCAACAGACACGCAGCATGCCTAAAGCTAATGGTCTGACTCAGTGAGTTTTCTGTTTTCAATGATGAAATGCTGTTGGTTTAGTGGTGCCAAAATTGTAGTTAGTTAGTAGCAGTAGTAGTGTTTCAATTCATTTTTTGGGTGGGGCAGTCAGGGCATTTAGGGGGGCATTGCCCCCCCATGCCCATGCCTAGATCCGCGCCCCTGTGCATGAAATCCCTCCAGACCCCCTGTCAGCAGATAGATACAGACGATAGTCAGGGGTGACACCTTCCAAAACAGGTTTATGCAAATGGTTGGGGGCGCCCTAAAAGACAAGTATGGGAAAAGGGTAATATTTGGGGGAGGGGGGGGAGAGAGAGAGAGAGAGAGAGAGAGAGAGAGAGAGAGAGAGAGATGGGAGGGGGGGGGAGGGGGTGGGGGGTTGGAGAGAGAGAGGGGTGATGGTTTTGCGAATAGATAGCATCCATGCCATACATTTGGGTAAGTCCAGGCTCCTCCTAATTCATCACAGGCTAAGAGATATAAATGCATCAATCAGGAGAGGAAAGCATGATAGATGAGACGGGGGACTCTCTCTCTCTTATCAGTGTCTCTCTCTCTCCCCATCTGTCTCTCTTTTACCATTTGCCCTGCATCTGTTTTTCTTTGTCTTTCACTCATTCTCTCCTCTCAAAATTGCTCTCTTTTTCAAACTTTCCTTCTCTCTCTCTTCCTCTTCCTCTCTCTCTCTCTCTCTGAGAGCCTAGCGAAAGCAATCCTTGATCGCAACGGCCGTCGCGACACTGTTAGTTAGTTAGCTAGTTAGGTTTATTTCAGTCTTTATACATGTACAGAGTTAAATATACTTCATATGATTTCATTTGATATAAGACTGAAAAGGTGTAGGCTGAAGCCAAAGCTTATGGTGCATTGGTGCCTACCCTTTTTACCAATACTAGAAAAAACAACAAAAACAAAACAAAAAACTTATAACAATATTAACACTAATAATAGCAATAACAGCAAAATAACAGCAACACCGCCGCAACCATTTTGCATAACAATCACGACCATTTTCCATAACAGTCGACCGTTTCCCCTACTAAACCTAACCCTTAACATAACCTCAGTAAAACCTTTGCCTAAACCTAACCTTAACCAAGCCTAACCATAACACCTAACAATGGAACAATAGACCAATGGAACTAAGAAATAAAAAAAGATTAAATACCTGTACAACATTTCCACATGGTTTAAACCAATATGAAAGATAGGTAAGAGTAGTTCTCTCAGACATAGATTGATACTATAGAACCCCCAAAACAAAGAAAGCATCCGAGTCAAAACAAGCTGATGACCCAAAACGGTTGTGACTGTTTGGCAAAATGGCCGCGGCTGTTATGCAAAGCGGCTGTGACTGTTATGCAGTGATGGGCAGTAGCTTGTTACAAGTAACTAAGGTACATAGCTTAACTACATTTTCCCCTAACTTGTAGTGTATCTTACTACATTTGTTCTGGGAATAGCTTGTAGTGAAGCTACACTACTTGTTTCAAGTAGCTTGTAGTGAAGCTACACTACTTGTTTCAAGTAGCTTGTAGTGAAGCTACACTACTTGTTTCGAGTAACAAAGGTTGTAGAAAACCTCTAATATACATCCCAAAACTTACACATGCCACCATCCCAGGTTGAAACCCACACCTAAAATTATGATTTTTATTCATATTATTTTATTATTATGATTATTATTTAGAAGGTTTACATTAAGTTGATATATATTTATATATATATATATATATATATATATATATATATATATATTTATATATATGTAGTGCTACATCAAGCTACTTTTGTCGTGTAGCTAGTAGTGTAGCTTGCTACAATTTTCTGGCGATAGCTTGTAGTGTAGCTTACCGGTAGCTACATGTTTTCGAGAGTAACAAGTAGTGTAGCTAACTACATTTTTTCCCGTAACTTGCCCATCAGTGCTGTTATGCAATGCGGTCGCGACTGCCGTCACGGTCGAGGATTGCTTTCGCTCTCTCCTGCTCTCTCTTCTCTCTGTCCCCCCTCCCTCTCTCCCTCTCTCCCCGCATCATGCCGCACACCATAACTCAACACTTTGAAATGCAGTTAAGAGGATAAGGAGGAGGGGGAGAGAGAGAGAGAAGGGTTGGTGGGTGGAGGGGGGAATAGGAAAAAAAGGAGAGCAGAGCTACATCCCCAACGTGTGGCCATAAATCGCTCCTGCAGTCCAACCCAAAGGGCAAAGCTCTGTTCCTCTCCTCTATTCATCACCCTACCCTCAGGGGCGGATCTAAGCATGGGCATGGGAGGGCAATGCCCCCCTAAATGCCCTGACTGCCCCACCAAACATGATGGCATGCAAAACAAGCCGAATTTCAAGATATTTCAAATTAAAGCGCTTATAATTAAAATGATGTGAAAGGCTACTACTGCTACTCACTAACTACAGCTGTGTCACCACTAAACCAACAGCATTTCATCATTGAAAACAGAAAACTCTCTGAGTCAGACCTTTAGCTTTATGCATGCTGCGTGTCTGTTGCAACTCCAACAACAGCTGATGTTATATTATTGATGCTTTGCTTGCCCAATACCTAAGTCCTGTAACCAAAAATGGTATGGGTGCGGCTTCATTGCCCACGATGAAGCCGCCCCCAACCATTTTCGCATGCCCCCCCTAATTGGGAAGTGTTACATCCGGCCCTGCCCCTCCCTCCTCCCTGGGATAGCGTGTGTGCGTGCAGGGCAGGCGTGGCTGCGTGTTAATGGAGGGGTTTTAATTAGACTATAGAACTAATGAATCGTTGAGGCAGAATAAGTATGACGCAGAGAGAGAGAGAGAGAGAGAGAGAGAGAGAGAGAGAGATGGGGGGGGGGGGGTTGGACTAATAACACAGAATGTGAGAGAGTGAATGAAAGAGAGAAAGAATGAAAGAAAGAGAGGAGCAAGAAGACAGTGAGAAGTGAGGAGTGAACATGCACATGCCTGCATCATGCCTGCAACTACCCTTAAAAGGGGAATTCCAAACATTTTTAAAGAGGGGGTGCCGTGATTTTTGTATTTTTTCCAATTTTGTACATGTTTAAGGGGTGACAGTATGTAAATAGACCCCTTGGTGTGTTCTTTATGTGCAATGATGCCTTCCCTTTGTATTTAGGGTTTCTTCCTGGGGGCTGAACCTTTCCAGTCAATTTGACTCTTGAGAGCGTAAAATGAAACCAAATGGATCTGTACGGTAAAGATCCATTAGGTTAGGGGTAAGTCATTCCAATTGAACCGACACTCCAACCGAACATGAAAATTCCGAACCAGAATACAAGGAATAATCTTCTATGTCGTTTACACTGCATCTCCACTTGGCAACGAGTGCTGGATTTCACTCGCAAAAACTGCTGATCTACAAGCTCACGGCAAATGCTTTACCCTTTGCAGTGTGCACCTGTGTTAATTGCATTAAACATTTTAAAGGGGAATTCCACCCATATTCAAAAATTTCCTGAGAGGATACAAATGTGAACCAAATGGACCCTATAGCGGGACCATTTGGTTCCATTTGTACCCTCTCAGGAAAAATGGGTCTGAAAGAAAAATCACTAACCTGGTGAAATACATCTTGATGATGTCATCAGATGTATTTCACCATGTTAATGATTTTTTTTCAGACCTCCATTTCTAGGAAATACAGAATTGGGGGAACTTTTTCCATCATGTCCACACAACATCTCTAAGGTATATTAATATTAACATTAACATCATTAATGTGAGCCCCCTCCTACCCTACCTGCCTCAATTATAATAATTTCTGCTGCTTTGACGTTTATCTCCTATTCTACTTATGTCATTGTCTCTAATCTATCAATGAATTCCCCCTTCCATTCCTTCTCCTCCTGCCCGTCGCGTCGCGCTGTGGTGTGTTGTGTGTTTTCTTTTTTTTTAAACCAGCCGTTAAAAACAAGCAACCGCTGCGGTGCGGTGGTTAGTAAAATCCGAGAGGAGGGCTGGAAAGTGCGGTGGTTGCGGTGGTATGATGTCATATTGTAGGCAACGGTGGTCGCGGTTGTCGCGGTGGGCACCGAAAAATCCATCTCTGAATAGGCCTTAACACTCTCTTCACGATATCCTACCCAGCCTTTGCCCCTCTCCTCTCCCACTCTTTTCCGTCCCTTCTTTCTCAAACCCCCCACCACCACCCCCACCCCACATTAATCATGTCGGCGGTGGGAATAAAGTGGAGCATCTGTAATACTTAGAAATGGCAGGACCTGCCGTCACTGAAGGACGAGGAGAGGTCGGGACGGTGTGAGGTAGGGGAGGAGAGGAGGGGGAAAGGAGGGAGGGAGGGAGGGGGTGTTTCAAGTTATTGGCAACGACATGCAGTCATCGTGACGCGGCGCTGCTAGGGCTAGCTAGACCAGTGATGCCAACTTCTAAAATCCAAAATGCACTAGTGGCACTTCCAAAATCCACTAGACTGCACTAGAGCAGTGGGTTTTCAACCATTTTCATACCAGGGCCCACTATTTATTCTGGATTTTAGCCACGGAGGACCACCACTTGATGTTGAGTTTAGTCCCTCGGACTAATTTAGGAGAGAGAACTGGCAAAATATTGGTCAAAATAGCAATTCTTCATTTTCTTAAAAGGATCCCTGGCTAATAAGACAGATATGCCCTAAAACACTTATACTTGCCTTAACCAAAACATGCAGATAAAAACACCTTCAATACTTTATTTCTCTCATAAATAGAGAATCTTTCACTCAATAGGAGGTGCTCCGGTCACAGGATGATGATGTCACATGAGCATGTTCATCCATATATTCCATAGAGGTAGACCACATGTGACATCATCATCCTGCGCGAGGAGCAATTCCTGTTGAGTGAAATATTCTCTATTTCTCTAAGAAATAAGATGCCATTGGTGTTTTTATTTGTTTATTTGTTATATCGGGAAAGTATAATGTTTTAAGCAATGTTTATCTCATTAGTCAGGGATCCTTTTACTGTAGTCGTAGATTCTTGAAAATTGGATCATTCAGATGTTCAAATATAATTTAACTCTTGAAAGCATGAAATGAACCAAATGGACTCGTAAGAGGAATGGATTCCATAGGAGGAAAAATGGTGAAAAACGAGGGTTTTATCTCTGGCACCTGTCAACCAATTTCACCCCAACTCACCAGCAAAAAAGCACTAGATTTTCCGCCAGGAGTGTTTTCACAAATTTTGGCGCTAGGGGGGTCTGGGAAAAAAAGCTAAATATAGCGACAAATGTATTACACTTGTATCAATTATCACTGTCACGATCTTTATGAAGAAGAATCTTTCTTCTATTATATCACAGCAGGAGCAACCATCAACAAAAAGTCACAACGTGTTTCACTGCTTGTTCACTGTTGTTCTACGCCAGCGGTTTTCAACCTTTTTCATCCCAGGGCCCACCATTTATTCAGCATTTGAGCCACGGACCACCATTTGAGGACATTTTAGCCCCACAGACCCCCCAAACTAAAGATTTCCTTTGCTTCTGTCCATGATCTACTTGTGGAGATTAGGACTGATTCACATGACGAATATTTTAACTCTTGAGAGTGTCAAAATGAAACCAAATGGACCCGCAAGGGTCCATTTGGTTTCATTTTTACATTCTCAAAGAGTTACATCTGGTTAACCAACTTAGCTGGGGACCACCTGGAACACTTCCAAGGACCACTGATGGTCCCCGGGCCACCTGTTGAAAACCCCTGTTGTACGCAAATCCCTCTTGAACTCACACTAAGCAACAACTACTGTCGTCACACTGCCACCTACTGGCATACTGGCAAGTAAACACCAACAGTGACAGTATATACAACTTGAACATGGCATCACATTTCTTTTATAAACAAAACCGTAGGCATGCTCCATATACAACGTATTTAAAATGATTTGAAACACTACTACTGCTACTAACTAACTACAGCTGTGTCACCACTAAACCAACAGCATTTCATCATTGAAAACAGAAAACTCTCTGAGTCAGACCTTTAGCTTTATGCATGCTGCGTGTCTGTTGCAACTTCAACAACAACTGACATTATTATTGATGGCTTACTTGCCTAATAAAAGTCCTGTAACTGAAAATGGTATGGGTGCTTCGCGCCACGGGTGATGAAGCCGCCCCCATACCATTTTCTCTTTCCCCTCCAAAATGTTCTCTTGCCCCCCCCCCCCCCCCCCCCCCCCCCCCCCAAAATGGGACATGTTACATCCGCCCCTGCTGTAGGTAGTACAAATGCGCCAAGTTGGCAACACTGATGGTGACATGGCGCTGCTAGGGCTAGCTATGGCCAGCTATAGGCCTTTATATAGGCTCATATTTACCGAAGCAGCCATCCATCCATCAGAGGTCAACGCATGGCTATTCAGCAAAATGTACCTGTGGTTATAAAAAGACTCCATAAGACACTCTGGCACCCAACCAGGCATCACTTGGAAGGTTCTATTCTGTTTTTAAATAGTGTGAAGTCAGCAGGAGTGTTTGTTGTGCACAGTAAAAATCCTGAGGGTGATTTTTTTTTTTTTTTCATTTGTAAAATTGCAATTTTATTAACTCTATAGGCATTACAGAGTGCATTCCACGAATCATGTTGGCAACAAGTTGTCTTTTTCGTTTTTTATGATCCGATGGCTGATTCTATCCTATATATAGATCATTTAGATCAGGTAGAGGTAGCGTTATAATCAGGGGTGCCCATAACTATTTTGGTTCAGTACTCAGAGGAGCACCTTGGGATGTTACTTGGTGCTCCCAAAATGCGGCGACCCGCATCGCCGGGCCCTGGGACCCCTTTTTTCCACTCTGTACAGCCTGATCAATGTACAGTATTACAGTACAGGGCGATAGTTTGGGCGTTGCAATAGTGGCTAGCCTAGTAGTAGTACTACTACCTGCATTCTACATCCATTAAAATACTAGTAGTATTTTAGACTTTAGTTAGAATTATTTCATTTTCAAGGCTTTTTTTTACTGGTCCAGTCGGGCAGTCATTATGAGCCCCAGCTGTGTGGTGCTCAAAGGAGCTTTACACCCCTGGATTGACAGCTCATTGTAGGATTTTTGGTGCTCCTGAGCACCGGAGCACCACTTATGTGCACCCCTGGTTACAATAGTTAACTAAAACTAACTAAAAACAAAAACTTAAAATTCAAAAAACATTTGAGTTAACTGAAACTAATAAAAACTAAAAATGAATGCAAAAAAACATAACTAAACTAAAACTATAATGTGGGTTCACAAAACTAACTGAAATTATACCCAAAATACCCTTAGTTATAGTTTATATAAAGCTTTTAAATCCAAAATGTTTTGGTGACCAGCATGAGGAGGAGATGCTTCTAGATTTTCTATCGACTAGTGAGTTCCATAACACACCATGATTTTTTCGGACGTACATTTTTTTTAGGAAATACAGAATTTGGAGGAAAAATTTTGATCATGTCCACATATACAACATCTCTAAGGTATATTAATGAGATCAGATGAATCAACAAATTCAATGAATGAATGAATTAACATTAATTCTCTATTTTCAACAGCCTGTGTGTGTGTGTGTGTGTGTGTGTGTGTGTGTGTGTGTGTGTGTGTGTGTGTGTGTGTGTGTGTGTGTGTGTGTGTGTGTGTGTGTGTGTGTGTGTGTGTGTGTGTCAGTGAGCATGTCCATCCCCAACATGTATTAACAGTTATAAATGGGGTGGCATGGAGACAAGGACAGAACGGGGACACATGGCTTCTAAAAATGGATCTCAGAGAGAGAAGGGAGAGGAGACCAACAAATATACGCACACCAGGGGCGGATCTAGGCATGGGCGTGGGGGGGGCAATGCCCCCCTAAATGCCCTGACTGCCCCACCACCAAACATGATGGCATCCAAAACAACCCAAGATACCCAAGAAATTAAAGTGCTTATATTTAAAATGATATGAAACACTACTACTGCTACTGACTAACTACAGCTGTGTCACCACTAAACCAACAGCATTTCATCATTGAAAACAGAAAACTCTCTGAGTCAGACCTTTAGCTTTATGCATGCTACGTGTCTGTTGCAACTTCAACAACAACTGACGCTATTATTGATGCTTTACTTGACTAATAAAAGTCCTGTAACTGAAAATGGTATGGGTGCGGCTTCATCGCCGACGATGAAGCCGCCCCCATACCATTTTCTCTTGCCCCTCCTTCTCTTGCCCCCCCCCCAAAGGGACATGTTACATCCGCCCCTGACGCACACGCACACTCACGCACGCACACACACAAACGCACACACTCAAAGTCGCTCTCAGCCCATCTCAATTCACACAGAGACGTACAATGTTTGTGTTTGAATCCTTGAAAGGATGTTGGGCCAGGGGGAGGAGGGTGGCGGGGGGTTGGCGGGGGGCTCTGTGTGGCTGACAGATAAGGACCCTCGCTGGCGCCCAGTGATAAGGGTCTGCCGCATGAAGTAATTGTGTCACCTGTAATGAAATAGCGGGGTGGGGTGGGTGGGGGACAATATAGATAGGATTTCCAATATCCAACAACAGCTACGTGCTGCTCGGGTTCAAAGAAAGTAAATAAATGAATGGGCGGCCGCGTTGTGTACGGCACTGAGTGGCTGGCGGAGCAAATCCAACACAGCCGTGATCCCAAAGCATGGCATAATGGAGGGTTGTGTTGAGGCAGCGTACAGAGACAGTGTTCGGCTTTGACCTGAACGGGCCTGGGAGTTTTTTTGAAAGGACACACAAGGTTATTCTATAGGAAAATATTATGATAAAGAATCCGTTGAATACACTTGTGCATCCCAGATTCAGTGTGCATTCAAATAATAGCTTCATATTTACCCACCAACTATAAAATAACTATACTATTGTCACTGGAGTGGCAGCTACTGGACTGTATTCAGCCCCTCTCAGAAATACCTAAATTAACTTTTAAGCAATCTCATCATGAGTCTATGGTTTGAATCTGAACGAACAAACAAATGAATGAATGAATGAATGAATGACTGAATGAAGGAAGCAAGCAAGCAAGCAACGAATGAATGAACAAATGAATGCTGGGAATACAATCACAGGTCTATGTTTTTACTTTTAAAAAACACATCCTTATTCCCCATTACGTTGCAATTAATACTGTAGTGAATTATAACATCCAATGCCTTGGGATAGTAAAAAAGGATCTGCTTGACTATGAAATCTCTGAGGTCTACCATGCCAAAAGCCTCATTAATGTCAGGAAGAAGTCTCACAAAGGCAGACAGACGCTTCTCCACATGGGTATCTTAAAAGATGCAGAGGTGCTTTGAACACTCAGTACAACCTGGGTCTCCTATATATGAGCAAAACAAATTCCAGATCAACTTGAAATGGCAATACAGGCAAAACTTGAAACATTGAACGCAACCTCCCGCAGTCTGTACTGTACTGTACTGTAGTGTACTGTACTGTACTGTACTGTACTGTACTGTACTGTACTGTACTGTACTGTACTGTACTGTACTGTACTGTGGAACTCCCTGAAAGAGACTGACAGGAATATCAGCGGAGTTAAATCTTCCTCTAGGGATGACCAATCCTATGTTAAAGTGGGAGGAGGTATGGGGGGAACTGGGCTGTCTAGCATGAATTCTGTCCCCCATGAAAGACGCCTTAATACTTAAAAGGAACCCTTGTCTAATGAGACAAATATGGATAATACATTATACTTGCTCTCTATAACTAGAATTAAACATTTAAAACACATATATAAGCTCTTCAGTTTAAAAATAGTTCATGTTTTTATCCAATGGGGCCCGCCATTTAACTGTGCCTGTCACATGACAGGGATGATGATGTTCTATACTACAGCTCTTCTGTGACGTCATCCCTGAGACAGGTCATGTGACAAGCACAGTAAAATGGCAGGCCCCATGGGATAAAAACATGAACTATTTTTATGCTGGAGAGCTTATTATACAGTATGTGTTTTAAATGTCCAATTCTAGTTCTAGAGGGCAAGTATAATGTATTTATCCATATTTGGCTCATCAGACAGGGTTCCTTTTAAGGCTTTGGCTGCACAGCTAATCTGCCCACAGTGGTCTAAGGTGGGGAGGTGTATTGGGCAGGTGGACTCCTGGATTTCATAGACTATAGCATTAGGTGCATTAGGTGGTCATTATGGCGCAGTCATTGTGGAAACGCTGCCAGACTGAACTAAACTACTGTGTGTATACCCATGGTTATGGCAACAGAGACTGAGACAATACTCTCTCACTCAAGCATACCTGGGCATGATAATAATAATAATAATAATAATAATCTTTATTTGTATAGCACCTTTCATGACATAAAATGCAGCTCAAAGTGCTTTACATTGCAATAGAGAAGACAAAAAAAAGTGGGTATAAATTAAAGAGATCATTAAAATACATCAAAGAAGCAGTACAGTGAGGACCTGAAATAAGGCATAAAATATAAAATCATAAAATATAGAATCACAGAGAATCAGTTAAAAGCAAGTGCATAGAAGTACGTCTTGAGTTGTGCTTTAAAAATGTCTACAGAGGCTGCCTGTCGAATGTATAATGTATTATGCGGCCCAGGGGCCAAACGCGGCCCTTTGGCTGACTCTGACCGGCCCGTGAAAGGGTACAGTGGTTTTCAACCAGTGGTCCAGGGACCACCAGTCGTCCTTGAGAGAGTTCCAGTTAAGTATTGAAAGTTGGTTAACCACATGTAACTCTTTGAGAGCGTAAAAATGAAACCAAATGGACCTGCAAGGGTCCATTTGGTTTCATTTTTATGTTTACACTCTCAAGAGTTAAAATATTCATCATGTGAATTAGCCCAAGTCTACACAACTAAAGAATGTAGAAGATTAATGGTCATTTTGATCTGTATGTTGGACTGTTTTGTTCCAGCCTGGTATTGTGGACAAAAACAAAAGAAATCTTTAGTTTTGGGGTCTGTGTGGCTAAAATGTCATCAAATGATGGTCCTTTGTGGCTCAAATACTGAATATGCCCTGGTGTCGAAATGGTTGGTCTTATTCTTACCTTTATCTTGAAATTAAGTTAATATTACACTTAGACTTTAGTTCAGCCTTTAGTCTTGGCCCTACACAATATTTTATGTATCTCATTTGGCCCCTTGGGAAAAATAATTGCCCAGCCCTGCTCTAAAGTGTACACAGGGTTGTAGGGTGTAACACTAGGCATGGATCCCACAAGAATGCATTATCCTCCTGAACCACCTCCTTTTGATATGTACCATTTTTATCACACTCTCCTGCTGTGCTGTGGCACCACGAGTAGTTCCATTTCTGGCCGTGGAGTAAGAGACTTGAGCTTTCTCGCTGCCTTCTGGGATTGCAGCCCTTTTTTAAAGAGGCATAGCCTGTTATTTTTTTCAGTTGATTTTCGTGATTTAATCATAAACACTAAGCAGCACGGCTGGGTCCTTTGAGGGCGTAAACATAAAGCCAAATGGACCCTTGCGGGTCCATTTGGTTTCATGTTTACACTCTCAAGAGTTAAAATATTCATCATCTGAATTACCCCAAGTCTACACAACTAGAGAATATACAGTAGAAGATCAATGGCCATTTAGGTCTACATGATTGACTGTTTTGTTTCCAAAATTCAGCCTGGAATTGTCGACAAAAGCAAAAGTTTTGGGGTTTGTGGGGCTATAAAGTCATCATATGGTGGTCCGTGGCTAAATGCTGAATAAATAGTGGGCCCTGGCATCAAAATGGTGAAATGAAAAACACCGGAATAAAGCATAAAGCTCTGCAATTATGGAGGGAGTTGCACCTCGTGCCAAAATAGTTTGTTTGAGTCATTCATGAAAAACAGTAGTAGTAGAGGAACAATTTTTCATCGTCCCAACCCAGCAGCCCAGCCAGTTAAAGGTGACAACCCTGTGTATGACCTACTGTACCACAATCGCACTGGACTGTTATTCCTCATTTAACGTTGTAAAAGCTGTTCTGCACACAAATAAATCTCTGTGCACTGAGACTCGTCAGACATACCATAAACCAAACGCATTCTCGACACGCTTTGATGTCAGAATCAATCCGAAACCGTGTGAAATGCACACATATGGGTATTTTCAACAAGCTCTGATCTCACACACACGACAGAAGCATCCCCAGGGGCTCCATCAAATGCACATACTATATGGAAATACCCATAATATGGGGTCAAAAAGACGGATCGGTGGAGCAATAATATGCAGTCCGGACCTCTAGTGATGTAAATGTTCAGTAGGCGTTGTATATAAATGTATATGAAAGTTCTTTGTTCTTCTTTGTATACAGTTTGTACTATTTCCCTCCCTATCTGTCCCAAATGTTTGAACTATGACAGAAATGCTTCCATTCTTTACTGTACAAACAGACCTTTGTCACTGTTTCAACATACCCCAGGTGGAAATTAAATAATAACTCTCACAGCATGTACTGTAGCTATATCACAGCATGTGCAACGCTGTCAAATTACTCCTCTATTATTATTTAAAGGGGAATTCACCTATTTTCAACAACTTCCTGAGAGGGCACAAATGTGAACCAAATGGACCCGCTTGGGTCCATTTGGTTCACATTTGTACCCTCTCAGGAAAAAAAGGTCCTGAAAGAAAACATGGGCAAACACAACTTGATGACGCCATCATGTGTGTTCTGTTTACCATGTTAATGATTTTTTTCAGACCTCCATTTCTAGGAAACACAGAATAAGTGGGGATTTCTATCATGTCTAAAATGACATGGTAAAATGATGAAAATGAGTGGAATTCCCCTTTAAGGGAACTCAGCAGACTCCATGCTGTGTTCCAGAGATAATAGCCTATTTAAGATTGGTAGAACGTCTGACCTACGACGCCAGTAATGAATCGCTCTGTGCTCCATATATAATCCTCGCGGCCGTCCTACCCTCTCCTCGGATGCCCGACCCTCAACCTAACCTCACAGACCTGACGCTCTGTGAGGTGGTTGAGCGTCGGGGATTTAGGCTTAGGGTTACGGTTGGAGGGGGCTAGAGTTTTGCTACAAACATTGCTACACCCTTCTCTAAACCTACCCTTAAACCTAACCGCAAGCAGATTTGACTGTTATCAGTGGATAAGATCGCAGTTGTCATCTTATCAGGGAGTAGGCTCCAGACAACATGCTGTCATCGATAAAATGGTGCTGATAAGCAGCCTACTGGGAATTATCGCTTGATAACGGTAGAAGTGGGTGTTGGGCTTCTGTTGCAACTGCGACGGACCACGCCTACTGTTCTCGTCGTGTCCAAGGCCTAGAGACGGAAACTTAAATTCCCTAGTACTTACAAACCAGTCAGTGCGAGGAGGACAGCTAGAGCAGTGCCCTGGCATGCATGTTGTTCTGTAGCTTACCTGGTAGAGCCGGTTCTCTTTGAAGACCTCCTGCCTCAGCCCTGGGTTCATGTTGGCCCTGAGGCTCTGTTCACCTCCTCTCTCCTGCCTTTCCTGTCTCTCTGCTTACTGTCGACTGAAGCAGAAAGAGCAAAGAAGAACACACACGAACTAAGAATATCAATAGATGAGGCAGACCAAATACAACCACTCCTATTGCGTAAGCTGCTATATTAACATGGGCCTACTGCACCATGCATACATTCAGATATGGAGATATGTAAAAGGATTGGAAATAGGAAAATTCTACAGTAAAGTAAAAAGTACATAAGAATTACTGAATTACTTAAGTACAGCACTTGAGTGAATGTACTCCTGTTGCCAACTTGGCGCATTTGTCACTATATTTAGCTTTTTTATTTTCAGACCCCCCTAGCGCCAAAATTAGTGAAAAACTCCTGGCAGAAAATCTAGTGCTTTTTTACTGGTGAGTTGGGGCGAAATTGATTGACAGGCGCCAGAGATAAAACCCTCATTTTTCATTTCATTTTTCCATTTTCCCTCCTATGATAGTGGTTTTCAACCAGTGGTCCCCAGGCTAAATGATGGACAGCTGGTTAACCAGATGTAACTCTTTGAGAGCGTAAAAATGAAACCAAATGGACCCTTGCGGGTCCATTTGGTTTCATTTTTACACCCTCAAGAGTTAAAATCTGTATGTTCCAGCCAGGCGAGCATCTAGCGCAGCGCATTCTAGTGCATTTTGGAAGTGCCACTAGTGCATTTTGGATTTTGGCAGTTGGCAACACTGAATGTACTATTACCTACCTCAGTCACAACTGAACCAAACACCAGATGCAGCAGCGTTCTCAGAAAGACAAGACTGTTCTCTGGTGCCACATATTTGTTTTTTTTTTATATATAAAAGGGTTCTGAAATGCAGAAAATAAACACACAAATGTGTCAGAAAGAGAATAATGGCTGTTTCTCTATACAGACTCAGTTCTCATACACTGAATATATTCACAAAATATTCTCAAAACCATTCGATTCAAACACTATATACATTTTCAATCTAATTACTGTATTCAAACCACAATTGGGTTCAATTCAATCACAAAATATTCACTATTCAATCAGAATTGGCCCAAAAGTATCAATTAATAATAAATGCAAATGCAGGATATGCAATAAATGCATCTCCTCAAAACCACAGTAACATGTAATATCACATATCAAATAAAGAAATAAACCATATCAGTCCGGTATGGTTTCGTAAAACTCACTTCCACGCAGTACAATAGTGTATTCATAGTACGCACTCCCTTTTAGCTTGCTTGACTTGCAGCAAAACATGTAGCCTGCTAGCTAGGCCAGTGGTTTTCAACCATTTTGATACCAGGGCCCACTATTTATTCAGTATTTGAGCCATGGATCACTATTTGATGACATTTTAGCCCCACAGACCCCAAAACTAAAGATTTATTTTGCTTTTGTCCACAATTCCAGGCTGGATTTGGGAGACAAAACAGTCAAACATACAGATCAACATGACCATTAATGTTCTATTCTCTGGTTGTGTCGGCTTGGGCTAATTCACATGATGAATATTATAACTCTTAAGAGTGTAAACATGAAACAGGTCCATTTGGTCCATTACACTCTCAGAGAGTTACATCTTTCAATTTAGCTGGGGACCACCTGGAACCCTCTCCAGGACCACTTGTGGACCCCTCCCAGACCACTGTACTAGGCCTGTAGTGGTGACCCTACAGGGTATAGCTAACAAGCTAACCACAGTGCACCATGCATGTTATTTCAGAGTTCTCCAATTCTCACTCTTATTATAAACAACAAACCCAAAACAAGTTGTGTGCTGTCACACATAAGCACATTAATATACAGTGTTCATGGTTTTGCACTATATCTCACCTGAAAAGCAGAAGATATGCACACAAATGTGTCAGGTAGAGAATAATGACTGTTTGTCTACAGACTGTTCTGAGACACTTGTCTTGAATTTCCTGCTTGAATCCCTTTCAAAATAAAAGCAATGTGAGCTTCCTCTCTACAACAGACTGTGGGTCTAATGAACAAGAGTCTCATCTTCTGATATAAAACGGTAGGGTTTTGTTCTGCAGATGAGTGTTGCAATGCAAAGTAACTGTATGTTGGACTGTGTGCATTCTGGACAATAAAAAAAACATTTAAATAGGGCAGAATTGGAATAAGAACATAACAATGGCATGTGGCAAGATGTTTCATATCACCACCCCCACCCACCTGCCTTCTGTTCAGGCAGTGTTGCCATGTCTGCTTATTATAAGCAACATTTGAATTCACTTGCAAGTAGTGGCTGGTATGATGTTTTTTGGGGCTTGTTTCTAAAGTGTACATGCAAAACCCTTTTGGGCTTGCTTCCTAGTGTTGTTTAAGCCAGTGGTTTCCTTATTCACACAAGGAACCCCAGGTCAATAGGCTATGTAACTGTCCACACTCATCCATCTGAAAAAAAAAAAAAAAAAAAAAAAAAAAAGTTTCACCTTCTTCCAAATAATTTTAAATTACAGACCTCTCTCGCTGTTTCTCTCTTTGTCTGTCTCTCTCTCTCTCACACATACTCGGTATCCACATGCTGAATGGGTTATGTACATTATGTACTTTGCATGATAGTTAACATTCCTTTTGTTCATTTTGATGTCAGCATTGGCATTGGAAATATGTATTGTAAAATGTGTCTCAATAATCGCATGAGGGATGGGCTGCGAAAGGCAGCCAGACACGAAAAATAAAATCATTCATTCAATTCATACAGATGCACAACCTCACAAAGTGTCACCTTGTAGATCAACTATTTTCATAGACCTGTACACTTGTTACTCTTGCAAATCTGGCAACAAATCAAGTGATAACATCCTGTATTTTTGAGTGGGTGTCAATGAGACTTCCAGCTAGTTCCGGTCTGTATTTTGGACAGTGGTCCGGCAGCAGGAAAAACCCGCCCGCGGCCGAAATTCAGACCAGAACAAGCCGGAAGTCTCATTGACACCCATTCGAAAATGCAGGACGTGACGTCTCAGCTTGGCCGAAACTTGGAATGTGCACTCTGCAGTCTGTAGGCTCAGTTATGCACACACAAACACAAAGACTTATGGGTCGTAGGAACGTTGTGGCTAGCTAACAGAACGGGTGTCGTCTCTGTGTTGCAGGAGGACGAGACAGGCGAGGGCCGCTTCAGCTTCGCCGGCTACGGCATGGGTCCGGCCTGCCTGCAGGCCAAGGACGGCATGGCCATCAAGGGCAACAACAACAACACCCCGGCGCCCGGGGCGGCCCCGGGCCCCGGGGGAGGAGGCCCCACCGAGAAGACCGTGGAGGAGATGAAGAAGCTGTTTGTGAGCCGCGCCAAGCGCATCGACACCGTGTCCCGCGTGGCCTTCCCGCTGGTCTTCCTGATCTTTAACATTTTCTACTGGATCACCTACAAGATCATACGCAGCGAGGACGTCCACAACATGACTTAAGAAGAAGAAGAGAGAGAGAGAGAGAAAGGAGAGCGCGGATGGACGGACACACGTGTGAGCGAAAGGAGAGGAAGGAGGGGAGGAAGAAAGGGAAGAAAGCAAGAGAGAGATAAAAGGAAAGTTCTAATAGGAGACATCATTGATCCCCACCCTTCCCTCCTCCTCCGCCTCACCTATCGCCTCATCGCCCTCTATACCTCCCTCTCTCATCTTCTTCCTGGCCCCTCCTCCTTCACCTTCATCGGTTTGAAGTTCGATTCCCGGGGAAAATATTGATTCATCAATACCTTCTCTATTTATTTATTTATTTATTGTGTGTGTACTTTTTTCCACCCTTCTCCCCTACCTACCTACCGTACTGTCCCCACCAAGCCTCACCATCCCAGCGCCCACCTGCCCTCCTGCCCTCCCCACTTCTCCTAAATAATCCGGACCAGTGCAATAGCAATGCAGTAAAATGCATGAAATATGAATGTGGCAATATACTGTATTTACAAAAAGATGACAAATGACGACAAACAAACAAACAAACGTTATAAACACGAAGAAGACTTTTCACTGACTTTTCATAACCCAAAAAAAAAAAAAACACAAAAAACTTAGCGGAGGATGCCGGTGGACTGACAGCTGCACCGACCATGAGGAGACGATCTCATGAAAAAGGGGTATTGTGGTTGTTGTTTTGTTTTTTATTTATTTATTTTCCTTTCTTTTTTTTATCCGTTAACAACACGAAGACTCACCGTTCATTCTACAGATGAAGCTGTGTATTTGGGGCGGGGGACTCGGGGGTTGCAAGGAGCTACAGCACTGTAATATATTCATATATATATAAATATTATATATATATATATCAAACGGGGGGAAAGATATCTCAACACTTTGTTGAACGATGGCAGGTATCTGGGGTGAAAACAAAAAAAAAAACAGAGGGAGTTTTTAAAGAAAGGATAAACAGCTTTTTTTCCAGGGCTTCCATAAATTAAAGTGATGCAAGGATCACGAGTCCTTATATATCTAGATTTGCTTCAATGTGTATTGCGAGCACTTGTCGATGCTTTTCTTTCCCTTTGTCCAACACCCCCCAACCAACCACCCACCAACTCACCCCGCCCCTCGCCTTGAAACCTCTTTAACTGCTGAAACCAGAAACTCTGAGATTTCACGCGGTCAGTGTGGCCATTTGTTCACACGCCGGACAGATGGAATGAAGGAAGGAAAAAGACACGACAAACAAAAACAAAAACATGAAAACCAACATGGGCAAAAACAGACTTGATGTTGATGCAGAAAAAAATGTGAAAGGTGTGAATGGTGACACAAAGGTATACTTTATATAATAAGCTGTGTGGACAACGTTGGTCCTCTTTACCCTGTCCTTTAAATTATTTATTTAATGAAGTATTATTGCATTAATTGTTCTCATTACTTTATGTGCCAATTGGAACGCGGCTGTGACAACGATCTGCTTTTAGCCTCATCGGACCAGCAGAACTGGGACGTCGTCAAACACTGTTCCCATCAGTGATCGGTGGGACTGGATCTCAACAACCTCAAACGCTTCTGTCAGTTTTGTTTCATAAGATGGGAGGGAGGGGAGGGGAGGGGGGGCATATGTACGTGTATAACTACTCTTTGAGTTCTCCTGATTTTAGAAAAAAGTGAATCCATCCCTCCCCGCGCCCCGTGTCCCAAGGGTGGAACGGAGCAGCAGGTCCTTGTTGTGGACTCATGGACACCGTACTTGACACATGAATCTGTTTACATTGTTTATTATTAACGCTTTCCTTGCGCTTCTTGACCCTCTTTAATGTGACAACCAACCCCCCGCCCGCCCGCCTGCCCAACCCCTGACCCCCTGGACCCTAAACCAACTCCCTGATCCTCCTCCTCCTCCATACCTAGATCCCTGTGAACCTACCCCTCCCGCAGCCGAGAGGGATATATGTAGTAAATTATAAAGATAAGAAACACCTACTGTACCTTAATTAACTGTCACACTCCCCATTCGACGGCATTTTTTTTTTTTACACGCGTTGATGTAGCCACAGAAAGAAACTGTAAGCTGTGATAGTTCATGGAGGATCTGGAATGAGCCTATAACCACGCACATCCTTGCAGCAGAGATCAAGCTCCATCACGTTTTTTTGCATTGTCCGATCGCTCTGGCATTTCCCCCATCATCGCCCGTGTTTTTTCAGGTGATCGTGCCGCCAAACTGGTCAACATGTCATTGAGTGGAGCTAATTGGTTATCATTGCTTTGCACCATGCAGGCTTCTCTATGCAATAGTTAATATATGCAATGTTTATGTTTTCCTCTTCCTTTAGAGCTTCTTCTGCCTCAAGCACCACCTTTTCTTTGTGTTTAAACTCCATCCTAGAGCTCATTATGAAACAAAGTCCCGAAACACGGGTGTCAAACAAGCCAAACTTCCGAGGGGGGGCACAATTAGAGGGGAGGGCAAGCTGTTTGCCTATAGAAAAATAAAAAAATAAAGATAAAATTGTGATGCAACTTTCTGCTGAAATATGCTGACACCTGCATGACTTTTAAAATATACTGTATATTCAAAGGATTATGCAGAGGATTATTTTTAAAAAGAAAACCTCATTTGTTTCTTGTGGCTTGGTAAGCTCCCAATTTATTAGATAAATGCTGGATATTTTTGAGATTTTCATTGCAATTGCTATTTGTGCTGTTATGAACAAATTTATGTGCATTGTGCTTAAATAACCTGTGCATTGTGGAAAAATAAAAGTGCAACAGGTTCACTTCACCCCCTTTTTGCCATGGTACCCCGAGCTTGGCGGTGACAGCCCTCGTGTGTGAACAGAAAAAGGACTGAGGTGCCGTCAGCTGACAATATGAACAAAAACAAACAAAAAGAGCTCAGTCTCTTTTCTGTCGGTCCACTTAGAGAGCACTCCATTCAGTTCTTTTCTAATACAAGATGCACCTCTCAGTTTCAACAGGCATGACGCCACTGTCCCCAGTTACTTGGTATATACAGTATATACTGTGTGTGGATAACAAACCCTACACACTTCTACTATACAGAGAGAGAGAGAGATCAGCAGCATCACATATCTGCTGTGTCATCATTTCAACACCTAGTGCAGAAGATGCCATTACACCTTCACCTTCACCCTCTGATCTGCTGGGTCATCAGAGAAGGCCTATACACAGTCTACACTACAGTATAGTATAGTGCAGTACAAAGCAGTACAACCACCGTTGCTTTCTCTTTCTGCACGCCTGGTCATTTCGATTCTGGCTGTTGACATGATGTCACTTTTAAAAGGTTTTTTCACCTCCACACTTGACCAGTGGCGGAGAAAGCAGAGTGAATGTGACAGTACACTGTAAACTCCATATTGTTACCTTGATTTAACAAATATTAAGTAAAGTTATATATATATATGTGTGTGTGTAAGTATTCATGTTTGAATTTAACACATTCATACTATGCTATAAATAAGTATTAATGTGCTAATTTAACAAACCCTTAATACCTATCCATTTTGGTTGCATTTGTACTCAGTTGCATTTCCCAGTTTTTTTTCTCTTTTACAAAACCAAAAGAAGCTTTTTCTTGGCGGTGTTTTGATGTACAGTAGTTGCCATTTTACCTTGTCTGGTCTGTCGTGTGGTTTTGGATGACTTGAGAAAAGATGCTGCAGTTGTTGTGGGGAAAGTTCTGCCACAAAGATAACGGTTAGAGAATGCATAAGTTATCAGTATTGATTTGTTTATGGTAACAGCACAGTCATCTTGCTTTTTTGTGCTGTGTTGGGTTTACTGTACATTGCCATGTGAAGATGTTTGGGACATCTTTATGCATTTTTCCACATGCTTTTCTCCTTGTCCTCCTATCCCAGAGAGTATTGCATTACAATTGAGCAGAACACACACAGACTGCATACATTTTTACAGAGGATATGGCAGGTAATTCTTCAGTGAACATCACCGTCCTTTTCCTTTTTTTGACTTGCAGGCAGTGCAGGAGAATAGTCTTTGTAGCGAGCAAACTGAATATTAAAGGGAATATTAAGGTACATCAAATAGTTTGCATTTCATCTATTCTATCTTTGATAGAACTTTGATATTTCCCATTGGTTCACTAGTAGCATGTGCAATTGAAGGGCTATGCTGTTCATACTGTATGTCTGCTGGCTGCTGAAAAGCTAATTCACATTCCAAACATGAATACAAAAGTGTACAAATGACATTGATTCACATGTGCCCTCCAAAACTATGCATTTCTTTTCAAAACAGACCCTTCCTGGCATGGGCTTTTAAAAAAAAAACTTGTTTTGCTCCCGTATGACCTACAGTATGAGGCACTTTGATGGGGATTTATCTTTTAAGTGCAGGACTCCAATATCGATGATTCATCACACTACTCTGTGCCATAAACGTTGCAGACAAAAAAAGCGCTTCCATTTTGTCAGCCATTGCCAAAAGATAAATAACACCAGTCACTCTGTGTAAAAGCATACACACACATTATCTTCTTCTTGTGCCATATGGGGTTGAATATGCAAACAAAACGAGGACCTAAAGCATATCATGCATTCATTCAACCACCATCTATAAATGACTCATGCACTCAGCGGACGTTGGTGTCAGATTCAGCTTTACCATTTATGTTGGAGCTTCCATTGACTGTCTGTCGCCATTGTATTTATTATTAAAATCGCCTATAATGGTGATGGAGAATTCATTCTGCGAAGATATGACCATGGATTCATAGTGTTATAGTGTGAAATGTGACCACGTACAAACTGAACTGAACTATGTATGGAGGACATATTTTGGAAGTTTCTACGATTTTATGTTCAAAGGAGTGTAGATTTTTTCCAAGTAGCATGGTATGATTTGTGGATGGACAAAATCCATTGGTTTGGGGTTTTGTTTTGTTTTTTCTATTTGTTGGTTTCTGGTGTTTTAGTGGTTATTATGTATGATGTACAACCCACCACCTCCAGCTAGGTGAGTCTTTCCGCTGAAGATGACATGACATGGCAACGCAGTCGACTCAAGGACTGCTGTGAACAAAAGGGAACGTTATTCTTGTTCGTTTATCTTTTTTTTGTTTGTTTGTTTGGTTTATTTTGTTTGCACAAGTTGGAATGGCCTTAATTTTGCTTTACTCGCTTCTATTGTGTATTGGCACAAAGTGCACCTGTTTTAATTTGCAAATTTACGATATTCATAATCCCAGAGTGCACTTCAAAGCAGGATTTAAAAAAAAAAGAATAAAGTTCAGCAAATCCTTTTTATTTTTCATTAATCTGAAAAACACAATATTTTGCATGAATATAAATACAATGGCAGATATTTTTGGCTTGAACAACAAAACGTGAAGCAATTTGAAGAAGAAAAAAATAGAATGTACTGTTTCTGCTGTATCTGTATATATCTAAATATTTATTGAAATATGTCATAATACTAATTCTAATAACAATTAAAGGTTTTCTGAACAAAAAAATCTCTTTACCTGTTTTTGAATATTGTCAAGGTTGTCAAAGTTGGAATCACTGCTTTCTGTTGCTTCATTGAAGGATCTGTGTAATCATAAGGAAAAAAAATACAAATATTAAAATTGTAAATAAATCCTTGCCATAGGTTGTATTCATTCTCTGGCTAAAGTGGTTATAAGCCGAGTCACCTGAGAGGTATGTTACTATATGTTAAACATGCTCACACTGGTGGCAGTTCATTATACTGTACACCGGTAGCAGGCTAATTGCCTTGCTACAGCATGTTAGATCATGTAAATGGTACCTGACTGTTCACTATGTTGCTGGCAGTGTTGGGCAATATTACTTAGTAGAGTAATATCTTTACTTTACTTATAACCCCTTACAAAAAGTAATAATATTGTACTACTTTTACTTGAATCAATGAGTAATATGTTATATATTACTTTATTACTTCCCAAAGGCCCCCCCACCCACCCGCAAAGGAATAGGGACACACAAAATCATTAGTTTTAACGACAAACTAGAGACTGTACTGAGACTGTGAGCTGTGACAACTTGTAGTGTGAGCAGAATGCTGCAGTGGATTCGGATTTGCAAACTACTGTCCATCTCTGTTCTTATCTGTTGATAGCTTGTAAATTTGTTCTATTTTATTTTTTTCATATTATGCAACAACAAGACGCTCATTTGTAATAAGTAATGAGGCGTTTTTGGGCTGAGACCAAGAACATATTACATATTATCCATTTGCCAGAGTAATATCGTTACACTACTTTTGCTGGAAAAGGCAATAATGTTACAGTAATATGTAATTACTTGTAGTTACTGCCCAACACTGGTTACTAGTATAAGTCCCTGGGAGCTTCGGATGATGACCTCTTAATAGTTTTACTTGTTTACATGCTTCAGCCTGATGTGCTCAGCTCATGGACATGCATATACTGTACTGGTACATGTGGATCAATTTACTGTAGCTTTGCTCTAATGTTGTCCCTGTCGGTTTAGAACCCTGGTATCTCCATATTTAATCATTTCTCCCCTTCCTTATGAATTCCCAATTTTATACATTGCAATTAATAGTATAGTAAACTCGTTCACCCTACAACACTGTTGCATTGTTATGTGGTCAAAGTAGAATGTTATTATAAGGGGTATAATGCTTACAGTATAATGTTATTTTTGAAAAACAAATTATGAACTATTTCACCGATAACAACATTCCCAAAATAAGGATGCCAGGTTTTCAAAGGGAACCCTGCATAATGAGACAAATATGGATGGTCATCACTATGACAAGTCATGTGAAAGGCACAATAAAATGGCGACTCCCTTGGGATAAAAACATTAACTATTTTTAAACTAAAGAGCTTATTCAATGTGTTTTATATGTTCAATTCTAGTTATAGAGGGCAAGTATAATGTGTTATCCATATTTGTCTCATTATGCAGGGTTCCTTTTAAGTCTGTTTTTTTTTGTTTTTTTGTTATAAAGATTTAACAATTGCCTGCAGGGGAAAACATGAGAGTCTGGACCACACTGCAGGTTCTTTGAAAAGTACGCTAACATAGAAGGTAGCGCAGCAACACTACTGACGTTTCATACTGCCACCAGTGCTCAGATTAACCAAAACAGGCACTTACTGTGACGTTTCATTACTGCCACCAGATGCTCAGATTAAGAGTAATGCAGTCACTGAGATGACTCCCTAAGCAATCAGCTCTGCCCTTATACTCCATTTCTCCAGGGAAATCCAATAAGGCTGATAGCCTTGTGTATATACCAACCCCTAGCTGCCGCTTCTACCCATGATGTGGTGGTGGTAGTGGTGGTGGTGGTGATGACGATGGTGGTGTAATGGACCCCTCAGCCATGGGCATTGAGTGCACTTGTGATAACTATGTGGTGGTGGTCAGGGTTCCAACTGTGATAGCGGGAAACAAGAACAAATCACTACATTGAAGTGTTTCTTTCTGGTGAATTGTACACACAGAAAAATATCGGTTCCAGCTGGAACCAAAAATGGTTCTTCAGAGTGGTTCCAAGAGAGAAACATTTTTGGTTCCACAAAGAACCTTTTAGACTAAGGTTATTTAGAGAACCATTTGCTCCAATGGTTCAATGAAAAAAAAAAAAACATTAAATGTGCCTCAAAGAACCATCAGAAAATGGTACGTTCTTCAGCGAAAGATGGTTCTTGGGTCATTTTCATTAGACTTTAAACTTTAAACTAAAAGATTACACAAGATTAGTTGTTGTATTTAAAGTATCAAAAATTACAAACATTGTGGAGTATGAAGTATGTCCTAAAAACATACTTGAGTAAATGACTAAATGTAAATGTTTCTTCACACCACCGTTGTAATGAATATTCCTCAGTAGTTTATTTATCAGTGTGACTTTCACATCAAAACAATAAGGAGTTGCAGTGGAGGCTGAGCTGCTTCTGACGGTTACGGCTGGTAGCTTTAGTCAACTGAGGCTACTGCCAATTATATACCTCTTTGATAACGAGAAAAGGGAAATGAAAACACACTGTAATAATGGGTACTGTATGAAAACGCCACTGGCTTCCACATACTGTAGGCCCCAAATGCTTCAAAAACCCTGAGAAACTTCATATTAGAGTGCAGTCGTGTAGAGAGAAGAAATTGATCTCACAATACATTACTGGTCAGCTGGGTGTGCGCGCGCACGCGCGCGCACACACACACACACACACACGCACGCACACACGCACGCACACACACACACACACACACACACACACACACACACATACCTAGAAGTCTGTGGTGTGTGATATTTTGGGATGTGTGGCATGGTGCATGAAAACCACAAATTGGACTGCAGCTCACTCCTGTGCCCTGACTCAGGTAATCCCGACATGTGCACACGCACGTGCACACACGCACACAGACACACACACACACGCACACACCCACACCCACACACACACACACACACACACACACACACACACACACACACACACACACACACACACACACACACACACACACACACACACACACACACACACACACACACACACAATTACAGTACAGACTTGTCCACAGGGGACATAGGGCAGGGCCAATGAAACATGAAGTCTCAGACACAATCCTCTGTCCCACTGAGCAAGAGAAATGTGAGAAAACTAGTATTCTCCTTCAACTGATGCCATAAAGTGGGAACAAGTTGGTCTCCACCCTGCATTAGACGACGACTGATGGGTCAAAACATTCTGCACATAGCCTACTGTATCTGCATATTTCAACTGGTATGTTTTCTTGTAAATGAACGGCATTACTGCACCATGAAATAGTGAAAATGTCATATCGTCAATCGCATCGCTGCACTGTGTGACGCGCTGTCGTAGTTGTTGAAGATCTGCTATTTTCCTGTGGTTTATGTGATTTTATAGTGGGCCCTTCTCTATTAAAGTAAAAGACAAGGGCTAATTATGCACAAGATGGAATCCTATTTTTGTTCTACAGGTATATATATTATACAGGTATATATCTAGGAAATGAATTCCAATCAGTGAAACAGTCACATTGTGTCAGCAAGTAATAATTTACCTGCCATCCTTTAAAGAGCTCCATAATTTATTTGTCATGGTTCTCCGTCAATCATCTGAAAGAGCTATAGTCTCTTCCCAAACATGGTGGAATTGCTCTAGTCTACAGAACGCTTCAGGTTAAGTGCGGTGTGATCAGACTAATTTATACTTTGTCATATCATATCATGTCATGTAGCTCTGCAATGAAAAATAACTGATGCTATGCGTGTGTCAAGTTTTTCTTCAGGTGAAAATCGATGTGGTCGTATGACAAATTTTAAATTCACTTTTAAATTGGTTTTACTTCTTGGCTCATCCCCCAATCCCCCCCTTCTGCCCACTATCTTTCAAACCAGGGGCAGATGTAACATGTCCCATTTGGGGGGGGGGGGGGGGGGGGGCAACACATGTTGGATGGGCAAGAGAAAATGTTATGGGGGCGGCTTCATCGGGCGATGAAGCCGTACCCATAGCATTTTCGGTTACAGGACTTTTATTAGTCAAGTAAAGCATCAATAATAACATCAGTTGTTTTTGAAGTTGCAACAGACACGCAGCATGCATAAAGCTAAAGGTCTGACTCAGACAGTTTTCTGTTTTTAATGATGAAATGCTGTTGGTTTAGTGGTGACACAGCTGTAGTTAGTTAGTAGCAGTAGTAGTGTTTCAAATCATTTTAAATATAAGCACTTTAATTTGAAATATCTTGGGTTGTTTTGCATAGCATCGTGTTTGGGGGGGTGGGGCAGACTGGGTATTTAGGGGGGCATTGCCCCCCCCCCCATGCCCATGCATAGATCCGCCCCTGTTTCAAACCAATTCTAGCCAGCTGCTCAGCAATTACTATTATCCAAACACATTGACAATGTGGTCATTTTGAGACACCATCAGTACGGAACACTAGACCAAAACTGTAGGAAATGTAAATGAGAGCAACATCATCAGAATAGCAATTTGATAAAGTGTGGCAGGCCTGTGTTTTGCAAGGCCTAGGTCAGTTGTTTGCAACCAGTGGTCCCTGAGAGGATTCCAGGTGGTCCCCAGCTAAATGATGGACCATTCGTAACCATAATGGACCCTTATAGTGCTGTAACCCCTTCGAATGTTAAAATGAGACCAAATGGACCCTTACAGGTCAATTTGGTTTCATTTTACACTCTCAAGAGTTAAATTATATTTAAACATCTTAATTACTTGATGTTCAAGAATCTACAGAATCTATCTAAGAAAATGTAGAAGAATTGTTATTTTTACCAACATTTGGCCAGTTATCTCTCCTAAATTGTGGACAAAAAAAAAATCTTGAAAATCCTTGTTTTCTGGTTTGAGAGACTAAACTCGACATCATAATGGTCCTTGGCGAAAATGCAGAATAGTGGGCCCTTATATGAAAAGGGTTGAAAACCACTGGTCTAGATGTCATAGGCTTAGCCAATATAGTGGTCAGTGAGAATGGGGAGCCAGAGCCCTAGGTGTGTTTGCCCCATGTATGATTCAGGGACGAGTTACCGTCTATAGCAGGGGTGGGCAATTGTTTTTCCCAAGGGGCCAAATGAGACACCGGTACATAAAATATTGTATCTAAAGGCTGAACTAAAGTCTACGTAATATTAATTTAATTTCAAGGTAGAAATAAGAGTAAGACCAACGATTTTGACACCAGGGCCCTCAATTTGTTCAGTATTTGAGTCACAGAGGACCACAATTTGATGACATTTTAGCCCACCAGACCCCAAAACTAAAGATTTCTTTTGTTTTTATCCACAATTCCAGGCTGGATTTCGCAAACATAGATTAAAAAAATGACCATTCTTTTATATTCTCTATGGCTAATTTGGATGATGAATATTTTAACTGTTGAGAGTGTGAACATGAAACCAAATGCACCCGCAAGGGTCCATTTGGTTTCATTTTTACGCTCTCAAAGAGTTAAAATAAACACTGGTATGAAAATACAAAATCATCAATTTCATGAAGTGGAAGAGGATATGAACATTATTAATGAACTTCTACTTCCTCGGGTTTAGGACATCCGAAACACACATAGTGCAATTTTTAAGCACGTCTCCTGATATGAACCCTGATGAAGTCTTAAGTTTAAACATGGGTTTGACTAATAAATTATGCATGCAGCGGATGTGAAGCGTCTGTGCCCCTCACTCTCTGCTACCTTTGATGTGAAAATGGGCACCCGGGTTGTGTCCAGGGTTGGAAAGGAAGTATATTTACTGCATTTAATGTACTCTACTTATGTAGTTGTATTTTTACTTGAGTATTTTCAATACACATCAGAGGAAACTGCTGTACTTTTACATTATAGTGTGTATTGCGAGCTTGTTGATGGTCTATTTTCAAGATTGTTTATATACATTTCTGACTTGTGGAATGGAATATTCTGCATAACAAGTATTTTTTACTTATTTTTCACTTCTGTAACATGTTTTGACACTTTGTACTACTAAATTTTAAATAGTGTGGTACCCAGGCTAAATTTTGGAAAGTCGGTTAACCAGATGTAGCTCTTAGAGATCGTAAAAATGAAACCAAATGGACCCTTGCAGGTCAGTTTACACTCTCAGGAGTTAAAATATTCATCTGAATTAGCCTAAATACTAAATAGAATGTATAATGTAGGTCATTTTTATCTGTATGTTTGCCTGTTTTGTTTACGAAAATCCAGGCTGGTACTGTGGACAAAACATAATAAATCAAAACAAATCAAATGGGGGTCTGTGGCTCAAATCCTGAATAAATAGTGGGCCCTGGAATGAAAAGGGTTGAAAACCACAGTACTAGAAATATTTTTTAAATTACATTAAGTACAACATTTGCGTACTTTCTCCACTAACCTGTGTGTCTCTCCCTCCCTCCTACCTTCCCTGGTAGTGTCTGTGTTCTGTCCAGGAGGTCCATACGCTGCCAGGCCTGCTGCCAGCTGGAGCTGAACCAGGGGCGGATCTAGGCATGGGCAGGGGGGGGGGGCAATGCCCCCCTAAATGCCCAATCTGCCCCAGCAAACACGATGGCATGCAAAACAACCCAAGATATTTCCAATTAAAGTGCTTATAATTAAAATGATTTGAAACACTACTACTGCTACTAACTAACTACAGCTGTGTCACCACTAAACCAACAGCATTTCATCACTGAAAACAGAAAACTCTCTGAGTCAGACCTTTAGCTTTATGCATGCTGCGTGTCTGTTGCAACTTCAACAACAACTGATGTTATTATTGATGCTTTACTTGCCTAATAAAAGTCCTGTAACCGAAAATTGTATGGGTGCGGCTTCCAGCCGCCTCCATACCCTTTTCTTCTGCCCCCCACAATTGGGAAATGTTATATCCGCCCCTGAGCTGAACACACCCTGGGAGCCATGTTGGCCAGCAGGTGACAAACCTGAATACTAATATAAGTCAAGGTGGTCACACCAGGGTAGTTGTACTCACACTGAATACTGATGACACACACCGTCCACATGCAAGCACATAGACTCACTCACACACACACATGCACATTCTATTATATGTACAATTTAGTACAGTTGATGTAACTAATAACACACTCCCTCAATGGTAACACTTTACTTGAAGCTCATTTATAAATTATAACGCATTATAATACATTTATATTGCATTACAAGTTATAAAATACCTGCCCACTTTACTTGTCTCAAAGCCATCTTATATTATAGCATAATAATGACATAATTTCAATAATTTAATAAGTAAATATTTTCTTTGTTATCAATATAATTTCAACAAACCTACTGGTTATAATGCATTATGACACAGTACATGATTTCTACGTGTGCCTTTATAAGAGAAGTGATGGCAGTTATGTGGTGTTCCTTTGTGCATAATAATGCATTATGACTAACAGTTATACCGGTAAGTGATAAATGTCCAAAACAATGATACCACCTCGTAACTACATTTAACAGGTCTTATAATGCATTATGCATTATACATTTATTATAATGCATTGTAAATGAGCTTATATGCAAAAGGTAACCGGTAATGCATATTTCTGTAGCAGACATACCTTGGTCATGAAGAATACGGCATCCTGTGAAATGTACATGCAACACTGTAGTCAACATACCTTGGCCAAGAAGAATACTGGATTCTGTGGAATGTACAATACATGTAACCACATGTTAGCCTAATACATAAATCATACATATTGTGCTGCATTACTGGGTATTCAATATATTTAATACATTGGACATGTACCCGTATATCAGTGGTTTTCAACCAGTGGTCCGGGGACCTCTAGTGGTCCTTGAGGGGGTTCCAGGTGGTCCCCAGCTAAATGATGGAAAGTTGGTTAACCTGTAAAAATGAAACCAAATGGATCCACAAGGGTCCATTTCATTTTTACACTAATTTTACACTCATGTGTACACCCTCAAGAGTTAAAATATCGTCCGAATTAGCCCAAGTCTACACAACTAGAGAATGTAGAAGATTAATGGTCATTTTGCTCTGTATGTTTGCCTGTTTTGTTTCTGAAATCCAGCCTGGAATTGTTGACAAACGTAAAATAAATCTTTAGTTTTGGGGTCTGTGGCTCAAATGCTGAATAAATACTGGGGCCTGGTATGAAAAAGGTTGAAAACCACTGCGATAGAGACTGGCCCTTCGCAATGCATTATAAACAATCCCAGCAATGGGCTAAAGAGAGTACGTATATATATGAAACTTCTGCAATTTGTTGATTATCATGAATCATAAAATATAATGTTCTTCCAATTATACAAACATATGCTGTAAGTATGTAAATAATGGTTTGACATCATACCATCAGTATTTGCACAGGCTACTATCAGGAATGCAACAATCAGTGCAGCACAGCTTGCTGGACCTGAAGGCAGCAAGGCGTTTGGCTCTCAGAGACAAATGAACAGCTGAAAGGCTCTTCTTCACAACGCGACAGAGTACTGCGGTGCGGTGCCAAGGATGAGAGGCTAGGAATCAATGCTAATCATTTAAATGGGACACACTTATACATCTCCCAGGCACTCTGTGCATGACAACCAACATTCACCATAGGGCGAGTTGAAGAATGAGTGCCTTTTGTTAAAACGGCAGCAGACAGGCTCATTCCTCATCCATTCAAGACCATCTGAATATTATACACGCCCCTGGTCTGCCTTGCAGTGGCTCATTGCCCACATTTGTGATCAGAATACGCATTAGTATCCATACGTGCTGCGTTCGCCATCCAATAAGTCAAGCGTACTTACTTGGACTTTGTTCTTTCTATAGTTGCATTCCAAAGGCAACTTCCAAAACATTGTCAATATTTGTTAAACTTAAGGGATAGTCTTTATGTTAAGCTGTATGAAAGACAGTGGTGTCAACTGTATTAAGCTTGTAGATCTGATATTTTTTCAATAGCTAAAGTGTAACAATGCGTTGAACACCAAAACGCGTTCAGTAAACAAAGGGTTAGCAGTCGCACATTGAAGAACAAGGATCAAAAGAGACAACATTTAAAACAATACATCACTTTTTTTTTTATTTCGTTCTCTCGTCAGCGGGTGAGCTTGATATTATCTTACTTGCTTCTTTTACATGACAAAAATGACGAAGTGCATTGGTAGGAGAAGGCTAAACGGGACTTTGACACATGCTCCGTAAAATGCATTCACATCCAAGATTCCACATATAAGCCGACATTACTCATAAAAACCACAACAGCTTCGCTTCTTTGACCTGACAGAATAAAAAGATAGACAAATCGATCGCTAGATACAATGGTGGTAGCAATACACAGGATTGCCCAAGCAGTAAAAGTACACGTTCCTTTAAGAAACAGGGAGAGAACGCGAGAACCTAACGTCTGGGTTTTTAAATCCCCAATTCAAGTAGTAGTTTTTTTTTTCTTACCCTTTATGTGTTTGCGGTGTTTCTGAGTTAGTTTGTTTTCTTAACAAATTCAAGTTCAGCATGGAAAAAAATAGAACAAAGACCCCAAAAAGAATGGAAACGGAAAGAAATGTTCAGATTGTGTGTTTTGGGGAGGACAGAAGGGGTTTGGGAAGATGACAGGAAGAGACAAGGAGGTGGAGTGACATTCTAGAATCCTGGGAATTTGAAATGAAAAAGCAAATCGATGATTTATACTTTGTTGCGTATCAATACGTTTCTTTTGATTAATCGAGACGTGCATTTTTTTTATATACATTTTTTGTAATACTTTGCCATACAGTGTCCTTCGAAAGCACCGGCAACAGCTGGCCTACAAGCGCACAATGTGCTGCATTGCATTGTAAGGTTGCAGATCAGCTACTTTGCCGTTTTGCACTCGATTAACTGTCGCAAAACCGTAGTTTGCGGGGCTAGTGTTACCACGCCTTGCGAGCTGTTATTTCTGGTGCGCAACCAAGTATAAATCATGCGTAGGGAAGAAGAGGAGGACGAGGCAGTAGGGAAGGAGGGAGGGAGGGGAGAAGGGATGGGGGCAGCCAACATCGTTGCAGAGATGTTTGAGCGGCTGGCGACTTCAGCAGGAGCTGGCGAGGACTTGGCGCTGGCGGTGGAGGAGGAAGGGCTCTCGACTACAACCTGGGCTCAATTACTAACAGAAATCCTTTCAGTATACTCAATTCACAGCATGTCTGCAGAAGGAGGGCAGGGTGTGGAGGAACAGACAGGACATGGCCACAGCATCGCAGACGGTCAGAGTTCAACTCGTTTGTATCAACGTGGCTTCCTCCTAATTTCTACGCAATCTGGATACAGGACGCATGGTAATTCCACATGTAAACAGTAATTCGACTAAACAATATTGTAGACAGATTTTTTGTCTAGATATCACCCCCCCCCCCCCCCCCAACTCTTCCTCAAACCTGGGCCCCAATTTGGTTTCGCCACCGTAACCAGACCACAGAAACCAGAAGTAGAATCAAAAATCCATTTCCAAAAAATAAGTCAGCTGCAGATGGGAGAGCCCTAGCCAAGCCCACAGACAGTGCCTCACTGACGGGGGCCGGAGTAGCGACCCTCGCTGGGGCCCGTTCCCCGTCCGGAGCCGAAGCTGGGTTTCTGTGCCATGCCTCCGCGGGTGGGTGGGCCCCGCGGTCCTCCTCCTCCTATCCTCTCTCTGGGTCCCCCCGGGCCACCTGGACCCCTCGGCCGGATGTCCCTCCTGTCTCCCTCCCTGGCGGAACGCGTCTTCTTCTCCTCCACGTTGAGACGCACGTCACCACGGAACTTTATGGGCTGGAGGGGAGAAGAAGTGAGGAGACATATGGTGAGGAAGACATAGATCAGGGCTGCCCAAAAGGTAAATTGTGATCTACCATTAGATCACACAGACCGTGCAGGTAGATCACGACAGTCCCCATAGATCTCTCTCTTGAGAGCGTTAAAACAAAACCAAATGGACCCTTACGGGTCCATTTGGTTTCATTTTACACTCTCAGGAGTTACACTCTCTCAAGAGTACGCAATTAGAAAATGGAGAATAGATGTTTTTTTTATACCAATGTTTTGCCAGTTCTCTTTCCCAGTTGTGGACAAAAGTGTGAAAGTTCTTAGTTTTGGGTGCAAGAGACTAAACTCAACATTACAAACTGTCAACTCAAACCGCAAATTCTGTTTTCCAACGTTAGTAGTAGCATATACAAGAAAACCTTCCGATTCTCTCCCTGAATTATAAGCGCATTATTCTTAAACACTATAAACAGAAGTAACACCATCACCACTATTTCAAAGCTCAAACGTTCTAGGGGCCTTAAAGTGGATTTTCAGTAATGGAATAATCACATTTTTGATGTGTAGATCTTGTTGAGCCGGTCATTTTGAAAGTAGCTCTCAGGTCAAAAAAAGTGTGGGCACCCCTGACATAGATGTAGAACAACACCCTAGTGCCCTAGCCTTTTACATGTGTTGAGGTCTCCGTACATTAGGAGACCTCATTATTCTACTAGGAAAAACACCATTTCACTACTAATCCATAACTCGTTATTCACCATCATTTTTAATACATATATTTTTACATTTTCTACAGAAGACGTTATGGATGTGTGCTGTGGTGTTGATAGTGATTATTGGTTGGTTTCTTTGTGTGTGTGTGTAATATACATGCACTGTTTCAATGAGAAGCCTAGAATCGCACATATCACTATGGACTAGTCAAAAACATTCAATTCGACTACCAAAAAACATATTTGGTTAATGCCCTACCATACATACTTCATACTAGGAGAGCAGAAAATTTTCTTTATACAACAGTTAAGCACAACATTGAATTCTGCTTTTTTTTTTTTTTTTTTTTTTTTTTTACCTCACTTGTCAATATGATTTGTTTCTGCTCATCACTTAAATTCTTGCGTTATACCCATTCATCACCACATACAAACATTATCATTTTTGCAAAGGAGATTCCATTCATCATCTGTATTAATCTTACCCTGTTGTTGAGGATCTTCTGTACAGGTTCTGAGTCATCAAACACTACAAAGCCAAAGTTGGGCAGTTTCCCACCACTGTTGATCCTGAGCTCCAGAACTGTGCCATACTCTGTAATGAAGGGCGTTACATGTTACACACAAGGTAGGAACACATTAAAAATGGTACAGTGAATGAAATTAATTTTGATTAATGTTTCTTGGGACGGTTTCACTAGCGTTTGTGAAATTGTCCCAGGAATCATAAGATCATTGAACGAGTGTTTATACTTAGTATGTTATGTTGAATATATTGTGGATTGCACAGTTTAACAAAAGGGATGCAAACCAATACCTGTAATGTTCATTTGTTTAAAAAAAAGGTGTGTAATGAAACCTCTATATTTCATTAATCAATCATGGCTATAGGTCTCCCTGTTGCTTACAAGACAACCAATCATTTGTCTACCATTCAGTAGAGAGGGGAGGCATCACTCTGCATTCACCCAGAGTGATGTCATAGAGTATGACAGGAGTTGCAAAGTATTCGGATTGTAAATCAGCCTGTAGGTTGTGTTTGGTGATGGGGGAGAACTGTACTCAGCACTGCACTGATCAATGTACCAGAACTCCAAATTAATACCCCTTTTTGCAGACCTACACTGATCCAAATGAAGGACATTCATCATTTGAACAGAGCGGACGTCCTCCGCTACCAACATCACAGCAATAATATAACACTTTATTCAACTGAATGGTAGGGTTGGGGAAAATTTAGCCGAATATCAAATATATTTTTACAATATTGATGAAAACACATCATCATCATCATCATTGTAGTCCAAATGTCATTACTTACGTTCAAAGAACTCCTTGAGCTCAGCCTTGTCCACATCGTGAGGAACGTTTCCCACAAACAGCTGGTGGGCATCTGGGTACCTGATCACCCGTCGCACCTCAGCTTGTCCCGGCTCTCCTTCCCGCTCTGGAACACAAACCGTGGATATTCAACAGACCAAATCGGTACAGAGGTGGTGCACTGTGTGGAGAAGGTAATGCGTTCTAAAAACTAAAGAATTCGTTTGGTTTTGTCCACAATTCCAGGCTGGATTTTGCAAACAAAACAGTGTGGCCTTCTTGTTTAAGCGGTGCTAATACAGATGATGAATATTTTAACTTTAGAGAGTGTAAAAATAAAACCAAATGGACCCGCAAGGGTCCATTTGTTTTCGTTTTTACATTCTCAAGAGTTACATCTGGTTAGCCAACTTTCCATCATTTAGCCTGGGGACCCCTCTCAAGGAGAAGGTAATGCGTTCTTGCGACAGTATAAAGTATGTGTTAAGCAGTGTGTGCTGCAGTGTTTACCTGGCCTGGGGCCTCCCCTGTGTACTGTCGGAGGACCCCCGGGTCTCTGTTCTCTTGGTCTCTGCTGGTCCCTCTGTGGTCTCTGTGCTGTTGTCTGGGCCTCCGACTTCACCTCCACTCTGGGCTGAAAGGACAAATTCTCACGTATAAGATTTGGAGACAAACAATTGGACAGCCCAGGTTTCTTGATCACCAAGTTGTTGTTTTTTTGTTTACAAGAATCCCATACGCTGCTTGCCATGATGCTATAGTACTAGTAGATCTTAAGATTCAGATTTATATGGCCATTCTTTTCTTTCAACTCTAGTTTGCAGTCTTTTTTTTCAGAAATTGATAAAATCAACACATTCTAGCTGACACCACTGAGGACTTTCTACTACTAAGTCTCCAAAGCCTCATCATTAGCCTTAATACATTACAGTGTAAGTAAGCTTAAAGCAAATAGACCTACCGGTGCTGTTGGAGTGACTTTGATGACATGAGGGGAGATCCCCGATACGGGGACCGCCCCGCTGGGTGGAAGGTTCTTACTGGTTACTGAGGCCCATGAGAACGGCTGCAGGTGACAGAGGGGGACAAGGTCAAGAGAACTGGATGCCATGCACTAGTTAGACATTATATCATACAAAGCTCAAGTGTGCTTCAGACAACAACATAAAAGTGTTTTGATGAGCTGTGCGCATGCAAACAAATGTGATTCTGTACTAATAATTATGAAATCATAGACATTCGTCTGTTGATGTTGGCTAATTTCCCACCGTTTCAGCGTTGTTGCAAACCCTGTTGCAAACGACCCTGAAACAGTGGGAAATCAGCCAACTACCAACAACCTTTCATGGTAAATTGAGCTTCCACCACTTTTTACATATAAATGACAGCTGTAACTTGAAAGGATCTTTAGTTACAATCATTAACACAATATACAGTTCCATAAATAACAATGAAAGGTGTCTTTGTGCTCTTTTAGCACCAAAAGGGCACTGTGGATGTGTTGTGAGGCAAATTGATCTGTGGCTCTGCCGTTCATTTTCATCACAATGCACCCGGTTATTTTGCAGTTCCTAGGGGTGCCGGCTCATTTGCGTCACAACGCATCCGGGTGTTTTTCCAGGTCTGAGGGTTGTGTTGTCCTATTCTCCACTCCTTTAAGCCAATCACAACCCAGTATTTGAACACGTGACTCATACCCTGTTTTCCTCTGGAGCAGAGGCAGCGGGGGCGGGGTCAGGTGAGGCTGTGGGGGCGGGGTCTGCGGCGGGCGTGGGGGCGGGGCTCTTCTCCGTGGGCTCCTGGGCTGTGTGTGACTCTGGCTGGGGCTCCAGCAGGGTGTCTGCCTTCAGCTCTACGGCAGCAGGCTCAGGCTCCTTCTCTGCCTCCACCTCAGGCTCAGGGCTGGCCGCCACAACCACCTCCTCCTCCTCCTCCAACTCATCCTCCTCCTCTTCCTCCTCACCTGGAGCAACTGGCTCTGAGCTGTGGTGGACCAGGAGAACCGGAGATTAAGAGAACAGTCAAGTTTGGAACCATTATCAACCGTTTTATAGAAAGCAAACGGGGGGGACAAACTGAACAATAACACTGCTAGTAGTCAACGAAGCTTGCAGTGATTCCTACCAGGGTGTCTGTTCATAAAAGGTTGTAGACTCATCCTGGACCACCTCAGGTGAAGGCACGGTCTCCTCCAACTCCTCCACCTCGTCCTCAGACTCTGCAACGCAACACCGCAATGGGAATGGTTCAGTTACACAGTTCTACATGTGTTATGGTTTACTTCCTGACTTAATCTTTTTGACATTAAATATTTCCAATCCAATATAATAACTAATAACTATGAAACCTAGTGTCCCTATTCTTAATGTGGCGTTGAGGGGGATCGGTCCAGAATATCACCTGATCTCAACCATCACAAATTCTGTCCACTTGATCTGGTCACAATCAAGACATCACTAGTCTCTCCCGGTGCTGACTGTGCTTACTGGCTAATTAAATAATGCACTAACTCAACTACTCAGTTACAAATATACAGCCGACATGGTGGTACTGCTTTGTAATTTGACTTCCTTGCTTTGGAATTGGTGGCCACATATTTTGTTTTGTTATAGGCCTGTTTATCACAGTAAATGGATCTCACCTTCTGGGGGTTCTGAGTCAGAGTCTCCAAACACCTCATCTTGGTAACGGAACACGTCGTTATGGACGTAGAACTTGTTTGCTACAGTGCCCTGGAGAGACGAAACAGAATTGATTAGGTTTCTTACCATTGTATACTGTAACTCTGGACAACATTGGTTTAACAGAACATATCATTGTTTTTGCTCCATTTCATTTGATAAAAGCTCTTTACAACAGCTGATTAACTGACTCAGGAAAAAACAGACACCCCCACCATAGGTCAAATCACTGGTGGTCAGTGTCAAGGATCATGATATGGAATATGAATGATCATTGTGTATTTGTAGAACAGCTGCTCTTTTCACAAAGCAAAACATTCACAGCCCGTTGAAACCCATCATGCACAACTCCTCAACTACAGGGAAGTGATACGTCAGGAAAAGTGGTCCTTGGTGGAGAAAATAGAGCATTGAGGATCCCCTACATAAACCATTCAAGCAATGTGATTATGTGAATCAAATGCATGTACGCAGCTTGCTGCTTTTGGTGAACGTAAAAATGATGTAGTTCCAGAATCTATATAGTGATGGAAAAGGGTTGCGCTTCCTCCAAGTTGTGTTGGATTACAATATGGCCATAATGTCTAACAGGTCAGTATTGTGTCTTGGCATTAATAGTCAACCCACCTCAGGCGCCAGCACGAAGGTTTGCATGAACTTCCTCATGGGCTGCATGTTGTTGGAAAGCTCTCCCATCACCTGCACCACCACGCCCTCGTTCAGGGTGGCATGGGCATCCACGTGCCTGATCTTGGTGTGGCATTCCCGGAAACTCAGGGCCATAACCTTCTTATGGATCTCCTGTAAGGGAAGAGTAGGCCAAAAGAAAAAGAAATCAAATGACGCCAGGTTTCAGCCCATATTACATTATATTATATCTAGGGCTGCTGTCCGATGAATTAATCAATGGCTGTATGACCCAACCCTCTCGACTCTGCACTATATAGCACTATCTGGATGGGGAAAATGCTGTTGTTGCCATAAAAGACTCCACCATTTACACAGGCAGCGTCTCAAATCACACCAACGGGATAAGAGACAGTAAGACAGCATCCTGCTACCTTGGATTTCTCAATAAAACATACATAGCCTACATACATATGTTAAATATGCCTGGTATTTGTCCTCTAATGTATTAGGTGACGGCTTACAAGGCCTGGCCAGAATTATGGTCTGAAGGCAATGCCAATGTGCTGTTATGGCATTCTCTCCATGGTACGAACCATGTGTTGGGTATGTGGGTTGAGCTTAAACATTGCTCAACTTTAGCTTAGCTTATCTACAGTTTTGTATGAACAGTGGGACTCACAGATTGTCCGTAGACAGGCTCCACAGGTTTGCCATGGCTGTCGAGGCCTCCGTGCACATAGGACGAGTTCTTGCCATAAAACCTAGAAAACAATGAGGTTCATAGAGCCCAGTGGTCAAAAAACAAGAACAACAGACCGGTCGATCACGTTTTCACATATTTTATATTGGCTCAGCAACAGAACGTAAGTGGACTGGTGAGTGGTTGGGGACAATTTTGAATTGAGTGCAGAGGTCAACTTGGGGCAGCATGGCCTAGAGTAGACCAGTGGTTTTCAACCTTTTTTCATACCAGGGACCACTATTTATTCTACATTTGAGCCACGGACCACAATTTGATGTTGAGTTTAGTCTCTCGGACCCACACTAATTTTTTCAAGATTGTGTCTACAGTTTAGGAGATAACTGGCAAAAATAACAATTCTTTCTAATTTCTAATTATGTAGATTGTTGAAAATTAATTAATTCAGATGTTATATATAATTTAACTCTTGAGAGCGTAAAATGATACCAAACTGACCCGTAAGGGTCCGCAAGGATTTTTTTGTGTGTCTGTGTATATACAGTATATATAGCAAATACTACAATAAACGTGACAACAGCCGTATGCTCTGCTCAGCAGCTGAGCTCTTGTGTGTTTCCGTTTCATACCAGCTGCTGAGCCAATTCAAGAACGCAAAGGGAAAAACATACGGCAACTACTGAGAACATGTCACTACAGTTATGCACAGTGCCAAATGGCTTTGTATACATACACACATGTTTTGTCACTTTATATAAACTGTATAAAAAATAATAATAAACCCTCTATAACAGGGTTTTCAACCAGTGGTTCAGGGACCACCAGTGGTCATTGAGAGGGTTCCAGGTGGTCCCCGGCTAAATGATGGATTAACCAGATGATTAACCAGATGTCTCTGGTTCGAGAGTGTTAAAATGAAACCAAAGCATTCACCATCTTAATTAGCACCACTTAATGAAGAAGCCTACACAACTAGAAATTGTAACGGAAATCGTCATTTTGATACGTGTATTTGCCTGTTTTGTTTCCAAAATCCAGGCTGGTATTGTGGACAAAAGCAAAAGAAAATTTTAGTTTGGGGGTCTGTGAGGCTAAAATGTCATCAAATGGTGGTCCATGGCTCAAATGCTGAGAAAATAGTGGGCCCTGGTATCAAAATGGTTGCAAACCACTACCGGTACCGGTACTCTATACGTAGACTTGCTCTTAACTTTGTGTGTTTTTATTTATCTTAACTCTAGTTACACTAGTTACCTCTACACCAAATCTCTCTGCTGAAAATAGATGATCCACACATCAATGTCCACCCCAGAATAGGGGAGCCGGGGGTTCAAATGGTTACAAAAGCACTGCTTCCCATTAGATGATCTTACCTGTGCAGGTAGTCAGGGGCCTGGTTGAGTAGTGTGTAATACTGTCGGACAAACTCCCGCCCGACCAGCTGGGCACTTGGCTTCTCCATCACCATTTCTTTGGTCAGCTGGAACGAAAATCTGCCAACAACAAGGGGCAAACTAGGTCAGTTCCGGGAGTATGGAAATAATAATAAAACAGGCCTATCAGTCCCTATTCTGGTCCTCATACATCACTCTGGCAATCAGCTCTCGATAAGAGTCTCTGCTAAATTTAATGCAATCCAAATATTTGTACATGTTGCAGCCTGTAGCTGATTTAAAGGGGAACTCCACCCATTTTCATTTTTTTCCTGAGAGTGTAACAAATGGACCCTAGCGGGTCCATTTGGTTCACATTTGTACACTCGCGGAAAAAAGGTCCCTAAAAGAAAAATCGAACTACTAAATCCATTAGCCTGTATTTTAGTTAATTGATGAAGTGAAATCATGTTTAAATTTAGTGTCATTTGGTCCGGTCCAGAACTTGAGACAGATCCAGAGATGTTATCTGCTATTCTCCAGTGTGCTCACTGCTCAGGGGCATCATGTATTTCGTTCTATAAAGTATTAAATATCGCCCAACGTGTCCTTGCTCCTTTTCAATTGCTTTCTAAACAAGGAGCAATTGTGCCAAAACTAAAGAAGTCAGGATTGTGTGCCGTTTGGTACAGTCCTCACTGACGCAATTTGTACAAATCTTAGCCAACTGATAACTCAGTAGCTGAACTGACGTCAACTCAGGGCCATATTTTCATACTTTTGATCAGGTTGCTGGGATGGTAAGTTTACAGATGATGGAAAACATTTATTGCCTTCTCCCCCGTCTTGGTGGATGGTTCAATGTTTGTTCTTTAACAGACAAAGTTCTATAACAGTTTTTGTATAAATTTCTCACATTTGAACTGGATAATTTGATTTCACTTTCAGGCTTAACAAAAAAGCAGTCTCAGACTTGGTTGCTGCATTTATTAGTGCCGTTTGAGAGGCCTTTAGATTAATCTATCGAGTATCAATATTTGACATTCATCAACACACAATGAGTCTCACACTTTGACTCAAAGGAGTCAATCGCAAAGGCACAGTGTCTGTTGGGCCAGAAGTTAGACAAGAAGTTAAGAGAACCATGCAAATAGGCCTACTGATCACTGAGACACATTGTGTGGTGGTGGTGGTGGGGGGTTTGGGGGAACTTCTACATTACAATGACACCAGCAGGAGATGGATTTGACACCTTGTCTTTCAAATTCAATTCAACCTTTTGCTATCAAACGGCCACATTCCGCTAAAACCTGTTTAACTGGGTCTGGCGAAGCTGGGGGGATGTCATGAAAGGCGGCCGCAAAATAACAGACCAACAACAAATCAAATTGCAATTATTAGAATGTTACCGGCTCTTTCTCAAAATACTGCAGGCTAGCTATGCGCCTCTACTGGGGCTTGTGAGTGTGTATGGGCCTAGTCAATCCCTTGCGTTTTTATCACAAATTTACATAGTTTGTCAAGTTCCGCTGTAGAATAGATATAACAACCCACAAGCTGCTGTAAGAATACATGCAGCACTACTTGTATTTGTAATACAGTACAAACACGGTCAGCTACAGAATGCTCCACAACCCTCTATGTTAAACTGATTCTTAAACAAGCCTGGTGCAAGGCACGTAACGCAGGTATGGTAAATGTGTTGCCTTCGGAACAAGTTTCTGAGCTTTGAGCTACTTTTAACTTGACAACATTCCTCAAAATGCCGTACCAGTTAAGCTGGGCATCTCATACAATGGACAGGACTTACTTCACACATAATGTGAAATACATTGCGGCCAGTGCACGATAACACACATGGTAATATTTCAACATTCTTGAATATCAGACTACTATGAGTCCACTGAGTTAATAATCAACTGTACTCTTTTGTTGAGCAGAACCGAAACTAACATCCACTTTCTGAAGAATATCCACACAAAAATATAGTGTGTTCACATTCAGGAACAGCCTAGAAAACAATTTAACTGCTGACATCTCTACATGACTACTTCAACATCACAGGATGCCTTGTTCTGGTCATGGTGACACTGTCAAGTCAGGATACAAATATCTGCACATCATCTAAACGAATATTGACAAGTCTGACTGTTACTGAAAAGCTGCTACCACCACACATATCACAAATCAATGTATGGTGGTATGATTACAGCATGCCTGAATCGCACGTGCGCGCGCGCACACACACACGTATATATAGTTGCACCTGGAGAGAAAAGTACAACACGTTTGAGAAAACCTTTGCCATTTCATAAACATTACGATGACACATTCCTTCCCAAGAATCTCACTAAACATAATATATACCTTTGTCTTACAAACCTAAACTGAGACTTTCACAAACCTAAACTGCACTTTCACAATAAAGAGGAGGGCCCTTACTGGGCTGCCTGGCTTACCATTATGTGACAAGATCTTCCGCTTTTTAAACTACAATTCGTATTCCCTAATCCATATTACGAAACGATAATGAACAGCATCCATGACATGATTCAGCATTATCACCCACTGTGCCCAGGCAGTAGCCTGACCTCAGTCTGGATTGTCATTTCGTTTCACTTCATTATTGAATCGGAAGGGTATTTCTTTAATGTGACGATTCAGGGTGGAAGGCAGCCAGGCGACCTAGGCAGCCCGGCCATAGAAAACCATTTCCCTCAGAAAAAAAATGATAGGATAGGATAGGATAGGATAGGATAGGATAGGATAGGATAGGATATGATAGGATAGGATAGTATTGCCCGGGCAAATGGACATTTTAGGACAGCCTATTGATTGAACCACCCCTGACTGTGTTGACACCAGTTTACATGGCAATGTGTAGCTCTGGTCCATAGCTCTACTGCTTTGCATAATGCATCTGCCATGCATAATGCAAGGCAGAGTCACTGAAGCAGCACACTAGAGCTATGGACCAGAGCTATAAGAGTACAGTGGGTTAATAATTAACTGTGTTCTTTTGTTGAGCAGAACCTAAACTGACATCCACTTTCTGAAGAACGTCCACACACAAAAATAATGCGTTTACAGTCAGGAACAGACTAGAAAACAATTTAACTGCTATTGAAACCTCCCCAGGCTGTTCACACCGGTTTACATGGCCATCTGTAGCTCTGGTCCATAGCTCTACTGCTTTGCATAATGCCTCTTCCTCCTTGCATAATGCAAGGCAGAAATCAGTGTAGCAGGACACTGGAGCTATGGACCAGAGGTAGGCCATCTGCTCCATTCAGTGGCTTGGCACACTTAGCAACCAACAACACACACACACACAACGAGCTAGCAACCTACCTACAGTTACACAAAGTACCTAAACCCTACCAACCCCCACGATAAGAGAACACAGATTCATTTTGGTATAGATAGTTCAGTTCATTGGCGTGAGGCAACCTTACCAAGCTGACGATGTATGTTGGAGAAATAACTCTCCTTCAACTACACACCGACAACTGAATGACTAGCCGTTTTGGGAGGGATTTAGTTCCTTTTAATAGACGTTTCAACTAAAGGCAAATGAGGCAACTTGTAATCCAGCACGCAGCCATGTCAGGAATGGATGAGGCCAAAAGGAAAAAAGCATGCAGGGCAGCCATGGGGAGACAAAAGGCCACGCCGTGCCCAACAACACACAACACTGATAATCACCACCAGCCATCCTACAAAATGACCAACACTTTAAGCCCCGTGTGTGTTCACCTGATCACTTATAAAAGCCCTCCAAGTGGCTTTTATATCTCTCTGGCTAACGGTTTAGCTTTAGGTGCTACATACAGCTGGAATGAATGGACGGCCCGAAACTAGGACACCCAGATCCAGCACGTGTCCCCATGCACTCACACACACAGACACAGCCGTCCGACCAACCGCTAGAGCTAGCAGGCTAGATTATTAGATGGCAGTGCCCTGGCGAATATTAGACAGATATAGACACATCAACGAATGGTTAGAATATAGAGAGATGAGGGGAAAGGGGAATAATGTTACCTATAATAAAACGCATTACTACGACGAGAGTACGACTAAGGTAATCTAAAAGGCGGCACAGCAAGACCAAGCCCCACACCGGAGCCATAGAGTATAGACAGTATCACGACAACTCCGTCCACTCTATGGGGCAAGTCCAATGGCGGCTCTTCCACTTAGATTTGAGTACAGAACGGGGACAACAAATAGGGACAAGTTCTGGACCTGAAGTAGGCAGAAATGTATTGGAGGGACTCGGGCAGTAGCCCAGCGTTAATGATCTGAAATAGCTTTATTTTAGATAGTCTTTTAGTGATAGTACAACATAAACATTAACTACAGTGGCATTGTTATGTGTGCCGTCCACGTTGAAAACAATGCATTTCCAACTCCAATTTGCCCCTACCTCTTTGGGCTGAATGAGTGAACAGCAGCTGGAGCGCCCGGTTTCTGGCCCCTCAATGTCGCAACTCTGCTACTAGATGGGCTCTGCCCCACACTACTGAATGAACTGAGCATCAATCAACGGACAGGGATTGGAATCTGGTTCAATTCTTTTTCTTTTCGCCCTTTGGCACAAAACTCAACGGTTTTATAACGTCATTTTCAGAGTGAAAGGGTGCCCACGCGCGTGGGAAAGGTGTAATTCCGTCGAATGAATGAAATATCGGTGTGATCATATAAAGTAAACCCAATTGTCTGTACTGTACGAAGACTGTACGGAGTGGTGGTACAGTGGGACGCCCAGGCAGGCTGGGGCCCTGCTGCTTAATAATAGACTGATGGCACAATGTGGAACATATAAGCACTAAATGTACCCGGGAAGTAAGTTATAGGCTAACATTCGTAGTAAAGGCTTAATTACATTTTTTGCCTCACCCCAAAACACCCCTTTTTTCACTCCACGAAGGACCCCACATAGTGTCAGTTATTACACGTCGAGAGAGCAAATAAACGAAAGGTGTCTGTATTTTACTTACCAGAGAGTCAGATAATCACAAAAGGGACGTCGTCTTCTTTTCTTTTTGGGGTTAACGGATTAGTGATTTCTTTGGAATCACCTTCCCGGCTCGTTCAGTCCGCTCCAGTCAGGCGGTGTGTGCTCGACTAGGACTAGACTACTAGCGGCTTCGCTTCACAGTCACACAACGTGCTGCTTGCCGGTCTCAGAGCCTTAGAAATAGACAGAGTTGCGCCAACTCCGTTCACTTCATTGGGCCAGTGCAATGGCGGCTCTTCTACATGGACTTCTATTGGATAGTGACAACGAATAGTGACACCCGGAAGTTACTGAATGCATTAAAGCCTATGGGTCTCGCGCGAGTACATGAACCACGTGACCAACCTATTATCTGCCCCCTCAATGTCGCAACTCTGTCTATTTCTAAGGCTCTGGCCGGTCTCCTCGGCATTGCGTGTTGCCAGCTTGTGTGAGAGAAATGAGCAGCCAAGTCTATGAAAACATGCCTATAGAATAGGCTTGTAATATGTAGAGCCTTCTAAGGGAAAGCTCTGGTTCTATGCCCTGTTATAACATGTAACCAGTTATAAAACAATGCAATGTAACATAACTCTGTTTACAAAACATTGATGGAATGATTGAGTAGTTTATTGGCAGAACCGCAGAAAGTAATCGGTACAGGCACAGTCATACATAAATGAAGTCATTACAACCCAGATAGCAAAATGCATTGATTCAACGTTGAATTTTGGTTACGGTATCTAACCAAAATTCAACGTTGAATCAATGCATTTTGCTATCTGGGAAGGTACTGTAGGTTAAACACAGCCAATGCCTGGGATCACCGATAAAGGTCCTTGCGGTCTTGTTTCAATTCAGGCCCTGTGTTCAGTTCATTATTGTGAAGATAACAACAGTTGTTCAAATCATCAATAGCGGTAAAAACATCAACAGTTCATATCGTGCCTATCGGCATGACGGGTAGCACGTTCGTCTGGCGACTGGCGAGTGGTAGCCTATCTCCGGGTTCAATCTTTGCGTGACCTGTAGCCTACCTGAACTGTAGGCCTACCTGTGGCTATGCAGATGTTAATACAAGTTTCAAGCAATCGAGCAATCAAGCAACTTTACAGCGTACAATGATCGGACATGGCAACGCTACACACCATGGGCACAACCGAACTTGGATCCCACCCCACCGACAGACAGCCAATCGTTACAGCTGAACCAAAAAAGAAACACCCGCCAATGAACGGCGCTCAGACGCTAATGCCCCGCCCCCATACTTGGATCTACGGAGGTGTGTGCGTAATCCATCGTACGACGGCGCTGCGCGGCTTAAAATAGCAGATATACGAGCCCACAACATGTATCTGAAGCGAACCGTTGCGAGTCTGTAGATCTGTTTTTTTTTGGTGGCGGTGCGAGGCACTGTACTACGACTGAGAATAAATAACGAATACCAAGAGAACGTGACGTCACACGGTTACACCGTCACCACCACTGATTGAGAGCTGAAATAAAGGAGAATTCCACCCATTTTCAACATTTTACTATGCCATTAGATTAGAGATGTTTTGTGCTCATCATAAAAAGCCCCACCCCCCCATTCTGTTTCCTAGAAATGGAGCTCTGAAAAAATAATTAACATGGTGAAACAGAACTTGATCAAGTTGTGTTTCGCCGTGTTAATGATTTTTTCTTTTATGACCTTTTTTCTGAGAGTTTTTGGTTGACGGGACCAAATGGACCCGTTAGGATCTATTTGGACCCATTTGTACATTCTCAAGAAAAATGTTGAAAATGGGTGCCCCCCTTTAACAGTTCAAACTATTCAATACAAGGTCTGCTATTTAAGGATTAAAAACTGACAAGAAGAAAGCACGAATGCTGGTTGTTTGGGGTCTTGGGTTCCGTTGTATATTTTTGTGAAGACCCCACAAGATGGCGCCACCTGTACATTAAAAATAAAACTGAATGGAAGGGCGTGAGAGAGGGCGAGATCCAAAAGTGGCATTTTGTGCCACGCGACCAAAGTGGCCATTGTATGGCAGGTCGGGTCCCTTTCATGACGACCTTTGCTGCATTTCTCTCTCCTTGCATATAGCAGCATAGAGCATATAGGCCAGTAATTTTAGCTCATGTTTTACCTAAAATTGGAATAAATTGTAACATGGCATTTTTCTTCACAGATCATTTCTTTGAGGTCGATGGGTTGTTTTTGAATATTCCATCATGGTTAAAATGGAGTTTTAAGTTATAATGGGTTTGTATAGGAGGGGGCAGGGCTATCACTCCATTGGAGCCTATATATTCTATTACTTTATGAAATTAAACATATTTGCGCAACTGGGATTTTTCGGGACTTTTAATATGTTGTTCTGGAGACCTCAAAGAAATGATCTGTGAAGAAAAATCCCATGTTACAATTTATTCCACTTGAAATTCTATTTATCATGGACTAATAGCATAACAATTTCCAGAGTGGCATGACTTTTGGGGCACGCCCCATAATTGCGATTGACGATTGAATTGTTTTTTAGGCTATGCTGGATTTCTGATGGACATTAGAACATTATGAATGTAATTCACATTTCTGATTGGCATCATAAAAGGTCAAGGTGCTACCGTAGGCCTATGCAGGGAAGCTATGACAAATACATGAAATAGCAATCTACAAGCACTATGCAGCTTGTTGCACAGCTGCAATGTTGATGGGTTTTATATTTATCAGATATAACTTTTCTGTTTGGATGAAAGGTCTGTGGAAAATTGCATCTTAGCCTAGTGGTTTAAAACATTTTGATGATTTTTTTATGCTACCGGCTCTCTCACCTCACAGCATTGTGATCATTGTGTTTTACACAATTACCTGGTAGGCCTACACACCCGAACTACACTCTGAGTTACAGACCCGAATTACATATAATTTAGCTGAGGACCACCTCAAGGACCCTTAAACCTGGATGCCATATACACTGGCATACTGTATACAGGCATCATTAATGTGAAAAACGTACTAACCACAATCACCCAGCAGAGGGAGACTCAACTCATCTTCAAAAAAAAAAAGAGGAAAAAAACATCTTTTCTTTTTTGGAGCAGATGAGTCATCAGATGTCTCTGATGTCGCTAATTAGACATCATTCTTAGTAGCTTAATTGAGCAGTAATTAAGTTGCATAACAGCACAGAATATAATAGACTTCTGCAACAGAGGAGAACATGTAATAACCATGGCTCTGGACCTGAAGTTTAAAATGTCTGTCTTCAGCTGAGATGCAAAGGTCACCATCCAGTCCAATTATTCATATACACCAGTGGTTTTCAACCAGTGGTCTGGGGACCACCAGTGGTCCTTGAGAGGGTTCCAGGTGGTCCCCAGGCTAAATGATGGACAGTTGGTTAACCAGATGTAACAATGAGTTCATGTGTCATGCAATGAGTTCATGTTTACACTCTCACAAGTTAAAAAAAATATTCATCATCTGAATTAGCCCAAATCTACACAACTAGACCCTAGTAAAAATCCTATAGGATTCCAATAGAAAAGTCAGATTTTGGAACAGATTTTGAAACAATAGGATTCCTATTGGAAATCCTATAGGATTCCAATAGAATCCTTTAGGATTTTGGGGGAAATCCCCACAAAATCCTATAAGAAAATCCTGTAAGATCTTTTAATATATATAAGATCTTATCTAATAGGATTTTTCTATTGGACCTTTCTAAAATCCTATAGGATTTTTTGACTAGGGATCGAGCGTGTAGAAAAATCGAAATTATTTTGTTTTTATTATCTGTGTTTGTCTGTTTTGTTTCCAAAACAGACAAATGCATAGTGGGCCCCGGTATCAAAAAGATAGCAAACCACTGATATACCACTGAGAGAGAGAGAGAGAGAGAGAGAGAGAGAGAGAGAGAGAGAGAGAGAGAGAGAGAGTTCTCATGTGGTAGAGAGCTGAGCAGAGAGGATATAGGGGGCGGGGGTTGAGGAGGTTTTTCCCAGCCTTTGTGGATGAGGCTCTACAGTTGTTCCAAATTCCTGACGCTAGTGTCTGGCTGAACGGGTCGAGATGGTAACTGGGTGCTCTTTCTTTCCCTACAGTCACCCTTGAGACCGATATTTCCTCACAAACACAAAGTGTTGTATAAAATGCTGTGTAGTCTATAGTTCAAAATGTTGATTCTGTTTGACCTAATGTAGACAGCAATGCCTAAAACAAGCTTTGGAGAAAACAAAAAAATGTTATAATTATAATGCTTACTTTTGAATGTGGCACCTTTCATACTTTTCCATATGGGATGGCTGAAAGGAAATAACTTAATATGTAAACGCAGGATTGGGTTCTGATTAACACCTGCACAAAGATTCTTCTAAAGGAAATATTGTAGCAATGCACATTGCATCGTCTATTGCTCTTACACACTGAATAGAACCTATATAGCCTACATATTTTGCATGTTTGTTCTTGTTTATCTTGTCAAGTAGACCTAGTATGAAGTCAGACTATATAGCAGACTGTATACATTTTTCACATCCCAGTCGTGCTCCACATGGAGGGAATGTATGATTTTCCTTTTAGTATCACAAGAAAGCAAGAGATATGAGTAGAATAATGTTGGCTGTGTAACATGTTGGAAATGCAGGTACAGTATAGTTGGCAAGCATTTTTTGTGATAAAGTTTGATGTGTCACTCTCTTAGTCTAACACTGCCAGTAATAATCATCTATAAATGAATGCGCAAAATGCAGATATGAATGCATGCAGAGAGTTTTCAGATATTTAAGTATTTTATTTGTGGAAAGAGTCCTATTGTGCTCTCGATGACGACAAAAAATGTCAGTAAAACAAGTTAAGAGCAAGAAAGTTTTCTCAGCCTGCGAGAGTCTTTCCTCGAAGGAACAATATATCAGTTATATTGTTCCATATATCAATAAACATACTGTATATCGTCGTTTGTGACATGGAATCCTAAGACACAGTGAAAAAACAACAAGCAGTAGTCAAAATATCAAGGCACTAAAACAAAGTACAAAAAACAGACAAAATAATGAGTCCACCACCAAAAGAGTGCAAAAACTAACATGTTGTTGTTGTTTTTTAGAAAGCAAGCAAAGCAATCATTTATTTAGAAACTTTATTTTGGATTTTTACAAATTTAAACTGTCAAATTGATGTCAAATTCAAGCCCCAGAGTATAAAAACCACATATATAAAATAATGACAATAATCACTGTTTGCACCCGTTCCACAAAGAGAATACATTTACATCTCCCATCAAAAGGTCTTTACTCTAATCTATCTGATTTCAGAGGCTTATTTGCTTTTATAAACAAAAAACAAAACAAAAACAAAACAAAAACTGGAAGTTGCATGATCACGATTGTGTGATAGTTAGTAGACAGACTGTGCACATCTTTTGTTTTAATCTTTTTAGTGGTATAGGTAGGAATGTCTTTATAAAAAACACAATTTGTTTTTTCTTTAGCAATTAGCACCGTTACTGTGATTTTAATTTAGGGATCAGCACCTTTGTCCCTCTAGTTGTGACAAGGTGATCTGGTACTGCTGCTGGTCACTGGAGCTTAGATGACCATGTCCTTGTCCACATCCTCTGTAAACACAAAACAGGTACAACACTCATGAGCATGGATGGTTGACCAGAAGCCGTGACATCAATGTACAGTACAGGGTTCCTGGTATTTACATCAACAACAGCATTTTTCATCAAAACAGTATATCAAGGATTAAAAAAAAAAAAAAAAAAAAGAACTTTAAAAACTTCCTGGACCTGTTTCTAAACACGGAATTAAGTAGGATATTCTCAGATGAGTCTGATTTTTTGTATTCGTGTATTTGATTGAGCACTTAAAGGAACATCACTCCGGTGTGTAGTGAGGGCACTCATTAGTACATTAACAGTTCCATTTTCTCCGACACTATGATGTAATTTCTCCTTTCATTGTTAAAGAATGGACAATTTTACTTCAAAGCGTCTGAGCTTAGTGGCATGCATTTTTAATGTAATATATGGATAAAAACCTTGACTGGTTGCTATTGCAATTTTATTTTTAGCCAAATGGCTTCTCCCTGGCCCTTTTTTGGACTCTTGGGCGGGAAACGGACATTCTTATCAAAGAAGGAAAAAGAAAAAACTGTTTACTGTGCCCATATGGTTTGAAAATAAACTGAACTGTTTTCAGCTTAGATTGACTGGGCCAAGTCTATCTTTAAACAAAACATGTTAATATCACATAAGCCTTTGTTTGCTGCACAGCTTAATTTCTTAATTGATCCAAAATCCCATTTCCCTCATGGAAAACCTGGGATTAAATCCATGTGTTTACATTGGTGATATGGGGTCAAGCAGAGTGAAGGCAGTAAAGTTGGGCTACATTCTTGCCTAGGTAGAAAACCTATAAATACCTCTCTTGGTCAGAGGGTTGACCTAGTGCGTGTACACCAGGATGCTCCAATGACACTGCTCTCTGAACACTTTTGAGAAAGAGGGATATCTTCATGCCTTCAAGATAGGCCATCAACCCATATTTGTAGTGCAAAGCTCCCCAGCTGTGTGTTTATATACTTACGCTCCTTGATGCCAAAGCAGTTGGCCCACTCCTCCAGAGCGATGTATTTGTCGCTATCAGCATCGCACACCTCAAAGAAGCGAGTGGTGCAGTGCTCCATGGGGATGAGAGGAGCACGCAGGGGGGACAGCTCCGTGTGGGTAAGGTAGCTGTTACACAAATGCAGTCGTTTAGTGTTTTTTGCATTACGGGACATGCACATTTGACTTGTCAAATAAATAAGGGATTTCCAAGTGCAGTAACATACCCGTCGATGGGGTGCTGGTCGAGCTGACCGAACTGCCAGTGGACTGGGAAGATGTACATGTTGTAGTTCTTCTCAAAGTCGTGGGCCAGGAGGTCCAGAGAGTGATCACCAGCCTGCAGCCTCTTCTCGTTCTCAAAGATCTTCTTAACCTAAATGAATGGACAGAGAGGAAAAGTCAAAATGAGGTTTCCATTGAAGAACACTGTCTGTTTGGGAGGAGATTTAATTAATGAACACCTGGCAGGGAAAATGTGCAAATTACGGTAATTAGAAACTGCCGTGCGGTACTGTTGACCTACTGACCCTGAGCTTCTGCTTCTCGGTGAGCAGGTTGTTGTCCTCGTCACGCTCGTACAGGGTCACCAGCACGTTCTTCAGCCAGTCCCTCATGCGCAGGGGGAACTCGTTCAGCTCGGTATCCATGCAGGGCTCAATGTCTGCAGACAAGACACCATTTGGGATTCAGAAAGCATGTTAGGGCAAAGAAAACCTCCTCATATTGTTCCTGAAGGCTCTGCTAGGCCCATTATTAATGGCACTGAAGCTGGTTTCCTGAGAAACACAGGAATATTGACGAGACATTTAAGGCACGGACGGCGTTTAATGTTTGTTAACTATTCTAGGTGCAAACGTTTGGCATGTCAACACGTTTAGTCATGCTTGGTCGTGCCTCACGTAGCTGAAGTATGATTGAAATAAAAAGGTTCTTTAGCCTTTTCAATAGACTGAGAGCCGTAAAGGTCTGAACATGAATACTTTTTTCTTTATGCAATGCAGAAAACCCACCCTGATCTCCAGTTGAACCTTTCTAGCCTCAGGCCTCATCTTCTACCACACAATAAGGCTCATCTCAGGAGACATGTTCAGGTTTGAACAGAGATTGAAAAATGTAGGCCTGCATGCTGAAACGTGTCGTTCCATCTCCCCTTAGACGCCTGCCTAACAGACAGGCAGCCATTATGGCTATACAGCCTCACTGACATCGCTGCCCGTCAATCACTAAGGTAGATAAATGTCAGCTAGTAGGGTAGGGAGAGTTAGTGAATTCAGAGCTAATACAATTTGAAGGGATGCAATGGCTGGGATAGTTTCCCTAAGGCCACCTGGGACATCAGTCGTCCCTCACCGCTGCATCATCATCGATGCAATGAGTGTTTCTCTTTTAAACGATGAAGGATGTGTTATCCAGGGTGTTGCGTTTGGACGGACAATGGACAGCATCAGTCATTCGCCCACGGTTCCTTTTCCCAACGCTGTCCAGAGAGCGTCACGCGATACAACACAGTCAGTGGAGCCCCAGCGGAAATACATCACTCCCAGTTATCAAACCTTTACACTTGCCTCTCCCTGTCTGTCTCAAACATTCTTTAGAAATACCATTTTTGGTTTATGAAGCATTGAATAGTTTTAGAGCCAAAAGATAATTGTGATCCTGTGACACAGCATGAGCCATCCAGACGTCTCAGATATTAAGGTAATCTCATCCATATCAGGTTGACTATAAATCCCCCCACAGCCAGAATTAAAGTAGCTTACAATTTTTATGAAATACAAAATTACCTCTCTGCTTGCCACTGTCTTCGACAGAGTTTCTAATCCTTTCTCATGAACTGTATATTGTATGCTCTTGTTGAAATGTGCAATGGGCTTGTCTTGTTTAGATATCTCCATCACACATTGTATAAACAGGAAACTTGTGTCTGAAGCAGTTTTGTGTTGAACTCAAATTCCCCAAGAAAAACCTGCAGTACTTTGCAGGATAGCGTTGGGGACGCTTACTGTCACTGAGTGTCTCCTAAAGCAGTGGTTTTCAACCAGTGGTCCGGGGACCACCAATGGTCCCTGAGACAATTCCAGGTGGTCCCCAGCTAACTGATGGACAGTTGGCCACAAAATGGACCCTCATAGATCTGTAACTCTTGAGAGCGTAAAATGAAACCAAATGGACCCCCCTGACAGGTCCATTTGGTTTCATTTTACGCTCTCAAGAGTTAAATTATATTTAAAGTTTCTAAATTGTGGACACAAACTCACAAAGACACAAAGTCCTTTTTGGGTCCAAGAGACTAAACTCAACATCAAATGGTAGGCCCTGGTATGAAAATGGTTGAAAACCACTGTCCCAAAGTGTCATTCCATCAACGTCACAATGGTCCCCAGTGTGTGCATGTGTGTGTGTGTGTGTGTGTGTGTGTGTGTGTGTGTGTGTGTGTGTGTGTGTGTGTGTGTATGTGTGTGTGTGTGTGTGTGTGTGTGTGTGTGTGTGTGTGTGCGCGCGTGCATGCGTGTGTGTGTGTGTGTGTGTGTGTGTGCGCGCGTGCGTGTGCGAGCGTGTGTGTATGCTCACATTTGCAGGATCCAATGTAGTCGAGGTGCAGCTTGTGTCCCTTCTTGGTTCCCTCCAGGGAGCACTTGGTGGCAAAGAAGTGACAGGAGGAGTCGTAGGTCTTGTTGTCAGTGCCACAGACCTGGGGGAGAGGAACAGAGGGGTGGAGAGGAGATAGTCAGTCAGACAGGCAGGGTGTTTACTATTTCTATCTACTACCTGTACAGTATATCTAGCTTTGTATATGTGATTCTCAACCTGCCGGTTCAGTTATAATAGGAATGGTATGATAAACCAGTGTTTATCCCTTTTGATAACAGGGCCCACTATTTATTCAGCATATGAGAAACAAACCGCCCTTTGACGACATTTTCAGACCCAAAAAAGAAATTCCAGGACAGTTTTTTGCAAAACAAAACAGCCAAACATACAGTAGCCTAAATCAAAATTACCATGTTTTTCTACATTCTCTAATTGTGCACACTTCTTAATTAAGTGGTGCTAATTCAGATAATGAATATTTTGAACTCTTGAGAGTGTAAACCAAATAGATCCGTGCGGGTCCATTTGGTTTCATTTTTACGCTCTGAAGAGTTACATCTGGCATACGAACTTTTCATCTGGTTAACCAACTTCGCTGGGGGACCACCTGGAAACCCTCTCAAGGACCACTGGTTGAAAGCCACTGTGATAAACGTGGTTACAAAGTGCTGGATAAAAGAGGCTAGATGTGATGGGACTCACATGCTCGAACTCTCCGGCGGCTTCGGGGCAGGTCAAGTGGTCCTGGCACACACACATGGGGGCGTTGCTGTCATCTACCTCGCACACTTTGCCCTTCTTGCAGTGGTGGTTCAGGCAGGGGTCTGAAACGAAAAGGAATCCCAGGAGAAGAATTACAGTTTGTCCATCAAAATTCTCTCTCAATTTTCTATTCTTTGTTTGAAAAGGGCCATTGTGCATGAATCAAACATGAAAGACAAATGAATAGACATTTTAGTAAGCCCCTCCCCAAACTGCTATGGTCCAATCACAACTAAGCATAACATGATGTGATAGACAAACCTCTCCACCAATAGCTTTCCTCTATGATAAAACATAAATGTCACACATTTTTTCACTGCATAGGGCATGCCTTGTTGATGAATTTGGAAGTGATTTTGAAGGACTGGTTCCAAAAATGAACCAGTATTTATTGTGTTAAAGTCTATGCTTTTTACATTGGAATGAATGAGCCCGGCTGGAAAGTGTCCTAGGGTGGACAAGAGGGCGGGGCTTACCTAAAGGTCCATTCTCTCCCAATTTTCTATTCTTTGTTTGAAAAGGGCCATTGTGCATGAATCAACATGAAAGACAAATGCATTATAATGCACTTATAAGGCTAGTTTTCATCAATAATATCCCTTTGCCTGATGATATTGGCATCCTTAAATAATAACAAATACAATAGATGCAGTAGAATGGTAACAATTAACTGGATTGATGGTAAAATGCATGATTATAGTCCAAATCGTTTAGTTAACAGGGGGAAAGCACGCACCACCTACAGTTTAGCAACACCGCAGTACCTGATAGAACAGCAACCCTAAATTAAAGGTATTATAAGAAACTTTAGTGTGTACAAACTCTGTGTTTGTAAACATCAAAGTAGAAGGAAGTATATAGAGGTATACTGTATATAGCTGTATATACTTTTGACCTTTGGCTTAAAAGTTGCAGGCAGACAGTTTAGTATATTATTTGATGTGGTTTTCAAAGCAAAACAATGATACGTCTCTAGAATAATACCAATGATACACAATTAACTGCTTCTATTTGTCTGAAGTTGTAAGTGGTTGTTTATATAATGATTCCATTATAGTTTTACACAGGCTGTAGTGTAAAAGGTGCACATTAGACTGCCTTGTCAAACACTATGGTAGGTGATGTATGTGGGAGAGAAAGTATAGCTCTGCTACCTCAGGTGATAGAAGGCTGTTTCTGGGGAAACCTTAAATTTTACCAAACTGTACTTTTACTTTATTACAGGCCCTGTGTGTGAGGGGAGGGTTTCAAACCTGAAGTTTGAATGATCTACATCATTTGGACTCTTAAACACTGTATTTTGTATTTCTGAGACAAATCGTAGTCTCTGTGCAGAGATGAGAACATCTTGTTCTGGCTTGACTAGACATACCTTGCAACGCTGTGTGTGCGCGAACGTGCGTTGCAGCATGAGTGTGTGTGTGTGCGTGTGAGAGCTCACATTTGCAGGATCCACCCCCCCCCTCTAAAGACAGAACATGTGGCTGCGCCCCTTCCATATAAAGCCTGGATTTTTACCGATTCATACAGCAGGGTGGAATATATAATTACCGCCCTCTCCAAGGAAAATCTATCATTATGGCTTTTTGTCTTGCCAGGCTGAGATGTCTTAAAACCCAGCAGTGCCTCCCTGCCCATGAGGCCCCAGGGTGGCAGACGGAGGAGTGAGACGCACAGAGCTAAATCAAACTGCTGTCAGGTTATATACACTTGTTTGTACATCTGTGGACGATAACTAAACAGACACTTTTTATGGCTGGTCTCATCGAAGTGTGTGTGTGTGTGTGTGTGTGTGTGTGTGTGTGTGTGTGTGTGTGTGTGTGTGTGTGTGTGTGTGTGTGTGTGTGTGTGTGTGTGTGTGTGTGTGTGTGTTGTGTATGAGCTATGACAGCACCAAGCATGCTAAAGTGAGCAAGTATCTGTCAAACTTTGCAAAGTTTGAAAGTAAGTGAGTGTGTGTGCGTGTGTGTGTGCGTGCGTGCGTGCGTGCGTGTGTGCGCACGTATGTACAATTGTGTATACAGTAATTTGCATATATATATATTTGTGTTAGAGTGATTGATGCTATCACTTACTCTCAGCAGCGACATCCTCCACAACCTCGATGGCCTCGTCGAACGCCTCCTCTTCTCCTGTCTCAACCTGAACTGGGTTGGCTCCTACCTCAGGGTCCTGGTAAGAACAGAACATAATTATTGTATACGTACGTAGCACTACAAACATTAGTACAGTACATGTTGTAACAACTCAAACATACGGTACATACTGTATGTACTGTGTATGTTCTGGGTTAGAGAGCGTCAGAAACCTAGAGTCTGGACCGGCCGTAAGTCTGACATCCCATTAGTATGGTTAGGGACAGTCCAACGTGCCGTCGAAATAACAATGACGCGACCCCCTCAGAATACAGCCTGTGGAAGGGGTTGGTGAACGTAAACACAACTGTAAGCACTTGACAATTGGCACTGATATTCAGAGCAAAGAAAAACAACAAATTAAAAGATATAAAGCTATTGTAGCGCAGTACTGACAGTACAGTGAAAAACAACCCCACAACAATATTTAGCATAGATCTCACGATCCGACTCATCACAACATGATCCTTTGCAGGGCTATTTCTGCCCCCCCATTTCTCAAATGACGTCCACTTATACCCTAACCGCGTAAATGTCCTTGGTTTCCTCAAAACTGAAAAAAAGGGTGGGTGAAAAAAAGAAAAGAAAACGGAACCACTAAAGAGGGGCTCCTCCCTACAGGCCAAACAGGGTCTGGGAGAGAGGAGGCGGCAGCCAGAACTCAGTGTCCAACAACAACAAGCAGCTGGTTGCACATGTGGTGAGGCCATGAGAAAAAAAAATGAAGCTAATGGCTTCCGGACTGGCTGTAGGACTAACACACGGCTAAATTTAAGGCCTGTGGTATCTCTGGTCCCTCTGGACCTCTGGAGCAGGAAACGGTAAAGGCGTTCACATGAAAGCTCCGCGCTGACACCAAAAGCTAACTTTGACACAGAGGGGATTTAGTTTTTAGAGCTTTTTGGTTAAAAAAAAAACTAAATTATGAGCTGCATGGCAGCAATTAGAGGTGAGAGATGGGACATCTCAAGCAAAATATGAGCTTAAGCACACGTCATTCTGGGTATCACTAAAATCTTGTTTTGACATATGACCAGGGGTGATGTTTCTCATTTTTGGCAACACTATCCCCATATGTCCTGTTAAACATTGAGTCATGCTTTTAAGCAGCTGCGAGTCTCAAAGGTATGCAGTGAAGGCCAAATAAAACAAAGCCATGCACATGTGAGAGAAAGGAATTTTATGTTGTGTTTCCCAAAACATCTCAATCTTTGTGCCAGCTGTGCTTTCAGAGCCTTGTAATCTCTACATTACATTGTTTTTTTATGATCTCCGTATGGCACTTTGTTTGTTCGAATATGCAAGTTTTCCCACTTCACAGCGGCGATAGAAGTCTATTTGAAGGTAGAATGACCACAGCTGGACTGGGAGAGCCAGCCAATGTAGAACTATAAGCTGTTTCAAGAAAAAAGTCTGGAATTCAGATGTACTTGATTAAAATACATGGAATCCAAATGTACTTATAGTATAAAAGTAGACAAGATAGACAGCACTACTCACAATGCAGAATATCCAATTTCAAGATCAATTTCAAGATCTACAACATCACAATGCAATGTGAGATTGTAGATTGGCTATTTTCAAATGTATAAGGTGGTTATTGTATGTTTTGTAATTATAATCAAAATACAAAAAGCAACTAGTGGCCAAAAATGTCGTGTGGCGTGAAAGTACACTATTTAGGTCCAAGACGTCATGGCATAGAAGTAACAGTATTGGAAAATTAAAATTGTACTTAGTTACTTTCCACCATTGCTTCTCCTGCTCTAAAAGAATAGATAAAGGCTCGGCCCAGATAATACTTGGACCAGCCGAAATGTTGTGACATTGAGGGGTCAGAAAACTGAGCTCTCGGGAGGGCTGTTGCAGCCCGAAAGAGGGACAAAAGAGGGACATTTCCAAAATCTTCCTGAGAGTGTACAAATGTGAACCAAATGGACCCTGGCGGGACCATTTGGTTCCATTTGTACACTCTCCAATGAAGTGAACAGAGTTTGCGACAGCGCAACTCTGTCTATACTCAGGGCCGAGTATTATTTGGGCCGAGCCTTCCTGTTACCCCCTAGAATACACTATGTGCTAGTAAAGTACAGTATGTATACTGTGGCTGGCTGTATCATGTGCTGCCACTGCTGCTGCACCACAGGCACAGAGCCAACGTCCGTACATTGTTGGTGACGTATCTCTCTAATTGTGTTTTCAGCGACCCGGTCACGAGTGTCAGATTTAGGTAGATGGGTTCAGAAAGCATGCAGGGACTCAGGAGCAGGTCAGGAGGGATGGAACTGACCTCCTCAACCACTGGCTCCTCCTCAGCAATGATCTCCTCCTCTGGAATGATCTCCTCATCCGCTACTGGCTCTTCCACGATAGGCTCTTCCTCAGTCTGAAGAGATTTTACACAGAACAGGCACACACACACGCACACATGCACGCACGCACGCGCGCACACACACACACACACAAACACACACGCGCACACACGGTTAAATCTTAACATACTTGCACGTGTGCGAACACACGCCCACTCGCGGACGCACACAGGAAAACCACTTGGATTGAAAGAACACATGGAAAAAAGGGAACGCCATGACCTCATATATACACAGACACGTGAGGAAGCACACACACAATGAAACCGGTATGAGGACGGGGACACACACGCTTGCATGCACAAAACCAGATACTGTATAACAGGGGTGTCAAACTCAGATACAGAGTGGGCCAAAATGTAAAACTGAACAAAGCCGCGGGCCAAGTTTGAACGAACTAACCTTTTAAAGGGGAATTCCACCCATTTTCAATTTTTTTCTGAGAGGGTACAAATGGAACCAAATGGACCCGCTAGGGTCCATTTGGGTCTGAAAGATGGGTCTGAAAGAAAAATCATTAACATGGTGAATTACATCTTGGTGATGTCATCAGATGTATTTCACCATGTTAATGATTTTTTCAGACCTCCATTTTTAGGAAATACAGAATTGGGGGAACTTTTTTTATCATGTCCGCACAACATCTCTAAGGTATATTAATGACATTAAAATGTTGAAAATGGGTGGTCTTCCCCTTTAATTTGATAATGTCTCAAGGGCCAAATGAAATTACACGGCGGGCACAATTTGGCCCGCGGGCCAGAGTTTGACACCCATGCAATATGAGGACGGACACACACACACACTTGCATGCACAAAACAAGATACAGTATAACTTACAGGAGCAGCCAATGCGTGGCCAGCCAGGCACAGAAGGAACACAAACCACACCCTCATCTTCGATATCTGTCAGAGAGGAGACATGAAAAGAAACAGTTCAAGTGTCTGCATTGTTGTTTGTTTGTTTTAATTTTTTCGGGAATTTGGATGTTACGGGCATGTCCAGCTGGGCCTTTGTCACTACAGAGGCAGCCCTTGAGGCTACATCGTCTTGCAAATAGGTAGCCCATATACTGTATGTTTGTAGATCACGTTCAAGCATGTCCAGAAGCCTATGGCACAGCATCAGTTTTTCCACACTGGAAGGCCCATAATTTACCTGCATTTCAGCAGGATTTACAGCAAGAGATTGCTCAAAAAACAATAAAGAGGCAAAATAACTAAGCCAAGTAAATGCAAACTGTTGCAGTAATGTACCATATCATGATAGTTTAGGAATTTTGGAGGTTTTGGTTAATGAAACAAAATGAATAAGCTCATTGTTAATAACAATGACAAGGACCACCGTTATTCACAGTTACTCCTTTTTTAGAGCGCTAGGGGCCTGAGTTAGCCTCTTAGCGATCACACGGACACTCAAGCTCAGGGCCCAATCTAAGGGGTCTGGGCCCAACATAATCCTCCCCTGGAGGCGAGGGTGTGTGTGAAGTGTTGTCTTGGAGGTTGTCGAAAAACGTGCCCACCAGAGGGTGCTAAAGTGGCCCAACTAGTATGCACACACCTCCACCCTATTCAATTGGCAGCTGTACGTGGATCCAAACAGGCAGCCATTCCCTTTGTTCGAAACCCTGGAATAACCTCTACTTTTCAAGCATGAAGAGACAGCCACAAGCATACAGTACATGACACGTTTCACTGTCTCACAATGGATTATGATGGACATGGTCCAAATCCCTCGACAAAACACCCAGTGTCTGCTTTGTCTTTGTTTACTCGCAGGACTTTTCTGTGGATGTTTTCGCTTCAACAGAATGTTGTTTCTCTCTCTCTGTACAGACTTCTAAGCACACACTCAGAGGATTCTTGTCAGGCACACCGACTTCAGGCTACTCCAAATGAGGTTGACTAAATTAAACCAAATTTGGATATAATGCTTGAGATTGGAAACAGCGTTTGCAAGCACCTCCTGCTTTTAATGTGCAGGATACGCCGACAACCAAACACCAGCACGTTTTTCCATGCCCTGAGGGAACGACACTCAATACAACCACATTCTTCCACCTTTTTTTAAAAGCCAGAATAGACCATTGCCTTACACTCCCTTACACTGAGTTTCTGGATTCATGTCACAAGCACCTGATTTTGCACAGACTTATTCGGAAAATAAGATTAACCTATATTGACCGGCATAAGACCTCCTTCAGCCTATAAATACTGTACTTGCGTGCTAGACTGGCATTACGCACAGAAAGCATCGGATCGACAAGCTCAGGCTAACTCTGGGGCTTTAAAGACCCCCAGACGGGGTGGAATGCCTGTATAACTGTCGAACCATTGTTCATGGTTTGATATACTATCCCCAGTCTCAACTCCCATCTCTCTCTCTCTCTCTCTCAACATCTCTCTCTCTCTCTCTCTCTCTCTCTCTCTCTCTCTCTCTCTCTCTCTCTCTCTCTCTCTCTCTCTCTCTCTCTCTCTCTCTCTCTCTCTCTCTCTCTCTCTCTCTCTCTCTCTCTCTCTCTCTCTCTCTCTCCAGTCTCATCTCCCATCTCTCTCTCTCTCTCTTCAACATGTCTCGTCTCAAGGACAAAATAAGGGCTCTTTTGTTTTGTAGTGTCACATGCACTGCCTCTTCCTCTTCTTCTCTCCGTGTCTCTCTCTGCAGCATCTCTCACCCTTTTGATTCTATCTCTATCTCTGCTTCAACTCCCTCTCTGTTCGTGTCTCTCTCTCTCTCCCTGGTTGTGCCCCTCTCCTCAGTTTGTCTGCTCTGTGATGCAGCCACAGATCCAGAGAAATGCTGTTTATCCTATAGAGATGAAAGGCCCTGAGTGCTAGTACTGTATGTGGGTCCTTTAAGAGACTAGTGATCCTATCAGTGCATCAGGGTGACGCTGAGAGCAAAGATCAAAGCAATTACTGTCCTTTCATTTTGCCCCATTTTCATAATGTCGTCAAAAAGCACGGGAGCAATTTCTCATACACTATACCTACAGGGTTAGTATCATACACAGCACACACGCAATTACGGTCCTTTAATTTGGCTCATTTAGTCATGTCATCAAAAAGAATGGGAACTCAAACTTTACCCACACACTATCTCTATCTCAGACACACACTTTGCACACACGCACACACGCACACACACGCACGCACAGGGTTAACGGGTTTGATGCAAAGACAGATTAATACAGACTAGAGCAGGGGTGGCCAACCTGAGGCTCGCGAGCCACATGCGGCTCTTCAGCTGGTTTCATGCGGCTCTTAAGGTGCTTCCACATGGAACCATCAAAAACGCTCCGCCTGGCGCACTCATGCATTCCCTATACCAGTGGTTTTCAGCCTTTTTATACCAGGCCCCACCATTTATTCAGAATTTGAGCCACGGAGGAGCACCATTTGATGACATTTTAGCTCCACAGACACCAAAGCTAAAGATTTTGTTTACTTTTGTCAACAATTCCAGGCTGGATTTCAAAGAAAACAAAACAGTCAAACATACAGATCAAAAATACCATTAATCTTCTACATTCTGTCTAACCAACTTTACATCATTTAGCCTGGGGACCACCTGGAATCCTCTCAGGGACCACTGGTGGTCCCCGAACCACCTGTTGAAAACCCCTGCCCTATACAGTGGTGCCCAGCCACTCGACCAAGGACTGATTCCTAGTCCACCGTGGAGGTGTAGGTGTATGTTTTTTGACTTGTCAAATACTTTTTTGGATTGTAAACCGTGTTTCTAAATATATGTCTATATGTTTTAATAGTGTGTCTTTGCATTGTGCACCTGCACACAAACGCACATGTCTTATGGCAGGAGAGGGGAAACCTATTTGCGACCGTGACGGCCGTTGCGGCGGTTTTATAACCGTTGTGACCGTTTGATGTGGCTCTTTGCAGTAACACAGTGAAAAACGTGGCTCTTAGTCTGTGACCGGTTGGCCACCCCTGGACTAGAGTAACTAAAATCTACTCTTTAAGACATCACCAGAATAAGATGCAGAACCTTTTTGGTGAACACTGTCACAACACGTTTGAGAATTACATACTTAGTTGGGGGGGGATGAACGGAAACTGCAGGGCATCTTCTTAATACCACCGCCTCGAGCCGAGAAAAAATATTGTGACATTTAGAGGGAGGAAAACTACATAACATTAAGCTGATAGGTGAGGCCAGGGGGGGTACCTGAAGAATGCAGGCCCCTTTCGACACCAACCACCTCAATAGGTGAACGTGTTTAGACAGACACTGTGAAAAGGGTAAACTTTGCATGTAGTTACCTCAACATATAGATATTACCGCATACGTGTTTTAACTGGCCCTTGAGCAATCTTCGTCTTCATTGACAGATCACCCTCACTGACCTCTTGAAGGGACGTCACAAAACGTATACGTGTTGTACTTGGCGCCTAGTCCTAAAGATATGATTTGTTGTTTGTTTTTGCTGCAATTCTAATGAAGCAACTATGGAAATGCTTCCTTTGGCGCATTAAGCGTGGTGGAATTAAAAAACAGACAAGTGTTGACAGCTCGAAGCTAGATGGCATTAGTTCTGTATTTAATTATAGCCTATAGCCCGACTACGGGACTATAAGGGAGCTTCACTTGTATGGCAGTAACTTACTTTTTCCACAACAAACACAATTTTATCCCCCCTCCCAATTCTCTCCTCTCAATTTCTTCAAAGGTTATGAGAGAAAGCTGCTTGTGTTGGCTTATTTGGAGACGTCAGCGTCTGTGTGCCGGCCCTGCCAGGCTCACTGTACTGAGTTCATTATGGAAAAGAAAAGACATAAAAACAAGGTGAACAAGGTCTGTACTCATCTCTAGACGGAATAACATTTTACGACAGGCATCTGCGCTGACCTCAACTGTTCCGCTTCTGCTTCTGATGTGCACTAATACAACGTGCCTTTGAGGAAAGTCGTTGCTGCTATAGCAGTCCAGTTCTTAATAGTGTCTCTACTTTTGTGTAAAATACAATAATAGCACATCAGGTGAATGGCAGAATTACTCAGTATACTACTAATGCACTATTGGCAATGGCATGCACTTACAGTACACTGCGTTATATGCCGCGGGTCGTTGTGTCGCGTGTCAAAGTTCAGTTTCCAGCTGAAAAGCAGGTATTTTTAAAAACACACCAACTGGTGTAGACCTGTGGTTTTCAACCAGTGGTCCGGGGATCACCAGTGGTCCTTGAAAGGGTTCCAGGTGGTCCCCAGCAAAGTTGGCAAACCAGAAGTAACTCTTGAGAAGGTAAAAATGAAACCAAATGGACCCTTGCGGGTCCATTTGGTTTCATTTTTACACTCTCTCTCAAAAGTTAAAATATTCATCTTAATTAGCCCAAGTCTAGAAGATCAATGGTCATTTTGGTCTGTATGTTTGCCTATTGTTTCCCAAATCCAGCCTAGCTGGTATATTGGTATATTCTTTTGCTTTTGTGGACAAAAGCAAAAGAAATGTTTAGTTTTGGGGTCTTAAATGTCCTCAAATGGTGGTCCTATGTGGATCAAATGCTGAACAAATAGTGCAGGGCCCTGGTATCAAAAAGATTGAAAACCACGTGTGTAGACGTATTCCATTAGCCTCGGCGTTGACACAGACTGCAGAGCAGAAGAGCGACTTTGACAATGGCGTTCAGTGTTTGTGTACTGCACATAGTGTAGGTCAGCTATGGCCGTGAAGCCTCGACTCATGGGCTCCGACGTGGAAAAGTACAGCCAGCCCTGGCAGAACACACAGACAGTGACGTCTAGAAGTCAGACTGCACAAGGAACGTTCTCTCCACCTTTGAAAAAAAGGAGGGAGCTGAAAAAAGTGTGTGTGAGAGAGAGAGAAAAAAAAGAAATAGGTGTTTTGCTGACAGGAAATCTTGGGAAAAAAACACCGCCGACTAACAAACAACTAAGTATAACTAGTAGCATGTCAGACTAGTCCGGGAGTTGTAGGGGTCAAGTCGGAGCAATTTTCAATGTGAAACTTGATTGCAAATTTAAAAAGGTATTAAGGAAAACATGTGCTTCACCTCCAGACCTGTCAGCTCAGTGTTTGATTTGGAGGAGCACGGTGTGCCCATCTAATTACTCTCTCTTTTCTGTCACACGTTCACTTTTTTGGATGATTCACACCTCCGTCCGCACCACCAGACGAAAAGCTTAAGCGCTGCTCTCGGCACGACAGGAAGGGGCCGGACGAGGTGATGCAATAGTAAAAAAAAACAAATTGTTTTATTTGGAAAGCGGCTCTCATAATCAAACAGGGCAGAGGTATAAGGGAAACTTCAGACTCATAAAGGATCCCTGTTTTCCCTCCTCCGTCCTCCTCAAAGGTATTTAATTTGGGACGTTTGTTGGGTAAGCAAGCAGCTGTGGGGTGTGTAAAAATCCCTGATGCATGAGAAAAAACATCTCCGAAACGGATCGGTGCATGGGCCAAGCTCTATCTCTCTTTTCCCTATATTATACAGTATACCAATGGTTTTCAACCAGTGGTCCTTGAGAGAGTTCAAGGTGGTCCCCAGCTAAATGATGGAAAGTTAGTTAACCAGATGTAACTCTTGAGAGCGTGAGACCCTTGCGGGTCCATTTGGTCTACGCTCTCAAGAGCTAAAATATTCATCATCTGAATTAGCCCAATTAGTTAAGAAGTCTACACAACTAGAGAATGTAGAAGATTAATGGTGATTTTGATCTGTATGTTTGCCTGTTTTGGTTGTGAAATCCAGCCTGGAATTGTGGACAAAAACAAAAGAAATCTTTAGTTTTGGGTCTGTGGGGTGAAAATATCATCAAAAGATGGTCCGTGGCTAAAATGCTGAATAAATAGCGGGCCTATACCTTTATCTCATTAACTGCCTCTATGTAGCTTTCCCCATCTCTCCTCCTATACAGTATTTCTCTCCCCCGAACACATTCTCTTCTCTATCTATAATCTCTCATTCTATAATCTCTCAATCCCTTTCTGTCTGACTGACTCTCACTGTTTCTGTTGTCCATCTCTCTGTCCTTTCATTTCCTTTAGAGGGAATGGGAATACAACATTCTGGCTGTTCCCTCGGTGACATAACAGGTGGTTTGGATGCCTGGGAGGAGGCAGAGAAAAAACACACTTGCTCCAGGAGCAGTGTTGCCAACTGCCAAAATCCAAATTGCACTAGTGGCACTTCCAAAATGCACTATAATGCGCTAGAGCAGTGGTTAATTTCAACCATTTTCATACCAGTGCCCACTATTTATTCTGCATTTTAGCCACAGACCATGAGTTTGATGAGTTTAGTCTCTCGGACTAATAGAAGATAACTGGCAAAATGTTGGTCAAAATAATTCTTCTACATTTTTTAAATATGTAGATTATTGAAAATTAGGTAATTCAGATGTTTAAATATAATTTAACTCAAGAGTTACAGATCTATAAGGGTCCATTTGGTCACCAATGGTCCTTTCTAGGAAGGAAGGAGGACTATATCATAGGAATAAAAATGGTGAAAAATGAGTGCAATGGTGAAAAATGGTTTTATCTCTAGTGCATGCCAACCAATTTCACCCCAATTCACCAGCAAAAAAAGCACAAGATTTTCCGCCAGGAGTTTTTCCCACTAATTTTGGCACTAGGGGAGTCTGGAAAAAAGCTAAATATAGCGACAAATGCGCCAAGTTGGCAACACTTGCTCCAGGAGACACGGCAGGCTGCAATCTGTCTGCTTAGATTCACAAAGTCTCCCCAGCAAATACGATAGGCAAACACCATGTGTGTGCAGGGGCTATAAAAAATCCCCAAAACAACTTAATATAGAGGCCCAGGGAATAGGCTCTTTCTGTTGCATGGTGCTTTCGTGCTTCCAGTCAATTTCAATGACACGCGATTCTGCTGCCATTGAGATCACTGAAAGACTTAATGAAGGAAAGGTGAAGCACTACAAGTATTTAGACAGGTTGACATCTTAATCACCAAAACAGAACTACTACTACTAATATAGAATCCCCTAGGCTTCTATATTAGAAGTTAGCCCCCAGGCTTCTATATTAGAAGTTGTATAGAAGCCCCTAGGCTTCTATATTACGCCCCATCCTTTTTCATCACTTTTCTCCTCTTCAAATCTTGTTGCTAAAAATAGCAGATTTACAACCTTGTGAGTCACAAAATGCTGCGTTGTGATCTGGCATTTTAATGGAAGGTTATCCCTGAATAGGGACGCTAGGGACCATGTGGTTAAGTTTTATGATATCATGGTGAATTGTCTAAAAAATCCTACCAACACGGGATGGTATAGTTTAGTTTTCATTGAATTCATTTCTTTTGTGTAAATCTGCGAGGAGTAGAATCCCACAAGTTGCTGATCCATAGCAACTACTAAACTCTAGCAGCAATGCATTGCATTTGCTTATCTAAGCCTGGATAGCGAGCAGACAGAGTGATTTTTCACAGTGCTCATTCCGCAGAGCCCAGCTCCATAACAAGCCATATAGGCCATTGTGGAATGCATGCTTTCCTGAATAGCAAGCCCTTTGAATCCACAGCTACACCCTCCTGCCCTCCTGTAATGATATACCTGAATCACAAACCCGTTCTATGGGGATTCCCCAAGTAAAAGCTGCTGGACAAAGGGCAGTTTTGAGAGTCCGCCTAAGAATTCACACCCGTCACTCAAACTCAAGTATTATAGTGCACAAAGAAAGTAAGGACAGAGTAAGGACAGTCATTAAAAAAGGAGAAAAGGAGAGAGAGAGATAGGGTCGCTCCTTGAGTCTCAGCGAAGGCTAAGAAAAGCGTTGAACCTACAATATGTAATCCGAGTTGTGTGCGTCACCTGACCTATGTTTCCCCCATCCCCCACCTCCCAATAGGGAGAACGTATTTTTTTCTGACAGTCCTTTGGCTTCATAAACTGGATGGTGATCCATTTGGCTGCAGGCAGTAAACAGAACAGTGCACTCGGTGCCAGTTTCCTCTGTAATTGGATAATGTGCGTTCAGCATGCCCCCCTCTTCTGCCTCAAGTTAGAGTTTCTTTCTCATCCCTCTGCTACGCTAGTAGACAAAACAACACAGTATGTATACACAGAACACTCTTGTTTAGAGGAGTTTGTGTTGCAATTCGCTTTTCCGAAAAATCGTCTCTGTGCATTTCTCTAATGCAATCTATCGGGCATGCATGCCCTTTATCAGTCAAATGCATGCATTGTCATCGTCAGTGTATGTGTGCATGGTGTAAGGTTACTTTGGAATAAAAGTGTCTTTGTCATCCACACTGACCTATCCCAGTCGTTTTGTACTCAGCCGGGGCCTTGGCCCTTCTCTTCTTTGTGCACTGTGAGCAAACCACTCAAAGCCATGCAACATCCATACCTTTGATTTATACTTGATTGTGCGCCGTCTGTCATACAGTGAAAACAGTCCATCTATCTTGGCTAGATTCTGTGCACGACACAAGCGTGAAGTCTAAATCACCTTTTTAGTTTATGGGTGGACTGTCCAGGTCTCAAATGTATTTAAAGAGGTATAATAATAGGAGATTCAACTGTGTGTGTGTGTGTGTGTGTGTGTGTGTGTGTGTGTGTGTGTGTGTGTGTGTGTGTGTGTGTGTGTGTGTGTGTGTGTGTGTGTGTGTGTGTGTGTGTGTGTGTGTTTGGTGCTCCCATGTGTGTTTTATATCCCCACAAATTATCTAGTTTGAACAATCAGTCTTTCATATCATATAGGAGCTTTAATGTAAATTGCTCTCAGGGACAGCTTGTTTGATTTTGGCCATCAATGCACCCTGCTTTGTATAATTGCTCCTGATGTTGATTTTCTAAATTGACGTGAAATTTAAACAAGCCTGGTTTTACGTATTATAACGACTCTACCATAAATATCCTGCATATCAGCGCCCCCACCACCTCAGGACATTGTGGTACTGCAGCTAACCTGTACATAAAGAAGTGACAAGGACTGGTTATATCAGTGCTGATTGAGGCTCAAACAATTAGAAATAAGCTTGAGCTTGACATATACAATATGATATTAAGTATTAACAACAATTTCTACCCATGTTATTTGCGCTTTAAAATGAACACATGTTGACACTTAATTGCCGCTGGATGTTCAGAGTCTCCAAACACCACTGGACACCTGTTTGAGACTAATCCTCTAACCTCAGCGGTGGAGGTGACACTGGACTGCCACACAGAGAGGGACCACACAGATAAGAAGGCATGCCTGAGGCAGGGCAGGCAGGCAGTATATTTTAACCATAGCCCTGTCCCATCCTGTCTGCCATCCATCCCTCCTTCATCTCACACCCTTCCCCCACGGCCTTCCATGCAGCTGCGAATTTACACCCCCAGCTCCCAGCTCAGCAGGGCTGCCGTCCAGGGAATTCTCTCTCCCTCTCTCTCTCTTTGCTAAGTCAAACGTTTATGCCCTGGCATTTCCATATATCTGTGTGTTTGCTCTCAGTCCATTCTCTCTCTCACTCCGCAAGCCCTCCTCCTCCTCCTCCTCCAAGTTGACGTTTTTGTACGTCCGTGTCAAAACCTCAGAGCACTCCAAGTACAATCTTTCCTTCCTGGATTAGAACTAAGGGCTGCCAGCCAGGCCATTTTTCCAGCATCCCATCCCTGCCCTTTCCGACTTCAGCCCTGCCACCTCGACAGTGACTCATCGCTCTGCATCCTTTCCTTTCCGCACTGGACACTAGGCTAACTTGGCCAATATAGACAACAAAGTAGATGAGACAAACAATGGAAGATGCTTCCAAACTTCCTAAAGGTATCAATTATCATGTGGAAAACCCTTTTTTGGAGGGGAGAATATAATTATGTACAAATAGACTTGGTCTCTCTTTCCCAAATGAGCTCTAGCCACAGAGCAGAGGTACAAGCTCACAACATTGTAAAACATATGAGAACAAGTCTATGCACATAGACACTGGTCAACAAATATCATAGCAATTGACTGGTATACAGTGAAGTGATTCTGTCAAGCACTTGGAATTGGGATTTGTAGGAAGGATGAAATCTGGTTTGATTAGGGAAAGATGTCACTGAATACACTAATAATGTTTACCACCAAACAAACCCCCCAGCAGCTGTGTTTATTTCTATCTCCTCCTTTCTTCCCCCGTCTGTACCCCCGATCTCTCTTGTCAGTCGGTAAATATGGCCTGAGGTCTTGACAGTCCAGCGGCAAAAGACACTATCTGACATCTGCACCATCTCACAAAGCATTCAAACAGCTGGTATAACAACTCGCCGTGGCAACTCGCATTCCATTCCAGAGCGGTAATTGGGAGTGATGGGAGTGTTTGGATGGATGGAAGGAGTGATAAGTCTGAGAAACTAGTCCCTTTTCCCCTTGGTTGAATCCAGTCCCCCTCCCCCTTCTCGCTCCCCCTCCCACTCATTCCTAACTTGGTCAGTCCCCTCCTCCTATTGCTTATGTGGCACACAATACCTCCACATTGTCCACTTGCAGTACACAGGCACATTTTCATCTTGTTTCCAAGACCAAAATGGTCAGATTCCCTTACTTTTACATTCGATTAATTCTAAGAGAGTGACGCAGGAAGAGTTGGAAGCTTGGAGGGCACTTATTACAGTATAGTCACCAGACAAACTATGGAAATTTGATATCTATGGCTTGGGGGTTAGAATACTCCAGTGAGAGTCATTTTGGCAGTTAAATTAAACAACAATGATTTCTGCCCCCCTGGACATTAAAAATATAGTTGTTGTTAGCTACTTTTGTTGGTACTGTAGGTACAAGCCTCAAATGTTGCATTGCATATCAAGACATTCACTCTTAGTTCAGAAGAACTTCGGAACAGGTGAATGTTTTACTTCAGGTGAAAGTATAACTACTAAAACATGCACTTTGTGTACATTTAATTTTGCTTTGCTTGTCTATCAAATTAAACCAAGTCACTTGCAAACTATATATGCACTAAATGATTTACATGTTTAAGCTCAAAACACACACGCACACACAGCATGCAGTACAATCATCTACAAAGTAACATCAGTGAACGGATGGGGCCAAATGGAACCGTAACAATTATTGTTCACTTGGACTTTGCTATGTACCGGTATAGGCCTACAAAGAAACAAAGCGTTGGAGCACTTGTTAGGTGTTTATCCTTTTGAATTAATTTTCAGTAAAGTCAAGTCAGTGGACGGATGCAATGTGGTCTTACCTTTCAGTCACAGAGAGCAGATGAACTGGAAGGAGAAGAGTGAGCTCTAGCAGGGGCCCGGGATCATCTAACTCCTAGACAACTCAACACACACAAGACATTTGCAGTGGGACGGGACAGCCTCCAGCCCCCCTACCTCTGCCCCCCCTCCCCTCCCCGTGTGGGCTGGGCCTAGACATTAACTCTATGTTTCCAAGCTTTCCATCAAAATGCACCTCTGATGAAGCCATACCAGAGCCATTCTCTTTGTTTTGTTTTGTTTTTTTCAGATACATATTTTAGTAGTTTTAATGGGTCATCTGATCTTTACAGATGAATGAACTATCTAACAGTGTGTGCTTATTGAACAACTGATGTCATAAGCAGTGTTAGCTAGGCAGTAATTCAATACATATTACTGTAATATTATTACCCTTTCCAGCAAAAGTAAAGTAAAGATATTACTCTGCCAAAAGGTGTAATAAGTAATATGTAATACCAAAACATGCCTCATTACGTATTGCTTTTGATCTTATTCTTCTGTGAAAATAAAACAGATTTACAAGCCATCAACAGATAACAACAGAGATGCACTGTAGTTTGTAGGTCCTGATGCACTGCAGCATTCTGCACACATGACATACAGTACAAGTTATCGCAGTTGTTGCAAGTTGTCACTAAACAGATTGTGTTGTATCTCTATTTCTTTGCGGTTGGGGGGGGGGGGCTTGGGGAAGTATATATATTATTCTTTGATTCAATAAGTAAGGTAATATTACTTTTTATAAGGGTTCATAAGGAAAGTAAAGACATTACTCTCCTAAGTAATAGTGCCCAACACTGGTCATGAGAGTGTACTGAATGGTCTCATGAATTATGACCTTAACTGCTTGACCCATCGTTGCAACCATCATCCACATGAACACATTGATATCATGATACAATGACCATTAACTATTTTTCAGAGATTGATATCAGTGATGATGTGAGATGCATGTTCTCTTCATTTCCTTGCCTCTTATCCTCAGGAGCGGATCTAGGCATGGGCATGGGGGGGCAATGCCCCCCTAAATGCCCAGTCTGCCCCACCAACCATGATGGCATGCAAATTAAAGTACTTTTATATGCTTTAATATTTGCTTTAATATTTAAAATGATTTGAAACACTACTACTGCTACTAACTAACTGCAGCTGTGTCACCACTAAACCAACAGCATTTCATCATTGAAAACAGAAAACTCTCTGAGTCAGACCTTTAGCTTTATGCATGCTGTGTGTCTGTTGCAACTTCAACAACAACAACTGATGTTATTATTGATGCTTTACTTGCCTAATAAAAGTCCTGTAACTGAAAATGGTATGGGGGTGGCTTCAGCGCCCCATACCATTTTCTCTTGCCCCTCCAACATGTTCTCTTGCCCCCCAAATGGGACATGTTACATCCGCCCCTGCTTATCCTTGTTTCCACATCGTCTACAAGGCCCATGATATGTCTAGTCTCTCCACTGTCCAATGCTGTCTACCGTAATTCTCTATGTGTCTAATGTACTGTATCTTAAACTGCAGAATGTGTTGTGTAATACACTGCCTGATATATTAATTGTTTCAACAGATCATCACTCACCAACCCTTGTGTCGACCAACAGCACAACAACGTAGATGAGACAAGCAGTATGATTCCAAACATCTTAAAGGGGAATTCCACCCATTTTCAACATTTTACTATGTCATTGATGTAAGGTGTTGTGTACTGTGGACATGATAAAAAAAACGTTCTCCCATTCTGTGTTCCCAAGAAATGGAGGTCTGAAGAAAACTTCTAACATGGTGAAACATCTTGATGACATCATCAAGATGTATTTTCACCACGTAATGGATTTTTTTTAGACGCTGCGTACGTCCCTGTAACCAGAGCCATAGAGTATAAACGAAGTTATGCACACTAGCTACTAACACTTCATGGAGTCAGTAGACTCCGTAGACTAGAAAGATTGGGAATGGGGACAAGCATGAACAGCGCTTGAGGGATCTACAAGCATTGGGGGATTGTAGATATCTATTAAGTAACTATTTTTGATAAATATTAAAAAAAAAAAAAGTAAACAGATCTTTTTTCCCCTCACATTATTCAAATCCTGTTCAAATCCTGCATGCTGATCATGATTAAATTGATTTTAAAGTTGCGATTAATCTGATTATTTTTTAATCATTCGACAGTCCTATTAATATGACAACGACAATTGTGTGACTTTGTTATAAAATGTACAATTTTGCAAAACCAATATTGTTATAGAATCTATTCTTATAATAAACGGAACTCCCATGGCTTTGGATAAAATATGCTCCATATACTGTAAGCTCCTTTATTATGCAATCTCCACATGTACAGTATGTAGGTCTAATTTGCTGTGCATGAGCTCAGGACAGCTACAGCTCTATAACTAGTATTTACCTCATAGCAGGGATTCACTGTGCGTGCATGCAGGGTCCACTGAGACAAGGTAGATGTAAGGCAGAGGGGAGGATAGATCATCTTGGAGTTATACTGGTTTGAGTTCTGGGAAAAAAGTGAAAAGAAAAGACCAGCTCAAATTAAAACTAGATGAGCAAAGTGAAGAATGAATCTTCCCTTGACCAGGCAACCTCCAGTGGGTCATGTGGAGCTGCTTAGTGGTGGATTCTGGTAGGTCACTTCAACACGTGGAGCTGCCCTACCCTCTCTTTCACCTTCAGGGAAATAAAGGCTCAACTCCATCACAGTCTGTCTGGAGAAGTTCATGAATATACTGAGTGCTGAGTCAGAATATACACAAAAAGGTTGTGTCAGCCAATGTGTCTATGGACTTTTGATACTTAAGATTATTTTGATTGTCTTAACTTTGATTCGTTCGTATGACTTATGTCAAAACTTTGAGGTGTGGCAAAGCTGTGTATCTGTTTTGAGTGGCCGAGCAGCTTTTCCACACCTCAAAGTTTTGACGTAAGTGATGAAAAAAGGGCCCTTAATGTTTGTTAGGAGCACTTTAAAACAAATAAGACTACAATGTTTGTGAGGCACCCCTCACTCCACACAAGTGTGTTGGTGATCTTGCCAACCCCCACCAAACAGGGTGTTCAAATTGTGATTATATTGAATTATATTGATTATATTGTATTGAAGAAATAAGTAATTATTTACAAAATAAAAAGGCCTTTCACTCCCACTTAAAGGGTGAAGATCAAATGAAATTCTGATAATCTAGTGCTGATTGAAGTTGCATCATTTCAATTTGCTTCCACAAGTGACACACACGCCGCAGACACGCGGCACAACGCCTCACCAGCACAAGAACAGACACACACACCTGCCACACCGACACGCAGTAGCAATCAAACCCAGATAGAAAGAGGGGCTTTCAATTCAGCCTCAGAGATTGGATGCCAGTCATCACCAATCGTTGTTTTCGGCGGTCGACTGCTCCTGTCTGTTCCCACACAGTGCATGCAGAACACAGTGCTGACGAGAAGAACATCTGGATGAGAACATAAGGGAGGGGAGGAAAAAAATATAAATGGGATGCAACGTGGCGTTTTCCATTCTGGCCAATGCATGCAGGCAGTCTGGCTGGCTGGAAGGAAGGCTGCTGCTAATAGACACAGGCTGAAAGCATGCAGCATGCAGGCAGGAAGTGATGGAGAGAAGGGAGGAGAGGGAGCAGGGGCAGATCTAGGCATGGGGGGGCAATGCCCCCCCTAAATGCCCAGTCTGCCCCACCAAACACGATGGCATGCAAAACAACCCAAGATATTTCAAATGAAAGTGCGTATATTTAAAAGGATCCCTGGCTAATAAGACAAATATGCCTTGAAACACCATACTTACCTTCTATAACTAAAACATGCAGATAAAAGCACCTTCAATACTTTATTTCTTTCATAAATAGAGAATCTTTCACTCAATAGGTGTTCCTGTCGCAGGATGATGATGTCACTTGAGCATGTTCATCCATATATTCCATAGAGCTAGATCACACATGACATCATCATCCTGCGACAGGAGCAGTTCCTGTTGAGTGAAATATTCTCTATTTATGAAAGAAATAAGATGTCATTGGTGTTTTTATTTGTTTATTTTAGTTATATAGGGAAAGTATAATGTTTTAAGTGATGTTCATCTTATTAGACAGGGATCCTTTTAAAAATTGAAACACTACTACTGCTACTAACTAACTAACAGTTGTGGCACCACTGAACCAACAGCATTTCATCATTGAAAACAGAAAACTCTCTGAGTCAGACCTTTAGCTTTATGCATGCTGCGTGTCTGTTGCAACTTCAACAAACAACAGATGTTATTATTGATGCTTACTTGTCTAATAAAAGTCCTGTAATGGAAAATGGTATGGTTGCGCCTTCATCGCCGTTGCGCGAAGTGACACGGGCGTTGAAGCTGCCCCATAGCATTTTCTCCTGCCCCCCCAATTGGGAAATGTTATATCCGCCCCTGAGAGGGAGGCGTAATTAGACTGGGAGACTGTTTCTAGCCCTTGTTCTCTCTCTCCCTCTCACTTTATCTACGTCCCTCACCCTGTGTCTCATCTCTTGCTGTTGCTTTCCGTCGCTCTCCATTTTTTCTCTGACTTCCCACTTCATCTCTCCCTTTCTCTTTCTCTCCCTCTCTCTCTATCCTAGCTGACTCATTCACGCTTTCCTCTCTCCCCTGCTCTCTCTCCCCTCATCTCTCTCCTTCTCTTCTGTCTCAGCTGGCTTTGTAGACGTGGCAGCCAGGGTCCAAGCCCAACAAGTCCGCACAAAGACACACACAGACAGGGGCAGCTGGGACTAACCGTATAATGGCAATTATGGATGCTGCCAGCTCCTGCTAAATTGCCCGTCTGCTGGGTACAGCGGCTTACTGAACGAATTAAGTGGCAGGGCGTGTTCAGTATCAACAACACGTCAACCCCTTGCCTGCCCTCTTCTCACCTAATAAGTAACATTAAAAAAGGACAGAAAATATGATGGCTATAAATAGCTGAAATATGGAACTTACTTGAGCCAGCAGGGCTATTATTGCACACGTCACAGAGGAAGAGTAAAAAACCCCAAAGTTATATAACTCTGACTATTTTAAGTGTTGTTTTTTTCTATTCCCACCAACTCTTATCCCCCTCCTCCTCCTCCTCCATGGCCTTCTAGGCACACCTGCGTGTGAAAAATACACTTCCTTCACTGTGGATTTAAAAGTCTGAAACGGGGAGAAGGGAGAGGAAAGCACAAGACGGCAGGAGTTAAATCCGTCAGTAAACATCAAAGATTTTTTTCCTTCTTCACTCATTTCCTCCATAAAGTCACCCCTGCCTCTTAAAAGTGATTACTGTACATGGAGGCACAGGGAGCCTTTTCAGAGCTGATAGAAGATGGATGCTTCGAGGTAAACTAACCCCCCATCCGTTAAACATAATCAACACCAGTCCCAAACCATTCCCAAACGTGGTTTTCTTTGTTTGTTCAAATATATCCCAGGTGTAAATGACATGTTTGCAATATGTTTTTTATATTGATGGCCTATTATAGCCAAAAAGAGGAGTTGAATCTCCCTAACAAAAAATAAATAAAACTGGACTGTGTAAAGCTACCATGCCTGTCCAAGTGCTATGAAACAGTCAAGTATTGACTTGAAATGACACAGTCCAGAATTAGTTTTTGAGGAAGTGTTCTTTTCTCTTCAGGACAACACACCAGGTCTTTCGGGAGAGAGACTATTATTTAGCCTTTCCTCAAATGCTAGTCTGTGTTACCGGCCACACACAGACACACTAAGCCTATAATTAGCTATAGCCTGCCCTACACAATAGACGAGACACGAGAGACAGTGAGGTCATTTTGTGACCGTTGGTTGCGACTGCTATAAAACGGACGTGACCTTTGGCCCAACGGTCGCTACTAAACCTAACCCTAATGCCTAACCCTAAACATAACCCCAGTAAAACCTATGCCTAAAACTAACCTTAATCATCAACCGCTGTGCCAGTAATCGTGGTCGTAGTTGGAAATAACTGGAAATAACAAATCAGTTGGCCACCAGTCACGACCAGTGGTCGCGGTTACAAAATGATTTCGGCCCATCCTGCAATACACAGATGGTCTCTCACCGACATGAGATGTTACAAATTATACTTTGGTCAGTTTTTGCCATTTGCAAAAGGCACATACATTACATATACCACAGCAGCTATAGGCAAGAAAGGCCAATGTCCGGAAAATTCTGTGTAGCAATTACTGGACAAGGAGACACTACTGACAAATCCTGTGGTCAGGCTGTATCTGTTGAGGTGACAGCAGCAGCCTGTCATTGTCAGTGGCTCCTCTTGTGTACACTGTGTAAAGCCAGCCAAGACAAGGCAGATAACAAGCATGGCTAGATGTTGATGTTGAGTTGTTTACTAGTGTGTGTAAACCATACTCAGAGTCTCAGAACTATTTGCTAGAAAACTATTGTACTGCACAGTAAAATCCAGATTAAACAACCTGTTTCCAGTGTACAAAACAGTTTATATACAAGCTCACAATGTATAGCCATTGAGCCATTTTTCTAACAACCTAGATATAATGATTTTACTGGAATCGCGGACTATGTGTGCATTGACATGAGATACAAGCTCTGTTAGAATGAGACTCATTGAGGGACCACTCAGGTGGTTCAACTAGGGCAGGCAAAGAAAACTGTGTCTGATCCCTCTCACATATTGTACCCCGGGTATAGGTTACTGCCGTCAGGTAGGAGGTATGGGCTCCTAAATGGAGATATAATAGATTTAAAGACTCCTTTGTACCAATGTCCAATACACTCCTCAATAATTCCCTTTGCAGAGGGGGCAAAGGGTGGGAGGAGATAGACTATGGATGTTGTTATGATGCTGTACTGCACTGGATATTGGTACCGTTATATTTATTATTTCTTTCATTATACATATGTGAGGTGGTGTGTGCAGGCCTGGGGATGAGGTACGAGTCACTACAACTGTACTGTACTGTATTGCCCTATAACAGGGGTGCCCAAAATGTAGGTTGTGATCTACCAGTAGATCACACAGGCTGTGCAGGTAGATCACATAACAGTCCCCCCAGCACTTGGACTCTTATAGATCTGTAACTCTTGAGAGCGTTAAAATGAAACCAAATGGACCCTTACTGGTCCATTTGGTTTCATTTTACACTCTCAAGAGTTAAATTATTTATCTGAATTATGTAATTTTCAAGAGTCCATACAATTAGAAAATGGAAAATAATTGTTATTTTGACCAACTTTCCCAATTGTGTACAAAAACGTGAAAGTTCTTAGTTTTTGGGTGCAAGAAACTAAACATCACGAACTGTCAACTCACACCCCAAATACTGTTTTCAAACGCCAGTAATAGCATATACAAGAAAAACTTCGAATTCTCCCCCTCTATTTTCATTATAAGTGCATTATTCTTAAACACTAAAACAGTAAGTAACACCATCACCACTATTTCAAAGCTCAAACTTTCTAGGGGCCTTGAAATGGATTTTCAGTAATGGATCACATTTTTGATGTGTAGATCTTGTTGAGCCGCTCATTTTGAAAGTAGCTCTCTAGTCAGAAAAGTGTGGGCACCCCTGCCCTTTAATGTCTTGCATGTTTGCTGCAACCCATGTCCAAGAAAATTTCTCCGCAGAGAGAAAATAAAATAACCTTGAACTAAAACAAGAAATGTATCCACGAAACAAAAGTTATGTAGTGCCACTTTAAAGGCCAATATTATAAAATAAAATCATACCCTTGGGTTTGTAGTAGCCTCAGACGTAGGCTGTACCTCAGGGTTATGGTGGTGACATGCAGTGGTATAAATAGACTACTCTGTTATGAGTTAGAGTCCGGAATTGAAAATTTCGTTGAGTAGAAGAATAAATTGATTTAAGGGTCCAAAAGTTGAAAGCACTCATCACGTATGAAGTTTTGTCAAAATGTATTATAAAAATGTATAGCTAGAGATAATGTGGTTAAAGGTAATAGAGGCAACTTGTTAGCCAAAAATCAAAATAGATATATAGCTATATTGTTGGCATTTTTCTCCTCTACATTGCTTCTACTTTGATGCTGCAGCTGTTTCCCTGCAGGCAGGCACTTGCTTTGTCCTGCAGACGGTCCAGAACCGTTTAGCGATTTAGCCAATCACTGCAAGCCATTCTCCAGCAGTTTCATAATGAGCCAATAGAGTGGAGGTGAGGTAGAGTTAGATTGTGTTTTTAAACAAATCTGTTTACAAAGACAGTGTTTGTACACACTAAAGTTTCCTTCATAACCTTTAATGTGTTTTTTGTAATAATAAAAAAAAATAAAAAAACTAAAAGTTTCAAATAATTGTAGTGGAGTAATTGTAGTGGTCCGGGTCCCCAGGTGGTTCCAGGTGGTCCCCTGGCTAAATGATGGAAAGGAGGTTAACCAGATGTATCTCTTGAGAGTTATAACATCCATCACGAAGCACTATTTAATTAAGAAGTCTACACTGTTTTGTTTGCAAAATTGAGCCTGGAATTGTGAACAAAACCAAAAGAATTTTTTAGTTTTAGGGTCTTTGGGGCTAAAACGTCATCAAATGGTGGTCCGTGCAGGCTCAAATGCTGAATAAATGGTGGTCCCTGGTGTCAAAAAGGTTGAAAACCCCTGGAGTAAAGGACTAAAAGTATAATACATCTGGGGTGTGTCGTGTGTGTAGTGGAGTAGAAGTAAAGATACAGAAAAATGGAAGTACTTGAGTAAAAGTACTGTGCTCCTTCACACCACTGGTGGTGACGTGTAAGTCTGAGCATGCGGGCTCAGACTTGTACACACTGTACCGGCAGGCAGCTCCCATCAGGCCAAAGCCAACACACATTCTCTCCATTTTCTGCTCCTGTGCAGAGCAGAGCAGACAAGCTTTCACTGCCCTTGGCAGGCAGTCATTGTGGGCCTTTAAGCAGTGCATGCGCAGAATTGCGCACGCACACACACACGCACGCACGCACACACGCACGCACACACACACAAGCAATAAACCATGCATGCACAAACTCTACCATAATAAAGTGCTAAGCCTGCGCACACACATGCACACAAGCACACACAGTGTAAGACGCCTTGATAGGGCTTGATAGATCAGATCAACATATGGTACCGTTCAGAACAACATATGGGATGTCAGAGCAGGTCAGCTTCTTGAGATCTAAGCGTTTGATGTAGAGTTGGAGGCTGACTTCATAAATATGTAGATCTAGGTAATGATCCGGTATTCTCCATGCATGACTAAAAGACCAGGGAATTGAAAATATGTTTTGTTTTTCACAAAAAGAAATATACTGTAAGTATTTAAAGATTTGTTATACAGATTAAATATATACTACCTTTATAATATCTACTGCTTACTGCATTTACCTAATTACAATACATCACTTTTACTGACTGGTCTGCACTCTGGTGAGAGAGTGAAAACACGGTGTACTCTATGTGTACTGTACAGTGACAATAAATTGATCTGATCTCATCTCATCAGAAAGTTTAGGTCATGCATTCATCATAGGTAACATTCTTAGGAATGCCTCTACTGAGCCTTATCTCATATTGTATGTACAATGTTGTCACAACATCAGCAGATATGAAATCTCCTGCAAGCACACTCTTGACTCTACATGTTCAGTGAACTTGAGTTTTAATCCCTCAGAAGAGTGTTGAAGTCTTATAATACAGGTAAAGACGCGAATCTGCCAGGACGAAAATTACTACAGCTAAATGTCAGACGGCTGCTAAATGTCAAGTCATTTCTGGGTTTGGCATATTTGGAACAACATTTACAGTAATCATAAATGAACGCAAAAACAAAAGGTAACCATATTTCACAGTGGACTGTAAACTGTGAAATCTCTGTGGATCTCACATCATACCCCCACCCGGCATTAATGCCCACAGGGGGGGTGGGTGGGGGGGATATCTAAATCAGAGGCATGGATTTTCCCCTTCATCACTCCCAGCAAATCGAACCCCTGACCCTGTTATTAATGTCATCATTAATTCTGAATGAGAACCTTTGAGTCATGCAGAAGGAAACTGGAATGGCAATCACTCATTGTTAGGCCTGGTGGAATGCGTTCTGTATTGTTGCAAGGAAATCACAAAACTACACACCCTGCACCTTCAACTAACATCCAAATCATGCACGCACGCATGCTTCCAAAAGCCTATCGTTACTGTAGTGCTGAAAACCTAAACCAAAAGCTGTTACTTTATACAATATAGAAAAAGAAATTAAGCTCCTATTAAGAATTTCAACCTGGCGTTCACCTGGGTAAGGCTATTATAATTTTTGTTTTTTGTTTGTTTTTTCAAAATCTTTCAAATATAGCTTATGGTGAGCTTGTGGATCATCTATTTGCACTACGATTGCGTGGCATTGTTATTTCATTCAATTATGAAAAATTAAACATAAAATTGTGAAATACGGACACACAAGGTTTCTACCAGACAGCAACTACAAGTGTTGACTAACTACGGCCAACACTAGTTTGAATATAAAAATGCTGATGAATAAAACCTAGCAGGACTTGGGAGAATTCACTTGTCTTGTCTGGACTGACAGACAACATGAATCTAAATATCACCATTTCATGTAGATTCACAAAAGATTGCACTTTAGAATAAAAGTGAAGCATATCATGCCAATGACTTGTGCTTGTCTCTAAAGAGTGTGTGGATATCAAAACCACCCATGGTTGTTTTTGAGTGGCGCAACCACTACTATGTGACAGCTAGCTACTGTACGTGTGTCCCTGGCTCTGAGCAGGAAATAACACATTTTCAGGACCAAGTCTAACTCTTGCGCAGCCTAACACACAGCCACATACACACAGGCCAGGGAGGATAGCTTGTACAGTACAATACAGTACATAAAGCAAACTCACTTCAGATGAGTCTGATTTTACCTCTGTGATTCATAAAAACATAGATAACGTTCATCTCTCTCTCAACTGGCTTTGCTGATGGGTTGAAACAGTTGCTCAACATTATGTCGATCCACTCCCTCTCCTACATTGGTTTGTGAAAGATAAACAATGTCGTACTGGCATCCATGAACTTCGATAACAGGTACTGCACAGTTTAGCTACTTAATACATACAACATTAGAGGTATCCCTCAGGGGTCCATAGGTCTTACTTAGTCGTCCTATTTTCCACTCTACATGAACTGTTCGCCAAAGGTTTGCGGGGCCTGGTTTGAGGGGAGATCTCCTCCTCCCATCTCAGAACATGTGAGCAACACTCTTGGGGGACAAGATGACTGGAAAATGCAAACACGTCGCTCACATGTTTACGGCCCCTCATCATTTTGTGTCTGAAGAACCAGACACGCTGTGAGTTTTGTGGTGTTGGCCTGAAGGCTGAAGCGTAGGCTTATTTTCACATGGTTGCCTGATAGGGGCCATGTGTGACTCGGGGCCCCCTGACTGTGAGAGCACATGCTCAAACCGTGTCTGTTTACGTCTGCATGTGTGCACGATATTGTGCGATTGCCTGTGTTGAATGCATTTTGCTGCGACTGGGTCTACAACACAGATTGCATGCACACATCATTATACATATCAGCTTTACGTGTTTGTGTGTCTGTCCAATGTTTATCTTCGTTTGATCTCTCCCCATCTTTCTGACTGTATGTGCGACGTGAGTATGTGGCATACAGTACGTGTGCATGGAAGTGGAAGCATGCAAGGATGGAAGTCAAAACAAGCCAAGTAGTTTTTTTCTATACCGAGATGTTTTACAAGCACTGGCAATCTGATCTTCGACAGTCTCCTTAGGCTTGTTCCTCTCTTATCTGAACTACATCGTCGTATCTCATATCAAGGTATTCATTCAACACTGGAATGCAAGGAAAATCAGGAACCGCGGAAGGTACGGATGGCAAGACGAGACAGGGGAAAGAATGAGACACAGCATAGGCTATGGCTTTGATTTAATTAATCCCACTAGTGTGAAACCAAAGCCAAATCTGCACACCTGTGGACAATTTTTTGTTCTTTTTTTTTTTTGTTTTAACGATTTGTTTTGGGGCATTTTGCCTTTGTTGATAGTTATTAGTGACGACAGAGAGAGAAGGGAAGGGCATGCAGCAAAGGCAGTCATAAACGGGATTAAAACACATGACACGCTGGCAGGCCAGAGCCTATGTCAGGGGTGGGCAATTATTTTTCCCAAGGCGCCACATGAGATACATAAAAAATTGTGGAGGGCGAAGACTAAAGGCTGAAGTAAAGTCTGCATAGTATTAATTTAATTTCAAGATGAAAGTAAGAGTAAGACCAAACTTTTTGACACCAGGGCCCTCTATGTATTCAGACCCACAGAGGACCACCATTTGTTGACATTTTAGCCCCACAGATGCAAAAACTAAAGATCTTCTTTTGTTTTTGTCCACAATACCAGGCTTGATTTGGGAAACAAAACAGGCAAACATAGATCAAAAAATGACCATTCTTTTACATTGTCGTATTGTGTAGATTTTAGGTAATTCAGATGATGAATATTTTAACTCTATGAGAGTGTAAACATGAAACCAAATGGACCCGCAAGGGTCCATTTGGTTACATTTTTACATTCTCAAAGAGTTACATCAGGTTATCCATTTCTCCATATTTAACTGGAAAACTCTCACAGACCACTGGTGGTCCCCGGGCCGGTCAGAGTCAGCCAAAGGGCCGCATTTGGCCCCCGGGCCGCATAATGCCCAGGTATGCAGTATGTGGATGCGCCTGGACCCCTAGGCCAGCGGGAACCCCACTCAACCCTATTCTATTGACGATGTGCATCGCCCATGCACATTTACTGGTTCATAATCATTACCATATACACCTTATAATTTTCATAATAGCATTCAGGTCAGCGGAGCAGACCGGCCAAACTCAATTCACCCAAATAAGATAATGATGTTGAAGCGAGGGGGAGAAGCTGTGGTGTCCAGTGGTGCTTTCATCACTCAATCTGTGCATCCACTGGCTGGCTGGCCTCCCCCTGCTGAGCTGTGTTTTGTTTGGCACACTGCACACAGGAACTAACTAACAGCAGCACTGCACTGACGGGCGCACACACACACACACACACACACACACACACACACACACACACACACACACACACACACACACACACACACACACACACACACACACACACACACACACACACACACACACACACACACACACACACACACACACACACACACACACACACACACACACACACACACACACACACACACACACACGGCGGATCTAGGCATGGGGGGGGGGGGGGGGCAATGCCACCCTAAATGCCCAGTCTGCCCCACCAAACATGATGGCATGCAAAACAACCCAAGATATTTATAATGATTTGAAACACTACTATTGCTACTAACTTGTGTCACCACTAAACCAACAGCATTTCATCATTGAAAACAGAAAATTCAGTCAGACCTTTATCTTTATGCATGCTGCGTGTCTGTTGCAACTTCAACAACAACTGATGTTATTATTGATGCTTTACTCCTGTAGTCCTGTAACTGAAAATGGTATGGGTGCCTTATGGATGCACCCATACCCATGCCTTATGGATGCAACCATATACAGTATAGTATACTTCAGCTGTAAGGCACTAAAAGCATAGCCTAACTACCAAGTAACACTGTACATACAGTATACTGTATATATGACAGGTAATTGGCAGCCCAGACAAGTTTCTCCGTAAAAAGAGCTGTCTGCTGGCCAAGTGATCCAGGCTTTGGCCTGACACTGTGCTGCACTGCTGCATGTTTGAGTCCCATTCATGAAAACAATTGTTCCATGTCTCTCCCCTTATCTTTCTCCCTCTCTCAATCTCAACCTTGTATCTTCTATCAATGAAGGCAGAACCTCTGGTTGCTTTTAGATCAGGGGTTTTCGACAGAAGGTGGTCCTCAGCTAAATCATGGACAGTTGGTTAACCAGATGTAACTCTTTTGAGAGCGAAAAATGAAGCCAAACGAACCCGCAAGGGTTCATATGGTTTCGTTTTTACACATTCAAGGGTTAAAATTAGCACCACTTAATTAAGAAGTCTCCTCAATTAGAGAATGCAGAAGAATCGCCATTTTGCTAAACCCAGCCTGCAATTGTGGGCAAATTCACAAGAAATCTTTAGTCTTGGGGTCTGTGGGGCTTAAATGTCCTAGTAGGGAGGAAATATCCGCACTCACATAAAGTTAATTATTTTTCTTTATTTCATGATGTAAACACAGCAGCAGTCTATACCTAGAGAAACGTACGCGTTTCGGCGCTCTGGCCTTCCTCAGCGTTTCAAATGGTGGTCTGTGGCACAAATTCTCAATAGGGCCCTGGTATGAAAAAGGTTGAAAAACAGTGTTTTAGATGGAAGAGAAGCCAACAGGCCTGGATGCCCACAGCACCTGGAGCCTCTTAGCATCACCAACATCTCATCAGTTATCTTCCTGCAGCATGCCACTTGGACACAGGCCAGGGTTTGTTCAGCCTTAAGGCCCTGATACACTAGCAATATTTTGATCAATATCAACTAGCAATGTCAACATCAACAGGCAACATGATGAGACACACGGCAACAGGCAACACCTCCCATTAAAATTCCACCTATTTAATTTTTTCCTGAGAGTGTACAAATGTAAACCAAATGGACCCTAGCGGAAAAAAGAAGCCTTAGTTTGCATCGAATCATTTTCACCCAACTGCCACCCAACTCAAAATGTTCATTTAGCGAAATAAAAGTTACAAAATCCGTGTTTTTGTCCACCGCAGTGAAGCAGCAGCAGCCATGGTTTCAGAAAAGTTTATCAGTGGGAGTCTAGGAGAAAGGATCAGGTGACGCCAAGGAGGGCTGTGATTGGAGGATTCTGAAATGCTGACCAGGAGAGGGCGCTGATGAGAGTTGATCATTTTCTATAGAAAGGTGGAAAGTCAACGTTGATAGTTGACGTTGCTTGTTGATGTTGATCAAAACATTGCTAGGTGTATCAGGGCCCTTAGTCCGGTCTCCTGGAGGAGTGTGTACTCTATGTTGGAAGCTCCAAAAACAATTCCAGATTTACAACACTGATGAATCTTCCAAGTTTGTGCATCAGATTTACATAGCTGATGCTAGCTCTTGAGCCATGGTTGACCAGAGAGCAGATGAGCATTTAGGGAGGAACTAGCCAAACAAGTGGGTTAGTTGTTTTTGGGAGGCAACTAAGGGAGAAACATCCAACATCCTTAAACTACTACTATCACCAAAAGTTAGATAAAATAACCCAGGAGTCAACAAAAGAGCACAATAGACCTGCGCAGTGACGTCACCGCCCGGTTGCACTAGTGTTTTCCCCATTCATTTTTTTCCTAGACTTTTCGAAAATAATCTATATAAAGACAATTTCACCGTGGACAAAGCCAACTCGGGTCGTGACAAATCATGATGACACACACAATATCATCATATATCTAATTAGCAAGAAGTAGAAAATGGCAGGATACAACATTTTTTGTTTCATTTTTCATCTTAGAAATTATTTGATCGTCACAAAAGATTGTGTGTGTCATCATGATTTGTCACGACCCGAGTTGGCTTTGTCCGCATTGTAATCGTCTTTATATAAATTATTTTCGAAAAGTCTATGAGAAAGATGACTGGAGAAAATACTTCTGGAACCGGGGCGGTGACATCACTGCGCAGGTCTATAACATAATAACATAATATTATACCGACAGTAACAAGTTGTGTACATGCACACACTCTACAGTGGGGGGGAAGTGCAACAGACAACAGTGCATACACCAAGGCCCACCGCCACTCAATCCTGATTGGTTCACTGGAGACAGGGAGGAACTCCTTCTATGGTCAGCCCACTCTATAGTAGGTGTATTAGCACAAAAAATAATATACCTTACTAAAAATAAAACTTACTATATGTTTAACATTTCTTTGGTAAACCAAAAAGTGCTGATTGGGTGCTCAGGTCTATTTTGCCTTGCATGTGTTTTCATTGTATTTTTATTGAGGAAATTGGTGAAGCGTAAAATGAATCCCCATGATAACATTCATGTGTCTAGTACATCAAGAACATTTTCACAACAGCAGCAGACTGGTCTCCCTGCTTGACTTTAATATAGAAAATATCTTATCAACGTTTGCTCCGATGACAAAAAGCTAACAGTCAGAGCAAACAAGCTTGTTCCAATGTGACATGGAACACAACAATATCTATATTAAAAATCTTCATAATACGTCCTATCAAGCGTAATATTCAGCAGTAGTCAAGGAGAGGACAAGTTCAAATGTTTTTTTTAATATATATATACGTACTGTATGGGGAGTACTAAGCTCTGCAAGGATGCTTTGTTCAGTGATGTCCTGGTACAAGTTCATGCGCACAGACACCTGGGAGATCCCCACTACACTAACCAGCCGTCAACAAACAGCTGCACGGCAGCAGCAGAGCATCTCACCAACCCTACACAACGCGGAGGGCCAGGGATAATAATAATTACACATTCAGATCTTTCACCGAGATGTTTCTGGACAGTAAAGGGAATTTGTTCAAGCTACCCACCTGAGTATAAGGCCCAGAGAAGAAACTAAGAACTGAAGAAACTCAGAAGAGTTTTAAACTGTTAAGAGGGCGCTCAAGAATAGATGCCACAAAGCAAATCAGGGTATACAAAGGATCAACGCCAGTGGAGTGTTTTAAAAAGGTATGAGGAATTCTGTCACAGTGCTGGTGACCCTGTTGTCTGTGGAGTTTGGGCTCTACACCTTGTCTCTCTGTGCCCCAGACTGGCTGGTACAGCCAGACGGGCTTAGAGAGGGTCTCTTTACCATATGCAATGTCTACGAGGGATTCTCTAGCTGCACAACATTTCCAGCCTGGGTGGGTAAGCAAAACCTCTGTGTGTCTATTTTTTACAGAATTGTATAATATGAAATTATTGGTCACCCACAACAGTGAGGTAACCATGCCTAGGTATTGCTAATATCTGATTGCCATAGTCCAGTATAACAGGAATGTAAATTGTATTCCAAGAGATCCTGTTCCTGTTAGATGTGATTATGATTAAAGCTGTACACACAATATTGTATTTTCTTCCACTTGCCTTTCAACCCTACATACAGGTACTTACAGTTTAACATGGATGTTCCTGGCTGCGTCATGCGTCGTCTCCCTGGCTGCCATCTTCAGCATCAAACCTGCTATAAGTAGAGGAAGGAGAGCTATAGCTGCCCTACTCCTTAACATCTGCTCAGGTATATACTGTACATATACAGTGCATATACTGTGACCATAGACATTTATTGTTTTCAGGATGTTTCTTGTTTGCCAGGCAGAGCAGTGAAAGGACTCAGATAGGTGTCTGATGACTTGAAACTAGGGCTGTCGAATGATTTAAGAAATTAATCCGATTAATCACAGCATCGAAATGAATTTAATCGTGATTAATCACTATTCAAAGTATTTACATATTTATCAAAATAGGTGATCTACAAGTCTCCAGTGCTTGTACTCTAAGCCTTAAGGCTTAGAGTCTAAGGCTCTGGTTACAGGAGACACAGCTATATGTCTCTGTAAAACTGTGCTCTACCGTTTTTTTTTTTTTTTTTTTTTTTTTTTTTTTTTTTTCTCTCTCAATGAGAATGCTCGGTGGGTTTAGCCAGTTTAATCAACAAAATTAATCAATGCCATTAGCTTGTTATTTTCAATAGCCATACTTGAAACTGGGAATTAGAATTGGGACCACAGTTATTGTGTGTTGTCCTCTCACGTCTTGTTACATCAGGTTTGCTTATAGTATTCATGTTCAATGGCAAGGGACTACGAATGGAAATTTGCATCTCTGCTAAATCTGGCGTATTTACGCTATATTTTATGTATTGTTCATTGATATAGTCTGTGTGACAGTTTAAATCAAATCATTCTTCAGCCTACAGTTCCATACTTTCACATCTGACCTGGGAGCTTGCTATAGTGCGGTCACTGTCTGCTAGTTGGACATTGAGTGGCTCTAAGGTTCAAGGTTCAACATACCAGAAAGGAGATGTTACTTTGAGGTCAAGCACAGACATCTGCTGAGTGTGAAATTCAATGTTAATAATACACTTCCTCCCCGCTCCTACCGTAGTTTAAAATTCCAGTCGCAAGCTGAGTCCTTCTGATGCAAAGGCAGTGTCATGTTGCTCCTTAAGGCGCTTTAACATTTCAATGAAAAGACACATTGTTTACCTTATGGCCTGTCATTTTGCTCTGACCTACAGAACAGAGAGTTAAGGCACTTCAAACTGATTTTCTCATTTTTCATGTTGTGCAAAGTATCTCAGCGGTTGGGGAAAAAGCACAAGAAAATATCCAAGTATTGTCAAATAATGTTAAAGGTGCTGAAATCTAAAGTAAATTGTTGACGATCTGATACATGTACAGTACGATATCGTCTCATTCTGGTGATACGATTTGATTCAATGATTCGAAATCGATATTTGAACTATTTAAAATATCTAGAATACTATTTAAGTACTTTCCTTTTTCCTTTTGAAATGCTAAATTTGATTTGATGATCTGCAAACAAAACAGTTTGATTATTTGATTCTTCTGTTACTATATCATTAGTACATCCCTAGAATTCACTGTCTCCTCTCTCCCAATGAACAATTGTGCTCTCCAAACTTTGTGAAAGCTTTCTCAAAGATACAGTATGTGTAAGAGGTTCAAAACAAAGTATGTGGACTGAGTACTGGCTGTGAAACAATACACATTATACAATACACAAAATAGTTATTTTAACAATGGACTGAAGTGAGTTGACAGTGTTACTGTAAATGTACAATAGAAAATGGTCCTTCTCCCCCCCATTACCTTTTTACTATTCTCTCTTTTCTAGTTGCCTTCTGTATCGGTGGGTTGATTGCCTTCATGACCACCATGGAGAAGATCCAGCTGCCAGACTACGTCCTGGGTTGGACCTTCTACATCTGCTGTGCCAACCTCTTCTACGGCGTGTTGGTGTCCGTGGCACTGGGCGTGGTGAAGGGAGACAACTCACGGGTTGCACCAAGCACCGCTGGACCTGGACGGGAGGTGGACCTGCCTGTGGTGGCAGCCTGAGGGTGCAGGGCAAAGGGTTATTCAATTAGTCACTACTAGTCACTTTTGGGAAGACCAGTCTGTGCCAGGGGCGGATCTAGGCATGGGCAGTCTGCCCCCCCAAAACACAATGCCATGCAAAAACAACCGAAGATATTTTAAATTAAAGTGCTTATATTTAAAATGATTTGAAACACTACTGCTGCTACTAACTACAATTTTGGCACCAGTAACCCAACAGCATTGAAAACAGAAAACTCTCTTAAGTCTAGCTTTGTGGATGCTGCGTGTCTGTTGCAACTTCAACAACAACTGATGTTGTTATTGATGCTTTACTTGACTAATAAAAGTCATGTAACCAAAAATGGTATGGGTGCGGCTTCATCGCCCCTGGCGGGAGCGACACGGGCATCGAGCCGCCCCCATACCATTTTCTCTTGCCCCTCCAACATGTTCTCTTGGGACATGTTACATCCGCCCCTGGTCTGTGCACATTGAGGTTTCTTTTTACATTTGTCAGACACAAACCTCAACAAATGTCTCTTAAAGAGGAAATTGACCCACCCAAAGTAGACTGACATTCATATATCTTAGAGATGTTGTGTGGAAATTATGAAAAGTTGCCCCATTCCGTTTTCTCCATCTCCAAGGTATGTTAATGAAATAAAATGTTGAAAATAGGTTACGAATACCAAATATACAATTCACAACACAATTTAACATTAAAGATTTTCACCATTTGAAGTGAAAATGTCGACAATTTTGAGCATATATGTATACTGTATCATTTTGTAAATGTTTAAAGGTTCCAACTTACTCGTTGTGTAACACCTGTTAGACTTAACTTGTTATGAAAGCGCTGGAAAAATCTGTACCTGTATATCTTTATCAAACAGCACCACCCAGTGGTAGAATAGCAATGTTGCTTGTACATGGGTCTCAGGATATAATGGAATAATAGCCAAGTCAGTGACTGTACCAATATGAAACCCATATTTTTATCCTTCAGTCAGATTTGACCAGAAGCTGAATTTGCAATTTCCTCTGAACATTTATGACTGCCCGAATTAATGGTCCTCCACGTGATTGCACCACCTCTTACATTAGCCTACGTCAGTAATTGTAGGATTACTTGAGGAAATTGTATTAAGGTTAGGGAAGTGACTTGAAATTCATGGTGTAGTACCAGCCTGGTGCACTAGGGGCCCCCAAAGTAGCTACACTATGTGAACCTGCTGCTCGCTCCTGATTGGAGGAGAATTGTGGTGACCTGGGGAACTTTTATTAGCTCCTCTGCTAACGTGGGGGAGGGGGGAACTCCATATGTGGTTTCCACACCTGATAATAGAGCATTTTAACAGAAAAAAAATATTTTTGGGTGATATCTGACAAAAGTGAAATCACTTCCGGAAATTTTAAGGTTAGTCAATAAAAATGTGTGAACATTTAGACAGATTCTAAAGATGATTTTATTCCACAAGTCAATCTGCAGAAATCTGCAGAAACAGAAGCTTAAAAAACAGAGAAGCTTAAATTAAAAGGGATGTGCATTTTCCTTAAAAATTGCTATGAGTAAATAATCAAGTGCTGGAAGTTAAGACAAAGACAAAGTCTTGCTGTGGACGCTTTTACAAAACTTGACCACTTCAGTGCTCCAAGAATACACAGGAAGATTGATGTTTGCACAACCAGCAATGCTTTATAGTAATTAGCAGCAAGTTTGGCTCACGGTTAACAATTCTACGAAGTCAACATTTAGTTAAAGATGTCCACTGTACAACAAGCCTTTAGTCATTTTAGACAACCACCTTTTGCCCTTTTGCACATTTGGTCTCCCAGGAATTGTAGCTGAACATTTAATTTTTCATGATAGGGGGTCTTGTATTCAGTTTATTCAAGTTTTTTAATTCAAGTATTTGCCACCGTTCTATGTAGGTTACGGAAAATAAGTGTAATTCTATTGCATTTGTTTGGTACTCTCTCAATGCTGCCTTTATGCCTGTATGCTTGATGTTTTATGTAAAGCACTGTTAATTACATTGTATAAACAACAAATCTAATAGACTTGCATTGCATGTGGAGTAGTTGTGAGGAGGACATGCTTTGGAATAAAGTGAAATAATTTCCTCTCAATTACTTCATACAAGTGTTTAACATTGGTTACCTCAAGACCTGAATGGAAACAAAGACTGTATGGACATTTTTTCGGTAATCCCACTGGTTATGCTTTTGACCTGTACTGATTTTATTTACGTCCGACAGTACCCTGTACTGATCACATTTCTTGCCAATAGAGTATTCAATCAAATATATCACATTGATTTCTGTCAATATCACTTTGCAGAATCAAATGAAACTGTAAAAAGAAACTGAGTTGACTTCTAATGTCAAAAATGCAACACCATCTTTAGTCCTTCATTACGGTAGTGTGATCCTAGTCGTAGCAGTAATAGTAATGATTGGTAGCCCATCTGAAAGGCCTTTTTGGAATGTTGACATGTGTCTACTATAATATGGATCCTTGAAACCCAATCCAAGTTGAATCTGAATGCAGGGGAGCATCAAACACTCTAAAAGAGAAGGATGATGCAATCCAGTCAATTGTCACTTCACATCAGCAGCAATTATCCCCCTGGAAAACACAAACAAACAGCATTTACGACATGCTGCAATTTACAGCGGTAGTGTAACCTGTCTTCCATGATCTAAATAAATTAGCATACATTAACAACTTAATTACTTGTTCTACATGATCTGCAACAGGAACGCCTTCACTTGGCACCATTGTACTTGACTTCCTTCCCACATTTCTTCAGAGTCTCCGTGAGAAAATCCACATCCTTGTCAGACTCGATCCACACCAACTTCTTGGGCAAGTCGATCTCGAACTTAACATCTGAAAGAGCAAAAAACACAGCTTATCACCACTGTTGTTTTGTGGAGGTCAACGGTCGTCAAAGAGAGAGCCATGTTCAGCAAAAATCTCTATCATCCTGTGATCTAGGGTCATAAAACTCACATGTACTTCTGACAGTTGTGTGTTTTCAATCGCTTAACTTAGTTACAAAACATGTGTAACATGAGTATACTGCAATATGTGCATTTTATGCTGGAAAATATTCATATTTAAGGTTTTTTACTTTCCTTGTTGATTGCAATAAAGAAATACATCCTGGTGACTCAGCAACACACTGAGTGATTAAGGGCCCAGTCTGTGTTGGTAATGATAAATAATCTTTTTATCTTTTTGATTTTTTAAAGCAATGGCAGCATGTATAAAAGTATAAATAAGTCACAGATATAAACAAGGGGAAGGGAGTAGTGCAAAAAAAATAACAACATTGTGACTTATGGTCAATTAAACATGGCAGAGAGAAAAACCCAAACCCCAAAAATACCCACAATCCCACGGATGTGGGAAGTTCGTTGTGGTACGGCGCTGGCCCAGGTACAGGCACGCGATTTTTATTTTGTGGTAAAATGTCATACATGGGTCCCAGCTCTTATAAGTTTTCCTTGCAGAACCGGTGATTGAGAATCTTAACATCTCCGATTCGAGACAGAACATGTCGCAGAGCCACTGTTTGTGGATGGGAGCATATACCGTACTCTACTGTAATCAGGTCAATCAAGTACAGGTCATGTTGTACACGACTTGCCCAAAGGTCATGGAAAAAACAACAACAAAAACATCCGTCCGAACTGTGAGAGGTGCTGTGTGTGCTTAGTTACGCATTGGTACCCTAAACAGACACACATAGGGCACCGGCATTGAATGTTATGCGATAATCACACATACCGGTACGCTACTGGGGGGAAAAGTGAGGGTTGTCGTTCTCCTATAGGCCTCCAGCAGTGCGATAGTAGTAGAAGTGACTGTGCTACTTTGTGTTAGCTTAGGGTAGGAGTAGGCAAAGGAAGTCTTTCTCATGTAGGCCCCACTATATGCTGTAGTATAACCCCCTAGTTTATATGCCTCGAACACAGAGATGGAACAAACATGTCAAGAAGTGGGAGTCGTTTAGCAGCCTAGGTCTCTGCACCACCATAAAGTTCGGGTGAACACAAATGTCTAGTGTACCAGTAATAGATTACTTATTAATTATTACCTTCATTTTAAAGCAATATATAATATATATTACAATATTACTGTCTGTGTCTGGTCATGTGTAATATATTAATATTACTATTACTTATTACTTTAAAAAACGTTTTACAAAATATAATGAAATATTTAGTATGACTATTAATCAAATATTGCGTAGGCCAGTGGTACCTACAATAAAGCAAGCCCACTTGGCTATCTGGACAAATCCATATGAAATCATCTTGAAAAACGTCACTCCTGAAAACAGTCCTGGCGTAGACCTACTCAGCTATGGAGTTATATGTATTCCTTGAATTCATGGAAGCCATTAAATAATTTGATGACAAATTATAGAAAATAAGTATTTAACTTTTGCAGTTGACAAGATAATTTCTCAAGAACACCTGCAATGAGACAGATCGACAGAAAGTAATATTGAAAGTAATGCAGTAATGCAGAAAGAAAAGTATAATTAAGTGACCAAGCAGTGACTTGGTCACTTAATTGATATTGACTGCTTTTCTCCTTCTTCTTCTTCCGCCAAAAATAGCTGTTCTGGCTGAACCGTGCAGTCGGTTTTCGCGAAAATTGGTAATCTGGTAGAGGGTGATGCCAAACGGTGATGATGCGAAGCCTGTGACCACTGGTCAAATGGTGGCGCTATAGCACTCAACTGAAATTGCAAACTTTAAACACTTATAACTCATGAACTGCTTGACTCTCAGAAATGTAACTTATATTCACTTATGCGTCTGCTTATGCCGAACAACTTTTGTAGTCTGACTTTTGACCTCTGACCTTTAGATGAACCGCCATCTTGAATTATATGTAAAACAGTTAAAATGTCTCTTCTCCTACAATCTTTGATCAAAATGCATAACAATGACCTACACATGAACTTTGGAGCCATACGAATATGAAAATAGGTGTGAATTTTGTTTTAAGTGAAAAAATTATGTTTTTACGAGCCAATGAAAATTGCTCGTTTGTGAAAATGATTCTAATGTCCCTAATCTACACATGCAGCGTAATCTGCTTCTGATATTTTACAGTTTTGTAGAGGGGGATGCCAAATAGCAGCAAAACCAGTCTTACTCCAATTGCTCAAATGGGGGCGCTATAACAATTCTTTGAAACTGAAACATTTGAACAACCATAACTCGGGCCTCGTTTGGCCAAAAATCATGGGACTTGTTTCTACATGTTCCTTGATTCATGTGGAACACATCTGTTACTTTGACCGGTAAGCTCCACCCCCAGAGTGTCTGCCATTTTAAGCAGTTTGAAAAGTGCTCATGCCTGATTTTCTGCCTGGATTCTTGATCAATTTGCATGACACGCCCGCACCTGTGTTGTGCAAACCGTTGTACAAACCGTTGTACAAACCGATTTGTACAAACGGTTTGTACAGGCGCACCGAGGAGAGCCATCGTCAGTGCGTTAAACTCGCGTTAATTTTTTTGACGCCGTTATCGCACGGCTGAGTTAACGCGAGATTAACACGTTAACGCAGACACCTTTAATATATATATATATATATATATATATATATATATATATATATATATATATATATATATATATATATATTAGAGCTGTCAGTCGATTAAAATATTTAATCGCGATTAATCGCATGATGGCCCATAGTTAATCTTCGATTAATCGCAAATTAATCGCATATTTTCATTTTGTTCTAAATCTGACTTAAACACTCTGACTTTAACACTCTTACCAAATGTAAGCAGAGACAAATACTTCGCCAGAAATGCTTATTTTATTGTGCGCAGGGGGGGGGGGGGGGGTCGCTGAACATGTTTTTAGCCAAAATTAAAAGGTATGACAAACATACAGTACATAGCAGGCAAAGTTATTGACTTTTTCATTTAATATTATAGGCAGCGTTGCTTAAAAGATCTGGCCCAGATTCAGACTGGCATGATTGACTGTGTGGGCGCCCGCACATGTGTTATACACACCGTTGTGCAAACCGTTATACAAACCGATTGGTCTGTACAACAAATGTGTGGGCGCCCACACATGTGTTATACACACCGTTGTGCAAACCGTTATACAAACCGATTGGTCTGTACAACACATGTGTGAGCGCCCACGCATGTGTTATACACACCGTCGTGCAAACCGGTATACAAAACTGATTTGTACAAATGGTTTGTACAGGCGCACCGAGGAGAGCCATTGTCAGTGCGTTAATATTGTGTTAATTTTTTTGACGCCGTTAACGCACGGCTGAGTTAACGCGAGATTAACGCGTTAACGCCGACACCTTTTATATATATATATATATATATATATATATATATATATATATTATATATATATATATATATATATATATATATATATTTAGGCTGTCCGCGTTAACGCGTTAATCTCGCGTTAACTCAGCCGTGCGTTAACGGCGTCAAAAAAATTAACGCGAGATTAACGCACGGAACCCCCCCCCCCCCCCCCCGCCCCGCCACCCCATGCAGCAGGCCGATTAACATTGTGGAGGACGAGGGTTTGCGTGAAATAACACGGATTGAATCAAACGACTGGACCTACGAACCACTGCAGAACCACTACTGTAGAACCACTACTGTGATGAACACAGCACACTATTTTGATGAGAACTGGGCACGTATGTCACATGCATTAACAGAACAGAGAGGCACTTCGCCATGCAACGTGCGCACATACAGTAGCAAGCGAGAGACAGACAGAGAGAGGGATGGGGAGAGGGACAGAGAGAGAGAGAGAGAGAGAGAGAGAGAGAGAGAGAGAGGGAGAGAGAGAGAGAGAGGGAGAGGGAGAGGGAGAGGGAGAGGGAGAGAGGGAGAGGGAAAGAGAACGGGAGAGAGAGAGAGAAAGGGAGAGGGAGACGGACGGAGACTGTTCCTCCTTTCGATAGCAGCAAAGCAGCAGGCAGAGGAGAGAGAGAGGTGGCCTGATGACTTACCCTTTCTCAAAGTGATCATCAAAAAGTATAATCCTTTGTTTGTAAATCCAATGCATAATCCCAGCAAAAACGTCTCAAGATATAGCCAGGCAGCCGGAGCGATACGTAAACGTACATCTATAATCACGACGGCATGGCCAGAAGTAGGGTTGCCAACTTGGCGCATTTGTAACTATATTATTTTTTTTTTTTCCAGACTCCCCTAGCGCCAAAATTATTGAGAAAGTCCTGGTGGAAAATCTAGTGCTTTTCAGCTGGTTGAAAAACCACTGCTCTAGCTACTTCTAGTGCATTTTGGAAGTGCCACTAGTGCATTTTGGATTTTGGCAGTTGGCAACACAATTAAGCTTGTTAAACAGCTGTGCCTGTCCCTCCTTCCCTCCAAAGACAGCTCTCTCCTCTCCCACAGCCATAGCGTAGTGTGTGCTGGACATAGGGTATTTTTTATTACCTGGAGTATTGTTGGCACAAAGATATAAGGTGTTTTTCCTTTGAAAATAATGAAAAGGCTGATATACTGTAATGTAGCAAGGGGAAAACTATTTTTATTTTAATGCTAATTAACTAAAAATCACACCTGTGTGAAGTGATCATCTTACATCGACCAACATAGTTCTTTTTTTTAAGCAGTGTTTAAGGCAGGTGTTCTCAACCTGTTCGTTGTGACCCCTCAGTGGTCCTGAAATTATTTTGGGGGGTCCCCAGTTAAAAAAAAAAAAAAAAAAAAAAAAAAAAAAAAAAAAAAAAAAAAAAACGTTATAAACTGTATATATTTTTGCTGATATCGGATATCGGGAGTATATCGGGAAATTTGAAAATATGCGATTAATTTGCGATTAATCGAAGATTAACTATGGGCCATCATGCGATTAATCGCGATTAAATATTTTAATCGACTGACAGCTCTAATATATATATATATATATATATATATATATATATATATATATATATATATATATATATATATATATATACACTAAAATCACAGTACATTGGGTTAGTCACGTGATCAGTGGTCACAGTGAGCCTAACGGTGACAAATCATAGTCTAGTGTCTGAAACACATTGTTTGAAGTGAGTAAGATGAGATGTAAAATGACAGCCGGTTTGAATTATTTTACAGTAACAATTAAAGTCTCTGCAATGTGTATGATTTGCTATTACTTAAAAAGACCTAACATAAAAGGATTCAAGCTGGGCTTTTACTTTGAGTCCAATGCATTTCTGCCTACTTCTCAATAGCACTGAGTTACACTCGCATATCATGAAAGTGACATTCACGGAAATGTCACTGTGATTGAGATGATAAAACTCAATGTAATGGTAATGGCACCAACTCAGTGGCCTTGTGGTTAGAGTGTCTGCCCTGGGACTGGGAGACCGGGGTTCGATTCCCGGCCAGGTCATACCCCGACATTCTAGATTTCCAGTAGTAACCTACCCAACGAAAGCTTTGCATTGTACAAGCCTTGATCATTTCATGTAACAGTGTAGTGGTTAAAACATTGTGTTTAGATTAACTTCTTGAACAAAGTGGCCATTAAACAACTGTTGTTAACTAGTGTCCAATCACATTTATTTCACAATTTCTTCTAGTTGTACTTGAATTGTACAGTAATTCTCCAAGCTTTTATCAGTTTTGTTGTAGGAGGCCAGGTTGACATGTAGGCTACTGTAGGAATTTTACATTTCATTTATTCATTCACTATTGTATGGACCCGGGGCAAAAGCACCCCCCTCAGATAATAATTTCTCAAAAAATGTTCCTTCTTCTGCATATTGTTCTGACTCCTTATTGCTGCTTGCTTGGTCACGTTTTATTGCTGCTTGCAGCTATATTAATATTAGATTTAGTTTGTTAGGTAATGTATTTATATTACAAGTTACTGCATTTTGGTAATATATTATGTAATATATTAAGTTACGTAGTGCATATGTCCCAACACTGTCCACCGTACTGACAACAATTGAGTTTGTGTATTTGATGTAGATGAATCTGTTGCATCTGGGAACACATTGCTGTTCCTCACTAAAAACAAACAACTCCCATTGATGCATTCTCTGTGCATACGTGCATTGCCATGATGCATGTATGCATGTGCATCATGGTACCTGTTGGTACTGTAAAAAAAAAAAAAAAAAAAAAAAAAAAAAACAGACAAGTTGCTGTTCAATTAGAGTGGCTGCACCAATGCACCATAATGCTGCACAATTCTTGTTCAAAAGATTCCCCCTCCAAAACAAACAAAGCAGGAGTTTTGGACATCCAGCTAGTGCTGCACCCGGGTGCTGGCTGGCAGAGCACTACCGGTACATAAAAATAAAAAAAAAGTCTCAGCTGCTTATCAACGTCTAATCTAAGATTGGACCTAAAGAGAGAAAAAAAAAACATTTTTATGTATTTGTTAGTAGTTTTAGTGCTCTGCGTAATATTAATTTAATTTCAAGATAAAAGTAAGAGCCATTTTGACACCAGGGTCCACTATTTATTCAGCATTTGAGTCACAGACTACAATGACATTTTAGCCCCACAGACCCCAAAACTAAAGATTTATTTTGCTTTTGTCCACAATTCCAGGCTGGATTTTGGACCTTCTCTAGTTGCGTAGATTTTGGGCTAATTCACATGGTGAATATTTTAACTCTTGAGAGTGTAAAAATTAAACCAAATGGACCCGCAAGGGTCCATTTGGTTTCATTTTTACGCTCTCAAAGAGTTATATCTGCTTTCCATACTTGCCATATTTAACTGGAACTCTCTCAAGGACCACTAGTGGTCCCCGGGCCGGTCAGACTCAGCCAAAGGGCTGCATTTGGCCCCCGGGCCGCATAATGCCCAGGTATGTTTTAGACAGTGGTGCTCCCTCTCAATCAAGCACTCTCCCCAGTCCCATCAGGCTGCACCAGGCAGAAACTAGAAAGCTAACTCCACCTGCCTGGATGTTTTATGTACCTGCCACACACAGGGGCATGTTGGGGACAACCGTTAGTGTCAATGCTGCCTGATAGTTTACTACTCAGCAGAAATATTTCATTTTTCATAACACCTGACAGTCACAGCTGTCAGGATAGTTGTTGACAATACTCTCAGAGAGGCACACATTTCTGAGTCAATAAATGAGACACAACAGCACCATGTGAATTCGAAACAGGTGACATGCAAGTTAATAACATACCACACCCTGCCAGGAGGTCATGAGTTGTCTTGGTGGCACAGGTTTCATTTACAGTAAGACACTGTAGGCTACACTTTCAGGCTACACTTTCATTCAACTCACAGGTGTCGATGGGGGGGGCGGGGGGATTAGACCGGTTTAGGGGGGCCCAAAACTAGGTGGGCCCCAAAAACACTCATTAATAGGGTTTTATTTGAAAAGCTGCACAGTGGGGGGCATGTGATAAAAAAAAATCAGGGGGCCCAAAATTTGCTGCGAAGCCCCTGCAAGCAATTGCTATAAGCAAAAAATGTCCCTAAAATAATGACGAGACACATGTCATGTAGGCCATGGTTATGTTCAATAGTGTAAATATACTTTGGGACGTTGACAGTTGGGGTTAAGGTCCAAAGAAGATGCAAGATTACACCACGGGGGTTTGATGCTCTGACTGACTCCCACACTGAAAGAACAGCATGTTCAAATGCTGCTGTTACAATAGATAAGCAAGGAACTCCCACCACTAAACCACTGCACGTCGATACAATATCTAGCTTCCACATTTCAGAAATATTTCTCCCGTGTCAAAACATAAAATGGGGAACATGACTGTGTGTCTGACAAAGACTTCTTATATGATGAGAACATGACTCACCATCACCAAGCTTATTGAGGATCCTGGTGACGGCTCCAGAGCAGCCCTCACACGTCATGGCCACCTCAAATTCGTGCTTCTGTGGAGGAAAAAGCACATGAAAAGGCACATGAAACCAAATGAACCCTTTCGGGTCCATTTGGTTTCATGTTTACACTCAAGAGTTATCATCATCTGCATTAACCCAAGTCTACAAGAGAATGTAGAACATCAATGGTCATTTTGATCTGTATGTTAGCCCGTTTTGTTTCTTGAAATCCAGCCTGCTATCATGGACAAAAGCAAAATACATCTTTAGTTTTGGTGTTTGTGGGGCTAAAATATCAAATGGTGGTCCGTGGCTCAAATTCTGAATAAATAGAGGGCTCTGGAAATCAAAAAGGTTGAAGACCTGCTGCTTATTAGCTTAGAGATGTTCTTGGATGTGCACTGCTGCACACAGTGAGAGTGGAGCCCAGAAAGTGATAGCTCTAGTAGATTCCCAACGTGCACAGCTAGCGTCACACTTCATTTCTAATGAAAAGATGCATCGTGGGGTCGTGGACAGAACTCACCGTCATGGTTCAGGTGGTGTTGTTGCTGCACAGGCTGCTGGATTGTCACCCGGCGTTGAGACGAGAGAACAGCAAAACTTCAGCAAAACGAACTGAGAATGAGCACACGGGGTTCCGTCGGTTCGCGCAAATACCGGCCTTTCTTTCTTAGGCGGGAGGGCGGAGCTTATTTGGTGAGCGGAGACGGGATCCTTCTAGTAGATGTGACATTGAAGCGTCAGAAACAGAGCGCTCGAATAAGGACAAACACGAATGAATTAAATAAATAAAAAAAATAATAATAACCGCGTTCTGGCCCAGTCAATTTTATCCATGTGGCAGGGGGCTCAGGGTGTTGCAACTAGGAAAGTAGGCTTTCTAATCACACACGTCGTATTTGTTTTGGTGAGTAGGTAAAACGTTCTTCTAGTTCCAGAAGAGAAGCTGGTTGGGTATAGTAATGGCAGATTGCATTGTACCGGTATGTTCCAATGGGAAGGCAGACTCATAGAAGCAGGCAGACTCATAGAAGCAGTAGAGCTCTGCGGTTTCCCATGAAGTGAACGGAGTTGTCAGAACTAGAGGACACCAGGAGACAGACTGCACGGGGCTCCCGTCTTATCTCAGGTCGCAAATCAAGCGCACCCCTACGTCATTCCCACCGGAACGGAGCCGCGTTCGTTTTCAAAATAAAATACATTTCCTTGTTGTTGTTATTATTTTTATCGTGTTGTGCGGGAGAAGAGAAGAGAAAAATGCACCGCGGCCGCACGGAGCTGAGCTCTTAACGGAAGAAACCAAACGACTACATTTCAGATTAGTGATTGTGGCCGTGCTTATTGCGGTCCTCAAGCCAGTTCCTTCTTCAACCTGTATTTAAGCAAGTTTTTATGTATTTTTTTTTACACGTGTAGACGAATCTAAGCAGCAGCAGCAGCCTTGGCTGGTGGTTTAGGTAGGTTTGTTATGTCAGCAGTCAGCTGACACACCGCGTCATCATGTGACTGTGTGGCTGGCTGGCCCAGAGACCGTGGATGAACCGGAATCATCGTTATGCTTTGCATATGAAGCCGCACCACACAATCACACCACGGCTATTACACAGCTATATACACACCATGTCGCGCTGCTGGTGGTCAGGATTGTGATTGATTGATATGACAGTGATATCCCCGTGCTGAGGACTGGAGGATAATCTGTTATCTACAATTTAAGGGATTCCTCCTGGAGAAAAGAGAGAAGACGAGAAGATTTTTGCAGCCCAGGCAGGTAATTATGTTCTGGGTTGTGTCATTGATGTGTCATTCCTTCTTCTTCCACCCGCCTGAAGCTTTCACATGCATCTCACTCACAGCTATGCTAGTTTAGACAGAAGTCAGAAAGGCTGCAGGCACTATTGTATTGTATTGAATGCCTTATTTCTATTAATACCTTTGTTTTTGGCTGTGTCAAAATGCCTCTGCAAATATAGCGGTTCCTGAGCTGGTGGTGTCTCTACACAACACGATCCACTTTTCTTCTTGGTCTTGGTGTGGTGACTCACACTGACAGTCAAGCAGTGAAGTCCAAATGTTCAACCTTTTAGGCGCAGACGAAAATGTAAGCCTGTGGATCGATCGAGGATCTAGCACTCGCAGTGAACTCCTTTAATCGATAATAGATAAGTTACCTACATCACAGGCTAAACTAATTCGATCATCGGCAGAGAGAGAGCCAGAGGGACGTCCTGGAAAGTGTAAATTAATCGACAGCATTGAGAATCACAGGATAACAGTATTAAACAATTTAGACATTATCTATCCCAGTCTTTTTCAAGCTTTTTTTGCATCACGACCCACTATTTATTCAGCATTTGAGCCAGGGACCACCATTTGATGACATTTTAGCCCCACAGACCCCAAAACTAAAGATTTATTTTTTCTTTTGTCCACAATATTAGGATCGATTTCAGAAACAAAACAGTCAAACATGCAGATCAAAATGAACATTAATCTTCTTTAGTTGGGATAATTCACACAATTCCTCTCTTAAGTGTAAACATGAAACCAAATGGACCCGTAAGGGTTCATTTGGTTTCATGTTTACACTCTCAAAGAGTTACATCTGGTTAACCAACTGTCCATCATTTAGTTGGGGACCACCTGGGACCCTCTCAAGGACCACTGCTGGCCCCCAGACGTACGTATGTGGCAGAATCCACACCTAGGGTTGCCAACCGTTCCGTATAATACGGAATCGTTCCTTAATTGAACACTAAATGTTGCGTTCCGTATTGAATCGATACGGAACGCGGTTTGTTCCGTATTTCCCTAAATGCCTCCTGTGCGATCCGTCGCACAAACATCAACACTGAATTTAACAGTAGTGAACAAGCAGGATGTATATGTAACACAGCACGATTTCTCTGTGGCGAGTGCACACAGGACTTCTCACGAGCAGAAACCAAACCAAAACCTCCCCGTGGCTGCAGATCTGCATGCGTGTGTGCGCGGTGCGCTGGTAGCGCTGCTGCTCTGTGTGCCAAGTCCTGCCGTACCCAGAGCCATAGAGTAAGAGAGTTCTGCAAACTCTCAGAGCCATATAGTAAGAGAGTTATGCAAACCCCCCACAACAACTGTCACAGACTCAGTTGTCATTAATGAAACTGCACCCAGAGATCGATTTGGTATGCTTGTATCTTTTTACTAGCCTATTTCTTTTTCCTGCCTAAAGCTGCTGATGTGTATATGCCTATAGCCAGGCTATTTCAGTAGGCTATGGTTGGCGATTTATTAGAAAGTCTAATAAAAGTGTGCGTAGGCTTCAATACAATTTTTGCCCATTAAAAAAACATATTATCGGGATTCTTAATGTTATAAAGACAATGGACTACTTGTTCATAATTGATTAACATTTATACAGCACAATAGGCCTACCGGCCTATTCTTCCTTACTGACCACCGTAAACATGCCTTAACTGACCCCAAAGGTTAATATGGTATGTGAAATCATCCCTCCACCTTCAACCGCTTATCCGTAGTTGGGTCACAGGGGCAACAGCTCCACCAGAAAACCGCAGACATTCTTAACCTAATAACCGCGCTGCTTTGCCGCGTGGCCGTATAAAGTGTTCCTTATTCCAAGATCTCAGAGTTGGCAACCCTATCCACACCACCAACAAAAACAACAGTGCTCACATAAGTAATTATCCTAGTTGTAGCCAAGGCCCAATACTTTGCCTACTTGGCCTGCTTTGTAACTCTGTATTAAGTATAGAGTATAATCTATCTTAGACATGCTTCACATATCAGTCATGTTTTAAGGCTATCTGTCAACAGGGCTTGACACTAACACTTGCCCGCTTGCCCGGGGCAAGTAAAAAAAAATGGTGGGGCAAGTTAAGACTGCTACCTGGTTGCCCGATCAGGCAAGTGTGCAACTTAGTGCACTATAACACAACACAAGATAAATTTGTCTTGAAGGCAGTCATTGCACTCTACCTCTGCGTCTTCCCCTGCTTTCTAGCTATCCACAATTCCAGGCTGGATTTGGGAAACAAAACAGGCAAATTAACACATCAAAATGACCATTAATCTTCTACAGTGTAGACCTGGGCTAATTAAGATGATCAATTTTAACTCTTGAGAGTGTAAAAATGAAACCAAATGGACCCGCAAGGGTCCATTTGGTTTCATTTTTACACTCTCAAGAGTTACATCTGGTTAACCAACTTAACTGGGGACCACCTGGAACCTGGGGGGCAAGTGACCATGACCTGAGGGCAAGTAGAACCTGACTTGCACTTGCCCGATGGCCAAGTGCCTCGGAGACCTAGTGTCACCTTAGTGTCATACAATAGTATGAGGGAATATCACTACTAGATACAGTATATCACCTGTGAATATATGATTATGACTGTCTGTGCACTGCAAATGTGCTGAAGCAATGACATAGACATTCATTGTTAAAGCAGTAAGTGAATCAGGATGCAGTCTATGATCAGGATACCATCTAGTCACCATACACTGGAGGCTACTCTCTCACTGCTCGGTGTTAATAGGAAATGCAGTGTATATATAGGATATGTAATATGCAGTTTATTAACAGGTCTATTAACAAGCCCTGAGCATATGAAATGTTCAGCTGAATATGATAATGAAGAGCTGGTCTAGGAGATTAATAATTACACTGTCTCCGAAAGATGTTTGTTTACATTAGCCTGTGGATGATAAGCCAGACTCGTATTACACGGTCATATCCGGGCCGGCAGGCGTTTTACGGTATTTATTATTTTTCTGCCAACGACTATTTATTTTTTTGCCAACGACTCTAATTCACGCCTGGCTTTAGCCAGGCTATGTTTACACTGCACTGAGATGGATCAGAGTGCCTTTTCCCCAGTGTTGCCAACTTGGCGCATTTGTCACTATATTTAGCTTTTTTTTTTCAGACCCCCCTGGTGCCAAAATTAGTGAGTTGGGGTGAAATTGATTGACAGGCACCAGAGATAAAACCCTCATTTTTCACCATTTTTCCTCCAATGATAGTTGTTTTCAACCAGTGGTCCCCAGGCTAAATGATGGACAGCTGGTTAACCAGATGTAACTCTTTGAGAGCATAAAAATTAAACCAAATGGACCCTTGCTGGTCCATTTGGTTTCATTTTTACACCCTCAAGAGTTAAAATATTCATCATATGAATCAGCTAAACGTATAATCTACACAAGTAGAGAATGTAGAAGATTAATTTTGATCTGTATGTTCCAGGCGAGCATCTAGCCCATTTTGGAAGTGCTACTAGTGCATTTTGGATTTTGGCAGTTGGCAACACCGCTTTTCCCATGAGCTACAGCTACACACAGGTAGCAGAATCCTTAGTCATAGTTGACAACCACTAACACCAACACTGACACACCATTATTAGTGCAATGTTATAACCCACCACTGAATTTCACTGGATCCTGTGGGTGTGTTGCGTTTAGGTGTTTGCCGTGTGCCAGTCGGTCCTGTATATTACTTTGTGCCATGTTTGCAGTTGGCACACAAACACCTACATTAAAGCACACTCACACAATGGACATTGATTACCTTCAGTTTTGTTTACACATCAACTGGCTGCTGTTAAAAGGGTCCATATCATAGACAAATACCCTGGACAAACAATTGTCTGGGCATTTAACCACGTCTGGCATGTTAAATGCAAGGTCTTCTTTAAAATAAGTTTCACGTTTTTTTCAATAATTTAACTCAGTACCTCCAACTATAAATACAAAGTCTGTCAGGCAGGCATCAGACCAGCCGATCTAACAGACAGATGGGTACAATGTGTGGTGACCTGACTGGGCAGTCTAGTTCAGTGATTTTCAACCTTTTTGATACCAGGGCCCACTATTTATTCTGCATTTGAGCCACGGACCACCATTTGAGGACATTTTAACCCCACAGACCCCAAAATTAAATGTTTATTTTGTTTTTGTCCACAATTCCAGGCTGCATTTGGGAACCAAAACAGGCAAACATACAGATCAAAATGACCATTAATCTACTAGTTGTGTAGACTTGGGGCTAAATCAAATGATGAATATTTTAACTCTTGAGAGCGTAAAAATGAAACCACAGGGACCCTTGCGGGTCCATTTGGTTTCACTTTTACGTTAGTCCAACACAATAGTCCAGGACATCACTTACCCATTACCCATCAGAACATCATCCCTTGAGAATGTTCCAGGTGGTCCCCAGCTAAGTTGGTTAACCAGATGTAACTCCTGAGAGCGTAAAAATTAAACCAAATGGACCCTTACAGATCCATTTGGTTTCATTTTAAACACTCTCAAGAGTTAAAATATTCATCATCTTAACACAACTAGAAGATTAATAGTCATTTTGGTCTGTATGTTTGCCTGTTTTTTCCTCCAAATCCAGCCCAAAGCAAAAGAAATCTTGTGGTTTCGGGTCTGTGGGGTTAAAATGTCCTCAAATGGTGCTCCGTGGCTCAAATGCTGAATAAGTGGTGGGCCCTGGTATCTAAAAGGTTGAAAACCACTGCCCTATACCCTCAGGGCGCAGGTACAGAACCATTAAGTTCAGGAGGAACCGCTTTTGGAAGGGTCTAATCTTGCAGCTATAGCCGCCCTAAACAACAGGTCCCACTGATCTGTCTGGTCTGTCACTGCTTGGATGTTGCTGTTACTGTCTGCCATGTGCTATGTCAGTGATTTACAACCTTTTTCATACCAGGAACCACTATTTATTCTGCATTTGAGCCACGGACCATCATTGATGTTGAGTTTAGTCTCTCAGACCCCAAACTAAGGATTTTCAAGTTTGTGTCCACAATTTAGGAGAGATAACTGGCAAAACGTTGATCAAGATAACGATTATTCTACATTTTCTAAATGTGTACATTGAATTCATGAAAATTAAGTAACTCAGATGTTTAAATATAGTTTAACTCTTGAGAGCGTAAAATGAAACCAAATAAGGGTCCATTTGGCTTCATTTTATGATCTCAAGAGTTACAGATCTATACCTAAGGGTCCATTTGGTTATCAAATGTCCAACATTTAGCTGGGGACCACATGGAATCCTCTCGAGGATCACTGGTGGTCCGCAGACCACTGGTTGAAAACCACTGTGCTGTGTTGCTGTTTACTGTCGGTGATGTGCTATGTTGTCTTTCTCTGTACAGTTAAGCGAACAAAAATTTCCCCTTGGGGGACCAAAAATTCTAAATCTAAAGTAAACTAGCATGGCTAGCCAGATATTTGCAAACCGGCTTTGCAACCAGACTGGCTACCATATACGGTATTTGAAACCTGCTTGGGTCTCATTTAGTATGTGTTGTCAGTCAAACACAAAGGAGGGGAACACACATACCAAAACATCTATACTGACAAAAACAGGTAATAATGCTGAAATGGTTGTTATAGTCTTTGAGGAATATTGTGGTGTTACTTAATAATTGTGTATACATTTTTACAGTGTAATGGATGAATGCATGCATAATTGTCTCCCCAATAGTGGCACTCTGCTGTTAATGTGGAATACAACGATATACCAACGTTTGGATTAGAGTCGGAACCTGAGGATAACCATTCTTCCAACTGCCATGGCCACCACTAATAATGGAGACCCCCACGGCGAAGGTATTACCTGTGTGTCGCTTAGGGCATTAACCAAATACGTTTTTTGCTAGTCGAATCGAATACTTTCGTAGTCGAATAATTGTCGACTAGTCTATAGTGATATATGTATTTGTTTTTTAGCCAATAAAATGTGTGATTCTGGACTTCCCATTGAAAAAAATACGTGCCTATTACAATACTGTAACTCAGTTACATTATGACATGAAAAATGAGCAATCATCCTACAATTACTACTAACACTACAGCACACATTCACAATGCCTGCTGCAGAAAATTGAAAAATATATATCAAAAATTATTATTACCGAATAACGAATAGTGAATTAATAGTCGAATAGTGTTTTGCTAGTCGAATAACCGACTAGTCGAATATTTAGTTAATGCCCTACCTGTGTGTTGCTTAGGTTCTCTGGACAACATGCCAACTCCAAACACGAAAATGCCAGAGGATGACAACTCTTTTCCAAATTTGAACAACAATTCCAATTAGTAAAAAAATATGCAGTGCAGGTCAAATATCTGCAGGCCTTTTTGCACAGTTAGTTTTTTTTAGTTAATTGAGACACTTAAAATAATAAATAAACTGGGTAGAGAATGTGGAGTGCTGGACAACTGTCCTTGGACTGCTGCTACCACAAACAAACTGATTGTCACACTGAGAGTGACACACCTGTGGCAACTTCAGTCTTGATCAGGGAGATTGAACAGTGTCTGTAGTCGTTAATTGGTGATGGCTTGCTGATTGCAATCGGTTGTGAATCTGGCCATCACACATCTATGGGTCCATTTGGCTCCTAACAACCAATTATTTTGCACCGCTTTAGTATGGAAAGTGGAAATGTGAAAAATCTTAAAGGGAAGGTGAAGGGAAACTCTTTCTCCTTCAGATGAGGGTTGTGCTGTGGCTGTCACCCTAGTTAAACTCTAGGGCCTCATGTCCTAAAATATCTGACTATATAGAATTATGATAACACAAGTAGTACAAGAATCCTGCTTGTATTTGGCCTGACTTTGTATCTGTGGTTATGTGGTCTGGTTGTTTGTCTGCAAGTTGCTTTGTTTCACTTTCACCATTAATACAAAGAAATGCAGAAGAAAAAAATGCTTCATGGTCATAATATAAGTTGTAAAATTAAGTAGGATAGCAAGGATATCTTCAAATGTACAAACGTACATCGTGGGTCACGGTGGTAAATCATCAACATCAAATTAAATATCCTAAATCTACAATTGGCTTGCAGTTGTTGAGACATGAGTGTGATTAAACACTGTGAAGTGAATAATATATCACTAGTTGAAACACATGAAAGTTATAAGGCACAGTGCCAAACAATCAATCTTGTTTCTTGTTACAATCAATCATGTTAACTTTTTTTCACTTTTTTTTTTCACTGACGCTGTCAGATGTCATTAGAACGTTTATAAGTCACAAGACTGTGGGTTCACACGTGTTTGAACCACGTGCCTAAATCAAGAGCCTACAGGACTTGATTTCAGTTTCACTGCAGTAAAAAGGTTTTGTTTGTTTCAATGCTCACGTGATCAATATTCATTAGGGAAGCTCTGGTGGGAAAATGTTGGCCAAAACCGAATTCCAAATAGGAAACAGTTGGCCGAAAAATGGAATGCAAATACCCAAATATGATTAATATTATATATATTTTTTCCTACCATTGCTTACATACAGTAAATAATGGTCACTATTGTGGGACCATAAAATAATTATTCATTTCTTTGAATACCTGAATTCCATTCACTATTTGTGATATATTTCCTGCCAATTTGGGCAGAATCTTTAGCCATTTTCTGCCAAATATTTTCCGCAGGCGAATATACGGTGCATCACAAATGTTCTATTTAGTCTAATCAAGCATTTATCTAGTACCTTCACCTCCTTCCATCTTTTAACTCATTTCCTCACTGCTCTCTTCGGCTCCCTTTCTCCTCCTCTGTCCTCCAGGTCATTCTGTCCCCGTCAGGTCCCCCAGTCCATCAGAAGGGGACATACTGTGTCCCTCGCCTGTCCCTCCTGGACCCTCCAGGAGCCAGAATCAGTATGAGAGGATTGGTGGAGAGAGTGGAACCACGTAAGCATGTCCTCTGCCCTTAGATCACACTAGCACTGCTGAGAGCAGCAATCAAATGGAACTCAGGCAACACTGTACCGGATATATTTTTGCTAAGCTTGTTGTGCAAATATATGAATCTAGTCTAGTTTAATTGAGTTATTCCTCGTGCAGAGAATTGTCAAGATAATTCCAGCACATGTGAGCTAGTTACTATGTTAATTACGCAGTCATACAATAATTATTAGTTGAATTATACCCTGGGTTCTTCCACCATTTTAAAATTCAAATACAATATTTTTCAACCCCTTCCCCAAACTGTAATGTAAACAGTGTAAACAGCAGAGAGAGACAGTATTTGTGTAGCTGACTACAGTACATGTAAATGCCATGAGGTGTGGTCTATTGACACACATAAAAAAAAAAGATCTTTTGCTTAAAAACAACCCTCAAAAACATTTCCAAACGTTTCCTCCCTCCCTCTAGGTTCTTCCAGACTCTGATCCACTTGTTGAAGGGAAACATCGGTACTGGGCTACTGGGGCTGCCCTTGGCTGTGAAAAATGCTGGTCTCGTGGTAAGGACCTGTGCATTAATATTCATGGCACTTTTCCCTCTCAGTATGGCTCAAATGAAACCTTCCAGCGCTGGAGGATGAAATCAAGCCAATTATAATCTGAAAGTTGGCATTGATCTCGCTGGAATGGTCTGTGCGAGTGAATATCTATGAATCATAATAATACTACACTACTATCCCACTTTATTGAACATAGAGTTTCTCTCTCCTCTCGTCTCCTCTCCGTCTAACTTATTACTTCTCGTTTCTGCATGATGCAAACCTTATCTCAAATTTGCAGCTTTTAATTTCCTGCTGCTGTCTGTGTGAACTCAGTTGTATATCTTTACCAAGTTACCATGCTGTTTCTATACAGTCAACCAAGGGCTGAAGATGCCCTGATTTAATATTTTCTCTCTCTTTGTGTCTCTCCTCCATCCAGTTGGGTCCGATCAGTCTACTGTGTATGGGAATTGTCGCCATTCACTGCATGAAATTACTGGTAGACTGTTCTCACCGCCTCAGTGCACAGTAAGTTTATTGCAGAGTATACAGTATATTGTTGCTGTTGTCTGTATGTTAAAAACCTTTACTTTTTAGAAGATGGAAAATGAAACCTTTGTTCTAATGCGGTTAGGGTGTACCACCCCCACGCTCTCTGTTTCTCTCTCTCTCTCTGCTCCTGAAAGATGCTAATGATGTTAACTTGTGTGCACTTGGCCCACAAAAATGGCCTAGATTCTTAATTCTCTTGGCGCCGTCCACGCGGGGCTCGTGGACATCCCGTTAGAACCCCTCCGCCGGTCACGCGGACGGCTCGTATCACGACGAGATGTAGATTTCATTCTTTAATCCAACTATTAGTCCGTGCGCATCGTCTGATGATCATCCCGTTGCTGACTTTCATTTGGGACAGAATTGGGGACAACTTTTTTTTCCCCCGTCCCATTGACGTCCATTCAACCCAATGCATTCAAACGGCTCTCCTCCGGTTTGCCCCCTCAATGTCGCTGGCGCATGGTTAAGCAGCCAGGGCTACACAGCACTTCCTGACTTGTGAGCCGGATGTTTTGGGGCAGATCGCCAGATGATCGATTAGGCAAGACAACAGACACAGCATAACAGAAACAGCACATCCTGTTTAGGAGATCTGAGCTTCAAAATAAGGGCTTTTTTACCGATCGAACTGGTTTGAGCCGCGGCAGTGGAAAGAAAACAAAGAAAATCCGATCGTGCTCAATGAGTTAATTTCATTTTTAACTCCTCCAGTCCTCAATGAAAAATACATTATGTTTTTGATTGGCTACCATAGCTCTGAAAGTACTATAGTTGTGGGCTCCAGCATCCATTTTATAAAATGATGTAATGTATTATCAGTACTAATTTTGTCTCCTTTTTGTTCTTGGTGAGGATGGCCCTCAAGTCGGTTGGTCTTGTGTGCAATCTGAGGACAGTTGACAGCTGAGAATACAGTAGTCGGTGCCATAGAAAGTGATATACATCCCAACAATATGTTTGCCTGTTTTCCTCCAGATTGAATAAGCCCTTTCTGAACTACGGTGATGCAGTGCAGTATGGGATGGAGAACGTCTCGTGGCTCAGGAGACACTCACGATGGGGAAGGTAAGACAATCATCCATCTCCCAGCAGCCAAACAGCATCAGAGATACAGATTGTAATCATATCTTCCCATACAGTAGAGTGCAGAAGCCCTGACTCATTCACTCATACAGCCCCTGGGGTCACGGAAGTAATTTCTCTATGGAAAATAACATTGGGTCATCTTATAATCATGTTATATAAAAATAAAATTGTCCTGTCCAAATTGTCCTGGCGATATTGTCAGGGAGGTGACTCCATATTGTCTATGAATCACCGTAGTCTGTTACTCATATTCCATACAGACTGTTTCTGGAGAAAATGTAACTCGGTAGCATTTTCTCGCTGTCAGTTGATCCGTCATCCATCCATATACGTCAAACCGTCACGTTCATTTGTTTATTTTTGGAACACGGTTCTTATTTGACTGTAGCGGGAAAAAGTGACCTAGGCTAGGTAATACTAGGTAAGACTAAGGCCTTTTAGTACTCTTTTGCTATACTCTATGCAGCATTTAACTAAGTTTGTGAGTGTTGTATGAAGAAATACAGTATCCCCTGCATAGTGCATACATCTCCTGAATGTAGCAAATATATTCAGGAGATGTATGGTTTCAAAAAGAGGTAAAACAAAAAAAGTACTTTCATAGTCACCACAACACCACCGGTTTTATGGAGAAAGCCCCTTAGTGCGTTGGTTTTCAACCTATTTCGCTATCAACGATCAAGGACAAACAATTCTACTACATTCTCTTAATTGTGCAGACTTAATAACATCCCTTACGGGTCCATTTGATTTCATTTTTCACTCTCAGGAGTTTACCGGTAAGGGTTTACTGACTATCCATTTAGCTCGAGGCCAGCTGCCACCTTCTCAAGGACCACTGGTGGTCCCCGAAACATGGGTTGAAAACCACTGTCTTAGTGGGACAACACACTGATCCCCTCACCTCAGGAACACTCAGGCTTTGAGCGTTCCCACTAAGGAAAGTAGGCTTTCATCATCTTAAAAACCATCTTTGTTTTGTTGAGTAGAAAAAGCGTATTTTTTTAGATTTACTAAAGAGGAGAGCCTGCAGACCACTGTGCGGGGAAAAGGATCAAAAGTACCATAGCGTTTAGGACAACTCCTAACGCTAGGCATCAGAGATAGTTCTCCCCTGCTTTTCAACATTGTTCTACCATGTAATCCTGCATTAATAACAATAAAGATGATTAAAGAATGAAATAACCTTTATGTTCTATTCCTGCCATTCTCAGGCGGATAGTGAACCTGTTCCTCATCATCACCCAGCTGGGCTTCTGCTGCGTCTACTTTGTGTTCCTCAGTGACAACATCAAGCAGGTCAGAGACACACTGATAACACTCACACAGTGACCATTTTACAGGAGTGTTGTTTCCACACATGGTCTGTTCTATTTTCACTTTTGGTCTTACTGTACTGTACTGCAGAGGCAGATGGAATCAGTGACACTGGGCTGTGTAGTGCCACATTTTACCACTAGGTGGTAGTACTTACTCAAGCTTGAGGGTTAGTGTTTGAAGTCAATTCAAGGTTTATTGCAAATCACTCAGCTAAACAAGCTCTAATAACAGATAACAATAATTCTGTTGTTTTTTGTTGTATAATGCTGCTGCTGTGTTCATATGCACAAAAAGACATTTTTAATGATTATATGTTTGACTCATGATTGATGTTATTGCTATGCTGTAAAACAAATGACCACACTGAGGACTTTTATAGTTCTTAGTTAACCATATCTATCTTGCGGGGCACCTGCTGGCCAAGTGGTCCATGCCACATATACAGTAGGCTTTGGCCTGACGGCGTGTCGCCTGTTCAAGTCCCAGTAATAATGACCTTTGCCGCATGTCTCCACGTCTCTCCTCTTTCTTGTCAATCTTCACAAATAAATAATAACCATATCTGTAGTGCCGAAGTCCAATACTTTGCCGACAGCCAGGGAGGATATTCAGACTTGTGTAGAAGAAGCGAGCACTTGAGTTCAGTTGGTATTAAATCATATTTATTCAAAGTCCAAAGCCCTATACTTTAGTCTATGAATTAACCATCAGCCTTACAAACACAGTTTAAAACAGTTTGCCAGCCTCTTGCCTGTCAACACCACCTGTCCCTGATTAGGCACAGGGATAAATACCATGGCAACCATGACCACACCCCTTAGTTGGCAATTAATTACCATAGGTAAAGTCATAATGGCTCTTACAATGTCCATATATACGTATACTGTATATCAATCTATATTTGTTTATTTAACTAAACAAAATGCTGAGTAAGTTTAGCTGAGAATTAAGCAAATAAATATAACAACAAATATACATGAACACAAATTCACACATTAGCATGAAATAGTATTTGATACCAGTTATTTTGCTAGAATAGATATCAGTTATCTAATCTATACATTATCTTTACTGATAACCGTCATTTACTGATATCTGATAGATCTGATCTGATTAGATAAATATTAGGAAATCCTCGCCAAATTTGAATTGATCTGATATAATTAATCAGTGTCATTGCCAATAACTGACATTACTGAGGTGGATATGATCACATTCTGTATCGAAACAAATACAGTACATTATAATTTTGTCCATTCTGGGAAATACATATTTCTTCCTTTGACTACTTAACTAAGCACTACTTTGGGAGGTGGTATGTAAGATGAGGTGTACGAGTCACTACTATTGTACTGTATGTACTGTACTGTATTGTCCTGTATTGTCTTACTTGTCGCTGCAAGTCTGTATGTCTGTCCAAGACAAATTTCTCGAACGAGACTAAATAAAGTACCCTTGAACCCTCCCCAGGTAGTGGAGGCGGCCAACGCCACCACGGTGAGCTGCCAGGTGAACAACACCAACCAGACCCAGCTGGTGGTGCCCAGCTTCGACTCGCGCCTCTACATGCTCTGCTTCCTGCCTTTCTTCATCCTGCTGGTCTTCACGCCCAACCTCAAGTACCTGGCGCCCCTGTCCCTGGTGGCCAACATCGCCATGAGCGCCAGCCTGGTTCTCATCTACTACTACTCACTCACGGTAGTAGTACTCACGGAATGGCGTCTATATGAATGTGTCTAACTCAGGCAGGGGTTTTCAACCTTTTTCATCCCAGGGACCTACCATTTATTCAGTATTTGAGCCACGGACCACCATTTAAGGACAAACTAAAGATTTCCTTTGCTTCTTTCCATGACCATTAATCTTCTACTGTAGTTGTGTAGATTAGGACTGATTCACATGATGAATATTTTAACTCTTGAGAGTGTAAGAATGAAACCAAATGGACCCTGGCGGGTCCATTTGGTTTCATTTTTACACTCTCAAGAGTTACATCTGGTTAAACAACTTAGCTGGGTACCACCTGGAACCCTCTCAAGGACCACTGGTGGTCCCCGGACCACCTGTTGAAAACCCCCGGTCTAACTTGTGTATCTGGGGGTGTGCAGTGCCGAGTGGCAATGTTAATGGACCAAAAAAAAGTGGCCTTCAGGATGTCCTAATCTCAAGTCTTTATTTGTTTTTTTTATAGCCTGACCTCGGTCTGAATTGTCATTTCGTTTCACTTCACTGCAGTTTCTGGGATGGGCGTTATAAAAAAGCAGCAGTCTTCAGCGACTGGTTCATACCAATCAGAATAGTGAGGGCAGTGGTGGAAGCCATGTTTTGTTGTTTGACACTGTTGAGTGGCAGGGCTGTCGGCCAATCAGGTGCCGTAGTTGAATTTTCAACTAGTACTAACGACAGCGGAGGGAGGGACACCAGTCCTTGAATTGCAGGGGAAAAAATATGGCAGTATTTTTTGTTAAGGTAGTGATTCAGGGCTGCAGCCAGGCTATGTTTTTTACTGATTGGTCACTGATAGGTCTTATGACTGAGGCAGACGGAAAAGATTTAAAGGGACATTTCACCCTTTTTAGAACACTTCTGCGGGGGGGTCATTATGTGTACCATATATGTGGTTAAAAGGGCTGTCTTGGCGCCCGCACACTGTAAACTAGAAAGCTTGTGAAGAACATCACATGACGTTTTTAGCTGGTAGTGGACGGGAATGAAGCTCCACACAAGCGAAGAGAATGTCACGAAGGCCAGCTTCCTGGATAAAGCTTTACCTAGTGCAAAATTCACGCTGAGCCGAGCTTAAAGTCCCATTAGCCTGGTCTAGCCCTCAATGATTTTGGCCTTGGGGGGCGGGGGTGGGATCCACACGGCGGAAGTGCTGCGCTCTGATTTGATCTCACTAACGTGTCGTCATCTCCGGCCCCTCCCCCTCCCGTCCACTGCTGTTCTACGTCACATCATTTAGAGCGACGCCCACCCCGGAAGGTTCACTCCCCCCTCAAGGCCACTTTCCAACGTGCGTTAGTCCAGGCTTTCCGTTTTCGCGCAACGCAAATGAAAATGAAAGCCTGGGTGTCGAGGCTAATGTCCCATTGACGACCACCCAAAAAGACGTCACGTGACCCCTTTTTTCACGCTTGTTTTCAAGTTCACAGGCAGAAGGTGTGATTAGACCCCTTACTGAGACAACATGCAGTCCATTGCATCAGAGACACTGGGTTTAGTGCTAAAATCTAAAATGTCTAAAACCACATTACACAAATAAAGACCACCAGGAAAATGTTATACATCTTCTAAATGCCATTAACATATACAGGTATTATTAACATATATCACCTCACGAAAATCCCTTTAAAGATGAATCATCAGCCGCTCTAATTCAGTTAATTAAAATGAAGTCATGTTGACCTTACGAATCAAGAAAGTCTAGACAGGAAGTCTAGACAAGTTCTTGCCCACTGTCATGGAGGCTAGTGTTTAAATCATCTAATCTAAAGTAATGACAAGTGCCACATCCAATCCAATACATTGTTGATGTTGGCTGAAAATCAAGTGGATCTCTCGACCCACTTGTCTTCGAACAGGGAGAATAGAAAGTTCCTCCCTGCCATGAAACTCCTAACTCAACACAATGGCACACACACACACACACACACACACACACACACACACACACACACACACACACACACACACACACACACACACACACACACACACACACACACACACACACACACACACACACACACACACACACACACACACACACACACACACCCTAAACATCCAAGTCCAACTCTTGCGACACACACTGCGGCTGTTACAGATGAGAAAATAAGTGCTGGTGACAGTTTCTTTCTTGCTTCAAAACATAAGTTTGAGCGCACCGTCCATGCCTACCCATACATATTGTTTTGTATTCCCTGGGGTATCGTATAGTGACACGAAAAAAAGCAATTTCCAGCAGCATACACAACAAGCTATTATATATTCAGTAGTTGAGAAGAGAGAATGTGGGCAGAGGTGGACAGGAAGAATCCCACTCCAGACTTATAGTACGAGGCTCAGGCTGTACTGACACCCTCTCTACTGCTTTGCTTCAAATTGCTCACCATTCAAAATAGATTTCCGCTTGCTCCACTCGCAATAAAAAGTAGCAGCATTGTGTTTTTCTGCAAACTTGCAGCCTTGCCTTATTTTGGACTCCATTTCAGAATGACACGCACCCTGAAATCACAGGCAGACTACCAGCACTATGTTATGCCAACCAAGTGCCAGGGGCAGCTCTAACATTTCACAATTTCCCAGGAGAAAATTTATGCCCCCCCATGGCTCATCCGCACCCTGCCCAGTGCTATAGGTTCTATGGTACGACAATTATATTTAGTAGCAATCAAGTAGTGTTTAAACACATTTAATTCTAAAGAGAACTTATATCTTGGGTGTTTTGCTTGCCATCATGTTTTGGTGGTGCAAATTGGGTATTTAGGGGGTTGCCCCCCCCCCCCCCCCCCCCCCCCCATGCCCATGCCTAGATCCGCCCCTGCCAAGTGCTATACTTACACTATGCTTTATTTCAATCTGTTTCTGTTGGGAGACCAATCAAGACAAAAATAACTAACACATTTGTGTCCTGGAAAGCAGAGGGGCAGACGTCATCGTAGGTGTAGAGCTGCGTTTTAATGACTGCAGCTTTCACAAGTATTAGTTGTGTAAGCCAGGGGTTTTCAACAGGTGGTCCGGGGACCACCAGTGGTCCCTGAGAGTCTTCCAGGTAGTCCCTAGGCTAAATGATGGAAAGTTGGTTAACCAGATGTAACTCTTTGAGAGCGTAAAAATGAATGGTATTGGGGCTCATTTGCATTTAATTTGCACCATAACAGGTATTTTGCAAGCTCCGAGGGTTGTGGTCCTAGTTTACACTCTTTTAACCCTTTGTGTATTGAACGCATTTTGGTGTTCAAAGCATTATGTTACACTTAAGCTATTGAAAAATATCAGACCTACAAGCTCACAGTGAGCTCGTAGTTCTGATATTTTTGGAAAAATTGTGAAAATGTGATGCAAATCTTTGAATATATATTCTTTCTGAAGCAAATATTTTGAACTAAAATTGTTGCTTCTGTGGGGTCCCTAGAACAACATGTTTTCAGATGGGGGGTCCGCAGCCAAATATGACATTTTTCTCTCCATGTGCTTTTCAGAACATCCCATACCCTGTTGACCTGCCAAAGGTTGGAAGAGCGAGGGACTACCCTCTCTTCTTTGGAATGGCCATCTTTGCCTTCGAGGGGATTGGAGTGGTAGGTGACAAGACAGTGGAGTGTTCGAGTCCCGCTTATTTGCTGTGTCTCTCTCTCTCTCTGTCTCTCCATCTGTCTCTTTCATGTCTATCTTCAAGGTTAAAGGTTCTTTATTTGTCACACCAATATGTCAAGACATACTGTACAGAGGGATGAAATATCATTTCCCTCTCGTCCACAGTGCCGTAAAAAAACAATAAACAATAAAACAACATTTAATGGTAGTGCAAGAGATTAAAGGCAATACAGTGCGTGATAAAACCTATAAATAAAAACAGAATTATATAAAATGAATGATATTGTATTTGTAACTATCAATAAATCCAAAAACCCAATCTTAAAAAAACATGATTATATATACAGTATGTACTGTATAACAGTAATACTTCTTGTTCCCACTTGCCCATTTGTATTACTTCTGTGTGTATGCCTAGTTGACAGTGACATTATCCACATTTTGTGTCAGCTTATTCATGTATTGGTGCATTTAAAAATAACAATACCGTAATTTCTGGATTATAAGCCGCACCTGAATATAAGCCGCACCAGCTAAATTTGGGGCAAAATACTGATTTTTTTTTCCTTGTATAAGCTGCACCTGACTATAAGCCGCACCAGGCAATAAGCTTCATGTTAGAGCAGTGGTTTTCAACTTCAACTTTTTTGATCCCAGGGCCCACTATTTATTCAGCATTAACACCCCACAGACTCCAAAACTAAACATTTCTTTTGATTTTGTTCACAATTCCAGGATGGATTTTCACAAACAAAAGAGGCAAAACATCAAAATGAGACCAAAATGAAGATGACTTATTAATTAAGTGTTGCTAATGTAAAGTTGAAACCAAATTTTTACGCTCTCAAAGAGTTACATCTGGTTAACCAACCTTTCATTTTAATCTGCGGAGCCCACCTGGAACCCTCTCAGGCACTACCCCTGTGTTACCTGTAAAAATCCATAGATTGGCCGCACCGATGTATAAGCCGCAGGGTCAAAAGCATGTGAAAAAAGTAGCGGCTTATAGTCCGGAAATTACGGTATATCCTAACGCTGACACTTTGCACCCTTATTAACCAGAAATGCAAGCAATCTTTCATGCATGTCAAAAGCAGTATTTTGAATGTCTTGTTGTGCATTATTTCCTTCTTTTGCCTGTCAGGTCCTTCCACTGGAGAACAAAATGCAGAAGCCACAGAAGTTCACTATGGTCTTGTACGTTGGCATGGGCCTGGTCACCATCCTCTACATCAGCCTGGGAACGGTGGGCTACGTCTGCTTCGGAGCGGGGATAAAAGGCAGCATCACACTCAATCTCCCCAACTGCTGGTGAGATATTGCTCCCTGAACATTCCCTTCCCAATAGAGGCTGAGGACGATTCCATTCCCTAGAGATCCATGGGTTGACACTAAGGTCTCTGAGGCACTTGCCCATCAGGCAAGTGCAAGTCAGGTTCTACTTGCCCTCAGGTCATGGTCACTTGCCCATCAGCTACAGTAAATATTCAACTTGTAAATCAGTGTAAATCAGTGGTTCACATAGTGGTCACAGACTCAGGGGTCTGTGACGCCAGCAAAATGATAGTTTAGAACCAAATGGACCTGGGAGAGAGATAGGAGAGATAGCAGGGAAAGACGCAGAGGCAAAGTGCAATGACCACCTTCAAGACAAATATATATTGTGTTGTGTTATAGTGAACTAAGTCGCACACTTGCCCGATCGGGCAACCAGGTAGCAGTCTTCACTTGCCTGACCATTTTTTTCTTACTTGCCCCGGGAAAGCGGGCAAGTGTTAGTGTCAAGCCCTGAGATCATCACTTCAATCCCTATCCAAGTGGTGTGCATTTTGCTAAAAAAAAAAAAAAAAAAAAAGTGTTTGGAATCACTTCTATATCTAACCCTATCATCACAGAACTTTCCCCGAAAACATTATGTAAGCTATGAATCAAATATCTTTGAAACTTTTTATAACCCTGGAGCTCTGATGGGTGGGTGGAGATCACCGATTGTCTGGTAATGCAAGGGTGATTCAGAAGTGATCAATATGTGTTGGCATTTTTGCAAGTGATCAAGTAGTTTGTAGTTTGTATAAAATAATTTCCATTTTGTGTCCGTCTTCTGTTGTACAGGTCTGTTCTGTTATTTGTACATTTTGGTGTTGGTGTGTGGGGTGGATTTGTGATTTAGAATGACATGTTTTGTTTTTTAGATGGCACAGAGATTATTCATGAAGCATGTTTTGTACACTAATGTACATACTGCTAGGTCAGCCAGGCACTCAATATTTACAACAACTTAACTATTAACTATTACAGTGGCTAAACTTTCACAAACTTTTAAGTGTATTTCTGAACTTAACAGCCCTGGGGAGTATGATTAATTAAAAGCAAGTTTGATGTCTCTAATTAGAGCTAACAAACAAACAGGTTAGTCTGTTCACTGTCGCGAAGGGATTTATAACTGTAATGAGCAGACGCTGCAAACAGTGATAATAATAACGACTAAATCTCTGGACAAACATTTGTTTCACTGAAACATTTGCCTTAACTTTATTCCCAGAGACAAATATTAACTTCAGTTTGTAGTCACTCTGGACCCGTAAAGATCCTGATGTGCACAACACATTGTTCTTTTTCCCCCTCTACAAAGTAAGTTGCACTTGGGGGACTATCTGGTTAGTGAAAAGCACAAATTTATATTAGATTTCAATTTATTTGTTGATATGGTTGACTATGCAGGAATACACTTGTGGGTGATTGCGTTCCCCTGGCTGGATTATTCAGGTGATTACTGGAATAGATTGGGCTGCTCAATGAGCTCGAAACACTCAAGTGCTGTAATTTCCAGCCTCTCTGTTTGGGTGGAGTGGGGACAATTGATTTTCTTACATCTTTGTTTTGTGTTTTTCTCTTTCCTTTTTTCATATAACTGTGATGCCAGTCTGTGTAGACATCTGTGTCTTGTCTGACTGACAGATTGGCTGGGATCTGTTTGTAGTGCGTTTGATTATCCGTAATTATTTGTTTTGTCTACTGCGGCTTGTTGACTTTTTTTCCTCAAATTAATATCTCTATCTTTCTTGTTTCTCTTTGTTTCATTTCCCGTCTCCTGACGTTGTCTGCCTGTCTCCCTCTCCTTGTGTCTCTCTCTTTCACACAGGATGTACCAGATAGTGAAGTTACTGTACAGTTTTGGTATTTTCATCACCTTTGCCCTCCAGTTCTACGTGCCAGCAGAGATCCTGGTCCCGCTGGCTTTGGCCCGCGTGCCTGAGCGCTGGGAGAAGGCCGTGGACCTGCTCATCCGTGCGGCCCTTGTCATATTTACCTGTAAGTACAGATCCGATGTAGGAAAGTAAACTTGACCCGATTTGAATGTCGTTCAAGATTCATGTGTTCAGTTAGACTGCACATATGTCAAATTCAAGGCCAGGGGGCCAAATAAGGCCTGTGAATGAATTATCTTCGGCCTGTGGGATTTAATTACTACTCTGGTCTACACACACCATGAATGGAACCAATTGTGTTTTCTCAATTCAATTGATTTACTTTCTCTTTTTACTGCAAAAGCAGTGCTTGGTGAGGACCATAGAACAGGAAACTGAATGCATGCGGTTTCATCTTTGCGTTTATCTTTGATATTAAGGGACATTAGTGATTTTTGAAGGACAATTACTTTTGCTGTTTTCCTGGGAAGTCGTCGTAAACCGGTGCCCCCGTGTGTTGAAACGCAGTCCAGCGGGTCCGGCCCTCGACTTAGTAATTGTTCTATTTTGGCCCACTGTGTATTTGAGTTTTACATCTCCGAAGAAGACCTTGACAGGTCGAAACCTCGCTGCTGTTTTTAACCCTTGTCACTAAATATATTCTGGAGCACTTAACACAAAGTTAGTTGCAATCCCCATCTCTTCTTTTGTACGTTTACAGTATTTTTGCAGTTTTTGGCTCAGCACCATTTGGGGATGAGCGTTACCCTTTTTAACATCTTTGATTTAGAACATTTAGGGGACTGGAGACGTTTTTCTTTTCTTTAATGATGAATTGTGATTGAAGTCGAAGTGGCTTTGTTTGAGTTTACAATGATTTAGAGTATACTATTTGTTAATTATTAAGATCGGCAGCTGCAAGCTCGGCACTGCATTCCCTCGAGTCCCACATACATAGTATTAGCCTGCCTAAAGCCAGACCGAATCAGCTGTTGGCAAAAAAAGGTCTGGAATAGCTACATTGTACACCATTTTCCTTTTCCGGTGAACTTGGGTGGCCAATCAGACCAAATTATTCAAATCTGTTGCCGTCTCCTGATTGGCTACCAAACCCCAATTTTCTGGAGAAGGAAATGGGTGCAATTGAACTATTCCAGACCTATCTGCTGACAGGCAATTTTTTCGCCAACAGCTGATTTTGACTGGCTTTAGCCAGACTAACGTGGTGTACAGTATATGTACATTGTTGGCATATTGAGTTGTTTATAGTGACATGCCTATATATGGATGCAATCTATCTAGCAAGTTTGTGTATGGTTAGTTGTGAGTCACATGAGTGACATGGCCTTGGTTCACAGCTTGGCTTTCGACCATGCCGTAAAATAAAAACAACTACTGTTGTAACAACCCCATCGGAAATCTGCCACTAGGGTTTGACCAGTCACACCAAGGTGTCCTTGTTTTAAATGTGTCATAGTATAACGAGCAGCAAAATGTGATTGTGGGACAGGGTCGGGTGACCTTCGCTCCATTTTAACACATTGTGTCCTGATCTGATTCTAGTTTCTGATGCTAGATTCTAGTTCACAGCGCTAGATTCTAGTTTCTGATGCTAGATTCTAGTTCACAGCGCTAGATTCTAGTTCCTCATGCTAGATTCTAGTTCCTCATGCTAGATTCTAGTCCCACGCAGTACATGCAAGTTCATCTCAGTCGATTGTAGTTTCTGAAGTTAGATTCCAGTTTCTGACACTAGATTCTAGTTACTGACACTAGATTCTAGTCCATGACACTAAATTCTAGTTTGTGACACTAAATTCTAGTCCCTGGCACGAGATTCTAGTTTTTCTGGAAAAATCTCTTTCTGTGTCAGTGATGCTTAACATATTTCATCCCCAGGAATATCTATTATTTATCTGCAGAACCTCATCTAAAAATATGTTCTAGGGATCCCCCAGAAGCGAAGATTTGAGTTAAAAATGTTTGCTTCTGAAATAATGTAATCAAAGATTTGCACCACATTTTCACAATTTTTCAAAAATAGCAGAACTACAAGCTCATATCGCGCCACTCGGTGACACGATATGAGCTTGTAGATCTGCTGTTTTTCAACAGCTAAAACACCAAAACGCGTTCAGTACACAAAGGGTTCATGACTATAGCTCTTTTACTCCACCTGGTCCTCCAGGACAATAAAGTCCAAATTGAAAATATTTTACAAAAGCCGTTATAGGACATTAGAGCGGGAGGTATTGCTCATTTGCCATTCCTGGCTGCATACACACGCGGTACGTGCTCGGCATTAGCCATGCTAACATATTGACAAAAAAAACTTCTCAGTATTGTACAATAACTACCGGTAATTACATTTGAGTATTAAACTTAATTAAATAATTGGCGAGGGACCACCTGCAATACCGGTTGAAATCTCTGGGGACCTATAGTACTGGACCACAGGATCCGCAAAACAATGTCAGAGCAGAAGGATGAGGCTGGCAGGACATTGCATCAGGCAACCTAAGGTGAACAATGTTCACATTGCATTTAAATCATTTCATATTTTTTACTCATTATAGCTGGTTGAAAATGTCAAATTTCAACCACTATAATGAGTAAAGTATAATAAGAAAAGCTAATAAGAAAAAGCTTTTCTATAAAAAGCTTTTCTTTTCAACTCTGCGTAAGATGAGATGAAAAGAAAGGCTGAGATGTGAACATCAAAGCTTTGTTTAATGTTGTTGTTTTTCTTCATGTCTTTTTAACCTGACACACAAAGTTTGTAAATCTGTTCAACTAAAACTTCACACCTCTCAACCAACTGTTTTCCTGCTATTGCCGTAGATCCACGCTTATCAAATAGGGTTATGACCGCTTCCATTACCAAACCTCTACACAAATCTTTGATCTTTGTTTAATACGATCCTGATGCTAGAGCCACTGGCAGTGCTAGCCTCCTCTTTCCGGCTGCACTGGAATATGAAATAGGATTTTTACATGAAAATCCCTGGCAGTAATAAATTACCTCCAAAAATAAAAACAAATGCCGGCAGAGAGTAAGGACTAAGCTGCATTGCCATCGGGCCTCACAGGGTCTCAGAGACCAGGTCCCTCTGGTTTAGTTTTACGCTCTCCAGAGGACATTATCCGTCAACAATATTATACTGATTCCAACTAGCCAGTGAGGTTATGCCGTGTCAAAGTTGGCAAGGTTTGAGGGAATAAAAGCGTATCCCACCTGCTAATCATTTGATCCAATGACCACATGTGAGCGTATTGTGCGCCTGGCCCGCAGGGAATAATTATGGTATGGTATGGTATCTGTCTGGAAAAAAAGGCTACAGCACTGCCACCAGCACCCGCCCCCCAAGAACAAACGCACGTTTCTGACAACCTCTCATCACTAGTGTATCGATGTTAAGCAATAGGTCTTGCTAGCACAACTAAGTCTTTATTTAACATCAGTATCTTAACAATTATTTGAATGCAATAATTATGCAAATTTACATCAAGCATGGCACATGTCACTGATACTTGCCAGTACCAGCAGAAACTATGACAAAACCATGTGAACATCACATGCTGTTCATATTGAAATAATAAGCTACGTTTGTATACCAATAATATACCATCAACATGATCCCATGCTTTTTACAGGCTAGGTTAGTTCCAGCCAGTGTTGCCAACTGCCCAAATCCAAAATGCACTAGTGGCACTTCCAAAATGCACTACAACGCGCTAGATGCTTGCCTGGAAGGTGTGTAGCCTTGGGCTAATTCACAGGATGAATATTTATAACTCTTGAGAGCGTAAAAATGTTGCGAAACCATTTGGTTTCATTTTTAGGCTCGCAAAGAGTTACATCTGGTTAACCAACTGACCACTGGTTGAAAACCGCTGTCATAGAAGGAGAAATGATGAAAAAAAGAGGGTTTTATCTCTGGCGCCTGTCAATCAATTTCACCCCAACTCACCAGTAATTTTCCAGGCACTTTTAGGCACTACATTTTCCGCCAGGAGTTTTTCACTAATTTTGGCGCTAGGGGGGGGGGGTCTGAAAAAGCGCTAAATATAGCGACAAATACACCAAGTTGGCAACACTGGTTCCAGCTATGTGCACTTGTGTAGAAGGTGCACGTAGACCTCTGACCAAACCACACAGCACCACGGTGTGAGATAAAACAATCCTTTTCTAAATTGGGAAGAAGAAGAAAAAAAAAATCAGTAGATTAGTCTGTCCTTGATCTGGGAGAGAGCGGTGTGAAACTCAGGCCCCAGATATACAGTACAGCTGGCGGGGAAGAGCTCTTGGAGAAATTAAATCCCTCAACCCTCAATCTGGGGCATTCACTTGGGAATCGTGTGTGTGTGTGTGCTTGCACGTGAGGGTGTGAGTGTGTGGTGTGTGTATGTGTGTGTGTTTACGCTTTTTTTTATTTATTTAATTTGTCACATTTGTACAAATTAATTGTTAAATATAGCTATATCAGCTATTCTTTAAGTTATTTGTCTTATGTGCTCTGTGCACAAGTTGTTTACAAAGCAAACAATGCCAAACCAGTAATGCAGTTTTGACAATTAATCGGCACAAGTAAAATTTCATTATGGGGTGTTTGTGCGTGTGTGTGTGCAAGTGTCTCCGCCTGGCCCTCCATCCGTAACCGTATGCATCTTTGTCTGACCGGTGTGTCTGTCTATGGGCACGTGTCCACATGTGTGCGCACGTGTCAATATACTGGATGTGTTCATCATCCAAACGTATGGGGGTGTATTTTATTTATTTTTTAAAACATAATGGTGCTTGCCCGAGTTCATCCTCTCGGTGCCTACGTGTGCTGCATGTGTAGATAGTATCTATACGTGTGTGTGTGTGTGTGTGTGTGTGTGTGTGTGTGTGTGTGTGTGTGTGTGTGTGTGTGTGTGTGTGTGTGTGTGTGTGTGTGTGTGTGTGTGTGCGTGTGTGTGCGTGTGCGTGCGTGTGCGTGCGTGTGTGTGTGTGCGAGAGAGAGAGCGAGGTGTGAGGTGTGCAGCAGTTATCACATGGCACCTGTTCCACTCTACCTCGCAAAGCAATCACGGTTCATGAAAACCCACTCCCGTTTGGAACGAGGCTTGATTAACCTGCCACGCTCTCGCCCTCACCCACACCCACTCCCACCCCTTTCTCTCCCTCCCCTCAATATTACATGGCAGCCTCAGACAATTCCTTTTTATAGCCCCGAACCGGTGCTATTTATAGCAACAATATTCTTCCTATTGATTTGTGTTGTGCGAGGTCTGCTGACAATGTCCTTTCAAATTGCCTCCAGTTTTGTCTTGGTTATGGTGGTCCGGGTCACTGCCATTCTAGTGTACACGTGCACACGTACCGTATGTTACAGGTGCGCACAAGTCCATCAGAATGTGTTGATTGATTCATTGATTCAGGCCCACTGAACGATTTAGTTGCCCTCTAGTTTTGGTTTCTGTTTGAAATGGGACTGAGTGACTTTGATTTCCAATCAGGGCCGGATCTAGGCATGGGCATGGTAGGGGGGCCAATGTCCCCCTAAATGGCCTGACTGCCCCACCAAACATGATGGCATACAAAACAATCCAAATTTCCAAGATATTTCAAATTAAATTGCTCATATTTAAAATGATTTGAAACACTACTACAGCTGTACCACCACTAAACCAACACCATTCCATCATTCAAAATAGAAAACTGCAACTTGAAGTCGCCCCTCATACCATTTCCACCTCCCCCACCCCAATTGGGAAATGTTACATCCGGGCCTGGTTCCAATAACATCTATTGTAAAGGTTGTAAACCAGGCACTTGTGTCACGAGGCTTAGGCAGTATCTGGGCCAAATAACTTTGACAACCACTGCTTTAGACCAGACAGTATAGACTTTAATGAGACGATGGCCACATCTCTACGAAGACAACAGGAACTCGGATCCGTGCTCGATAGATAAATCTGCTTGCTCTAGCAGCCGTTCCGACTACGGCAGAACCTACACTTTAACGTAGTGTCCACAACGCCTGTTTGACACACGCTTCACAGACCCGTCACCATGGTGACCCGTTGCCGTTGCGGATGGCTGTTTGCTTAACCTTTTTTGACAGCTACGGCTATTGCATCCTAGCCCCCATACTTCCGCCATTGTAAAGAGAGTAGATGCTGTGAAACTGGGAGGTCAGAGATTGATTCCTAGACCAGTCAATTGTTCTTTTTTATGTTCCCATGGCCCCCACACATGTAAGGCGTATTTGGGTATCATGACAAGCACTAGAAAACCTCAAGATATTAATATTATTACTCTTCCAAAGAGTGTAAAAATGGGACCCAATGCCTCCCTATTTGGCACTCGGCATCAATGGGTTGGATTGTGGGTCAAATCAACTAATGATTCCTGAGCATGGCAGATGCTCAGCGCTCTACCAGATGGGCCAAACGCAGAGAACTACTTTCACTACCATAACATGTGACTGATCATAAGATTTTGACTTTTAGGGCAATGGCCCCCCAAAACCTCTTTTATAACACCTGTGTAAAGTTTCTCAAAACACCATCTGAATTGCATTCAAAAGGTAATATTCAAGCACTGGAAAAAAAAACAGTCTTTCCACTTGAAATAAACAAGAATGGGAAAGTACTAAGTTACTGCACTGTATGTTTAATTAACACAAAGACACTGGGAAATGTATACTCAGCATGTCTACATTCAGCAAGTTGTGTATCTGTCTGTCTAACTCCTTTGCGTGTTCTTGTCAACATGTTGCATGTTTTATGACAGCAGCCAGAAGTAGGTTAATCTAAATAATACAAGTGTCAATTTGTATAAACGCGTACTAATCAACTCATTTCAAATTCAGGCACCATCCTATGACTGTGTCTGTCTTGAGTGTGCTGTTGATAGTCTTTCTTTTTCTTTTCTTTTCCGTCATGTTTTTGCTGTGTAGGCAAACAGCGCTGAAGCCAGAAAACATATCACTGCGAGTACACAAAACGCGTGGCGCCTCGAGCTATACGGAAGAACGATTTCACGCGTTGTTGCATTCTGGAATGTGTCACCTGAACACCATAAAGGAATGCAAGCATGACGGTGCATTGCAGTGAGGCTTTCTGTTTGCAGGCAACGAGATAATGATTTGTGCTCTCTGGTGCTCCATCTTTCATAATATAGCAGCCTATAGTTTCCAAAAAAAATGTAACTTTGCATGGATTTATTACATGCACCGGTGCATAAGCGCGCACGCTGACAATGTTCAACTACACTGGGGATAGATTATGTTTGGTGCCGCCTGTCCAGGCGTTCCATTTGCCACCATGCATGGTCAATTTAATCTGTCTATACACATTACACAATAGTGTGGCATGGCAATTGTTGTTGACCATCTTCTCTGTATCTTTTATTTTATTTTATCTTCTACCGCTGCATCACGCATAATGCATGCTACAGGCCAGGCCTGGTTCATGTAAGCACTGTCAGAAAGGCTCTGGGATCACAGGCCGTTCCATATTAGGGTCTGAACGTTTGGTGAAATGTTAGAACGAACCTTTGAACCGTTGTTGTACCATTATGTGCCTTTATGAGGGCAGCGTGCTGTCACTGTCATGGCAGGTGCTCTGGGGCTTAGACAGTTTTAGTGCCAGGTGGCAAAGCCAGGTGGGCCATATAAAAACTCAGATTAATAGGGTTTTATTTGTACGGTATTTATACCGCAAGGTTGCACAGTGGGTGCCCTGTGATAAACTTTGTCAGGCGGCCCAAAATTTGCTGCGGTGCCCCAGCAGATATATAATGGACAAGTCGCTGTGTTCCTTGATGATGGAATTGGTATTCCATCATCGTTGTCAGCATTTGATAATGTTTACTGCTTGTTGTCTTCCTATGTAGTTCTAACACCTCTATCAATGCTAACTAAGTAGCGTAACTAAGTATTGATGCTAACTAAGTAGGGTTGTTAACCTACCTACCACCTGACAGGTTTTCTGTCATTTGGCTGGAAGTATACCCTGCCAAATGACTGAAAATCCGTCAAATGAATGGTGGCCTATGGGTGCTATGGAAGCTCATACAAATTTGGGGGTTTCAAAGTGAAAATAAATATTTCATTACTGGCAAAATGTGCCCCCTCAGTTTATGTTCTATTTAAAGTTACAAAAATATATGATATACAGTATATTTGCAATATTACACATACAATAGTAATGGATATGGCAATAACAGTATGAAACACACAGTTTCCCCCTCAATAATATAGCATATAATTATGATCTCACTCATTTCAGCGAGCTTCTATCTGCACCTATCTACTACACCTGCCAGCTGTGATGTCAGTGTGCTGTTATCATACAACAGCCAGCCAGTAAACACCACAGAGTTATTTGATCAGGCTAGGCTACACCAACCTGGTGACCCGTGTCCGGGAAAAGCAAAAGCGTTTTTGTTTTCTATATATAAAAAATGTGTGCGGGGCTATACATAAACAAAAAATAACAACACTTTAGTGGGCCCCCTCAAAAATTTCAAGGGCCCCCTTAGTCATTCCATTCTGCAGCCGGGACTGGCGCGCTATGAGCTTGTAGAGCTGGAAATGTTACAGGGACCTTCATTTTAAGTACACTTTAGTGTCAATGGAATGGACAACATTTTTCACAGACAACAGGTACAAACTTTTAGTTCCAGAGACAACATTTTAGTTCCAGGGACTTTTTCCCCCCACGGACAACATTGTCGTTTCAGGAACAACATTTTTCTTCAAGGGACAAATTTTTGGTTCGAAGGACATTTTAGTTCCAGGAGTAAAACTTCAGCTCCAGTGTTGTTGGGTTTTTTTTTTAGTTCCAGGGAAACATTTTTCAAATGGGCGTCAAATTCATCATTTCATCATTTTGAATGAAATAGTTGAAAATAGTGAAATAGTTGAGTAGCACTGAATTTAGGATATAGGATATAGGATTTTCTTTAGAAGGAACCCTGGCTAATGAAACAGATATGGATAATACATTACACTTGCCCTCTATAACTAGAATTGACAGGTCTTGTGACAGGCACAGTAAATGGCGGCCCCCATGGAATAAAACATGAACTATTTTTAAACTAAAGGGCTTATTCTATGTGTTTTAAATGTTCAATTGTAGTTATAGAGGGCAAGTGTAATGTATTATCCATTTGTCTCATTAGCCAGGGTTTATTTAAAAAAAAAATCAATGTAGAAGATTTTTGGGGTGGGTTAATTGGTTAATCTAGATGCAGTAATTCCACCTCTGTATTCCTTAATGGATCGATTGAATCTGCCAACTCAACCTGAAAATGATAATCAGGTAATAAATCTTTAGATTTATGTTTAGTGAAATGGTCTCACACTTTCCGTGGATGGTCTTTTCCCGGAGTTTTCCTGTACTTTTTCTTTCTTTCGTTATGTCGGCATAATTCGCTCCCCATCAGTCTTTATTACTTGTTATTGTAGCCCTATAGAAAATTATGCAAATGACATTCCATCCACTTTACAGGTTACTGCACGTGCATACTGATAAGTTAATAAAAGCAGGAATGCATACAGCATCGTGCTGCTCCGTGTCTCCAGGTCATTTGTGAGGCAGCCTCTGTGTTTGGTCTTCGAGTGTGTGTGTGTGTGTGTGTGTGTGTGTGTGTGTGTGTGTGTGTGTGTGTGTGTGTGTGTGTGTGTGTGTGTGTGTGTGTGTGTGTGTGTGTGTGTGTGTGCGTGTGTGTGCGCCGCGCGCACACACGCTCGCAATAGAAAGCCAGAATGAGGATTCACTGATGTATGAATGAAGGAAGGAAGCAACGGAATTGGATCTGCGTGGACATGAAGGTTGCCTAGAGGTTTCTGAATGGGAATACATGATGAGATTGTAGCAGAGACAACCCTTTGAGAGAGAGGGAGAGAGAGAGAGAGAACAGGGAAAAGTCTGCCATGTTTGAGAATCCCGAGATCCCGGATCTCAGCTTTGTGACTCTCCTGAGAGAAGAGGCTGTTGTTGCGCTCCTTCTACACCGACGCCTGCCGTATCTCTGGCGTACGAATGTGTGTTAAACTGTCTTGTCTTTACAAGCACAACATTGTGTGTTTCACGGGGAAATAAAGAACGCTATACCTTGGGTGATATCCCCCTGAGCAATGCAACATCACTCCCAGCCCTTCTTCATCACGCCTGGATGTTTCACAGCCACAATGAGAGACAGAGACGTTATCTAAATTCAGAGCGGCGTCTCAGTCTGCACTACCTGCACAATGGATAGAACATAAACAAAAGAGAAGCTTTTGTTTGTGGCACTTTAACTGACTGCTCTTCTCAGAAAATTAAACATTTCTGTTGTTGGAACGAAGCACTTCATCTTTCGATTGCTTTCAGAAAGAAAAAAAGGGAAGAAGATTAATACTTTGGCAACGATTTTTACGCCCCCCCCTAAAGTCTTTCTTTCTGAAAACCAAAATGCTTCCAGTTGCTTTGTCTGCTCATCCGTATTTGTTTATCAGTTTTCTTTCCTTTGATGGCCCTCCAATGGTAGCATGAAATGTGGCAGTATGAGCGTAACATTGACTGATGTTCCCCAAATTCCCACTGTTCTCTATTCTGTCTTACCATGCATGGGATAGCATGGGCGACTTTGAAACTTAGGTTATGGAAATGGAATTAGTAATCCTTATCTTACCATTCTGTTTGTCCCAGTTTTGAACTTTGAGTGGCCAAATAAGAAAACAAATTGAATGTTGCCTTTATGAGGAGGCATTTTCAACCTCCTTTGTCTCCCTGTCTCTTAATGTTGATAGATTTATTTTGCTCCTGTTCTCCTAGTCACTGTAGTGCATACTTTGCATACCAACCCCTTTGTTTTTATAGCTAAGTTATCCCAACTCTTGTTGTTGTTGTTTTTTTTTAATTCACTCGGGAAGCACATAAGTCGTAAAGAAAGACAAACGATTTTTATCTATCACTAAAATCAGTAATTTACTTTGAATGTCACTATAGCACTTTAAGCAGTTTTTATTTAAATTTATTAAAACGTACAGCAAGTGATTTCACTTTATTCCATTTTCTTTTTTTTTTGGGGGGGGGGGGGGCTAATCCTCCTTACTATAGAGTGTGGTGACCATATAAGGAGTTCCTCTCGGCCCTCAGTGAGCCCCTGTGGTAAGAAAAACCCTAGTTTTCAGTTTGGGCTTTGGGAGAAAAGCCTTTCGTCCAATCAGGATGAGAGGAGTAGACCTTTACCAGTTTCAATGTCTGATGGTTACAAATGGAACCTCAGTCCTGTGCGATGGTTTACCTGAAATTTGCTCTAACAGATAGCAGATGTGGGCTTTGAATAATATATTTATATAGGCCTATGGGTTTTAAATATGTGAATATGTTAATCTACAACTAGAAGCAATGATACCTTCAATATCCGCGTTGGACGTCACGGTTCTGCTTTGCTCATTATAGTCTTTCAAGCAAATAACCAAATATGACATGTTATCATGAATTTCTAATGTTCTACAGCGCACCATATGATAATGATAGGAATGATAACAACTGATCTCTATATTTATAATTTGTTTTGTATTGTTATTTACTAATGGAAATTCTAAAAAGTGGAACCACTTCATTTCTATACATGCAGAGCAGGTTAGATGCTCTCAATGCTATGAAAAACATGTGAAAACATATATGTACAGTACATAATTTACAATTTCGGCATTTAACAGACTCTCTTAATCCAGAGTGACTTAGATTAAGTAGAGACATTGGAATGCAAGGTACAGATTAAAGTTTACAAATTAAGCAGAATTTACAATGGACTTTACGATATACAATGTAGGCACTAAAACATGGCAATACATTAGACATCCTGTATAAGTCACTGCTATCTCAGTCTAATGAGGTGCTATCTAAACTACCAAGTACTGTAGCTTGGTATGTAATACAAGTGCTATGGGCTGAGATTTCAGACTGCAGTGGAAGATAGGAAAAATATTATTTTGTAGGGTATACAGTTTGCTTCTGTATTTGGAAATGAGTGTGCTCAAAGCACACATTCATAAAATATAGATGTAACAACCAAAAAACAAGCAAAGTGTAGATTTTACGCCAAGCCGATCCTTTAACATTCAGTTACCTGAAGGAGTTACAAACTCTATTCGTTGCTGACGATCAGTATTCCCCACACGCACCGTGTTCTATAAAATTACCCTTAAGCTGTACTGGACCCCCCACTGCTTCAGTTATGGAACTGCTAGGTGGAATTCATTCTGTCGGTGCTGAAGTGAAAGCTCCCATTTGTGTGCTTGGCTGTGTTTGTGCATACAAATAATACGTTGTATTATTTAAGCAACGCCTCAGTGGATGAATCGTTAGTGCACCCAGCATAGAGATGGGAGGACGTATGAGCAGTAATTTGATAATTGGATCCTGTGTGTATGTGTATGTGTGTTATTTTGTTTGGTTGATGTCTGGTTGTTGTTTGTTTCCTCAACGTTTTTCCCTATCATCACCAACCGCTAGACAGTAGGGGGCAACCATTCAGTCGGCCCATGGTTCAATTCCGACTTCGATTTGGGTGCCATGATTTCCATGGGACTTTGATTTTGTACGACAAAAAAACAAGAAATTTCTATTTTATTTATTTATTTATTTGCTTAAAAGTATTGTATTGTAAACTTAACTATTAAAGTGCCTGCCGTAGATCACCAAATGTTATTTACCGGTACTTTTGCACTGGCCTGCACAGGGCCATTATGTAATTTCTGTTGAACATTTTTAGTGCAAAATTAAGGTTGTTAAACATATATATCTCAGCTGCTTCTCAGCACCTGCCATCGAGGAGTTTTAACCGAGGAGGAATTGAACACCTTCCTCTGTGGCAAGGTGGGGGGGGAGTAAATTAACTCCTGTGCTACCCCAGATAGATACCCCCCCCAAAAAATAATGAGTTGTAATGCAAATTGTAATCTACACTTTTCAGGTTTAACCACTTAAGTGGTCCTACAGTGCAGTCAATGTGCTGTAGTTAGATGTACCCGCTGTAGCCTGATTGTCAGACTCTGAGCCATGGCTCAAGAGTCTGACATTGGCCCCATTGTAACCGATTTACAAGGAGGCGGGCCCTTGATTTTCCCTCGACCAATCACTGGAGACGTTGTTTGCAGTCGACAACAACAGTTAACTAGCAGTTAACTAGCAGTTAACTAGCAGTTAACTGACTAGCAGTGCAGTTAGCGTCGGACATATTCACTATTTATGACTAAATGCAGTATTAAAGAATGAAACTCTATTTACAATGAAACTCTATTTACAATGAAACTCTAGTTACAATAAAACCTTAGTTACAATGAAACTGAATGGATGTGTGCTGTTTTTTTTATGGGAAACTGTTCTGTTGTGGCAGTTAGATGATCCTCGGTGTTGATTGGCTATTTTTTTAGACCCGCCTCCAACTCCAGCTCATTGGCCGAGCCGTTTTTCCGGACGAGATAAATCGAAACTCTTCATCACAACACCAGACCACAGAACCCAGCTGAGTGGGCGGGGCCTGTGGGCTGAACCCAGGCTAAGATGTACCCGCTGTAGCTAGACTACACATGACTCCCTCCTCTGTGTGCTCGGTGAGAAAACAGCATTCCTCTCACTTTGTGCTGGTTTTCAATATCAAATTACTGCGAGGCTGTGCGAGCCATGGCAAATCGAATCTTCAGCATTCCTTCACGTGCTGGTTTTCAATATCAAATTACTGCGAGGCTGTGCGAGCCATGGCAAATCGAATCTTCAATTCACGGCGAACACCCCCCACCCCCACCCGCGCATGGCTGAAGACTCTGGAATTGATTGATCTTGTATGGTATCTCCGGGGCTGAGGCAATTGATTTAATTCTGTTAGAAAGAGTAGCTGTTGATTGAGGTTCTACAAGGAATATTTCCACAAGTCCTCTCCAACACCCCCCCCCCCACACACACACACACACACACACACACACACACACACAGAACTAGGTCGAGATTGCAAACTTTACTAATTTTCACACTTCTATGTCGAGTCCTGCATGTCTCATGGTGAGTTTCTCTCACTCACTTCTGTTTCCTTGCAAGTGTAACTTATGTTTTGTACAATCACCATAGCTATTAGGCAAAATCTCTAGTATGGCCTAATAGTTATGGTGATTGTACAAAACATACACATTAACTACCAACAAAGTTGGTAGTTAAGTTGGATATGTACTGCCAGCATTGGACAAGTTCTAATTTTAATCACCAATTTCCGTTTCTCTCTCAATATCGGTAAAATGTTGTTAAGCAAAAATAAATTGTCTTTAAAATTAGACAATGTTTGTGGCCGAGTAATTAGATACAGCTCTTATTTGATTGCACTTACATTTGAGAATCTGGTGGGCTGCAAAAAAAGTGTTTTTTTCTTTTTCTCTTTTTTTGGGGGGTTGTATCATTGCTACGGTATCAGTCCCACCACTCACTCATTTGACATAAAGTAGTCACTCGGGTCCTGATAGCAGAAATGAAAGTCTGGCAGTATTGAAGACTACGGCTGCATTCATAAATCCACTCTGGGGCATTGACGCGCGTCCTTGAGTGCTTTCTTCAGAACATCCAGTGCATTCTCATTGGGAAATTCATAGCAGCGTGCTCTGGTAGCACTCAGAATGCTCACCAAATGTTCAAGTGCTTTTAAGTCGTGCTGTGATACAAAAGCATCACATTTGGCACAGTGCACCCTGTCTTAGAAAATATATTGCTAATAATGCCAGTGCAAAGTTAAAAGTTGTTAAGCTGCAATCCAAAACCTGTAAAGAGAATGCATTATTATTTAACAAACGGTATGGTAGAGTAGGGCATGTTAATACTATGTATATAATAATATAATACAATGTTAAGACTATAAGCCACTACTTTTTTCACATGCTTTTGACCCTGCGGCTTATACAGCGGTGCGGCCAATCTATGGATTTTCCAGGTTCCAGGTGGGCTCCACAGACTAAATGATGGAAAGTTGGTTAACCAGATGTAACTCTTTGAGAGCGTAAAAATGAAACCAAATGGACCCTTGCGGGTCCATTTGGTTTCATGTTTACACTCTCAAGAGCTATGATATTCACCATCTAAATTAGCACCACTTAATTAATAAGTCATAAGTCATGTTCATTTTGGTCTAATTTTGATGTTTTGCCTCTTTTAATCGCACAAATCCATCCTGGAATTGTGAACAAAACCAAAAAAAATCTTTAGTTTTGGGGTCTGTGGGGTGATGATGTTGTTAAATTGTGGTCTCTGGCTCAAATGCTGAATAAATAGTGGGCCCTGGGATCAAAAAGGTTGACAACCACTGCTCTAACATGAAGCTTATTGCCTGGTGCGGCTTCTCGTCCGGTGCGGCTTATACAAGGAAAAATCAGTATTTTGCCCCAAATTTAGCTGGTGCGGCTTATATTCAGGTGCGGCTTATAATCCAGAAATTACGGTATATCAAAATTATGTAAGGGATAACACCCAACAAACTGGTGAGTTGTTTCCATTATTAGGAAACAACTCACCGGTTCGAAGAGTGTTATCCCGCTTAGTGCGCTTAGTGCGCTTACTACATGGCTTAACATTAATAAACTAATAATTGAGAGAAATAGTACATAACAGGGCTGCTTTTATTTATCGTGCAGTTGTGTGTGTAGGTTCCGTTCGTCTGGGCTAGGAGGTCTGTTGTTGGGGACAACATTGTGACCGTTATTGTGACATATGTGAGCGGTCACATGACCAGAATGCTGGCTTCTGATTGGGGCATTCATTCAAGCCATGTAATAAAGAAAGTTATTTTTCACCACAATGATGACGGCATTTGCGTTTTCCATCTTGAAACTCCGGCTGACCAATACTCCTTTGTGAATTATGAAATCATTCTCAGCACTCTTCTTAGCCACGCTCAGGGTGGATTTATGAACGCACCCTACCGTATGTCATCTTAACTGTTCCCAGGCTGCTAAAAGAGACGTAAGGCTTGTCCATATCGGTGAGAGGGGGGGGGGGGGGGGGGTGGCGAGAGACGAGCTGCAGTGATGTAGTGTGATGGGCACTAACAGGAGGAGATGGACAGTGAGCAGGGAGTAAGGAACTGAATTAAAGAGGTAGAGGAGGTGTGTCTAATCAATGCCACGGCTAATGATGATGAAGACTACCACTGTTAAGTGAAATGACATGCTCCGTTAACCATCAGATTCTCTTAAAAAAAAAAAAAAAAACGCTGTCAGGGAAATTGCAAATTAGCCTGCTGGAGACTGAGAGTATTGTTGCATTAAAGATTAGATTTATAGATTTGTCATTGATCGTGTTGTGCCTGGCGGGTTTGGAGAGGCCGTCTGACTGCGGTTTTGACAGTCCCTGGCTCAGCTCCAGTGATGCCACCACAGCCGTGGGCACTTGGGCGCGTCCTTCAGAAAAACCCTGAAGCAAACTTTATACCGGTGGGTTTTCCTACTTTCAAGATCTGAAGGCACATCTTGAAAAATGGCCACTGCACACTGCAAATACTCCTTCACTGCATGTTTCCCGTTTGAGCCAGCTTCCTTCCAGGGTTCCATAATTAGTGATCCTTAAAGTGAATTGAAAAATACACTGGTTTCACACTTCTAGACCACATCTGTGGTCATTCTATGGCCAGAACGAAAAATGCATGCCAAGAAACGTGAACATTTTTACTTTTGTGTATTTTTATATCAAAAATCCTTTTTAATTACTTTGTATGTACTACTGTATCCACACATCAAAAAAAACATCACATCAAAAAGCCAATAGAAATTAAACTGACCAGTTTTTATCCCTTTCCTAAATCGTCCTCTGCAATCACAGGTGCCTTGCCTCAGAAATACTCTGTAATCAACAATCTGGCATTCAGACAGTGTATTACTCGGTTTGAACTCAATCATCACGTTCCTGTTTCAGAATATATATCTGAACCATATGGTAGAAATAAGCCACATCGCAGTAAAGAGGCAGAGTTGAGTGACTATTGTAAACAAACAGTCCATGTGTCGTGTGTAGTTATAGCTCAGCCTAGAGACGTTTCTTTTTTTTTGCATCCCATCACCTGAAGGGATGCATGTTCTGATTGGTTCAGAACCCTCTGTGCTCGATAATTGGGTGTGGATCCATAATAATAATAATAATAATAATAATAAAACGGTTTCCGGTTCATTTCAGACCCATCAACCAGGTTCAGACCAAGTCTATTGGTCTGGCCTCCCATTGTCAACCTCTAATTTCCTTTGGTACCAAGATGCATTTAACCAATGAAAGTCAGAGTTGGGGGTTGGTCTAACGGTAAATCCAAACAGACGCAGCCGATTGGCCAGCAGCCCCGTCACTCAACAGTGCAACAGTTGCAGTGTCAAACAACAAACATGGCGGCAGCAACTGCGGTGAATCGCAGACATATCAATCTGTCCATTAAACCGACCTATGACAAACTTTCTTTAAAGAAGTGTTGGGCTGTATAATTCATCATCATTCAACATATTTTACTGCTTTTGTTCACATCCTAGTAGCGCGTGTTGGCTGTGTTTGTGTGGTTGGCAAACAGGCTAGACATTAGCCACATGATTGACAACAACCTCTGGTTTGTTTGGTATGAACCAAACCCCTCCCCCTTGAAATCTCACAGACAGCAGACACTTTCAGACTCAAGCTTCAGGAAGCTGAACTCGAGTCTGAGGCCAGTTCATTCCACCTTTAACCTCAAGTTGTATTCTACATACACTGACATGACACCTTTCCTCCTGATGTCACATACAATGATACACCAAAGTGTCACACTTCTGTGTTTTGTCCAAGGATGCTGTCCTGCCCTGCCCTGCCCTGCCCTGATCACAGCCGCCTCCACAACAGTCACCAGTGAATGGGATTAGCACGGTTTAGAGAGTGGCACACCTGCCAGGGCCAAGGCCTTCACTTTGGGTATATCAAAGAGCCCCCTTGACTTCGTCATCATAATCCAGGCTCCCTCCGCTCTCTCTCTCTGCTGTTATCCTTCTGGTCTGTTCCTCTGAACCAGAGTTGTGCCAGTGTTAGTGCAGAGCCCTCTGGAATACAGAGTGCCAGCAGGCTGATTGGAACAAAGCAGCAGGGTGGAACTTCTCCCCGTTTTGTTTTCTTTCTTTTTTTTTCCTTCTGTGAGGCCATCCGCCCCAAATTAGTTTGCTGCCAGCGTTGCCACTTCAGCGCCTTTTTTGAAGTTGCCCGATGATCCGCGCCTCCTTCTCGAGGGAGCGCCGCCGCCCTTTTCGCCCTTTTTTTTAAGCTTTGTAGTTTACTCTCCCGAGTGCACCCTGCCTCATCCCCCCCCTCCTGCCCCGCTCCTCCCGGCTCCGTCTGTCTCGTTTGATTGGGCGGAAAGCCTCAAATGGGGTTTGAAGAACTGTCCCTGCGCAAAGAGTCGATTTTTATTAATTTTTTCTAAAGACACGTGGCAGGTTTGGTGCTCCCTGGGAGCACCGTGCAACAGCAAAGGTACTTCCAGCACCCGAGTTATCACATGAAAGCATGACCTTGCTGTCACCCCCCCGAGGTTAATTTGAGAGACGGTGAGCACGCAGCGCTGGGGTGATTGATTATGGTTCAAAGAGGCTTTTTATCAGTCGCTGGTAACGTGTGTCCGACAATATAGGAGAACAAGAGCAACCAACTTGTCTTGTTCACTCAGTGTAGAGAGGATGGCAAGTGACAGATTAATAGATAGAATATCGTTTGTGCGTGCATGTGTGTGTGTATGTTGAGCGTGTGTGTGTATCCTTTGATTATCTTATATAAGGTGACTTTCCGTGGCCTCCACGTGAATGAAATATTTAGATGTAAAACCAACCCGCTGAGTGCATAGTGGGGATGGAACAATGTCTCTGGTGTGTGTCTCTTTCCCCCCATCCTGGCACAGCTGCCTGCTAACACTGTTCCTCCATCATCACCACCACGGTGGCAGCAGTAGATGGAGATGCCCCGCATCACTGCTGGGTATCACAGTGCTCCGCCGAGGCACATGAAATGCCATTAGGCCAAACGCAAATGAATATCTGCCTATTAACCCATTGTCCTGATCAGATTCTAGTTATTGATGCTAGATTCTAGTTCCTCATGCCAGATTCTAGTCCCCCACGGTAGATTCTAGTTCCTCTCAGTAGATTGTAGTTTCTGAAGTTAGATTCCAGTTCCTGACACTAGATTCTAGTTCCTGACACTAGATTCTAGTCCATGACACTAAATTCTAGTTTGTGACACTAAATTGTAGTCCCTGGCGTGTGATTCTAGTTTTTTCTGGAAAAATCTCTTTCTGAGTCAGTGATGCTTAACATATTTCATAGGAAGGACCCCCAGAAATATCTATTATTTAGCTGCAGAACCTCGTCTAAAAACATGTAGTTCTAGGGATCCCCCAGAAGCAAAGATTTGAGTTAAAATGTTTGCTCCCACAATAATGTATTCAAAGATTTGCACCACATTTTCACAATTTTTCAAAAATAGCAGAACTACAAGCTCATATCATGAGCTTGTAGATCTGCTATTTTTCAACAGCTAAAACACCAAAACGCGTTCGGTACACAAAGGGTTAATTTCTTTCGAAAACTCCCAGGCTCTCGTCGGTCTGCATCAGTTTCACTCCATTTTCCCCTCACACGTCCATCCGTTCGTCCTTCTGTCCTTCCAGTTTCATCCGTCTTATTTCATTCCTTCTGATTTTCATCTGCTGTTCGTTCGCTCTGATCCTGTTCACATCATTCCTCCTTCCTTACCAGTGGAATAAATGTATGTTATGTTGTTCGTTTTTCTGAATGAACCTCTACGTCTCATTAACCTCCGTCGTCCTGTCCCCTAAAATGTGCGTTTCCAAGCATCTTTTCAGAATATATATAGCATCCAGACATGAGGCAGGTGAGCCAGCAGTCCGTCCCTCTCCCCAAGGACGACTTGTGTTTGCATTTTTTTCTGTTTTTCCTCTTTTGCTGGCTCTTCTTTTCCACCCTCTTCTACCGTTATCAAGCGATAATTCCCAGTAGGCTGCTTATCAGCATCATCTTATCGAGGAGGCATGTTGTCTGGGAGCCTACTCACTGATAAGATGACAACTGCGATCTTATCCACTGATAACGGTCAAATCTGCTTGCGGTTAGGTTTAGGGGTAGGTTTAGAGAAGGGTGTAGCAATGTTTATAGCAAAACCGTGGCCTCCTCCAACCGTAACCCTAAGCCTAAATCCCGACGCTCAACCACGGTCTGTGAGGTTAGGTTGAGGGTCGGGCATTTAGGATTAGGGTTACATTAGGAATTAGGGGTTTTGCGTCTCGGAACAATGGGAGTCTGCAGAGCATGGCCATTCTGAGACGAAAAAGTCCTGCTGATGACAACACGATAACTGCAATGTTCTTTTCTCTCTCTCTCTTTCTGTTTTTACAGTCAATCACTGCATCTCAGCTCTTCTCTGACCTCATCACATGTCTCATCTCTTTTCCATGTGTTTCTCTCTCTCTCTCTGGCAGGTGCCTTGGCCATTCTGATTCCAGAACTGGACCTGGTGATCTCGTTGGTGGGCTCCGTCAGCAGCAGTTTCCTGGCGCTCATCTTTCCGCCCGTCCTCCAGGTTTTGACCTACCACACGGACGGCTTGTCGCCGTGGGTGTTCATCAAGAACTCCGTCATCAGCCTGGTGGGTCTGGTGGGCTTCGTGGCGGGAACCTACATCGCCATCGAGGAGCTCATCCAGCGCAGCGGACACAAGCACAGCGATGCCTTCACCTACATGATCCAGTAACCCTCCATTTAGTTAGACTTGGGGTGTGTGCCATCTATGTACTGTATGTCGCGCACCAAAAAAATAGCAGATCTAGGAGCAAACTTGCATTGCAATGCAACTTGTAGGTCTGATATTTTCAGTTCTTGAACCCCCCCCCCAGCACACGGTTCAGTGTTAATCCTGAAGAGGAGGATGGAGAGACCAGGGTGTGGTTTGAGAGAATAAGAGTTACTGGAGCTTGGAACTGAAAACTGCACATCCGTTCCAATCGAAGACGGTTATTAATCCAAGGCTAGCTCAAGAAGTAGATATGCTCAATAGATGCCCTCTACTATTTACTGCTGTTGGCAACTTCATCCATTTATGACAGTGAATCACTTACGATTTAGATCAGTTATATGATGCTATAAGGATATGAGGTACTTAATGTTGTCATTATTTGTGTGGACTGTAGAATCATACCGTGCTCCTGTGTTTGAGCAGAGATATATATACGTAATAACAGTTAATTGAGTCAAATACTTCACTATCTCTAATACTAAAAATAACGTAATATTGAAACAAGTAGGTAAAATTGGTTGTTTTCGTATTGGACAAACGGGATTTCAACTATTTAGATCACATGGAAAGAATACCCACACCTTCCTCTTTTTATAGTGAGAACTGTTTTTGTGCTTCAATATTAGGATGTTTTAACTATATTGAACTACCTCACTATGTCGTTTTGATTACGTTTTGACCATGATTCACGCGCTATAAGATCCTCAGTGTAAATTCAATTAAGTACAAACGGAACCAAATGACTCTTGTAAGTCCATGTGCACAGCCCATTAACCGCTGCCTCTCTGTGGCTGATATACTGAGGTTGTGGTAATTATGGGCCCTTTTTTTTTTAGCATAAACCCAGGCTGGTTCTCACATCATAGAGCTTTTCAAAACAAAGACTCCCCTGCCCCTCCACTCCTTGAGAAATCAGAACATTTTGGTGCCCTTTAATTCATCCGCTTGGAATATGTATATAGAATGCCTATAGCACACATCAAATTGAGACTCTACTTTACAAATCATTTAGTGATTTGTGACCTTTAAACAAAGCTAAAAAACTGAAAAGCAAAAAGGGGAAATTTAAGGAGCACTTCTGTGCACATGGCTTTGCTTTTTTATTTTTATTTTTTAATGTTTTAATCAGTGTTTATAAGTGTGTTTATTTACTTTTTTTTTACTTTTTAACACAGTGGTGTCAAACTATTTTTAGTGTTGGACTAGGGGGGAAAATGCTTATTCATCTGGGCCAGACCATTGTGTGCGTGCACAGACACACCCTCCAGCCTCATCTTGCATCACAATGACGTTTTTTTTTGCGGAGAGCGGGGCAAGCGTGCATCGAGGACGACCGGCAAACCAAAGACTTTCTCAAATTTTTCTCAAGTTTCCACTCGTAAAGAGTAACGATTCGTAAAACTCCGCTTCGTTACCGTCGTCAATATTTCTGTCCTTGTGAACTCGTCCTGTAATCTTTCCCATGCGCCGTACACAGAGAAGCTACTGTCATATTGTTGTCCTTGTGATGCTGTCGGGTAATCTTTCCCATGAGCGCTACGCATGGAGCGCTAAGAGGAGAAATAATCTGGCCTTTTTAAGATCCAGCGCAGGGATTGCTCTGAGTCACACACAGTGGTTGGTCTATGTATATTTCCTAAGGACAAACAACACGCTGTCGGCGCAGTGGGCTACAGACAGTGATAGGGAGAGATAACAGCATGACACAGGCCTGATGCTGGCTGTCATAAGGACACACTGTGAATATCATAAACATCTTCCCAAAATTATTATTTCCCACGGGACGGATTGAGTCTCTTCATGGGTTTACCATATTGACACCCTCGTTTTAATGTATTCCTAATTAGGCGATTCTCTTTTAATGTTATCAGAAATCTTTTTTGTATGCTTGAAATACCCCCCCCCCCCCAAATGTCTTGTTCATTTTAATACATTGTCATTTTAAGCAATGAGGTGGGGTTCTAATTTAGAACGAATTACAGCAATTTAAAGATGGGGTTCAGTGCCTTACCGAAGGACACTTCAACAGGCCACATGGCTGTTGCCACAATATTTCTGTTTGGGGACCGATCTCTCGTCATGATCTTACGATCCACTATAGCAGACAACATTTGGACAGACCAATTCACAGTTGATACATAGCTGATACATAACACACAGCATTCCTAAAGTGTAGCACAATGTCCCACTACCAGCCTGTACAGGCTGGATGAAGACAAACCCAAAATTACACTTTATCAGAGATCTGACATTTTGGTAGGAGGGGAGTAAACAATGGTCGAACACAACGGTTTTATAACCGTCACCCGTTTTGCATAACAATAGCGATGGTTTTGCTTAACAGCCGACCATTTTAAGTACAACAGCCGCGACGGTTTGCTTAACGGTCGAGGGTTAAGATTAGGTTTTGGCGTAGATTTTACTGAGGTTTAGGTTTATGGTTAGGGGTTAGTTTTATGCAAAACAGTAGCGACTGTTATGCAAAACAACCGTCGCAGCGGCCATCGCGGTCGACCGTTGCTTTCGCTGGCTCTCCATTTTGGACGTCAAAATGCTCTTACCGTGTACAGTTGATTGGGCAGTTTCAGACTGACGTTTTCAGATCGACAACTCCTGTGATAACGAAGCAGAAAAGCCAAAGTTAGTGATCATCCTTGTACTTTTCCCTAACTGTAAGCTTTATCAGAGTTTACTATGCAGTCAGCACATGCTGTTATTGGTTGTGTGAAGCCATAATTCCTTCTGGGGATTAGAGTAATGGGGTTTCTATTGTCATAATGCCAATAATAGCACAATCAAGTATTACTTCTGTTACTCTCCCCTCAAATACATCACAACACATGTGGCCCAGTGCCTAGCATGGTAAAGCCCATGAGCTGTGATTAGAAGGGTTGCATTAGGCTGGCCTAACCTGAAATGATTTTGGCCTAGAGGGGACGGGACCGTCGCAGCCACGCTGGTAGATCGGGTAGATCTGATCTGATCTCAGAAACGTGTTGCATCACCGACCCCGCCCTGCCCCTCCCCTGCTGTGCTATACGTTACATCATTCGGAGCCAAGCCCACCTCGAAAGGTTGACTCCCACTTGAAAGGCCATTCTGCTCCGTGTGTTAGTCCAGGCGTTCTGTTTTTCGTGCAACGTGGACGATGGAAATGAAAGCCTGGGTGTCGATGCTAGGGTTGCAGTTACTTGGCAACGGCCATGGAGCATAGCATCAGGAAGGAAAAAGTAAACTATATCCTCACCTAAAGGGGAATGCCAGACCAAAATGTCGTGGTAAATGGATCTGGAACTGTGCTGTAAATTATGAACTTTAAACTGCCCCCTTGTATTTATTTTGTATTATTTTGCTGGAATCGGTGTCAAGTGTTTGTTTTTTTTAATGATGTTAACGCATATAGATTGATTTTTGTTTTTAATACTGCTGATTTTGCTGCTCTATTACATGGTGACACAAGCTTATGAATGGCACTTTGGCTTTTTGCATTTCATTAAAGCCTTGACATTTGTACGTGTCTGTAAAATGGTAGTTTAAATTGTTATTTTTTACAATAATGTTTTTATGGCCTCTGTAAATAAGGATGTAATGTAAAAGTCTGTAAAAAAAAAAAAAAAAAAGTCTGTAATCGCAGCTGCACTATAAACAAGATGTTCAGCCTTCACTTTGTGTGTTGTTGTCCAACGCAGTTTAACACAGAGTGTGCATTAGTGCATGTAAATCCATGATAATGCAGAAATAAAACAACACTTGACAACTCAAGGTTGAATTACGTTAGCCACTGCCTTTGCTTTAATGCATACAGTATTTGTTGCGTTGCTTTGTTCCCTGAAGTGCAAATGGGCCTGGAGCATCCGCCATGCCAGCAGTTTGCGTAATCAGGTCCAGCGCCTAATTGATACAAATGAGAAGGCGGATGATTGGAGTGGGAATGGAGGAGGAGAATTCCACCCGGGTTAAATTTTCTTAACGAAGCTATCCGATGCACTTGGTGGTCAGACGGAGATGGAATGTCATTAATATAAACTGGGAATTGAGGGAGGCACCAATGCGCCTCGGCATGCACAGATAACAACGCCCATGAATTTTAGATGAGCTGTGATATTGTAGATTGTGCCGTGTGCGGCGTGCGCAGGCAGGCACTTAGGGCACTATACATTTGTGTAAATGGATTACACAGTAGTAGAGTGCCTACAGTGTGTTGCATGTGCAATGGTTGTTATCCCATTTCACAAGAGGGTTTTAACTGCCACTCATACAGGCACACGCAGCCAAATGTTAGTGTGATTATATCCAGCACTTACAAGACCTACAAGATAACAATATTGATCAGTTATACAGTTGCTTGTAATGATTGTTCTTGGTTTTAACAACAACAGCACATATATAATTTACACCATCTTTAAGAAGACCAACTACAAAGGGATGCACTTAATGGTTAAATAGACATAATTCTTAGACAGCCTGTTGTCTGTCTAGACGGAAGCCCTTGTAGAATATTAAACCTTCTGATGTTTTAAATGTGCCTTCACATCTATGATCCAGCATTGATGTGATGGAGTAATGGCTGATTTCCAAACTGAACACAATAAGATGTGGAGCCAATAAAGAGAAGGCTATAGGCATCAATTAGTGTCATTTCACCAGAGACCACTCCAAAGATTGCAGCCAAGGGGTTAGGGCTGATCTCTTTATCACATAATTGGCTTAATAAAGAAAATACAATTATGAAAAGAGAACGGGGATTAAAAAAATCAATTAAAGTTGGCAGTAGTACAGGTGAAACACTTGGCAGCAAGGGGGAATGTGCAGAATATACGTTGTATGCAAGGGGTTTAGTGTTTGCATTATAGAATGTGTGCTGCAGTAAGGTAGACTACTCACTTTCATATGTACATTAGCATATACTGTATTTAAGGGACCAAGCAGTTAAAAAATAATCAATTATTTTTTAAAATATATACATTTTACCAATAAAACCAATGAAAAGTCTTCTATTGCCCCCTAATCTACACATGCAGCATAATCTGTTTATGAGATTTTACAGTTTGATAGAGGGGGATGCCAAATAGCAAAAGACAAGTCTTAATTTTGCTCAAATGGGGTCGCTATAGTAATTTTTTGAAACTGAAACATTTGAACAAGCATAACTCATGCCTCGTTTGGCCAAAAATCATGAGACTTGTTTCTACATGTTCCTTGACTCGTCAGAACACGTGTCACTTTGACCAGTAAGCTCCACCCTCAGATTTTACGCCATTTTTATCAGTTTGAAAAATGCTTATACCCTAGTTTCTGCCTGGATTATTGATCAATTTGCATGAAACATGCTACATGTGAACTTTGGCCCCATCCGGACAAAGGTTCAGAAGTAAATTTGTTTTCATCAAAAATTACGAGTGAAACCTAGTCACCACCTTACGGGGAGACAAATACATAAACAAACCCAAACCCATAATGAAACAGTACAATTAAAACAATCACACTTGTGTGAAGTGAGGGGCACTCATCATCATACATCATCATAATCATATGTCGCGTTTCGTGCATTGATTGATTTGGCCAAGGATTTGACTGGCTGATTATCTTCAATGTGTGCTGTGCTCAGCCAATAAAATTGTTATTCAGTCAATCACACGGCAAAGGTATCATCTCCTGGACGTATCTAGAGATACTTTTTTTTTCTCTGGTCTGCTCATCCTGCTTGCGCACAAGTAGTCCATGGCCATGTGTGTAATACGCAAGTCGGCACTCTCTACTGAGTAGAGCTCTAGTTTCTAGCGTTGTGTTGTAAATTGCCTCTTAGAGAAGCCACATCCATTACATAAAATCAAACGCGTGTTAGCCGATTTACTTGTCTCCCTTCATTGTCAATGGCATTAAAAGTGCCATTTTCTCCTGTCAGCATGGGTGGCAAATATGAGACGTGTGGCGGCAGGATGTAAATTTTCCTTTCACTGACAATGGCCTTTAATGATTGTATTGTAGACATGTTGTGGCGGCAAAAGCTGTATCAAGCCGTCCTATGCATGCAGGCTTTCCCACAACTGCTAAAAATACATTTCATTAAACATTACATCATTTATTACTTGTGTAAGTGGAGTGGGTGTAAATTAAACGTCCGTCAGTCGTCGACCGTGCCTCGAAATACTCTCTATTCTGGTTGGGTGATGACATAATGACGTGATTAAAAGATCTTCATAAGTATTGTCAATGCTTGCACTCTGCACACTCACTCCGCTTATGCACAAGTAGGCCATGGCCTAATTGTAGCGTTCCGTTGGTCAGCCTGCTGGTCTCCTTTGACAGTTTGTTTAGTATTATTCCTCTATATTATTCCTCTCCTTTCCTCAATCTAGAAGCCCTTTGCCCCCACCCTCACCCCGCCACAATATACCGTAGGAGCAAGCACACCCACTTCCATGAGACCTGTTACGTTTTTAAGAAAATGTTTAAATGAAGGCCATGTGAGATTAAACGTAGTTAGTGTCTCAGAATTAGTATATCTAATCTTCTCCAGCAGCAATAATTTAATAATCTAACTGGTCCTTCCAGGAAGGGAAATGGTGCTTTGAACTGTATCTTCCACCGCACTAGAAATGTCCTTCTGAGAACAAATAAGGATTTGAATGAAGGGTTTTGCCTTTTTGGAAAATTTCTCACAAACAAAAAAAAAAAAAAAAACTACTATAGAGCTCAGCAGTCCTGCCTCTTTATGACTTTGCTTGTGGTCCAGAAATGTTGTCTCTGTTCATTTTCCTCAGACTTTTGGACTTTCATACAAAAACTATGCCATGGACAAAGCCAACTTGGGTCATGACAAATCATGAGATTGTCGCACAATATTGTCATGCACATCCCAACACTCACCAGTCTGCATTCTGGAGAATGGAAATTGGGCCAAATGCTCTCCGTTGTCCGGCTCCTAACCAAAAAACAAACAATAACAAAATAAGGAAGGTCCACACAAGAGAACATGTATTTAAATAATATTTATTAAAGAAATTGAACTAAATAATGGCAAAATTAGGAAATAATCAAGTGTGAGATGGGAGGTTATCAGTAACCAGTGATGTTTGCAGCATATGGATGTGTGTAGTGTGCTGTGTGCATTGTAAAAGGTGTAAAACGTAACTTAATCAAAGGGTTCAAGCCCTGTGTGGGCAGGTGGCGACCCAGGACTTGTTGCTCCGAAGGGGGCTAGGAGAGAGTGAACCTGTGGAGGGAGAGCTCCTTATATACCCTCCACAGGCCACACCCACCCATCACCTGTGGACTGTACCATTAGGCTGATGGACTGTTCCACTCAGCTAGAACACAGCCTACCAGCAAGCAATATCTAATAGACCAATTATTTGTTTACAAACATTGGGAGTGGATGCACAGGTGACCGTTTCATGTAATCAATTCCCAACAGATCTCCAAACATGTTGTTTTGGGGAGCGTTGGTTTCACTTCATTCAACCTCCTCTTGTGTGTTGGCTAGAGAGGTGCACCCTAGGATACGTTTATACTTCGTTGTGCAACAGTACTGCGCACAGAGAACCGCTGATATACAAGCTCACATCGCGTCATGGACGTGACTGTTGTGAGCTTAGACGTCTGCGTATGCGATACCGTCACACGACAAAGCATAAATTACACAGATGAGTTGCAGGTGCGCATGGGGTGCAGCCATCTAATAAAAGAGTTGCGACATTGAGGGGTAAGAAACTGAGCGCTCAAGCCTTAGAGTACTATATGTATGTATGTCAATGGCTAAAGCTGCTGTTCATGCCCCATGCAGCCTGAAAGAGGGACAAGCTGGACTTGAAATATATTGCGCAAAACATGTCAGCTGTTTCAAAGTATTACAGTAACAAGTAACAACTAAATTACTGCAAAACGATCTACAGTAAAATAAAAAAAGATGTGTCCCTATTTGTTGTACTTGTCCCCATTATCTATGACTGTATGCCTAGAGGAGCCGCCATTAGACTAGCCTCATGAAGTGAACGGAGTTTGCGTAACTCTGTCTATAGGTTATGACACAAACAGGCTGAGCTGCCGTGATCATGTTGAGCGCACCTTAATCCTGGACCTACCATATACGCCTGCTCGCAATTTTGTGTGAGGGGATTTTCTCACTTGAACTGAGTCAAGGGGTCCCTAGAGATGAAAAATCACCGAGGTGCTTGTCCGCCATAGTGCCACGAATGGCGCAATGGCCGAATCAAATATGGCCGCCATCGGATATGGTGAAAATCCAACTTTTGTGTATATACACATGCAATACCTCTATTCTGACTAATTGGGGGGTGGGGAATCCATTTCTGACATTGTTATGACAATTTTGGTTGATTTTGACCTTGAAAGGTCATGGTCAAGGCCGTTTTGCTATTCCAAAGACATGCAATAGGTCTAATTCATATAATTGTGGCAATGATTCCTGTGTGATATCTTTTATATTGATATTTAACTATAATTTAAAAGTAACAAATTTGTCCCCTGTTATCATTTTTACTCAATTACGTTATTATTTAGAACAAAAGATATACACAACACATATGCAAGTATACATATACATTGCTATATACGATACGATACAACTTTATTGTCAGTTTGCACTGAAATTTGTCTTGCCTCCATGGCGACACCGTTCACAAATAAGACAACATACAAGTGCAACATACAATTCATTACATACACATATGGGTTCTGAAATGATTAAATAAGAGTGACAAAGTGATATACAACTAATATAAAACAAAATCAAGTATTTTCTCTCAACTTGCTCATGCAGTGATCTCCAGGATCAATTAAAGGACTAGATGGTAGGATCCCCCCTCCCGGAGGAACGTTGGTGGGTGATGGCGCATGCCCTGGCTGCTGGTGGGTAGGGCGTTGATGGAAATCCTCTTCTGCTCAAGCTTATCGGCTAGACATGCTGGGTCCTTCCCAACCATAGTTGCAGGTTTATGGGAGATGGCAGCACAACGTTGCTTGAACAATGAAACTCAGCCTGTTGGATTCCAAGCCCCAGACTTCGCTCCATGTCAGCTTCTTCTTCTCGACTCCCTCCCACATCATCCAGCGGCCCTGTCCAGTCAAATGTTGTTCCAAGATAAGAGACTGCTTGATGCAGTGGTAGCATGTGTCGCTTTTCACCAGTGCCATACTGCTGCCAGACTTCCTTCATCCCCAGTGCTTGGAAGTACGGGATGCAATGTAGAAGTAATGCACAGGTGTATCATTAAAAACTATCACAACTCTCTTACACTGTTTAACACAAATAGCCCACTCCATATGCACCAGTCCACTAGCCTCGTGTCAGCTTCCTCAATCCAGTTCAAGAGGTCATGGTCATAATAATAATAATCTTTATTTGTATAGCACCTTTCATGACATAAAATGCATATCAAATGCTTTACATTGCAATAGAGAAGACAAAAAATAGTAGGAATGTCCTTGCCACCAGCCACCTTTGCTGGGAGAACCTCATTGTCATGGACGACAGACCTGACAGTGATAGTATTGCCACAGACCTGACTGCACACCATATCCCAAACTAACAGATAGATATTTTGCTTGTTCTCAGACACCCAGAACTTGTGAAGTTGCTGCGGAATGGGTGTGTTGCTGTTCATGCCAATGCTTGCTGTTCAGTCTGTACGTTGCAGGGGCTCCCCTTCATTTTGAGACCTCTCAATGTACGTATCAAGTATGAGGTGAATGAATTCCGACTCTCGGCAGAAGGAGGATGAAGCACTGATGAGGGTGTTGACCGTTGAGAACCGTCCCAGTGGTATCTGCCACATTTTCGACATGAAGTCTAACACAAGTGGCAAGAGTAGATGACTAGATGCAGACTCCATTGGGTGAGATCAAGTCCAGGCTCAATCTCTTTTTTTTGACCATCAAAGATGTTGAGAGCACGTCATGAGAAAGTATTTGCTGGATGTTTATGCCCTGCTCCTTAGCAATGCCCATAGCTCCTATATGCTTCAGCCATGTCTTTGGGTAAAACTAAGTTCTACTTCTTCAAAATGGTGTTTGGTGCCTTCTGTGGTTGCTCTTTGAAGTGAGGCTTCCTCTTTGGTATGATTCAGCTAATTTTCTTAGTCTCAGTCTAGCCTCTCCTGTCTGTATGGGTACTACAGGCACTCCCCATTTTTAGACAGTTGAGCAGACTTACTTACTTAGACTTAGTTCCTCTCGTTCCTATTGGAACATTGGGCGACGAGGCTCCTCCATTTGCTCCGGTCTCTGGCGACCCTTCTTGCTCCATGCCAGCTGACACCCATCTCTCTGCAGTCCTCCTTGGCTGTCTGTCTCCATGTTTTCTTCGGCCTCCCTCTCTTCCTCTTCCCACCTTCAGGCATCCAGTCCATCGCCACGCTTGCCGGTCTCTCCCTTGGCAGTCGGAGTACGTGGCCAGTCATTCTCCTTCTCCTTTCAGAGACCATGTCTGACAGTGCAGCTACTCCTGCTCTCCTCATCACCTCCTCGTTGGTGATGTGGTCTCTCCATGAGATCTTTAATATGGACCTGAGACAACGTCGGTGGAAGACATCCAGCTTCTTGGTGATGCTGGCTGTTCTCACCCATGTCTCACAGGCGTAAGTCACCGTTGGGATGACCACTGACATATAGAGGCGCAGCTTGGTGGCCGTAGTGATGGTCTTGGACAACCAGATGTTTCGGAGCCGTTGGAACACTCCCGCAGCTTTGCCAATTCTGTTGTTGACATCCTTCTCCACGTCTCCTGTGCTTGAGATGTTACTTCCAAGATAGGTGAAGTTGTCCACATATTCTATGTCGTGGTCACCCAGGGTGAGTGGTGGGAGGTGTAGGACTTGTCCAACTGCCATAGCCTTGGTCTTCCCGTGGTTTATCCGTAAACCCACTTTTTCCCCGTGCTCTTGGAGGTTGTTGGTCAACTCTTGAAGTGTGAGCTGGGTATGGCTAACAAGAGCTAAGTCATCTGCAAAGTCCAGTTGAGCAGGCGCGGAGTGAATTCTCTGTATACAACCTGCTTTGCAGATTGACAGTCAATGAGAATCTCGTGCTCTAGCACAGAGTCAAACAGCTTCACCACTTTGAATGTAAGGTGACAAGTGGTGCTCAGTGCATGCTCGAGATGGATTTTTTTGGGGGTAGTTGTTGGTGAGGAGGTTGAGGACATTTTCATGAATCTCATGAAACAAGAGCTCAAACTCTGCATCTGCTTTTGCATGTGTGTGTGGCTCCTACTACATAGTGACCTTCAGGAACCTTCATCACTCACTGAATGCTCTGCTCGACCTTCAGGTTACCTACTGCAGTACTGATCCAGCATTGACCTGAACAACCCACTGACCGATTGAGAAGTGCCAGTAGAACTCAGGACGTGTAAACTCTAGCACCTTGATTCGCACAAGATACTATGAGCCATGACACAGGTAGTTTATGCAAAGATCACCATAGATCACCATAGTATCCCACAGCATTTTTCATTACAGCCACCAAATACAGCCAACCTCCAATATGGCAGAGCTCTGACAGCCTTACATTCCTTCTCAAAATCCTGATTCAATTTCTCTACTTGTCCTATCGGGGCCTCAAACTGCTCTGAGGAATGTTGATTTGCAGCCAGCACAGTGTGAAATGCCTGTACCTGTGCTAGCACTGGATATGCAGCTCTGCCAGAACATATTCCACTGGAGCGACCTGATCACATCCTCTACCATCGGCATCCCAGTGAGAGCCCGGACATAATGGCTGCCGTTTAACACCAACTCTATCAGACCAGGTCCAAACATGGCACACTCAACCATTGCATCACCAGGGCCAGAAACTCTAAGCAGTTTTCCTGTTCTGAGCAGAAGACATGTCCAGTGGAAAGGGCCCATGCAAAGGAAGAAATTCTTGAATGTTCTGTCTTGTGTAGATGAATATCTACTGCTGGAGCAAACATGCCTTCGTCACACCATATGGCCATTGATACCTGATTTGGTTGTCAACACTCTGGCCATGGCAATAAAATGGTTCACTTGGGCCAAGGCCAGAGCCATCTGTTGAGTTCACTTTGAATGAAGTTGCTGTTTGATTTTGCATCACTTTTATTCCTTCAATTTGATTTGATTTAACACGCAATTAAATACATTTTAAAGGGGGTGATTATAATTGTTATATGTCTTATGCACATGTAGGCCTACTAAAAAAACAAGTGATTTATATGATTGATTATTAATTCAATTAATTAATAAATGTCAGAATTAGTAGAAATAGACCCATTGCACCCGTTTTTTCACCTAACAATGGTTAGTTATGGTCTTCGGAATAGCAAAACGGCCTTGACCATGACCTTTCAAGGTCAAAATCAACCAAAATTGTCATAACAATGTCAGAAATGGATTCCCCACCCCCCAATTAGTCAGAATAGAGGTATTGCATGTGTATATACACAAAAGTTGGATTTTCACCATATCCGATGGCGGCCATATTTGATTTGGCCATTGCGCCATTCGTGGCACTATGGCGGACAAGCACCTCGGTGATTTTTCATCTCTAGGGACCCCTTGACTCAGTTCAAGTGAGAAAATCCCCTCACACAAAATTGCGAGCAGGCGTATATGGTAGGTCCAGGATTACCTCTCGTTCTTATGACAGCGACTGGAGGAGTGGTTTTGAGGAAAACTGTTTTGAATTGCTATTATTGTTGAAGCACAACAGAACCCGAGGATTATATTATTTCAAGGGCGAGAGAACACAATAACAACCCTATTTTTTTTTTTCTTCCACATTGGGATAAAAACAGCATTTGAAAGTTTGATGGTGCGTTTTTAACAAGTGGGTGAAGTTGGAACTTTTCTATTGCATGTTATGAGAGGCAGGGTTCTTCTGCAGCCAGTTTGCAGACGTCGTCTGTAAAGGCGTCTATTAGCAAGAACAATGACAGGATAGGCTTACAACACTTTTTGTTTCGTTTTTCTTATTAGAAATTATTTGATTGTCCCAAAACAGTGTGTGTGTGTGTGTGTGTGTGTGTGTGTGTGTGTGTGTGTGTGTGTGTGTGTGTGTGTGTGTGTGTGTGTGTGTGTGTGTGTGTGTGTGTGTTGTCATTATTTGACACAACCCTAGGTGGCTTTATGTGTGGTGTAATCGTCTTTATATAAATACATTTCTAAAAGTCTGGGGAAAATGAATAAGGAATCCATTTCCAAGCCAAACCAACTAAGCCAAATAAATGCAAAGTGTGTAAATAGTTGCAGTAATGTACCCTATCATGATGGTTTAGGACAGGGATGTTAAACTCAAATACACCACAGGCCAAAATATAACAATTGGTACAAGTCGAGGGCAAGATAGATGCAAAGGTGAAACTGCATGCATTCAAAATTGAAGCTCGATCAGTTCTGTGATCCTCACCAAGTACTGTACTGCTTTCATAGTTAAATGACCAATTTAGTTAAATGACCAATCTGAATCAATTGAGTCGAGAAAGTAAAACAATTAGTTTCATTTATAGTGTGTGCAATCATCCTGCAGGCTGAACAGGGGCGGATGTAACATGTCCCATTTGGGGGGGGCAAGAGAACATGTTGGAGGTACAAGAGAAAATGGTATGGGGGCGGCTTCAGCGCCATGGGCGATGAAGCCACACCCATACCATTTTCGGTTACAGGACTTTTATTAGGCAAGTCAAGCATCAATAATAACATCAGTTGTTGTTGAAGTTGCAACAGACACGCAGCATGCATAAAGCTAAAGGTCTGACTCAGAGAGTTTTCTGTTTGCAATGATGAAATGCTCTTGGTTTAGTGGTGCCAAAATTGTAGTTAGTAGCAGTAGTAGTTTCAAATCATTTTAAATATAAGCACTTTAATTTGAAATATCTTTGGTTGTTTTGCATGGCATCGTGTTTGGGGTGGCAGACTGGGTATTTAGATCCGCCCCTGAGGCTGAAGTTAATTCATTTGCGGGCCTGATCCAGCCCCGGGGCCTTGATGTGGTTGAGGACTTTTGGTACAGTTATTTTATTGGCACGAAATGAATAAGCCCATTGTTAATAACAGTGCACCACTGTTATTCACTGTTACCCTTTTTTGGGAGGGGTTCCCTGAGCATGAGTCTCTTATATCAGGGGTTTTCAACAGGTGGTCCGGGGACCACCAGTGGTCCCTGAGAGGGTTCCAGGTGGTCCCCAGCTAAGTTGGTTAACCAGATGTAACTCTTGAGAGTGTAAAAATGAAACCAAATGGACCCTTGCGGGTCCATTTGGTTTCATTTTTACACTCTCAAGAGTTAAAATATTCATGAATTGAACTAGCCCAAATCTACACAACTATAGCCCAGCAAACATTGGACGTCCAGCGGACGTCCAAATGACGTGCAGATTAGGTCGGTCCGTCCAAGACCAATTTTGGACGTCCATGTGACGTCCAAACAAGGTCCAATATTTTGACGTCTAACTTAGACCCAATTTGAACGTCAATAAGACGTTCAATTTTTGCACGTCATCTTTGGATGTCCATCGGACGTTTGACACACGTCCTGGAAAAGACGTCCGGCTAGGTCCGTTTTTTGGACGTCCATTGGACGTCAGAATCAGGTCCTACAAAGACGTCTGGCTAGGTCCGTTTTTTGGACGTCCATTGGACGTCAGAATCAGGTCCTCCAAAGACGTCCGGCTAGGTCCATTTTTTGGACGTCCATTGGACGTCAGAATCAGGTCCTCCAAAGACGTCCGGCTAGGTCCATTTTTTGGACGTCCATTGGACGTCAGAATCAGGTCCTCCAAAGACGTCCGGCTAGGTCCATTTTTTGGACGTCCATTGGACGTCAGAATCAGGTCCTACAAAGACGTCCGGCTAGGTCCATTTTTTGGACGTCCATTGGACGTCAGAATCAGGTCCTACAAAGTCGTCCGGCTAGGTCCATTTTTTGGACGTCCATTGGACGTCAGAATCAGGTCCTACAAAGTCGTCCGGCGAGGTCCATTTTTTGGTCGTCCATTGGACGTCAGAATCAGGTCCTCCAAAGACGTCCGGCTAGGTCCATTTTTTGGACGTCCATTGGACGTCAGAATCAGGTCCTCCAAAGACGTCCGGCTAGGTCCATTTTTTGGTCGTCCATTGGACGTCAGAATCAGGTCCTCCAAAGACGTCCGGCTAGGTCCATTTTTTGGACGTCCATTGGACGTCAGAATCAGGTCCTCCAAAGACGTCCGGCTAGGTCCATTTTTTGGTCGTCCATTGGACGTCAGAATCAGGTCCTACAAAGACGTCCGGCTAGGTCCATTTTTGGACGTCCATTGGACGTCAGAATCAGGTCCTACAAAGACGTCCGGCTAGGTCCATTTTTTGGACGTCCATTGAACGTCAGAATCAGGTTCTAAAAAGACATCCGGCTATAGGTCCATTTTTTGGACATCCATTGGACGTTTGAATCAGTTCCTGCAAAGACGTCTGGCTAGGTCCATTTTTTATGTCCATTGGACGTCAGAATCAGGTCCTAGAAAGTCATCTGGCCAGGACATTTTTTGGATGTCCATTGGATTTTTGTGGACCTCGACTGGACGACCACGTCATGCCTATATGGGGATACTCTGACCTAGGACATTGACCATAATATTAGGAAGAGACTAACGAAGCCCTTTTTTCAAATATTTTTTTCTAATTAACGCATCGACTGGGCGACCACATCATACCTATATATGGGGATACATGTGACGTAGTGCTTTGTAGACATAAAGCTTCGTAGACATAATAGGGATATGCAGCAATGCTAACTTAATCGAGAGAGAAACAAATGAGTGCTTATATCTATTGTATTTACATGGTGGAATTCTGTCTTCTCCCATCCCGCACACATACTCTTGGTTGAGAGGATGTGGGATCAGAGACAATGTTCTGAGCCCGTCTAATGACTGCTTGTATAAAGATGGCTCGGGGGGGAGGGGGGGGCTGATTGGGGGGCTGGACATGCCCATGATCTTCCCGGCCATCTTTGCAAGCAATCTGCGATTTAAACTTAAGATTCAAGTTACCAAACCAGCTGGTGATACCAGAATTGACTCAATGCTTGCTCTGTGAAAAAGCAACAAACCCTAACTCCAAACAACCTCAATCTACAGAGGAAGTGTAAGCGATGCCGATGATGTATCTTAGCACAACAGGATGTAACATGCATGTTCCAGCTCATCAATATGTACTCCTAGGTACTTATATGAGGAGCCCTGACACATGGTGTTGTTATGAATACTGATCATGGTCAAGGTCAATAATGACCTCTTCCATTTTCTTTGTGTTTATCATCAGGTAATTCTGATCGCACCATTCAGCATACCTTTCCACTCCAGCTGTGTGGCTGTGGGGGGCAGATTGGCTTGTGAGCAGGCTGAGTATAATGGTGTCATCAGAAAATGTAATCACATACTGATTTGGATATGATCTAGCTTACATAGTCATTAGTATACAACGTAAACAAAAAAGTGGAACTGACAGTCCCCTGTGGGACCCCTGGGCTACTAAGTGCTTCCTCAGAGAACACATCATTGAACCTGACGCTTTGTGGTCTCTGAGATGACCTCCTGCTACACCCAGCACACCAGCTCTTTCCTTCAGGGAGAAGTACTGGACTGGTCTATTATTATTAGTGTAAGGACAGCACACACACACACACACACACACACACACACACACACACACACACACACACACACACACACACACACACACACACACACACACACATCATCACATCAGCGTTCAATTGAGTCATAGAAGCTTTTGTACAAGAATAGAACAGCTGTACTAAAATCTACTGGACTTTAGTCTGTTTTCAGCTCTAGTAAGGCTGTATTGAAGTCTATTAGGCTGCTTGAAACTGTATACTGTTGCTTGGAAATATTAAACTATGCATGGGCCATGTACAATCTCATGTAAAGGTCATTGCCATGTACACAGTGATTACGCCCACATGCAAGAAGTTACAGAGCGGACAGGAGCCTAGTCCAGCACAGGCTAGTACACCTAAGACAACAATGATGCGGTATTTGCACTCCCTACCTTTTGACAAACTAAAGACAACTTTCAATAAACTACGCTGCTGCACTATACAACATGTGAAAAGAGGTCCTCATCCAGATGTACTGCACACACACAGGACAGGCCATTATAACAGGAGGTATCTAGCAGGTTTAGGTTCTCCTTTGTACCTATAACCACACTCCTATGATTCCCTTACAGAGGGGGGAGGAGAAGACGCTAAGACAAGGTGTAAAGGTCTCTCCATTACACTGAAAACATGTTGTCTTGTCTTCTCTCTTAATTATTATTATATCAGGGATGTGTACCTGCTGTGGGGGTGTACGATTCACATGGGTGCCTTAATGTATTGTACTGTAATGTCTTGTAATGTATTGCATGTTTAAGTCTGTATGTCCAAGACAAATTTCTCCTTAGAGATGAAATTAAGTAACCTTGAACCTTGACATTGTTGTATGGTGATAAGGACTGGACACAGGGTGACCAGACGCCCCTCTTTGCGCAAGACAGTCCCACAGACTTTAAGCGTCCCAAAAATATTTTAGGGCATTTTGAGGGCCCCAAAGGCCCCAATACTGGATGGTCCACCCCTGTATGCCAGATGGCCAATCTGCCCCTGTCCCTGTCCCACATTGTCCCACACAGACAGCTACACTGTCCCTCAAATGAACATTTTGGATCTGGTCACATAACTGGACACCAACAGTAGGCCTACAAAGTATACTATCTCATTTTCTTGTAAACAATTGGGTCTAATACGTTTAACATTGTGACACTAAATAGACTTGGACATCATATTTCTGAATAAACAGGCTAGTCTAATTGTTGATCTATGCAGGCAGTATTTTGACATGGATGGATCTGAATCAAACTTAAAATTTAGATTTATTTAATTTATTATGATGATATATGTGCTAGTCATCACAACCATAATTAGATTAGGATTCTATATTTTGTCATATAAAACAATAGTGAAAAACATGCATCAACATTTTAAAACTTAATTTTATATTTATTTAATTTATAATGAAGATATATGTGCAAGAGAGTGTGATCCCATAAGTCATAATTACATTAGATTTTATCAAACAATATTGGGGGAAAAAACATTAAATTAAATAATACAGTTTGAATAGGTAAGAACTATTGTGATTGGCCGAGGCAAAATGACCTAATACTGAACACCCCTGTGATTGGCTGCCACGACCTGGTGGGCGGGGCCATCCTGCAGCTACCATTCAGCACTATACAGCCGTGCCAACCGACGCGACTCCAGTTCGGTTCTTCAGACAAGTCACTTCTTCAAAACAAATCGAAGGTAAGCAGTATTATAATATTATTTTAATTATAAGTGAAATGATATGGAAGAATGCAACTGTAACCCAACCGCACATGAACAAGCACATGTCCAGTCGCTAAGAATGTATGTTTGGAGATGTTGCAAAGGTTATTCTATAGCTAGTGTGAATGCTAACTTGTGCTAACAAAGCTAGCGCCGAGTAGCCTAAGTTACATCAGGGGAGCCCAACCAGTAGATCGGGATCTATTGGTAGATCTCGGCCTGATCACAAGTAGATCTCTGGAGATGTGGGGGGAAAGAAAAAAAATGGGGTGGAGAAGAAAAAAGAGCGAGCGTGTGTGTGTGTGTGTGTGTGTGTGTGTGTGTGTGTGTGTGTGTGTGTGTGTGTGTGTGTGTGTGTGTGTGTGTGTGTGTGTGTGTGTGTGTGTGTGTGTGTGTGTGTGTGTGCGCGCGTGTCAGTCTGTCTACAAAGCGGCTCATTTGGAGGATTGTTGTCTGCTATCTGTGAATTTGCCAACAGTATTGTTCTGCAACGTGTAATGGACTGTTCTGCAACTTATAATGGAATATTCTGGACTGTTCTTATTATGATTGCATTTGTAATGGCAGTGTTTGACCAAGTCTGTTGTACTTATGTTGTACTGTTGTAGGCCTATTTATGACAAGTCTGTTGTACTTTATGCTTATATGGACATAAAGTAAAGTGGTAAAACAAAGTAGTGTTGTGTTGTTGTGAAGTTGCAGGCTGGCAACGATGCGTGTGGTTTGAAATGTTGATATTGAACTGGTAGATCCCGGAGGAGTTGGCTGCTGAAAAGTAGATCTTGGGTCAAAAAAGGTTGGGCACCCCTGTTATACATTATACTACCGGTACGTTATTTTTTAACATGTTTGGTTGGTTGAGGCCTGTACTAGCGAGTCAGCCTGGCCGCCACACCGTTGTTAGCAGAAACAAAGCAGAACGTTGAATATTATATTATCTATTATACTTTATTATTTTTAACATGTTTGGTTATGAGGCCTGTACTAGCGATGTATGGGCTTGTTGCTCGGCTGTTTTCAGTGGCAGCTTTATCCACAAGACCAATGCTAGGGTTTAAGTGGTTGGTTGAATGAATGAATGAATGAATGAATGAATGAAATTTGTATTGACAGAAATTGAGAGTATCAGGTCATGTACACACAGCAACAAAACTTATAACAGCTTGGAGAATTACAGTACAATTCAAGTACAACTGCATCAAATCTGAAAAAATTCTTGGACACTAGTTAAGCATACACTTGTTTACAATAGTGGCCAACTTGTTCATTTCATTAAGACATTCAGAGACATGCAGTATAATTACTTCTGTAAAGCCAGAAGTAGCAAATCATAGAGGAGGTAAAATCATAGTTGTGGTAAAAAAGGGAAAAGAGAAATGCACAAAAGGGAGAAGGGGTAGGTAGGGGGAATTGTATTTACAAATTAATTTTTACAGAGACCAGTTTCGTATTGCAGCCATTGCCTGCCTGTATTAAACAACGTCAAACTCACAAACTTCGCAACTGTAGAGAAAGCTTGATATATCCTCTGTTGATCTGCAAGGGTTTTGTCTCATAAAAATCCACTGCTAGACATATTATGAGCTACTTTCTGTCCTGGGTAGTCCTCAACAAACAACATGAGCTGCCATCTTGAAAATAAGAATGAATGAATGAAATCTTTATTGACAGAGATGAGAGTTACAGTACAAGTCAAGTACACACTACAACAAAACTGATAACAGCTTGGAGAATTACAGTACAATTCAAGTACAACTGCATCAAATCTGAAAAAGCTGATTGGACACACTAGTTAAGCATACACTTGTTTACAATAGTGGCCAACTTGTTCATTTCATTAAGGCATTCAAATACCGTACATATAAAACAACTACTTCAGTAAAATCAGAAGCAGCAAATCATTGAGGTAAAATCATAGTGGAGGTAAAAAGGGAAAAGAGAAATGTACAATGAGGAGAGGCGGGGTGGGTGGGGGGATTTTATATACATTTTTGTTTTACAAAGGCCAGTTTCGAATTGCAGCCATCTGTAGGTGCCCTTTGAGAGCGGTTTTGAAGGAGTCAAGGGATTCACATGCCTTTGACTGTTGGTAGGGCATTCCACATTTTGGTGGCATATGAGTGGAAGGAATTAAGACCCTTGTTTGTGCCAAATCTGGGTCGGACGGACATGGTTAGTAGCACTCCCTCTGGTGTTGTGGGAGTGGACCTCATTGACATTTAGGAAGTATTTGGATAGGTACAAGGGTATTTTGGTAGAGTATCGTATCTTGTGGACCAAAGCCATTGCGAGATGTTGTACTCTGTCGTCAACCCTAAGCCAACCCAAATCGCTACCTGCTGTTTGTGTATGTTAGTGTATAAAACAAGCACTCCCCCTTGGCTCTTATTTTCAAGCTGGCAGCTCGTGATGTATGTTGAGGACTACCTAGGACAGAAAGTAGCTCATAATGTGTCTACGCTGGATTATTATGGCACAAAACCCTTGTAGACCGACAGAGGATGTATCAAACTTTCTCTACAGCTGCAAAGTTGTGAGTTTGACGTCGTTTAATACAGGTCATCACTGATGACATTTCGGCTATGGCTCTAGATGCAATACATTCCAATTATAAAAGAATCTAGAGTTGCAATGCGGCTAGGGATTCGCAAGTCTTAATGACTGTTGGTAGGGCGTTCCACATTTTGGTGGCATATGAGCGAGAAGAATTGAGTCCCTTGTTTGTGAAAAATCTGGGTTGGACATGGTTAGTAGCACTCCCTCTGGTGTTGTGTGAGTGGACCACATTGACATTAAGGAAGTATTTGGACAGGTACATGGGTATTTTGGTAGTAGAGTATCGAATCTTGTCTACCAGACCCATTGCGAGATGTTGTACTCTCTCGTCAACCCTAAGCCAACCCAGACTGTCAAAGTGGGCAGGGGTGAGGTGTGTTCGTGGTGTGAGGCCACCTAGCAGCCTGACCAGTTTGTTTTGGGAGGTCCTTAGTTTTCAGTGCCTTTTGTGGTGCTGTGGTACCAAGAGGTGCAGGCGTGGTCAAAGAAACCTTGTAGTAGGGCTCCCGTTATAGTCTTCAAAGTGTCTTTGTTGACCAGTGGGGAGATCCTGTATAGGAATCTAGTTCTTTGGTTGACCTTTTTTTAACTGTTTATTCACTGCTTCACTGTTAATTATAGCTGGATGTATTGTAGACTGTGATCCATTTATTTATCTGCTCATCGTTATGTTCTTTTTCAGTGTTATTGCCATAGTACTAAAGTCGGATTTAGCAAAATGGTCTATGCCCACGGTTCTCTTATGTAAGGTCCGGGCACCCAGGGGTCCTTGAGGGAGCCCCAGTGGGTACCCAGCTAAAGGATGGATGTTAGGATCTAAATTATTGGTCTGTAACTCTGATAGTGTACAAATGGTGGAAAAGCTTAAAGTTAGCATTGATTTTACTATATAAGCTGGAGTTTTTATAGATGCAAATGCCATTAAATGGATGTCCATTAATGCATGTCAAACTTGGGGCCTACAGGGGTTGACACTAAGGTCTCCGAAGAACTTGCCCATCGGGCAAGTCAGGTTCTACTTGCCCTCAGGTCATGGTCACTTGCCCCCCAAAAATATATTGTAAATTTTGCACTTAAGTGGGTGCTTTAAACCAGGGGTTTTCAACACGTGGTCCCTGAGAGGGTTCCAGGTGGTCCCCAGCTAAGTTGGTTAACCAGATGTAACTCTTGAGAGTGTAAAAATGAAACCAAATGGACCCTTGCGGGTCCATTTGGTTTCATTTTACAAGAGTTAAAATTCATCATCTTAATTAGCCCAGGTCGCAATGACCACCTTCAAGACAAATTTATCTTGTGTTGTGTTATTGCGCACTAAGTCACACACTTGCCCGATCGGGCAACCAGGTAGCAGTCTTCACTTGCCCCACCATTTTTTTTACTTGCCCCGGGCAAGCAGGCAAGTCTTAGTGCCAAGCCCTGGGCCTAGAAATTAAAGTTCACGATGCGACGTGGTGCGTCGCATTGTGAACTTGGCGGTTGGCTGTTTTCAGTGGAAGCTTTCCCCACAAATCCGATGCTGGAGTTTAAGTGGTTAATGGTGTTGACCTGCTTGAAAATCAGTGTTTGGAATCTAAAGAACCTACTTCTGTCTTTTGCAGCCTCACATGGATCTAGTCGTCGTAGGTTGGACCTCATCACCATGTAATTATTTCTTATGTTAATAGTGACCTTGTTAAGAAAAATACAAATACCATTTGAAAACTTAAGAACCTTCTTTTGGCATGTTTTAATGCGGGCCTTCTGATATTGATAAAATCTGCTTAGTTATTTTCTAAAACATCCTTTTTAATTGTATCCCTCTTGAACAGGTCCAGATCCTACTTTGAGGGATGGGTTGTTCCCGTTACCATGGGAAGGTACTGTAAGTTCTGAGCCACTGTCTTTCAATGAAGACAGGACTCGGCCAAGAGAACTTTTTATTTTCTTTTAAATTTTCTATCCTAATAATATGCCCTCTCCTTGACCGTTCTACCAGGATTCACAAACTGCTATTGAATTAGTATTTTTCAACATTCGTTGTTTCTATCTATAATCTCAGACTTAACATTTGTTAATAGATTTTTTTTCTCTTTTTTCCAGTATACCAGAAGAAGTTTCTAAACCTCATGCTCAAGGTCCGCAACGAGATGCGCAGAATTAAGAGCCATGAGCCGACATCAGCCGATCGTATTGAGACGATCGAGTCACTAGAACAGCTCCAGTGAGAGGAGAACCGGCTGGGAGATCCTGAAACCTTCAACACACTGGTAGGCTTTAAAAGCCCAGAACTAACAAACATTAGAAAAAGAAAATGAAATGTGTATACTTATTTTTAAGCAGCGCCAGCTGCTTCTACATTTGACTTTGTGCGTATGTTAGTATGTCTGTGTGTTTGTGGCCCCCAGCCAATTGGATTTGACAATTAGGATGACGTATGTTAGGCCGGGTTTAGACTGCAGTCACATACAGCCAAATCAGATATAATCAGATTTCCCGATCATTTAGCCCAACCGTTCATACAGCATTTGTAAGTGATCAGATCGGATCTGTCAAAGAACTGTGCGCCCTGCATCGGCTGCTTTGGTTGCTGTGTTTAAAAGGCATGCATTACAATGTATTGTAGGCATTGTTTACTTGCAGATCTCCTATTTTCCCAATATATTTCTGTGGAATGGACAATGGAGTCAAACAAATTGGACAGACATCCAGTATAAAATTGTTTTATTTCAATTTCAACGCTTGCCACTTATTAATCAAAATGCAATTATTGCACTCTGTAGTCTGTAGACAGACTGCAAGTGATGTTTTTGCTAGTTTGAAATGTAATGTGTAGTTAGATCAGGATACTGAATCCAGACTGAGTCACATCGTTAGAAATCAGATTTGAAACCACATATTGAAGTGGCTCAGGTCAGATGTTTGAAAATCAGATTCCATGTGACCTGTCTGTGTTCAGACTTCTTTTCACGAATCAGAATCCAATCTTGAAGTGAGAGATCTGACTCGGGCTATATTTGGCTGCCAGTGTAAATCCGGCCATATGTGTGTCTGTGTGTTTGTGGCCCTCCCCAGCCAGATCAGATTTGACAATTGTGTATGTTACAGTTGTCATGTACTTATTCCAACAGGTGCTCCAGCTGTCCCGCATTCGTGGAAGAAGCCTGAGGGACTGTACATAAGGTCATTGACAGGTGTGTTCAACATGAGACATACTTGAACCCTTGTGTGGTGTTTGTGTAAGCTGTGATTTTTTTTTTCTATATCTGATCAGTTATTTGGTGTGTGGTTGTGTACCTGCTGTTCTTTACGAACTTTGTTTGGTGTTGAGTGACAGGTGATAATGGGGGACGACTAATCGGGAGATAGCCAGCGAGATCCAATTGCGACTGCAACGGCAGTCGCAACACCCGTTGCAACGGGAGCCCTCCCGCCGCGAAGGGCACATCCGTCACCACAGGCCCTCTCCCGTCACGGCGGGAAGCCTCCCGTTGCAATGGGCCTTGCGACTGCCGCCGCCGTCGCAAATGGACTAAGGGGGATGTTAAGGGTTAGGAGTATTTGGGAACATGATATAAAACTTTTCATTTAAATGTCATTGTTATTTTTTCCCAGACTCTTCAGTAATGCAGTCCAGGCAAAAGAAGAAGAAGAAAACGAAGGAGAAAACGGCCTTTGGGACAACCACCCTGTACAAAGTAGTTAAAGGTAAGCCCATAATTCATGTTAACCAAGCAGAGTTGGAAATTAGCACTCGCCACTAGTGAGCAGTTTTCCTGTTTGTCGAGAAGGATTTTTAGCGACTAGTGTATACAACACGGCTGTCTGAATACAGCGAGTGCACGTTCTATGTCATAGTTCTGTAACTGTATCATACACAGTCGGATAACGATTTGTCTTTAATCTGCAGCATAAAAACTGTGACAGGATGACACTATGATGCCTACTATGTCATTATAGTGATGTCAGTAAAGTGTTAATTTTGGCATTTGGTGAGTAAAACAAATCTGGCTGGCAAGTAACTTTCATCTACTTGCCACTTGGCAAGTAGGTCAAAAGTTAATTTCCAGCCCTGTAACCAAGGAAAGAAAATATGCACCCTATATTTTGGCAAAACATTTCTACAGCTCACCAGCAAACTGTTTCTGGTAGAAACCATTCCAGAGGGAAGGAAAGGAGCCCGCTTTGTATTATGCTGTAGTAGTGGATGTTCAGGCAACATGTCTTTACATAATGGGCTTTTCACACGGACTGTGTGAAACTGGCATTGTCGCCATGGACCTGTGGTGATGTTTTAAAGTCATCACGGATCCAGTTGACAAACCGTGCGTCAGGGCTTTTCTGCCTAGCGTAAAAAAAAAAAAAATCAACATTCTTCAGCTCTCCCCCTGCTTTGTTCTCCTTTGCATGTCCAAAATAAACACATGCCTCTTATTGGAAATGAATTACCAAGATGCGTTTCACCACAAGTATAGAGACTTTGACACCATGCTGCCTTTGCATAAATGTAATTTTTGCTATTCTACTCTGCAGATGCCGTTTTGAAGATACACCCGGACGCCACAGAGGAAGTCATCAAACAACATGCAGCGGAACACCGCATGCCACTGCCAGGGGCATGCATGATTTATTTTATTTTTATACGTTCGTGTTGTTTTCTGGCACAGGAGGGGTAATTGTTTAAATTGATGGTGGTTAGGTGTATTGGCTGAAGTGGCTCTTACACTTGTTTTACATTTGGCCTGTCTTTGGGTGCCTGCCTGGACTTTTGGGCCAAGTCACAAACTTTGAAACTTCTAAGATTTTGTGCACCTAGAACTGCAAGGGTCTGGAAAGTTCAGAGACCTGAGTGGGAAACACATTCTGGAGTGCATCATCAGTTGGACTCAATCAAGCGACTTTCTCTCTTTTAACCTCTTCTCCCCCTGCCTGTGATGTCAAGTTTGTTCCTGTTTCATCCCTGTGTTCTGATGTAAAAAAAAAAAAAAAAAAAAAGAAAAAAAACATCTTTCGTAACATTGGTTCTCAAATCTTTCACATCATACGAGTTACCGAAGTTAATGTTTTATTTTGCACCTGAGGTTCCCTTCTGGGACCACAGTTCAGTGTTTGTTTCAGAAGAGTCATGCAGAAGATAATGTTACTGATGGTTGTAATCATGTCAAGTTTCACCACAACATCTTTAGCGGTTTGGAAAGTTCTATGAATAATTTTCATCTCATGTTTGCAGAAAGGAACTTCCACATGTTGATAAATGGTCTTTGAAATGAGGTACCGTTGGGAGACTTGTCTGTAAACATTTGTAATTGACAATCTTTTTTGACCTCCTTTTGAAATTATTTATATTTATATTTTCTGTTCTACCCAATCTCACGGTTTCATTTTGAGTTTTTAAATTATATTTGTTTATTTATTGTGTTTATTTTAACTATGTATTTGACCTAACAACATTCATCCTATTCTTTTTGTTATCCCATTGATGCCTAAGTCTCGGTCATCAATGGGATAACAAAAAGAAAAGGATGGCCCCCAAAAGTATTTTGGCACATTATAGGGGCCCCAAAGGGCATTTTAGGCCCGAAACAACCCAGTATACAGCCCACCGAGCATACTCTGCATGCAAAGTTTATATTGTTGCAATATAAGTTATTGTTGCAAAGTTATTATGCAAAGTTTTATGTGCCTCACTAAAAGTGCTTGTTAATAAATAGTGAAATGTATGTGTTTTATATGTATGTCTATTTTAAGGGAGCATGGACTGGACCGCTAGAGACGATTCTGGTCCAAATGTGGTCATTGTGGACATTTTTAACGTTCAATTCTAGTCTATTCCCCCTTCTCCTCTGCAGCCGGCTCTGTGCATAACTAATCCTCGTTTTCAAAAGGTGGCACCATTTTTATCCTGTTCATTTTCCCTTAGTTTCTTTTGGAACAGCATACCAGTATTAACTTTGCTGTTTAGCCAAAGTAAGGGGGGAAATGATCAGGATAGCTATGGTCATCTGAAGATGGGACTACAATTATGCGCACAGCCGGCTGTATAGAAGAGGGGGAAATAGATTAGAATTGGACGCTGAAAAGACCACAACGACCACATTTGGACCAGAATCGGCAGTCCAGTTGACGTTCAAAATTGGATGTTCAGAAGACGTCAGAAAAAGACGTTGAAAAGACGTCCACAATTGACCACATTTGGATACAATCGGTCCTCATTTAGCGGTCCAGTCGACGTTCAAAACTGACGTTCAGAAGACGTCATAAAAAGACGTCATAAAAACTTTCACTCTGGACCCCCCACTGACCAAAATTGGACGTTCAAAACTGGACTTCCAGGGAACGTCAGAAAAAGACGTTGAAAAGACGTCAACAAATGACCACATTTGGATTAGATTTGGGCCTCATTTAGCCGTCCTGTCGACGTTCAAAACTGACGTTCAGGAGACGTCATAAAAAGACGTCATAAAAACTTTCACTCTGGACCCCCCACTGACCAAAATTGGACGTTCAAAACTGGACTTCCAGGGAACGTCAGAAAAAGACGTTGAAAAGACGTCCACAATTGACCACATTTGGATACAATTGGTCCTCATTTAGCGGTCCAGTCGACGTTCAAAACTGACGTTCAGAAGACGTCCTAAAAAGACGTCATAAAAACTTTCACTCTGGACCCCCCACCGACCAAAATTGGACGTCGAAAAATGACCCATAAATGACGTCATTGGGACGTCTCATTGCTCAGTGGGAGAGATTAGGTTTGCCTGTTATGTTTCCGAAATCCAGCCTGGAATTGTAGATAAAAAAGAAGACATCTTTGGGTTTTCGATCTGTGGGGCTCAAATGTCATCACATGGTGGTCCGTGGCTCAAATGCTGAATAAATGGTGGGCCCTGGTATGAAAAAGGTTGAAAACCCCTGTCTTATAGCCATCACACAGACACTGCAGGCTCAACGGCCCTCCCAAGCTCAGGGGCCCTATGGGCCTGAAAATGAAGGCCCGGCCCTACCCGGCCCTAACAGTTCAGGCCCTAGGCCCTACCCGGCCCTACTAAATGGAATAGATTTTAGGCCCTACCCGGCCCTAAACTGGGCAAAATTTGAGAATTCGCCACAGATTAAAATTGAAATGGCAATCAGCACCATCTTCATAATAGGTAAATACAGAAAATAACTATTATTCTTACTATATTAAAATAATCCAATATATATTATTTTTTCATGGGGCCCGAGGCCCTACCCGGCCCTATTGATTAGGAGAGATTTTCGGCCCTACCCGGCCCTAAATGTCGGGTCGGGCCTGTTCGGGTTCGGTTCTGGTCGGGTTCGGGCAGAGTTTGAGAACTCTACTCCCAAGCTCAGGGGCCCTATGGGCCTGGACCAGGGGCGGATCTAGGCATGGGCATGGGGGGGGGGGGGGGCAATGCCCCCCTAAATACCCAGTATGCCCCCTCCCCCCCAAACATGATGCCATGCAAAACAACCCAAGATATTTCAAATTAAAGTGCTTACCTTTAAAATGATTTGAAACACTACTACTGCTATACTATAACTATGATTTTGGCACCAATAATTGCCCGGGGGCTAAATGCGGCCCTTTGGCTGACTCAGACCAGCCCCCTAAAACGGTACTGTGGTTTTCAACCAGTGGTCCAGGGACCACCAGTGGTTCTTGAGAGAGTTCCAGTTAAATATGGAAAGTTGGTTAACCAGATGTAACTCTTTGAGAACGTAAAAATGAAACCAAATGGACCCTTGCGGGTCCATTTGGTTTCATGTTTACATTCTCAAGAGTTAAAATATTCATCTGAATTAGCCAGAGAATGTAAAAGAATGGTTGTTTGCCTGGTTTCTTTGTGAGGTCCAGCCTGGTATTGTGGGAAAAAGCAAAAGAAATCTTTAGTTTTGGGGGCTTTACTTGACTAATAAAAGTCCTGTAACCGAAAATGGTATGGGTGCGGCTTCATCGATGAAGCCGCCCCTCCAACATATTCTCTTGCCCCCCCAAATGGGACAAGTTATATCCGCCCCTGGCCTGGACCCAACGTGCCTATTGGATATTGGATAATCCTCCCCTGCTCAACAGCTATGCAAAATATAACAACCTAAATTATATCTACAAGTGACAGGCTTTTGAGACTAAACAGACCTGGGCAGAACCTAATTATAAGTGAAGGTATTTTACATGTGGAAAGCAGAGATAGCAGCAGTTGGGGACATACAATCCTGAGACGTCTAAAGACATTCCATCCTTGTTGAGTGTCCTACAAAGTCTCCTACTCTTTCGTGTCAAGGACCCACGAATTGACACTTATTAACCCGCTGACCTCAATTTGAAAAGATATGCCTAGGGAACCTTTCATAGGAGTGTGTACGGCGGCTCTAGTGATTCTCAAACATTTTCATTTCAGGGAGTCTGTTACAACCCTATGTGCATGAGGGCAAGAGGTAACATGAGTCAGCTTTTACAAAAGTTTTGTTTATTAACAATTAAGACAAAAACCCCTCAGCTGTTTTCTGGTTCAATGAATAGGCTACTGGCTTCAGGGTGTGTTCATTGCATTTAATGAAAACTTCTAAAAACATCTTAGAAAATAAAATTACTTCTGATTAAATCCCAAATAAAATAAAAAATACAATTAACCTGACTAGACTGAAACAGCATACAAGGAAATGGGTTCAAACAAGTCAAGTCTAAAAAAAAATCCTATGCCTCCAGCATGGGTGTCAAACTCTGGCCCGCGGGCCAAATTTGGCCCGCCGTGTAATTTCATTTGGCCCTTGAGACATTATCAAATTAAAGGGGAAGACCCCCCATTTTCAACATTTCAATATATCATGAATATACCTTAGAGATGTTGTGTGGACATGATAAAAAAAAAAGGTTCCCCCAATTCTGTATTTCCTAAAAATGGAGGTCTGAAAAAAACATGGTGAAATACATCTGATGACATCACCAATATGTATTTCACCATGTTAATGATTTTTCTTTCAGACCCAATTTTGAAAATGGGTGGAATTCCCCTTTAAAAGGTTAGTTTGTTCAAACTTGGCCCACGGCTTTGTTCAGTTTTAAATTTTTAGCGCACTCTGTATCTGAGTTTGACACCCCTGGTCCAGAGTCTGCCATTTAGACACCATGGAGAAAATTCGCAACATACTGAATGAAGAGTATACCAAGGGTCTTCTCCCCTCCTTGCCTTCTAAACTCTGATGAAGAGGCAGTTCAAAGCCCCCAAGTGTTCAGCCACTTTGCTCAGTGGAGAACTCGTTTCATAAACTTTAACCTTGGCTCCCTTTAAAACGTCAGGTTCTGGCATCTCCTAAAAGATCAATAATGTACCCTATAATGGATGTGTGAACAGCTGCAGTGTGGCAAAGGATTTACTCCAAGTTGGTTCACTTGATTTATCAAGGTAGGCAGTGAGCCGGTTCTCACTGCAATGGGGAGTGAATTCCATAGCTTTGGGGCAAGGAGGTACAAGACTTTGTCATTAATATACCTTAGAGATGTTGCATGGACATGATAAAAAAGTTCCCCCAATTCTGTATTTCCTAAAAATGGAGGTCTGAAAAAAATCATTAACATATAACATGATTTTTTTTTAATGATTTTTCTTTCAGACACATTTTTCCTGAGAGGAATTTTCTCAGGATTTTTTTTTTTTTTTTTTTTTGAAAATGGGTGGAATTCCCCTTTAAGAGAGATTCTCAAATCACCCTTCACTGTGCCAATGTTGGCACCTGTGTCTAAGGCTGCCTACCCCTGCTTGAATACAGAAATAGGTGGCCGCTTGTACAGTAACTGTGCAAACTTTCATGGAGCTGATGCAAGCATGTATTTGCTCTTGGGTTTGGTACATGGTGACTCCCCACAGCCACACAGTGACTGGCCAGTCACAGCACAGCCTCTAGTCTATGTCACCACTTAACCCAGGCAGGAGCAAATACAGGCTTGTGGTAGGAGTGTGGATGCAGCGAGCAAACCGTCAGAAAACAAAAGTACAGTATAGTAAGTAACTTCAAGTCGAGGGAGGATCATTTCCCAATTGGGGGGAGCAGGAGAAAATGATATGGGGGGGCTTTATCGCCCGTGGCGCGAAGCGAAGCCGCACCCATACCATTTTCAGTTACAGGACTTTTATTAGGCAAGTAAAGCATCAATAATAACATCAGTTGTTGTTGAAGTTGCCACAGACACGCAGCATGCATAAAGCTAAAGGTCTGACTCAGAGAGTTTTCTATTTTCAATGATGAAATGCTGTTGGTTTAGTGGTGACACAAGCGCAGATAGCAAAATGCATTGATTCAACGTTGAATTTTGGTTAGATAACCAAAATTCAATGTTGAATCAATGCATTTTGCTATCTGGGAACTGTAGTTAGTAGTTAGCAGTAGTAGTGTTTCAAATCATTCAAATCATTTTATCATAAGGACTTTAATTTGAAATATCTTCCGGGTTGTTTTGCATGCCATCATGTTTGGTGGGGCAGACTGGGCATTTAGGGGGGCGTTGCCCCCCCATTCCCATGCCTAGATCCGCCCCTGCCTCAAGCATTGGGATGCCAGGTGGGTTATGGCAGGGACCACGACGGGTCATTTTTAATTCATAGACCACCGCCCACCGGTCGACTGTAGGACACAGTGGACCACAGAAGGGGAGTGAATCTAGGAGGTGAACTTCCCCCAACTGACAACTATAGGAAAAAACTAATTAAGCGAATGGAAACTTTAACACAAAAGCATGCCAGAGAAAAAGCAACACATTGCAGAAGCCGGTGCTGGTGCTGGCGTTCACAGAAAGGTCATCCTTATTGTGTTGTGAGTAATGGTGACCCCACAGTCGGTGCATGCCTATGCTGCTGACACCGACTTCATAATGGCACTGCAGTCTGTCGCAGTGCTGGGGAGCAAGAAATAATGTATTAACAATAACAAAATTGCTCAATAAACACACAATAATACTGCAGGCTAAACAAAACGGCGCTTTTGTTTTCGGCAGTGGAGGTCAACTAAGGAAGTGGTTTTCAATCATTTTCATGCCAGGGTCCACTAGTTATTCTGCATTTTAGCCACGGACCACCACTTGATGTTGAGCTTATAGTCTCTCAGGCTCCATTTTCGTTACCGCTATACCCCTTATCCCTTAACTTCTTTGCCTTTTTAAACTATTAAAAAAAACATTTCTCAGTAGTTCAAATGGCCAGTCTACTTGCTCACAACGTGTTAATAGATTGACATGTTGAAATAGTCCAAAAAAGTTTTTCAAAATAGTGAAAATGAAATAAGGGATATGGCATAAGGGGTTTAGCATGTAACGAAAATCTCACCCATAGTCTCTCAGACCCAAAACCAAGGATTTTCAAGTTTTTGTCCACAATTTAGAGATAACTGGCAAAATGTAGGTCAAAATAACAATTCTGCTACATTTTCTAATTGTGTAGACAGAGCATAAAATAAAACCGAATGGACCTGTGATTCATTTTACGCTCTCGCGAGTTACAGATCTATAAGGGTCTATTTGATTACCAACTGTCCATCATTTAGCTGGGGTACCACCAGGAATCCTGTCAGGGACCACTGGTGGTCCCACCACTTGGCTATAGTATAGCTTATACATCAACACGTGTACACAACACAGTATACTACCTTGGAGGGTCTGTTATTTCTCATTATTCGTCTTGGACCGGTTACTTCAGAACTCCATCTGTGCACAATTCTTCTTAGGTTGTAGGTTAGTGACTTGACACAGCTGTGGGATTGTGTTTCTGGCTCTGCTGGATCTTCATCTGATAAACTCTGCTGAGAGTAATTGCATTAATTAATTTTGTTGATTAATCTGATTAATCTGATAAAACAAATCTGAGTCAGAGGAACTGGCGGTCTTTCATTGCCCATGAACTTAAAATTCCCTTCACCCCTATTAAAATGGTTTGACTCAACTAACATTTCTTGGCAAGAGACTTTGAGATGTACAACATTATCGCATAAAACATATATATGTGCTGAACAAAAATATGGACAGTCAGGGGCGGATGTAACATGTCCGATTTGGGGGGGGGGGGGGCAAGAGAACATGTTGGAGGGGCAAGAGAAAATGGTATTTTCTCCATACCATTTTCGGTTACAAGACTTGTATTAGTCAAGTAAAGCATCAATAATATCATCAGTTGTTGTTGAAGTTGCGACAGACACGCAGCATGCATAAAACTAAAGGTCTGACTCAGAGAGTTTTCTGTTTTCAATGATGAAATGCTGTTGGTGTAGTGGTGCCAAAATTGTAGTTAGTAGCAGTAGTAGTGTTTCAAATCATTTTAAATATAAGCACTTTAATTTCAAATATCGTGGGTTGTTTTGCATGGCATCAGCATCAGCATAGCATTTCCCCCCATGCCCATGCCTAGATCCGCCCCTGCGGACAGTACAGAAGGAAGGAAGTCCTCCCCACACCAATGTCAACTTCCCATACACTTTATTAATCAGACATTTCAAGGCTCTGGAAGTTGTACTGCACAGTACAAACACGTCTGACTAATTAATACATGCACAGGAGCAGGAGATGGAGGTGTGCACGCTTCCTTCTAATCTTATCTATTCAAACATAACTAATAATCAATGCAAATTATGCTTCTAGCCAATCATTTCTCAGCTAGTGAGAGAATGAAGAGCAGCTGAAAAATAAATGTCCAATATTGATTTTCTGAAAAGGGATCTCTTTTCCCCAGTGTTCAATAATCAAGGTCTGTTATTAAAGGAAAAAAAAAACAACCTCATCTTCATTTTCCTCGATGGAGTTCCAAGGGGTTGCATGAAGGTCTCACGTCTCACACATTTTACATGTTAACTCAGTGTTGCCAACTTGGCGCACATTTGTCACTATATTTAGCTTTTTCCAGACCCCCCCCCTAGCGCCAAAATTAGTGAAAAACTCCTGGTGGAAAATCTAGTGTTTTTTTTTTCTGGTGAGTTGGGGTGAAATTAATTGACAGGCGCCAGAGATAAAACCCTCATTTTTCAACATCTTTCCTCCTATGATAGCGGTTTTCAACCAGTGGTCCCCAGGCTAAATGATGGACAGCTGGTTAACCAGATGTAACTCTTTGAGAATTTGGTTTCATTTTTACACCCTCGAGAGTTAAACTATTCATCATGTGAATTAGCCCAACTTAGTCTACACAACTAGAGAATGTAGAAGATTAATGGTCATTTTGATCTGTATGTTCCAGGCGAGCATTCTAGAGCATTCTAGTGCATTTTGGAAGTGCCACTAGTGCATTTTGGATTTTGGCAGTTGGCAACACTGCATTAACTTCACTTGTGTAGACCTTTGTGAATATGGCAGTAATGGCACCTCATACACGCACACACTCTCTCAGTCAGTCGAGGGAGACAAAGCTGGAGGGAGAAATAGTGGTTTTAGATTAGATAAAGGAGCAGCACCCTGTGAAGAGAAGAGACTTAGAAACAGCATTGATAAAGAGGAATGAAGAGAACAAGAGAGTTGTCAAAGACCAAGGCATGAGTACAAGGTATGCTTGTCTTCTACATGGAGTGGAGTATTATGTACTGGTGCTACAGTATGTGATACTCCACAGAGATGACTTTAAACTACAGGAGACGACGGATCACAGTGACTGTTCTTTATTGAGACTTTTGTTTTTCCCAGAGACACGACGTGTCTCTCGCAAATAATTTAGACATTCAAAGAAGACATTACACCCCCCTCCCCGTGAAAATGTGCAAAACAGGTGAATGAGGTAAGAGTGGCTACATTCACAACCACAGCCTTGGGCCTTTTTTGTCATCCAAAATGCACAACGAAACCAAAGAAAGACACAAACAAACAAACAAACAATGAGCTTAATTCTTTTTTTTTTTTCCTTTTCTTTTCTTTTCTCTTCTTTTTTCTCAGTGCCATCTCTTAACCCTCAGGTGAAGGGCCAGCTGTGGTATTGTCAAGCAGTCGCCCACAGCGGGCCAATTAGACCAGCTAGTCCAACAAGGACTTTAACCCTGCCTCTTTCCCCAGGAGTCTAATAAGTAAATCCACTATACGAAAATGCACATTCACATAATTTCATCCCGGGGATGGCTGGGGATTGGTCCAGGGTTCGTCCACGCTTTCAGCTAATTGGGCGCCTGCCTGGGCTGCATGGCGATGCTCGCACTGCACGCACGCACGCACAGCAGCAGCAGCGCAAAACCGTAGTGCTGCTCCTCATTCCGAGCGGAAAAGCATGTTCTCCCGTGTGTGAAAGTTACTCAGTCAATTCAATAAACTGCACGCACACACGCACGCAGACACACAGGCACACACACACGCACGCACACACACACACGCAACGCATCTGAGACAGTGTGTGTTCATTATAAGCGGAGCTAGAGGCCTCCACAACGGGGGGACTCTCCGTAACGCCTCCACATTTCTCTACTCTGCGAAGGGCATTGTTGAATTATGAGATTTACAGACGTCATCACAAGAAATATCGCTGTAATAATATCAGTGTAATTAGTGTTTTCTCCAGCAGCGCAGTCCCCTCTCCACCTCCCCCTCCCCCACCAATTACTTTCCCTGATTCATTCACAAATCAACATAATAACGACATCCAGCTTCTCAGGGCTGCACAGTGATGTGGTCCGAATACTTTGTTTGTTTGTGAAATATTTCTGTTGTTCTTCACAAATAATAGTCTTCATGTTCCTCATGAGGGTTATTAATTACTTTTTTTTTTCTGTACAATAGCTATTTAACATTCAAAATACAAACCGCTGAGCGAATAAACACTTTGTGCTGCTGTGGCTTTTCGAAAAGAGTTTGTTCTTTTAATTAATACAGTGGGTTTTCAACCAGTTGTCCGGGGACCAACAGACATCCCTTGAGAGGATTCCAGGTGGTCCCCAGCTAAATGATGGACAAATGGTAATCTGAAATACTTCATTTTCGAGAATGTATCCAATTAGAAAATTTAGACGAATTCTTATTTTGAATAATGTTTTGCCAGTTGTCTCTCCCACATGTTCAAATACTGGATTGTGATTGGCTTAAAAGAGTGGTAAATAGGACATTCCTTAGTTTTGGGCTTGAGAGACTAAACTCAACATCAAATGATGGTCCTCCGTGGCTAAAATGCAGAATAAATAGCATGAAAAGGCTGAAAACCACTGTTTTAATACACACAATAGTTTATACACACACAGTTAACATGCCAGTGGCCTTGTTGTTGTTGTCGTTGTTTCGCCACAGGGCAAAAGGAACACCTCTGTGATGTGTCCCTCTCCTCTTCTATCTGTACCCTCTCAATCATCCCCTCTTGTCCCTCCACGTCTCCGCCTGTTTCTCTCACTCCTTCTTATCTCCTTCCACACAGGGTTTATTTTGTGCTCAATTTCAGTCGTGCCCTCCTCGCACCAGGGGCGGATTGGCCATCTGGAGTACTGGACAGTTTTTTTTTTAAGTCCAGGGCAGGTCAGGGCGCCAGGCCCAGGCCAGGCAAACTAGTGTTTCTATCCTTCAAAAAAAGAAAAGGTGTCCTACACCAGAGCCTTCAACTAGGAGAGATCTTCTACATTCTCTAGTTGTGTAGACTAAGTTGGGCTAATTCACATGAATATTTTAACTCTTGAGGGTGTAAAAAAGAAACCAAATGCATTTTTACGCTCTCAAAGAGTTACATCTGATTAACCAGTGGCCTGGCAAAGGAAAAAAATTGTCCCGGTGGGAAAATATGTGCCAACCCCAACAGCCCCATTCCCAAGGGTGGCTGACAGTCTGGGGACTATAGTACAGGGTTAGAACAGGGAGATATAATCATTCATTCAGATCTTGAATTGTGACGTTTCACAGTGTTTCTCTTTGTCTTTCTGGATATCTCTCAGTGATGCATGTTTTCCTGCATCACCACATAGATAAGCACAGTTTTCTGCCTTGGTGTCTGTGTTAAAAAAAAAAATCAAATGAGTTTCAAAATGTCTCTGAAATCAGTGCATTCTTCGATACTAAGTTCAACTCCAGTGTCACTTCAAATGATCTCACACCAACCTTGACTCCTTAAAAACATCCATCCCCTTTATAGGACATAGTATTGGCGGTGTTGTTTTTCTGTTTCCACTGACAAATCGGATATTCATCTTTTTCTCACAGAGATTTACAAAATTATTTACAGGTTTAAGCCTAAAATCAAGCCATCCAGGATCCTGGCAAACCATGACCATTAACCTTGGAATCTGGAAAAAATAAAATGAAAAAGAAAACTGCCAAACAAAGGGTATTAATTAGGGGAAATTCCACCAATTTTCAACATTTTTCGGTGAGAAAAAAAAAGGTCCTAAAAGAAAAATCATTACCACGGTGAAACATAACTCGATGATATCATCAAGTTGTGTTTCAACATGTTAATGATTTTTTCAAACCTCCATTTCTAGGAAACACAGAATGAGGGATACTATCACAACATCTCTAATGACACAGTAAAATGTAGAAAATGGCCGGTGTCCTGGAAACCGTTGGTATGAACATTTTAAACGTCCCTAGCAGGTGTTTGGTATCTCAGGTGCTCTCAGTCGTTTTGTGACTGCCCAGTTGTTGACTTACTGTGTGTCCTGAGTGTTAAAAATGGGTTGGTTGTAACACTGTAAAGGCCAGGGGTGTAGTGGAGGGGGGATGCGGGGGGACGGCGTCCCCCCACTTCTTTCACATCTAAAATATTTTTGGGGTAAAAGTAGTCCTACCGTTATGTTTTTTGGCTCATCATTTACTTTTATGGATACAATTAGGCATTGTAAACAATCTTTCTCAATATGCTATACTTGTTTTAATAGCGTGTCTGTGTGTGTTTTGCGCAGCAGGTGCACGCAAATGCGCATGCAAATGCAAGTGTGCGTGCACGTGTCTTCCACTCATTTTCAATATTTTACTACGTCATTAATATACCTCAGAGATGTTGTGTGGACATGGTAAAAAGTTCCCCCATTCTCTGTTTCCTAGACATGGAGGTCTGAAAAAATCATTAGCATGGTGAAATACATCTTGATGCCATCATCAAGATGTGTTTCACCATGTTAATGAGTTTCCTTTTTTCTGAGAGTGTACAAATGGAACCAAATGGACCCGCTAGGGTCCATTTGGTTCACATTTGTACACTCTCAGAAAAAATAAAATAAAATGGGTGGAATTCCCCTTTAAGAGGCGTCCCCCCACTTCTAAAAGTCCCACTACAACGCTGATAAAGGCGGTGTGCTGACATTGTTCTTTGAACCATTTACTGGGGGTTTCCGTTACGTGAGGTTGTCATGTAAGTGATGGTTCCTACTCCAGTAAAATCAGTTGTTGTCCTGCCTCATATTTTGTGTACATTGTTTTCTGAACACGTATAGGTCTGCAGACTATATCGACAGTGGAATTCTACTTTAATAAATGTGGGTTAAATATTACATTATTATTTTCCATAGAATAAAAGCTTTTATGGTCATGATTCACCAGCATCCTGGATGGTTTGCTTCTAGGCCGCAGGGGTTTTCAACAGGTGGTCCCGGGACCACCAGTGGTCCTTGAGAGGGTTCCAGGTGGTCCCCAGGCTAAATGATGGGAAGTTGGTTAACCAGGTGTAACTCTTGAGAGAGTAAAAATGAAACCAAATGGACCCGCAAGGGTCCATTTGGTTTCATTTTTACACTCTCAAGAGTTAAAATATTCATCATCTGAATTAGCACCACTTAATTAAGACGTCTACACTGTTTTGTTTGCAAAAATCCAGCCTGGAATGGTGGACAAAGCCAAAAGAATTCTTTAGTTTTAGGTCTTTGGGGTGAAAATTGTAATCAAACGGTGGTCCTCCGTGGCTCAAATGCCGAATAAATGGTGGTCCCTACTGGTGTCAAAAAGGTTGAAAACCCCTGTTCTAGGCTTATATAAATACTTATCTCTGTGTGGAGGAAAATGAACAGCCGTTTCTTTTTTTCCCAGTGGAACCACAGTCCCACCACGCCCGCCGCTCTCTTTCTCTCTCTCTCTCTCTCTCTCTCTCTCTCTCTCTCTCTCTCTGCCCATGTGTGCCACAGCCTCAGCAGTGGAACTTGAAGATGATGAGGACGATCCTCTTGTACTCCTTCCTGAAGTTGTGGTTGAGCGCTCCGTACACCACCGCGTTGAGGCAGCTGTTGAAGTAGGCCAGGAAGTAGCTGGCGGTGAACAGCCAGCCGGGGATGGAGCGTCCCAGCCGCGGCTCCACCGCCACCGCCAGGCCGATGAGGTTGATGGGCGCCCAGCACACGGCGAACAGCACGAACACCACGAACATGGTGAGGAAGTTGCGCACGTCGTGCGGCTTGATGCGCGTCCGCGTGTCCGGCTTGACCCTCCGCCGCACCTGGATGTAAGGGGAGGAGGAGCGTGGGGTCATTCACTTTACGTCCTGAATCGATAGAGCAGGGGTTTTCAACAGGTGGTCCGGGGACCACCAGTGGTCCTTGAGAAGGTTCCAGGTGGTCCCCAGGCTAAATGATGGAAAGTTGGTTAACCAGATGTAACTCTTGAGAATGTAAAAATGAAACCAAATGGACCCTTGCGGGTCCATTTGGTTTCATTTTTACACTCTAAAGAGTTAAAATATTCATCATCTGAATTAGAAGTTTACACCGTTTTGTTGGCAAAATACAGCCTGGAATTGTGGACAAAACCAAAATAATTCTTTAATTTTAGGTTTTTGGTGTGAAAATGTCCTCAAATGGTGGTCCGTGGCTCAAATGCTGAATAAATGGTGGTCCCTGGAGTCAAAAAGGTTGAAAACCCCTGCGATAGTTTGGGACGATTCACTTTACCTCCTGAATCGATAGAGTGTGGGGTGATTCACTTTACCTCCTGAATCGATAGAGTGTGGGGTGATTCACTTTACCTCCTGAATCGATAGAGTGTGGGGTGATTCACTTTACCTCCTGAATCGATAAGAGTGTGGGGTGATTCACTTTACCTCCTGAATCGATAGAGTGTGGGGTGATTCACTTTACCTCCTGAATCGATAGAGTGTGGGGTGATTCACTTTACCTCCTGAATCGATAGAGTGTGGGGTGATTCACTTTACCTCCTGAATCGATAGAGTGTGGGGTGATTCACTTTACCTCCTGAATCGATAGAGTGTGGGGTGATTCACTTTACCTCCTGAATCGATAGAGTGTGGGGTGATTCACTTTACCTCCTGAATCGATAGAGTGTGGGACAATTCACTTTACCTCCTGAATCGATAGAGTGTGTGGGACAATTCACTTTACCTCCTGAGTCGATACCATGTATTGAAACCCTAGAGTGCTGATTCAATTGGTATTGCAATTCTTAATTATACGGCTATTTGATTTGATGTCGCAATTTATTGTGTTTTTTCTCCCAAGTTATGTTGCTTTTATTATATGCCTACTTAAAACATTTTAAAACGATTCTAAACAATAGACCATGAAAAGTTCAATCATACTACAACGTAGAACATTTTAAAGCAATCCCACACAATGTCGACCATGACAAGTTCAAGTTGGCTGAAATCTCTAGCTGGGAATGACATTTGGAGGTCAGAATGGTAGTAGGGTTCGTAGTCACAATATATGACTCTTTTTTTTTTAAAATTATTTTTATTTTTTTGCCCAGCCCTACCTGTATGACGAGGATCCAGATGCGCAGGTAGCAGTAGGTGACGATGGCGATGGGCAGCACGAAGTGCACCACCACCACGGTGATGGTGTAAGGGGAGCTGACCGACTGGGCGAAGGTGCAGGAGTAGACCCGCGGGTCGTACTGCAGCGACTCCACGAACCAGTTGGGCAGCACGGCCAGCAGCGTGAGCAGCCAGACCAGAGCCACGTAGCACACCTAGTACAGGCATTATATGGAATAGAAGGGGTCAACCTGGAACTAATTGCAAAAAAAAGCAAACTCAGCTGATTTTGTATCTTTAATATATCCTGAATAACAGATAAAAAGTTGCCTGGAATTGTCTGAGGGGGAAGCTTTGAAAATGGCATTTACAGTATGTCCACCATTGACATCCCATTAAAGGCAAATATTTTCTAAATTTCATTGTGCTTTAAGTAGCAAGTGACATGTCAAAGTAGAGAGTTTTCATGATGCTGAATCCATTCCAAGCATTCATTTTGCCCCAAAAATCTTCCTTGGGTTAAAAACAGCCATAACCGTGTTGACAAATATGATGAGGTCAGCACATTTGGGCCAGTTGTTATGGCGTTTGATATATCACTTGCTATTTAAAGCACAATAAAATTTTGAAAATATTTGCCTTAAATAGAATGTCAATGGTAGACTTACTGTAAAGGCCATTTTCAAACCTTTTCCCTCAGACAATTCCAGGCAACTTTTTATCTGTTATTCTAGATATATTGAAGATACAAAATCAGCTGAGTTTGATTTTTTTGCAAATAGTTATAGGTCAAATGATATGACTGGACTAACCGTGTTGTTGCTGCTGAACACGCGGTCGTACTTCAGGCTGTGGCAGATGTAGCAGTAGCGGTTGACGGCGATGCCGGTGATGTTGAAGATGGAGCCGATGACGCTCAGGCCCATCAGGAAGCCGCTGATCTGGCAGTGGACGTAGCCGGCGATCCAGCCGTCGTGGAAGATGGCCGTCAGCACCAGCGGGTACGGGTACAGCGCCACCACCAGGTCGGCCAGCGCCAGGCTCACCACGAAGGCGTTACCTTGAAGGGGAATTTCACCAATTTTCAATATTTTACTATGTCATTGATGTGCCTTTGAGGTGTTGGGTGGACATGATAAAAAAAGTTCCCCCATTCTGTGTTCCCAAGAAATGGAAGTCTTGGCGTTCCGCCAAACAATAAAAAATAAATACATTTTAAATAAAAAAACAAACCATTGAAAATATATATAACAAATAATAGTTTAGTAATAGAAGTAGTAATGAAAATAGCTTGCTTTGCGGCGCATTGTATTGTGCGACATATTGGCTAATGGTATTTTCACTAGCTTGTGTCATATAATCACTCTTTTGGGTCTCAACCTGAAATGTTTTGGAATTTTATTTTTTTAATGTTTAACATTGATATTTTATGTTACTACTCAACCAGTGCTCACTGCACAGCTGAGGATGAAAGGAACACAACAGGAATCTAACTACCGGTTCAAAGTTACACATTTGGAGGAGAACACATACAGTACTGTAATTACTAAACCAAAAAGAGCAAACCCAAGAACACATTCCTCAAACTTGAATGGAATGGCAACTGGGTCATTAAACAGCAATATTATGAGCCCATCACCTCCAGCTGATTGCATTCACCATCATTAAAGGCTAATGTATTCCACTGTGCAAAGTTATCTCTGTGTGAATCTACAGAACTGCAATATCATCAGTCTACAGCAGGGCTGCCCAAAAGGTAGATCGCGATCTACCAGTAGATCACACAGGCTGTGCAGGTAGATCTCACAGTCCCCTCAGCACTTGGACCCTTATAGATCTGTAACTCTTGAGCCTGGGGAGCTTGGATATAGAAATGCTTTTCAGTAAACAACCCGGCACGCTGCAATCCTAATTTCGGGCGCTGCAATTATCTAACACCTGTAGAAACATGTGTGAGTACCGTAATTTCCGGACTATAAGCCGCTACTTTTCTCACATGTTTTTGACCCTGCGGCTTATACAACGGTGAGGCCAATCTATGGATTTTTACAGGTTCCAGTCCGCAGACTAAATGATAGAAAGTTGGTTAACCAGATGTAACTCTTTGAGAGCGTAAAAATGAAACCAAATGGACCCTAGCGGGTCCATTTGGTTTCATGTTTACACTCTCAAGAGCTATGATATTCACCATCTAAATTAGCACCACTTAATTAATAAGTCATGTTCATTTTGGTCTAATTTTGATGTTTTGCCTCTTTTGTTTGTGAAAAATCCATCCTGGAATTGTGAACAAAACCAAAAGAAATCTCTGGTGCGGCTTATAGTCAGGTGCGGCTTATACAAGGAACAAAATCAGTATTTTGCCCAAAATTTAGCTGGTGCGGCTTATATTCAGGTGCGGCTTATAATCCGGAAATTACGGTACTTTATATTTGAAATCGGAATGTTTTATGTACGCGTTCTTTTCTGTAAATGTAGTGACCTGCGTAAAACTGGATTGTGTCACTGGCATGTTTCAGGGCTAGGTGCCCAATATGACATTCTGTGCCTGGAAGGGGATGCTGAACGGTGTTCTACCAGTTTACAGGAGGCCACTGGCCAGTGTTCTCTGTTACCCGCTGGATCACCACAGAGTACGCTAACGCAGGGGTTTTCAACAGGTGGTCCGGGGACCACCAGTGGTCCTTGAGAAGGTTCCAGGTGGTCCCCAGGCTGAATGATGGAAAGTTGGTTAACCAGATGTAACTCTTGAGAATGTAAAAATGAAACCAAATGGACCCTTGCGGGTCCATTTGGTTTCATTTTCACGCTCTCAAGAGTTAAAAAATATTCATCATCTGAATTGGCACTGCTTAATTAAGACGTTTACACTGTTTTGTTGGCAAAATACAGCCTGGAATTGTGGACGAAACCAAAAATAATTCTTTAGTTTTTGGTCTTTGGTGTGAAAATGTAATCAAATGGTGGTCCGTGGCTCAAATGCTGAATAAATTGTGGTCCCTGGAGTCAAAAAGGTTGAAAACCCCTGCGCTAACGTAATAAACAAAGTTGGCAAAGAAGGTAGGCGGTGAGTTGACTCACCCACAGTCATTTTGTGAGTAGGCCGTTTTCCACTGCCCTCCACTCCACCACATGAATCATAGGATCACACTGTGTGGCGTGGGTGGTGGCTGATGTTCTGTATGCGGTCATACCTGGCCTGGTAATTACACTTTGGTCTGGATCAGATTGTTGTAAAGACAGAGAGCACTGCTGCTTGGCGACAACTATTTCTTCTCCACACGACCAATTTCTTGCCAGATTTTTCCTTTGCAGATTATGTCACAGAAATGTCCATTGTCATTGTGAATGAATGTCCAAATGAATGTCCAAATGTCCATTGTCATGTCCATTGTCATAGAATGTCCAATGTCCAATGTCCATTATTCCTCCAGACTGTCACCCAGACAGAACTCAAGAGAATTAAGTACTCATTCATTATCTATCATTCTGATATATTAGTATTCTTCATACTATAGTTTCCAGATGTTTGCAGCGCGTTGAAGCAGAACGGACTCTTTGCAGTGCACTTTTAAAAGGAAATTCTTTTAAAGCAGAAATACAGTCTTGAACTACAGTAAGTTAATATGACTGTAATTCACTCAGGGGAGGACTATCCAGCGGGCCTGTTGGGTCCAGGCCCAGGCTTGCAGGTCTGCGTCACAGCCAAGCGGCGAACACAATCCTTGTAACTGTTATTAACAATGGGCTTATTCATTTGTGTCAATAAAAATTCCTAAACCATCATAATATGGTATTTGGATAAATTGGTTTGTCTGTTTATAAAATACTAAGCAATCCCTTGCTGTATATTCCTCTGAAATGCAGGTGACTATCACAGGCCTGTATGTCACATTTGTTATGGATGTGGGGAGACAGTATGCTCTGCATTGGGAAGAAAAAAAGCTCTAGTGCGGGGGCCCTTTGTACAGGGGCCCATAACTGCTTATGTTATTAATTACACCGTACCTGTATGACAGCATGTTCCAGCATCTTCCATGCTCTGGCTATTTGTACCATCGATTGGACCATCATTTTATAGATAGAACATTATTGATTATTTTGATCTGTATGTTTGACTGTTTTGTTTCCCAAATCCAGCCTGGAATAGTGGACAAAAGCAAAAGAAATCTTTAGTTTTGGGGTCTGCGGGGTGAAAATGTCACCACATGCTGGTCCGTGGCTCAAATTCTGATTAAATAGTAGGCCCTGGTATCAAAAAGGATAAAAACTGCTCTAGGGTGAAGTTGACTTTAAGACATCAAATATCTAAAACTGATTCCCACCCTATTGAAATACAATCACAAGTGTGTCAATGCCCATTTCTGCTCTGTATACATGTGACACCTTAAACCAGAATCATATGAAATGAAGTTGCCTGGTGAAAAGGTAACAGATCTCTCCAGAACAGATTTGCATTCAGAATCAGAAACTCTCCCCATTATATAAATCCAAATAAGCTTTGGCAGGAGGAACTTTGTGAACTATACTGCTGTGTCGGCTCCTTCACTCTGCTTTATGTCTTAATCCCACTTTATGTTATGAATAAAATAAAACCGCTCCAAAGACATCAGTACATCTTCACTTACTCTACCATGCTGTGACCCAGTTAGGGCTAAATCTTTTCTTTTGGCTAACAACACACACTAACGCCACTTAAAGGGACATTTCTCAGCTGAAAGAATATGCAGTCACTAATGGTATTTGTGCTACACAGTATATACTGTCTAGACCAGGGCTGCCCACACTTGTTTGACTTGAGAGCTACTTTCAAAATGACCGGCTCAACAAGATCTACAAACATACAAAAAAAATCCATTTCAAGACCCCCAAGAAAGTTTGACTTTGAAATAGTGGTCATGGCGTTAGTTACTGTTATAGTAATGCACTTATAATGAACAAATGGAGGGGGAGAATTGGAAGGTTTTGCTGTATATGCTACTACTGACATTTGAAAACAGTATTTGTGGTTTGAGTTGACCGTTTGTGATGTTGAGTTCAGTTTCTTGCACCCAAAGCTAATAACTTTCACGTTTTTGTCCACAATTGGGAAAGAGAAGGGTAGTGCGATATGTAGTTCAGGAGAAAGCGAGACCACATTTTTACGAGGGGTGAAATTGCCCTTTAAGGCACAAGGCAAACTGCAGTCAAACAAGGACTCGCTGTTCTAGGACACTCTCCACCAAGGATGAACTACTCTTTACTGCAAAGCATGTTTTTAAGATTCACCCTAGCATTACAGCCGAGGTTAGAGGTGAAACGTCTTGTTGTGACGGGACTGGACTTTCATAGGTTCATTCACAGGGAAAAAAGTGGTCTTTTTCCCCGTCACCGATCCATTTGTTTTCAACTTCATAAGGCTGTAACAATGAGATATGCCACTAATTTGGCAGTGACACTGCCAAATAATCGTTTATTTACCAAAAGGTCTGTAATTGAGAAGTCGCAGAACAAGCACATTCCTGTGATTGACAATTCTCTGCATGTCTTGCCTACAAAGAGTAATTAAAGGAGCTTAGCAACAATGCCATTCAAGTACCATCCAATATGCATTAGACATTGATTTTTGCTCCTCATTACTAAGAGTTCTCTCCATTACTATTCCTGACAGGACCCCCACCACCCCCTCTTATAATGTCACAGGAGGATATTGTACATAACAAAGCTGAGGGGGGCTCCGGGGAGAAGGCCGGTGCGGCGGTAGACGGGTGAGGGTTGGAGTATTGGGTTGTTATAGCTGTCATTCATAATGCAACCCTTCCTAGACTTCTCTATATCAGCACGCCCACCAGCCCTTATTAATATTCCTGATAACAGACTCACCTCTTACTCTATGTAAGTAGCCTATACTCGAATGCGAGAGAGAGGAGCAGGGGCGGATATAACATGTCCCATTTGGGGGGGCAAGATAACATGTTGGGGGGGCTTCATCGCCTGTGACGCTTCGCGCCACGGGCGATGAAGTCGCCCCCATACCATTTTTGGTTACAGGACTTTTATTAGGCAAGCAAAGCATCAATAATAACATCAGTTGTTGTTGAAGTTGCAACAACAACTGTGGTGACACAGCTGTAGTTAGTAGCAGTAGTAGTGTTTCACATCATTTTAATTATAAGCACTAATTTGAAATATCTTGGGTTGTTTTGCAGGGCATTGTGTTTTGAGGGGGGGGGGCAGACTGGGTATTTAGGGGGGCATTGCCCCCCCCCCCATGCCCATGCCTAGACCCGCCCCTGGAGAGGAGTCTTATTCCCTGCCACTAACAGTGTTGCTTACTTATGGTAGTCCATCGTATCCGATGAGGACTTCTACTTCTTCTGCTGGTGAGTTTTGAGGTGACTGTAAAGTCCAATCCGTGCGCTACAGTTTTTATTGCAGTGAGGGCATATGAAGGCAGTGTTCGCTGTGGTCTTGGCTATAGGGGCCCTATATTTATTCAGAATGATTATTAGCTCGTTCTGCTCACACACAAGTGGGCCATGTTTGCACTCTACCGAAGACTGATCTAGTTCACACCTGCGTTACAATGTGAAGTGTTGTAAAACTATGGGCCCTATTTGGAGTTAAGTAAGGTCTTACAACTTAAAGGGACGTTTCACCCTTTTTGCCAAAGATATACCATAGATTCTATGGTGCCCCATTCTCACTCCGTTTTCAATCGATTGTTTTAATTCCAAATTGTCAATACAGTGTATATTTTACATATTTTATATTTTCATTGGGTATAGGTCACGTTTTTATTGACAAAGGTTGACAAAATTAAAATATACCCTTCATTGTTCATACCTTGACTCCTTACACATAAATACTGGGGACTAAGATTAAGTGGAATGAAATGGCTGTATAATCAGTACTCCTTTATGCATCATCACTCTTTGGAACAAACCGAAGCCAAAGAGAAGAAAGACTGGATGGCAAGGATACACCCACGCAAGCTCAAAGTCATGGTTAATTTATTGTGGACAGACGGGAGAACTTTTTTTTAATTACAGCAGTTGACTGTTGACTGCTGAATACTAAACAACTTGCGTCTGAAGAGCTATCAGTTAAGTGTGCGACTGCACGCGCGCACGCACGCGCACACACACACACACACACACACACACACACACACACACACACACACACACACACACACACACACACACACACACACACACACACACACACACACACACACACACACACACACACACACACACACACACACACACACACACACACACACGCACGCGCACACACACACGCACACACACACTTTTAACCAGGCCCAGATGTAACATTCCCCAATTGGGGGGGCAGGCGAAGATGGTATGGGGCAGCTTCATCGCCTGGGCGATGAAGTCGCAGCCATACCATTTTCGGATACAGGACTTATATTAGGCAAATAAGCATCAATAACAATATCAGTTGTTGAAGTTGCAACAGACACGCAGCATGCATAAAGCTAAAGGTCTGACTCAGAGAGTTTTGAATGTTGGAATGTTGTCGGTTTACTGGTGCGACAATTGTAGTTAGTCGGCTAGTGTCTCAAATCATTTTTAATTACAAGCACTTTAATTTGAAATAGCTTTGAAATTAGGGTTGTTTACATGCCATCATGTTTGGTGGGGCAGTCAGGGCATTTTGGGGGGCATAGCCTCCCCATGCCCATGCCTAGATCCGGCCCTGCTTTTAAACACACAAGTGTCTATGCGAGGTGGAAACACATACAGTAGCTATACAGAATATGTGACCTTCTCGGCACGATTATTATGCCATTGACATTGGCATTTGTTATATATGAATGTGCGACCAAGACACTGTGGGCATATTTTTCACTTATAGTGCAGGCTGCAGAGTCAGTATATCAATTTACCATTATATGCAGAGTGGCCTTGGAGACCATTAACCTAAGTTCATTGTTCTTCATCTCTAGTGGAGAGTAAAGGTCGACAAAATGACAACATTTGAAAAATGCTACACCACTACCCTGGTTCCAGTCTGGTTCCAGAGGGTCTATATATCAGGGGTTTTCAACCTTTTTGATACCTGGGCCCACTATATATTCAGCATTTGAGCCACAGACCACCAATTGCCCCACAGACCCCAAAACTAAAGATTTCTTTTGCTTTTGTCCACAATACAAGGCTGGATTTGGGAAACAAAACCGAACAAATAATGACCATTAATCTTCTGCATTCTCTAGTTGTGTAGACTTGGGTAATTCAGATGAATAGTTTAACTCTTGAGTGTAAACATTTTTACGCTCTCAAGAGTTACATCTGGTTAACCAACTTTTCATCTGGTTAGCCAACTTAGCTGGGGACCACTTGGAACCCTCTCAGGGACCACTGGTGGTCCCCGGACCACTGGTTGAAAACCACTGGTCTATATAGAGGCGATATTCTACAACTACTGGAATCAACACTATAGATGGCATGGCACTGCGGCACATCACTCCAACATGGCGACAATGCTTTGCCTATGGAACACATCGCACACGCATACATGGTTGTGCGTGCACGTGCATACATGTATGAGCACACATGCATCCTGAAATTCACAATGAATATGATACCAATTTCTGCTTTTATCCCTTCATTAATAAATTAGTAAATCAATATATGAGAGTAGAATATTACAAGACAAGTGTTTTGTTTTGTACAGCAATACCAGTACGATTATGGACCCCACCCACTCCAGGCTTCATCAATCACATGTTTATGGCTTCCATTTCGTGTTTGTCATCAATAAAGTGTTTGGACACTTTATTGATTGGACAAGTAGGAAATTAAGAACCTATTAGAATGAATGAACATTCTACAAAAGCCCTGGTATGAATGTTTGTCACATCAGCCTCAATAACTCAACTCCTGCCTTCGCACCTGGAGCCTGCCTTTTAAGCAGGTGAGGCAAACCATCACCTGATTGGTAATTGGTATCTCTTAACTTAAACAAGGCTAACTAAGGCCCATAAGTTCTTTCAGATGGTTACACCAGGAGGTACTGAAGTTACAAAACATTCAGTAATGGTTCTCCGGGTGCCTATTCATTCACAAATTATAATAAGAGGCAAAACGTAAAAAAAAAAAAAAAAAAAAAATCCCCTCCCTCTTGGCACTTGGGTCATTCCGCGCCAACTCACCTAAGGGTCCCCACATCACCATCTCAGATTTTTCTCAAAAAATTCTATAATCAAGAACCATATGTTAGTACCACACATGCAAAATATTAGCTCCCAAATCATTGTAGTTTTGGAACTACAGGCCTTTAAAATATTGGTGTCAAAACACCACATGTCGAAGATTTCAACTTCAGAGACCCATAACTTCTTATTGCAGCTATCTACACAGTTGTGTTTGCAGATTCTTACTGAATGATACCCACTCTTTTCAAATCTGTTGCCAGAAAGCCTCTGAAGGACATACTTTTTGCATAATAGGAAGGAAATAGGGCATTTTTGGCATCTTATTTGGTCATGTGGCTAGGGGTTTAGGATCTTCTAATTCTTTGTGAAGATGCTCTCATATAAGATGTAACTACTCCCTGATTTTTTTTTTAACAAACGCCCCTTTTAATATTTTTTTTTGTACGTGAACAGTGTCGTCATTTTTCACTTTTTTCCCACATTCATCATAATCATATTAGCAATGATATCCTTAGCAAATGTTTATTTTTAATTGAAAAATGTGCCTTACATTCCTGTTATTTGAAATCATAATAGTTACGACTACGAGAAAACTTACGAGTAAAGACTGGGTTTATTGTGGCAACGTTTTGGTCAAAAGAAATGTCTATTCCAAAAAGAAAACTAACATACAGTACATACAGCAAGGTCACCACTGGGACAATAGTCAAGCAACACTTCACCCCTTCTGCATTTATGTCAAAGGAGCATCAGGAAACCTTGTCTCTATTTCATTGTGTGTTGCCTGAAGCATGACACCACGACAGTGCATGCTTTTATTGGAAAAGTTGTAGCACACCTGAAACAAACACTGCCACACCTTAAGAAGGTCCTGTACTTTAGCGATGGTGCAGCATTATAAAAACTATAAAAACTTGAGCAATTTGCTGCACCATCAGAATGACTTCAACTTGGAGGCTGAGTGGCATTTTTTTGCCACCAGCCACGGAAAAAGTCTGTGTGACGGTATTGGGGGCACAGTGAAACGGCTTGTTGCAAGGGCTAGTTTGCAAGCAGCTGTACATAACCAAATTCTCACAGCTGAAGCTGATGTATAAATGGGCTGACCAGAATATCAAGGGAATCAAGTTTTTCTTTGTCTCTGCCGAAGAAATTCTTCACAATGCTGTGGCATACAAGTTGGAACAGCGTTTCAAAAATGTTTCAACCTTTCCTGGAACAAGATCTCATCACAGCTTCTGCCCAATTGTACCCATCAGCTGGAGATGAGAAGGGTTTCTTCTGATGTGGTACCATCATCGGTAGTCGACATAGGAAATCCCACCAGTTTTACAGTCCAGTTACAGGCCCCAAGCCAAATGTCCGAATCTGCATCAAATATGTACCAGCCGGGCAAATATGTTGCCTGTGTTTATGACAGAAAATGGTACATTGGAAATATTGTCACCAGAAATGAAGAACAAAATGATGTTTATGTCAATTTCATGAAACAAGGACGAGGCAACTCATTCTCATGGCCACCACAAAGCAGGAAAGATGAATGTTGGGTGCCTTTGCTTCATGTCCTTTGTGTGGTGGAGGCCCCAAACATAAAAAGTGGAGGAGGCCAATACCAACTAACAGAGGGTGACTTCAAACTAGTGACAGACTTAAGTTTTAACTTATGTACTAACTAGATGACAGTTTAACACATCACATGAACTGCCTGTGAATTAATTACCCATTATCATGGATGCCCATATTTGATTTAAAATGATGTACAAATCTAGTGATGTTTTTCAACATCATGATCATGGATCACTGAATGTGTTAATATGTAAATAGAACCTCATTGCTAAATGTTTTGTGCTTACACAACTACTCCAGAATGTTGTTGTTATTTTTCTATTTGCCAAGGATATTCAACAAAAATTGCAATTATACCTAAGATTTTCTAATTGCAAAAAATACTGTACAATACAGTAAAAGTTGTTCAGGAAATGTGTATGCCTTAATTTGTGTGCAAAACACCCCTTCATTATTCCTTTGTTTATTAAAAGCTGCCCAGCATTTATGTTATTTTTGGCCAAATAGCTGTTTTTAGGTCCCAATAGAGAGAAAAATATGAATTTCTTGGACATAAAACTACTAAAATATGGAAATTTGTATGTCAGTGTATGTAAGTCTGAAATAGCTGCTAGTAGGAATTTTCCAATTTAGAGTCACAGAGTTCTGAATGTGGGAAAAAAGTGAAAAATGACGACACTGTTCACGTACAAAAAAAAATATTAAAAGGGGCGTTGTTAAAAAAAATCAGGGAGTAGTTACATCTTATATGAGAGCATCTTCACAAAGAATTAGAAGATCCTAAACCCTAGCCACATGACCAAATAAGATGCCAAAAATGCCCTATTTCCTTCCTATTATGCAAAAAGTATGTCCTTCAGAGGCTTTCTGGCAACAGATTTGAAAAGAGTGGGTATCATTCAGTAAGAATCTGCAAACACAACTGTGTAGATAGCTGCAATAAGAAGTTATGGGTCTCTGAAGTTGAAATCTTCGACATGTGGTGTTTTGACACCAATATTTTAAAGGCCTGTAGTTCCAAAACTACAATGATTTGGGAGCTAATATTTTGCATGTGTGGTACTAACATATGGTTCTTGATTATAGAATTTTTTGAGCAAATCTGAGATGGTGATGTGGGGGAGTTCCTGAAATTTAGGTGAGTTGGCGCGGAATGACCCACTTGGCCCATTCCAATCAACAGTGTCCACACTAGTGTTGAATTTAAAATTCTTTCAGATATTTATTCCAGATACACACCTGTAAGGAAAACATGCAACACCACTTCCCAGCTGGCTTGGTGTTGAATTCTTTGGAAAACTTCCGAAAACAGCTGTACAGTGTGTGTGTGTGTGTGTGTGTGTGTGTGTTGTGTGTGTGTGTGTGTGTGTGTGTGTGTGTGTGTGTGTGTGTGTGTGTGTGTGTGTGTGTGTGTGTGTGTGCATGCAAAGTTTACTTTGCATGCACACACCTTACTGTCTTGCAGGGGCGGATCTAGGCATGGGCATGGGGGGGCAATGCCCCCCTAAATGCCCAGACTGCCCCACCAAACACGATGGCATGCAAAACAACCCAAGATATTTCAAATTAAAGTGCTTATATTTGATTTGAAACACTACTACTGCTACTAACTAACTACAGCTGTGTCACCACTAAGTCTAAACCAGCAGCATTTCATCATGGAAAACAGAAAACTCTCTGAGTCAGACCTTTAGCTTTATGCATGCTGCGTGTCTGTTGCAACTTCAACAACAACTGATGTTATTATTGATGCTTTACTTGACTAATAAAAGTCCTGTTGCCGAAAATGGTAAGGGTGCGACTTCATCTTCGCGCCACGGGCGATGAAGTCCCACCCCTACCATTTTCTCCTTCCCCCCAAATTGGGAAATGTTACATCCGCCCCTGCTGTCTTGCCCTGTGACACAAACATTAAAACTAACTTTAATGTTAACTTGCAAACTGTGTGTTCTTCTCCCCGTGTCCCCTAGGGTAGATACTCTGATCATCAGTCTGTCCTTGAAAATCTTTGCTGTCCAGGATGCTTGAAAAATATAATATAGCTGTCAAGCTTGACATTCTCATGTGCTTCAGTAGCGCTGTCCACTTACTGTCGGGACAAGATTTCTATCACTTCAGCTTCTCTTCAGTGCGACACAATGAAAAAAGAAAGGGTGCTTTGACTGTTGTTCAAGTTTCAGCCTTAGATTAGAGTAGGTTTTTTTTTTTTTTCAAGAAATTAGAAGTCACGATTTGATGCTTTTTGTTCACAACAGAGAAATCCTGCAAACTTTGAAAGCCAATTATAGACTATTAGGATGGAGTATGAAATATCGGACAGATCCGCCTTGCGCACGTAACTGTAGATATACTGTGATTTTGTGACAGAATTTGGAGGAGTAATATGAAATAATGGGTTTTACAAAGATTGGCCTCTTGGTGGCGCTATAAAGGGCATGTGATGTGAAATACAGGTCAAAGGTTTGTCATTGTCCTTCAGAGAGTGTGGATGCAACATTTCATCCAGATCGGTGCAGTTCTGGGTAAAAATAGCATCCTGGTGATGCTATAACAGGCTGTACTGGAAAGTGTCGGGCAAAGGTTCATGTTGGCATTTAAAGGGGAATTCCACCCATTTTCAAAATTTTCCTGAGAGGATACACATGTGAACCAAATGGACCCTAGTGGGTCTATTTGGTTCTATTTGTACCCTCTCAGGAAAAATGGGTCTGAAAGAAAAATCACTAACAAACATGGTGAAATACATCTTGATGATGTCATCAGCTGTATTTTACCATTTGTTCAGACCTCTATTTTTACGAAATACAGAATTGAGGGGAGCTTTTTTTTTATCATGTCCACACAACATCTCTAAGCTATATTAATGACATTAAAATGTTGAAAATGGGTGGAGTTCCCCTTTAAGGAGGGTGTGTGCTTGTACAAAGTTTGACCAGGTTTACGGCGCCAGAGATTAGCTGGTAACAGACGGATGGATGGCAAATAATACTCCCCACCATGACATCGGTCGGGTGGAGACAACAACAACAACAACAACAACAACAACGATGCACTACAGTCACGTAACCATTTCCTTCTGTAAGCTTCCTTGGAATGAGACAGGAAATGTGGCACAGGAGTGGGATTGTGTTTTGTTAACCAATAGCAATGCAGGGAGTGGAGGGAGGGGGCCAGTGCGGGTGCACGGAGTAGTATCCACTGTTGAACAAGTAGTATCCACTGGCTGTTTTGGGCTGCAAAATTTGCAGCCTCACCCCTCTATAGAGCAGAAATCACACTGTCTGGGGCAGGCTGGATCTGTCATGACATCAGTTAAAAAAAATATAGACAGAGTTGTCGTTCTACTCAGATTCAAGGAGTTAGCTTTAGGCAATTCGCAAAAAATACATGAAGAATGCAAGCCATTCTTGTCATTGGCAAAGCACTTCAAGGTGCTGATAAGCAGCTGTCTTCTCCAAGAGACCAGAAGCAACTCCTGACAGCAGGCCAAGTGTCTGTATAATACATCATCATGGACTAATCACCCACAAAGTCAAGAATGTCCTTCAGTTCTGGGTTGCTAAAGCAGTGGTTCCCAAACTTTTTATGTCAAGGACCAAAAGAGACATTAGACGTTTTCCTCAGACCCAAACTAGTGAAAAGAGGAGATCACTGAAAAAGCAGTTCTATTATCTGCTATTAACAACATGCAGGAAAAAAAGACCTCTTATTTGCACACCTACTACGACAGATGCCTAGAAGACAGGGCCGGGTCTAGAGGAGGGCAGGGTTGGGCAGAGCCCACCCAAATGTGCATCCTGCCCACCCAATGAAAGGTACTATCAGCGTTTTTTTTTTTTTAACCAGTGGTCTGGGGACCACCAGTGGTCCTTGACAGAGTTCTAGGTGGTCCCCAGCTAAATGGGGGAAAGTTGGTTAAACAGATGTAAAATGAAACATTTCATTTTTACGCTCTCAAGAGTTAAAATGTTCATCATCTGAATTAGCCCAATGTCTACACACAACTAGAGAATTTAGAAGATTAAAGGTAGGGTAAGTGATTTGAAATTCATTGTGTAGTACCAGCCTGGTGCACTAGGGGCGCCCAAGAGTAGCTACACTATGTGAACCTGCTACTCAATCCTGATTGGAGGAGAATTCACCCTCCACCTGGGCAACTTTTATTAGTTCCTCTTCCAACGTGGGGGAGGGGGAAACTCCATATATGGTCTGCACACCTTATAATAAAGCATTTTAACAGTCCCTCCCCCCCCCCCCCCGGGTGGTATCTGACAAAAGTGAAATCACTTCCCCTACCTTTAATGGTCATTTTGATCTGTATGTTTGACCCCCCCAAATCCAGCCTGGAATTATGGACAAAAGAAAGTTTAAGTTTTGTGCCTGTGGGGCAATCTGAAATACATCTGCTCATTCTCACTAGACTTTCACTAAACTTTGGAATTACTATGGTAATATTAATATTGATATTAATATGTTTATTGTATTTTTTAAAACATTTTTAAAAAGTTGCAGTGATCAGTCACATACGGTATTGCGGTATATCATGCTACATCAGCATTGCAGTGTTTATAAATTAGTAGGTTTCGCATCCAGAAATTAGGCAGAGGTCACAGACAAGTAATATTTCATTAACTTTTTAAAGCGTTCGCAATTTCGTTTTTTGGGGGGGAGTGCATGGTGGGGGTTGGTGGGAGTCTATAAATTAGATGGTTTATGATGTTCATTTTCTCCACGTTAATGTTTTCTGGGCTGTAGTCCAACATTTTCTCGCATCATGGCATCCTCAAATTACACGATCATATCTGTGACATTTAGAGCCAGTCAATAAGTGTATGCAGTGTGGATGTGGCTGGAGCTTTGCTGAGCTGTGGAAAGGTTGAGAGATAATAATCTAGCCAGCTTTGAAATCAATGACAAGCTTCAACTCACTCATAACTCATGCAGTGGATTGATTTCCAGTGAACACAGGAATTTCAGTCAATTAGCCCTTTCTGTATAGTGAGTGTGTGGATTTCTGAGGTTCTCGAAAGGTTCTGTCTGTCTGTCTGGGCATAAATAAAAAAAGCACACTGATCCTTGACATTTCTGTGAGAGCACACAGTAGAAGCGATTAGATCAGAGAACAACAGATCAGAACAGAGTAGAACAGAACAGATCAGGGGCGGATTGGCCATCTGGAGAACAGGGAGTTTTCCCGGTGGCCTGCGCCACCTAGTGGCCTGAACAAGATCCAAAATGCACTAGTCAAGTGGCACTTCCAAAATGCACTAGAATGCGCTAGATGCTTGCCTGGAACATACAGATCAAAATGACCATTAATCTTCTACATTCTCTAGTTGTGTAGAGTAAGTTGGGCTAATTCACATGATGAATATTTTAACTCTTGGGGGTGTAAAATAAAACCAAAAATGAAACCAAATGGACCCTTGCGGGTCCATTTGGTTTCATTTTTACGCTCTCAAAGAGTTACATCTGGTTAACCAGCTGCCCCCACCAGGGTGGCCTGGCAAAGGCAAAATTGTCCCGGTGGGAAAATATGTGCCCTGGGACAGATCAAAGTGCAACAACAGCACAGAACACAAACGTGGACAGGGCACTGCAGTTCCTGGTGATGGTGTGGTGTGTGATATAAAAAAAACTCTCTGAGTCAGACTTTTAGCTTTATGCATGCTGCGTGTCTGTTGCAACTCCAACAACAACTGATGTTATTATTGATGCTTTACTTGTCTAATTAAAGTCCTATAACCGAAAATGGTATGGGTGTGACTTCATGATGAAGCTGCCCCATACCATTTTCTCTTGCCCCTTCAACATGTTATCTCCCCCCCCCCCCAAATTGGACATGTTACATCGCCCCTGACCGGGGCTATAAGCTTCCTCCGTGATGATGCTGCTCAATAATAACTGATGTTATTATTGATGCTTTACTTAAAGTCCTATAACCGGAAATGGTATGGGTACGGCTTCATGAAGCCGCACCAATACCATTTTCTCCTGCCCCCCAATTGAGAAAGGTTACCGACAACCATTTGTAGGCAATTCCTTCCAAACATTATCTTTCTTACTCTCTCTTCTCTCAATTCATGAACACAGACAGACATACAGTAACCTCTTGTAATCGTGCGTTTCTCCTGTCAAAACTGGCATTGCACAAAATGGATAACGTGTAATACGTGTCCCGCACGGATCCAATGCATTCAGTCACAAGCATTTCATGCTTACACTAACAGTGACGACATGCAGACCTGACAGATGAAGGTAATCAGATAGGTGTTTCTGTGGAAGAGATGAGATTCACGGCCTGTCACATCTGCCTGCTCTGACATTGACGTGATGGAGCGTGACAGATAGGTGCCTCCCTAATGAGACAATAATTTGTCTCTGACAAGACATGCAGATGGAGAGAGGAGAGAGTACAGCAGGGGCGGATATAACTTGTCCCATTTGGGGGGGGGGGGGGGGGGGGGCAAGAGAACATGTTGGAGGGGCAAGAGAAGCCGCACCCATACCATTTTCGGTTACAGGACATTTATTGGTCAAGTAAAGCATCAATAATAACATCAGTTGTTGTTGAAGTTGCAACAGACACGCAGCATGCATAAAGCTAAAGGTCTGACTCAGAGAGTTTTCTGTTTTCAATGATGAAATGCTGTTGGTTTAGTGGTGACACAGCTGTAGTTAGCGGCAGTAGTCTTTCAAATCATTTTAAAATAATAAGCACTTTAATTTGAAATATCTTGGGTTGTTTTGCATGGCATCGTGTTTGGGGTGGCAGACTGGGTATTTAGGGGGGCATTGCCCCCCCCCCCCATGCCCATGCCTAGATCCGCCCCTGGAGTACAGCAACACATGGGATATACATCCCCCACCACACACACACACGCCTCCCACACCCAACACACCATTATTTGTAATTGAATGGAGCAGAAAAAAGGGTAGGTGAGTGAAAGAGAAGAAAAGCCTATACAGCTGATACTGTATAGGTACAGCGACATGCGGGAGAGGTGAAGAATGAGTTGCTTTTCTTTGGCGTGAACGAGTCAGGGTTTTATTGGTAAAAGAATTAAAAAGGGGGGGTATGGAGGGAGAGGTAGGGAGAGGAGGATATGTTCTTATTCACTATATGCCTGACCTACTTTTATTGATACAGCATAAAGAAAAAGTCACTGTCACAAGAAAAAGTACATGCCAACCTTTGAAAATGTTTTTGAGTAGCAAATTACCGGGGCGCGGCGGCGCAGCGGCCCGACAGCGCGGCAGCACGGCAGTGCAGCGCACATTGCAGCAAGGCACATTTGTATGCCAATATTAACTTCACATTCTCACTTATCATGGAGGTATGTTTCAGTAGATTTTAGCCCAAAAGAAGTTGGGTGCCCCCAAACATTGAAATCCATGACACTGATACACTAGCGTTCAAAAGTTTGGGGTGACTTAGAAATGCCTGCATTTAGGAGGAAGGCATCCCACATCCAAAACCTTTGGAGTTGGACCGCATTCCATGGACACTACTATATTATATACCAGGGGTTTTCAACAGGTGGTCTGGGGACCACCAGTGGTCCTTGAGATGATTCCAGGTGGTCTCCAGGCTAAATGACGGAAGGTTGGGTAACCAGATGTAACTCTTGAGAGTGTAAAAATGAAACCAAATGGTTTCATTTTGACACTCTCAAGAGTTAAAATATTCATTATCGGAATACACCACTTTATTAAGAAGTTTACACTGTTTTGTTGGCAAAATACAGCCTGGATTTGTGGACAAAATCAAAAGAATTCTTTATTTTTAGGTCTTTGGTGTGAAAATGTAATCAAATGGCGGATAAATGGTGAAAACCATTCAACCTTGCAGTGTGTACTTGACTTGTACTGTAACTCTCATCTCTTGTTTATAAAAAAAAAACATTCATTCATAACATGACTGGAGTTGTTGTAAGAACTGCCCCCCACCACCACCACCATTAGGCCTATTTCTTTTCCCTTCCACCTCCACTATGATTAGATATACAGAAATGAATATTTGTCAAAATATGAAACCAAATGGACCTTGCGGGTCATTTGGTTTCATGTTTACACTTTCAAAGAGTTTAAAGTAGCCTATTCATCATCTGAATTAGCCCAAGTCTACAGAACTGGAACATTAATGGTCCTTTTTAATCTGTAGGTTTGCCTGTTTTGTTTCCTAAATCCAGTCTGTTATTGTGGACAAAAGCATAAGAAATCTTTAGTTTTTGGGGCTAAAAAAAACTCCTCTAATGGTCGTCCGTGGCTCAATTACTGAATAAATAGTGGGCCCTGGTATCGAAAAAGTTGAAAACCCCTGGTAAAGTTTGGATGGTCATCATGGCGTCTTCACTATTCTATCCATCCATCTCAGTTTGGTTGTTTGTTCCGCGGTTAGAATTCGGAGCGACCGCCTCATTACGCTCACTACTTCTTCACTTCGGGTCGCTCCAATCCACTAGCCTCTCCCTCACGCGGTCCGCCGCCGTGCGCGACCGTCCGAAAGACACAGGAGAAAATAACATTGCTCGAGCACCTCCTCGTCCTCGGAGCGGAGCCGAGCAGCGCGAGGCTGCGGCCGCCATAACGAGACAACATGAACGACCCCACTGGAGGCTCGAGCCAGAGCCATATAGTAAAATAATATTTTAATAGGAGACAACTCAGGCGATTAGCACTACGGATCACCGTGAGCCGCGGCCGACGCGACTGCACTGTTAGCTGGGTGCTATCTAAGCTAAGGCTCCCTTCCGATGGGGACGCAGACCAATCACGTCGCTAGAAACCAAGGTCTAAGGCAGAGCCATCTAGTAGAAGAGTTGCGACATTAAGGGGTCAGAAAACAGCCTGGTCACGTGGTCCACGTACTCGCGCGAGCCCCATAGGCTTCAATGCATTCAGTAACTTCCGGCTATCACTATACATGTCACTATCCAACAGACGTTTATGTAGATGGACTGGCCCCATGAGGTGAACGGAGTTGGCGTACGCCAACAACGCCTACTACTACATGGGAAAAACAGAGGGTTTGCGCTCTTTGCGTATTCTGCAGTGATTAATCGTAGCAGCGTAGTCAGAGGTCTATATGCGTAGACGATACGCAAAATGCGTAATGGTCCGGCATCTCTGCAGCATAAGAAAAAGTCACTGTCACATACTGCATACTGTAGGTAGTAGCCCCTACTCTTTGACTCCTCATTTAAATTTGACAAACAAATCAACTCCATAGTCAAAACCAGTTTCTTTCGCCTCCGTTCCATTGCTAAAATAAAACCTTTTCTCTCCAACCACAACCTCGAAATACCGTAATTTCCGGACTATAAGCCGCACCTGAATATAAGCCACACCAGCTAAATTTGGGGCAAAATACTGATTTTTCCATGTATAAGCCGCACCTGACTGTAAGCCGCACCAGACAATAAGCTTCATGTTAGAGCAGTGGTTTTCAACCTTTTTGATCCCAGGGCCCACTATTTATTCCGAATTTGAGCTACAGTCCACCATTTGACAACATTTCACCCCACAGAACCCAAAACTAAAGATTTCTTTTGGTTTTGTCCAAAATTCCAGGATAGATTTTCGCAAACAAAACAGGCAAAACATAGAGATCAAAATGATCATGACTTATTAATTAAGTGCTGCCAATTTAGATGGTGAATATCATAACTCTTGAGAGTGTAGACATGAAACCAAATGGACCCGCAATGGTCCATTTGGTTTCATTTTTACGGTCTCAAAGAGTTACATCTGGTTAACCAACTTTCCATCATTTAGTCTATCTGGAGGGCCCACCTGGAACCCTCTCAGGGACCACTGGTGGTCCCCGGATCACCTGTTGGAAAAAAAAAAAAAAAAAAACACCTGTAAAAATCCATAGATTGGCCGCACCGTTGTATAAGCCGCAGGGTCAAAAGCATGTGAAAAAAGTAGTGGCTTATAGTCCAGAAATTACGGCAGTTACTGTATCCACGCACTTACTGTATATCATCGCGCCTGGACTATTGCAACTCTCTATACACTGGCATCAGCCAGTCCTCCCTGTCTCGCTTGCAGATGGTCCAGAACACCGCTGCCAGACTCCTAACTGACACCAGAAAGAGAGAACACATCACCCCCGTCCTGGTCTCTCTTCACTGGTTGCCAGTCTGTTTCAGAATCCAGTTCAACCCTCCCAGGGGTTGACACTAAGGTCTCGGAGACACTTGCCCCATCGGGCAAGTGCAAGTCAGGTTCTACTTGCCCTCAGCTCATGGTCACTTGCCCCCCAAAAATATGTAAATATTGTAAATTTTGCAGATGTAACTCTTGAGAACGTAAAAATGAAACCAAATGGACCCTTGCGGGTCCATTTGGTTTCATTTTTACACTCTCAAGAGTTAAAATTCATCGTCTTAATTAGCCCAGGTCTACACAACTAGAGAATGTAGAAGATTAATGGTCATTTTGATCTGTACGTTAATTTGCCTGTTTTGTTTCCCAAATCCAGCCTGGAATTGTGGATAGCTAGAAAGCAGGGAAAGACACAGAGGCAGAGTGCAATGACTGCCTTCAAGACAAATTTATTCTTTGTTGTGTTATAGTGCACTAAGTTGCACACTTGCCCGATCGGGCAACCAGGTAGCAGTCTTCACTTGCCCCACCATTTTTTTTACTTGCCCCGGGCAAGCGGGCAAGTGTTAGTGTCAAGCCCTGCCTCCTTTTCACCTACAAAGCACTACATGGTCTAATCCCTGTCATACATCTCCGACCTCCTGCCATAACCTCCACCAGAACCCTCAGGTCAGCAGACAGACTTCTCCTAACCATTCCTCTATCCAAAAAGAAACTCAGGGCCAGTGTTGTAGTGGTACTTTTAGAAGTGGGGGGACGCCTCTGAAAGGGGAATTCCCCCCTCTCAGAAAAAAGGAAACTCATTAACATGGTGAAACACATCGTGATGATGTCATCAGATGTATTTCACCATGCTAATGATTTTTTTCAGACCCAAAAATATTTTAGATGTGAGAAGTGGGGGGGACGCCGTCCCCCCGCGTCCCCCCTCCACTACACCCCTGTTCAGGGGCGACCGTGCGTTTGCAGTTGCGGCCCCCACCCTCTGGAACAGCATTCCCCTTGCTGTCAGAACTATCCCATCTCTTGAGACTTTCAAGAAAAGACTCAAAACTTATTTTACTCTCAAGCTTTCCGGTGCCCTTAATGTCCATGCACTTTAATCTTTACTCTGTTCTATGTTTTAAACGTTTTTCTTTGTTTTATGTCCACTACTGTGTGTTACATATTTTAATATATAGGCTCCTCACGTTACAATATTAGACTACGCTACTCTGTACTGTGTTGTGTGCTGTCTTGTGTTGTGTTGTGAAGCACTTTGGTATGATTAAAGTCATTCTTAAATGTGCTATATAAATAAAGTTGATTTGTTTCGATTTTATTTTGGACCATTTTTCTGAGGGCGTACGCCGTTAGGGTCCACTTGGTTCCATTTGTACACCCTCCGGAAAAATCTTGAAAATGGGTGGACTTCCCCTTTAAAATGTTCTAGTATAGTAAACGCAGGGTCATTTGTGGGGAAAAGATGTAATATATCAAATCGAATCGCAGCATAATTAAGAATCACAATATAAATCGATTCATAAGCCTAAATATCAATATTGTATCGTATATCGTGAGCTAAGTGAATCGTCCCACCCCTAATAGGTAGGTAGGCCTACAGTATACTGTAAGTGTCAGATGGTAACGCCCAGGGGTATCATGGGTATGCAGATATGAACACGTGACTGACAGGAAAAGTAAATGCAGGGGAGGATTATCCAAAGGGCACGTTGGGCCAAGGCCCAGGGGGCCCCTGAGCTGCAAATCCTGCTGAAATGCAGCTTAATATCGCACACCTATACGTCATGATTGATATGCGAGTGTGGGCAGACACCTGCCTGCTATGAGTAAATGAGTTTTAGATAGATAAACTACACTCCTCCTCCACTCTGTTACACTCTCTCTCGGTCACATTTCTCAGGCATATACCTGTACGTTGTATACAGGAAGTGGCAAAATCATTTCTCAACCACGACCGCTGCCGCGACCGACCACAGTCGCAACAATGTCAGTTGCAACATTTTTACTGCTGCCCCGACCGATTTAAAAGAAAGTCGAGAGGGGGACTCCTTCCGACCTTTTTCTCAACATTGCTAAAACTACAGCGTACATACGTCAAGTGTTTATGTAGTGATAGCAGGCTGAGTCTTGGCTGGGAGAGAAAACTCTCCGAGTCAGACTTTTAGCTTTATGCATGCTGTGTGTCTGTTGCAACTTCAACAACAGCTGATGTTGTTATTGATGCTTTAGTTGACCAATAAAAGTCCTGTAATCGAAAATGGTATGGGTGCGGCTTCATCGCCCGTGTCGCAAAATGAAGCCGTCCCATACCATTTTCTCCTGCCCCACCAACATGTTCTCTTGCCCCCCCCAAATGGGACATGTTACATCCACCCCGGACACACATCCCACTCCAGGTACTGCTGAGTAAACCAGATTGTAGTGATACGCAGAAGCGAGGATTTGAACACTGAGCTCAAACTCAGCAAACCAACTCACAACCCGCTGTGCCAATAGGGCTGCAGAGCCTGATTGGCAGGCCTGGGTCTTGGCTGGGGAATACAAATTGCATTCATTATCCCCATATGTGTGAATCTCTAGGAATTAAACCTCCTAGGGATTTTCTGGTTCTTCTTTTTCAAATCAAACAACAGACTTCACCCTGTCTGACCCCAACCATTTAAATATCTGACTATTCCAAGAAATATTGCATAATGTGTGAAGAATAGTATACAGCAGGTGGCTCATGAATATTGAAAAACATTCTTAGAATTACCTGGGCTTGGCTAATGACAGGGCATGGCCCCGTTGCAGGTCTTACAAAGTGCTTTTAATGTATAGTGGGAGTCCATGCATGCCGCTGAATGAGCCATAACAATTAGAATGCTAAGAAATTGATTTCCTCTCCAAGTTTTGCGTGCGAGGGTCCCTAAGTGCTCTGCTGTTTAGCCGAACAACCGATTGCCCTTGTCCTACAAGCCCTTATAGGAAATTGATTTTTAACTAGCTAAGATAATAACCTTTTATCTTTTACATTAGGCTGAGACTTGGCAAATATGTTTCATTGCTCTTAATTTATCCTAGGCCTATATTGTGGAACAATTATGATCCTTTACATAGGAGCCTGTACTCCAGGTGATACTACAGGGTGCATACTAGGACAGTGGTTTTATCAACCTTTTTGATACCAGGGCATTTATTTGGAATTTGAGCCACGGACCACCATTTGATGACATTTTAGCCCCACAGACCCCAAAACACAATAATTATTTTGCTTCTGTCCACAATTCCAGGCTGGATTTAGGAAACAAAAACAAGCACACATACAGATCAAAATGACCATTAATCTTCTACAACGTACATTCTCTAGTTGTGTAGACTTGGGCTAATTTAGAAGAATATTTTAACTCTTGAGTGTTAAATGAAACCAAATGGACCCGCAAGGGTCCATTTACGCTCTGAAAGAGTTACATCCAGTTAACCAACTTTCCATCATTGAGCTGGGGACCACCTGGAACCCTCTCAAGGACCACTGGTAGTCCCCGGATCGCTGGTTGAAAACCACTGTGCCAGTGTACAACTTAAGAATTACTAGCGCTGGCAGTAAGAAAAGTTTAAGGAAAGCTCTTTAGGCTTTTAAACGTTTGTTTTTCTGCAATCTGATAATTCAAACCTGTGTTGAAACATGATAGATTGTTTCAATCAGACCAGTTGGAGCAGATCATCATTAGATAATTTAACATCTAAATATTATTTTGTCCCCCTGACCACAATTTCACTCCTGTAGACAACTGATTCACTTGGTGGTCCCGGACTAGCCATAATATATGACTTCCACGGGAGGGCGTTTACTTTGATTACTTGCGACACTCCCGTGGAGTCATAAGGATATACTCTCAATTCGTCTTGGGAGGATCGCTCCCGTCAAATTACGGCTACATATATGCACGGACACACAAACAAAGCACCCTACCGGGAACTGCAGATGGTTTTCTCGTCGGGCGCCGCAGTTTCCAACCCCGAAGAGCTATGTATGAAAATAAATCAGTGTTTTAATAAATCCATTTCTGTCCGAGCCCATCCGAGCCCCCTCCCCCTCCCCCTCGTGTTACTCGACTTCTTCTCTGTCCCCAAAATGAGCGCATCATGGGCGCAACTGCGCTACAGCGCCCCCCCGGCCGCCATAGCGGCCGGAGGGTGAACTGCACTTAATAAATAACAATAATAATAGATGGAATATTTTTCCAGTTGTTTTCATGCAAATGACTGGGAAATAATCACTCTCGTTTGCGCAGTGCATTTTGAGAAGACAGAGACAGGAGAGGAGTGAGCAAAAAAGAGAGAGAAACAGAAAACCAGATGAAAAGTTTCAAAGTATTAACTATTGTTATAGTTTTTTATACTAGACCTTGTTGTAGTTTTTCTTTATCTGTCAGACGATTTTAAGGTTTTATGCTTTTTGGTTAGGTGAAAAGTCAAACTCTAGAGTCTTCAAGGTAAAACAAACCCCTAGAGTTTGTTCATATTATAATTCTTTATTTTGATTCTTGCACTAGATTATTCTAGTCTAGATCAGGGGTTTTCAACCGGTGGTCCTGGGACCACCAGTGGTCCTTGAGAGGGTTCCAGGTGGTCCTCAGCTAAGTTGGTTAACCAGATGTAACTCTTGAGGACGTAAAAATGAAACCAAATGGACCCGCAAGGGTCCGTTTGGTTTCATTTTTCTCAAGAGTTCTCAAGAGTTAAAATATTCATCATCTTAATTAGCCCAGGTCTACACAACTAGAAAATGTAGCAGATTAATGGACATTTTGGTCTGTACGTTTTGCCTGTTTAGTTTTGGGGTCTGTGGGGCTAAAATGTCCTCAAATGGTGGTCCATGGCTGAAATGCTGAATAAATGGTGGGCCCTGGTGTCAAAAAGGTTGAAAACCCCTGGTCTAGATGATTATTTGTAGATGAAATTTGAAATTTATCTCAATTTATCTTTCTTAACATTTTCTGCTTTGATTCTGTGTTAAGTTGAGTCATGTCAGTTTGTTTTCAATTTTATATTTTTCCTTTTTGTTTTCTTTACAGCACAGACACAATGTGCAAGGGCTTGCAATATTTAAAACTTTAATCTGCTGTAGCCTTTGGGGCCCTTTACAAAGCCTATCTTGCAGCCTATACAGAGCTAAGACATTGTGTCTATGTGCTGTAAAAAAACAAAAACAAAAAGGAAAAATATAAAATTGAAGACAAACTGACATGACTCAACTTAACACAGAATCACAGCAGAAAATGTTAAGAAAGATAAATTGAGATAAATTTCAAATTTCATCTACAAATAATCATCTAGACCAGGGGTTTTCAACCTTTTTGACACCAGGGCCCACCATTTATTCAGCATTTCAGCCATGGACCACCATTTGAGGACATTTTAGCCCCACAGACCCCAAAACTAAACAGGCAAAACGTACAGACCAAAATGTCCATTAATCTGCTACATTTTCTAGTTGTGTAGACCTGGGCTAATTAAGATGATGAATATTTTAACTCTTGAGAACTCTTGAGAAAAATGAAACCAAACGGACCCTTGCGGGTCCATTTGGTTTCATTTTTACGTCCTCAAGAGTTACATCTGGTTAACCAACTTAGCTGAGGACCACCTGGAACCCTCTCAAGGACCACTGGTGGTCCCAGGACCACCGGTTGAAAACCCCTGATCTAGACTAGAATAATCTAGTGCAAGAATCAAAATAAAGAATTATAATATGAACAAACTCTAGGGGTTTGTTTTACCTTGAAGACTCTAGAGTTTGACTTTTCACCTAACCAAAAAGCATAAAACCTTAAAATCGTCTGACAGATAAAGAAAAACTACAACAAGGTCTAGTATAAAAAACTATAACAATAGTTAATACTTTGAAACTTTTCATCTGGTTTTCTGTTTCTCTCTCTTTTTTGCTCACTCCTCTCCTGTCTCTGTCTTCTCAAAATGCACTGCGCAAACGAGAGTGATTATTTCCCAGTCATTTGCATGAAAACAACTGGAAAAATATTCCATCTATTATTATTGTTATTTATTAAGTGCAGTTCACCCTCCGGCCGCTATGGCGGCCGGGGGGGCGCTGTAGCGCAGTTGCGCCCATGATGCGCTCATTTTGGGGACAGAGAAGAAGTCGAGTAACACGAGGGGGAGGGGGAGGGGCTCGGATGGGCTCGGACAGAAATGGATTTATTAAAACACTGATTTATTTTCATACATAGCTCTTCGGGGTTGGAAACTGCGGCGCCCGACGAGAAAACCATCTGCAGTTCCCGGTAGGCTGCTTTGTTTGTGTGTCCGTGCATATATGTAGCCGTAATTTGACGGGAGCGATCCTCCCAGACGAATTGAGAGTATATCCTTATGACTCCACGGAGTGTCGCAAGTAATCAAAGTAAACGCCCTCCCGTGGAAGTCATATATTATGGCTAGTCCCGGACCACTGGTTGAAAAACACTGGTTTATATAGGCGCAATAACTGCTAGAAACAAGCTGTGCAACAGCCAGCTGAGCCACGTCTATCCCGTAGGCTACTTTGAAGGCGCTTTCGTGCGCGCAATTCCCGAGAATAGACTCGAGTCGTTTCACCAATTAAGGACGCCAGATGTGAACGTATCAACTGGCGCTCGTTTGTTGTGCGTGGGAGCGTGCGTGGGTCAGTTGATGAGAGAGAGAGAGAGAGAGAGAGAGAGAGAGAGAGAGAGAGAGAGAGAGAGAGAGAGAGAGAGAGAGAGAGAGAGAGAGAGAGAGAGAGAGAGAGAGAGAGAGAGAGAGAGAGAGAGAGAACATGAGCAGTTAGTTGATGAGAGAGGAGTAAAATAGAGCTGGCATGTGAGAGTATAATTAAATCAAGTTACGGTGAGCATTGTGCACAGTGCGCAGAGTTCGATCGCGCGTCGGTGTCAAAGTTTGGAAACAAATGCACTCTTATGGTGCTGCAACTCTGATTTAAATTAACATTCATTTTACAATATAGGACTGAATTGGCTGTCCCAGAGATAGAATTACCATTATATGTGGCTCCGTGCTGCATAGACTAATATAATTAGGCTATGTGAAACTGGGGGTGAAACTAAACGGATTGAGAATCATTGCTAAAAAAAAAAGAAATCTCCTATTATACGGGTCAAACTGCTATAGTTCCATCTTTACAAATCAGGATTTATTCAGCATTTGAGCCACGGACCAACAATTGATGACATTTTCCACCCCGGAGAACCAAATACTAAAGATTTCTTTTGGTTTTGTCCACAATTCCAGGCTGGATTTGGGAAGCAAAACAGTGTTGACTATCTTAATTAAGTGATGGTAATTCAGATTAGGCCTATGGATTTTTTTTTTTAACTCTTGAGAGCGTAAACATGAAACCAAATGGACGTTTTATGTTCACGGCACGCACTCAAGAGTTAGATCTGGTTAACCAACTTTCCATCATTTACCTGCATATTGGGGATGGGGACCACCTGGAACCCTCTCATACAAGGACCCCTGGTGGTCGTCCCTCCCCCTTCTGGACCACTGGTTTACTTAAAAAAAAAGTACCAACACACTAAATAAAACATAGGCTATCCACCTCCTCACTCACCTGCTTTCCTGAGTTTTCGGTTCCTGAAGACGGACACGATCACCAACAGGTTCCCGATCACGTCCACCACTATGGTGGTGATGAGCACGCTGGACAGCAGAGGTCCCACCCAGGGTGGGCCGTGGGGGTCCCCGCCGCCCTCCCGAGCCCCATGGTCGCCTGCAGATGACGGCGTGGCGTTCCGCGGAGCCCCCACTCCGATGGCGAGGGTGGTGGTCCCTTCCAGAGCCGCCTGCAGGGACTCCGCGTCGTCCATGAGCTGCGGCAGAAAGCGGGCGCTGAGGACCTGCATAGGGGTCCGCGGTCCAACTCCTCCAACTCCTGGTCCTCCTCCACCACCACCACCTCCATACGAGTGCATCATGTTTTAGGTCAAGGAGGGGGTTTCAACAGCCAGGTAGGTGGTCCGGGGACCACCAGGCAGTGGTTCTTTCTTGAGAGGATTCCTTCCAGGAGGTGGTCCCCAGCTAAATGATGGGACAGTTGCTGGTAACCCTTATAGATGAGATCTGTAACTCCTGAAAGCGTTAAAATGAAACCAAATGGACCCTCACGGGTCCATTTGGTTTCATTTTACGCTCTCAAGAGTTAGATTATATTCAAGCATCGGAATTACACGATTAGAAAATGTGGAAGAATTGTTATTTTTTTACCAACGTGTTTTGCCAGTTCATCTCCTAAATTGTGGACACAAACTTGAAGATCCTTAGTTTTTGGGACCGATCGAGAGACTCAGCTCAACATCAAATGGTGGTCCTCCTCCGTGGCGAAAATGCTGAATAAATAGTGTGCCCTGGTATGAAAAAGATTGAAAACCAGTGGTTTTTAGGTGGTCGCCCACCGCGTCGCCCGCAGCCACAGCGATGCTAAGTCGAGTCCGGGAGGAAAAGTTTCCAAACAAGCCATGATGATGATGCCGTGCGTAAAACTGTGCGCAATTCAAGTCTTCGAACGATTAGACCGCTGTCGATCGGCACACCGTATGTGGGTTATAGTACAGCAGATGTCAAGTTAAGACAAAGTTACATTAAGAAAAAAGGAAGTTATAGTTACAAATACAGTCAGTGAAAGGTTTGTGAACGGAACGGGGTCATTTTCAGCTTCAAATACACGCAAAAAAAAACAAGATTTCAGGAACAACATGCGAACAGGAAGCAGCGCAATGCAATATTTCACCACGATAAGCTATATATAAAACTGTACAAAACAAAATCGGCGATTGTTCCAGCCGCTCCTATACGTTTTCCCCGTCCCGCTTTCATTCATAAACGTGTCGCTTAATTCATAAATCCAAGTCTCCGTTCAGTTCAGTTCCATTCATTCATTGAAGCGCTGCATTCAGTCAGTCAGTCAGTCAGTTCGTTCCAGACTGACTGGAGAAGAAGTGCAGGAGGAGAACAACTTTACTACACGGAGTAGTGAGTGAGTGTGAGTAGAGCCTGCAGTAGTTGCAGGTGCGCGTAATGGGTCGCTACCAAGTCAACGAAACACGCCCACTTTCCAGGGCCGGATCTAGGCATGGGCATGGGGAGCGGGGGTTAGGGGGGGATGCCCCGAATGGACCCGTAACTGTCCATTTGGTAAGGGGGTGGCTCCAGGGAAAATCTTGCCTAGGGCTCGGATCGGATGAAGTCCCCCCATACCATTCTCGCCTGCCCCCCCCCCCCCCCCCCAATTGATTGTTATATCCGGGCTTGCCACTTTCTCATCTCTATCACACACACACACACACACACACACACACCACACACACACACACACACACACACACACACACACACACACACACACACACACACACACACACACACACACACACTGTGTCTCGTGTAATGAGTGGAGGCACGCGGCCATGCACGCGCATCACGTGCCACCCCATCCTCATTAACCCCTTCCACTGCTTGGACTCTCAGTCTGCAGTGTGATTGATTGAACACTATCTTTAGCATTTGGGGGAAATTGTAGACTAGATTTAGTATGTAATGTATGGTAAAACATATAGAGGGAAACTTGGTCCAGTAGTCAGTTACCGTAACTAAACCACTGTGTAAGGTTTTTTTCCTTTCACCTTTGATATTGATTGAGGGATGTATGAATTTTACAGTAGTATTACACAATCATCATCAACACACTGATTGCACTGTCCTCTTGATTGCCTGTTGTGTTGGTCTACAACCCTTTTTATCTTTTTTCATTTAAGTAAAAGCGGACTATCAATACTGTCTCGAATGAAAACGCACTGTCAAGTAAAGGTTCCAGAATTCAAAATGTATTTGAGTACATCCTACAGTGGCATTTTGAGGAGCAGGTGCTCCTCAAAAAGTATTATATTATTATATAGATTATATCATATAGATTATATTATATAGATTTTGGGTCATACATATTAGCAGCTTTTAATCCAGGATTTGTTGACAAAATGTCACAATGTGCCACATGTAGGCCTACTACTGTGTACTATAAAACACCAAAACATACTGTAAATGTCCCCCTGAGCAAAAGTCTTTCATACATCTAAGAAATGGGGTATAAATAGTGTAAAATGGAAGTTTTTTTGTGGTCTAGGCTTGGATTAGACATTGGATTAGTTATTTCAACATATATTTATTGATGATGATGCTGTTTAATTAAACACA
>CM076984.1:35681685-35849185 GCA_039105355.1 Benthosema pterotum
GGCCGGTCAGAGTCAGCCAAAGGGCCGCATTTGGCCCCCGGGCCGCATGATGCCCAGGTATACCGTACAGTACCTTCCACTCATGGCCATGCATGGAGCTGGAGCTGGAGCTGGCCGTGGTGCTGAAGTAGTGCCTTAGACTGGAAAATATTGAGGGAAGAAAAGAAAAGAAAATTAATCAAACTATTAACCCAGTGGTTTTCAACCTTTTCCATACCAGGCCCCACTATTTATTCAGCATTCAGATGATGATTATTTTAACTCTTGATAGTGTAAACATGAAACACCAGTGGACCAGGGACCAGGTGGTCCCCAGCCCAGACTAAATGATGGAAAGTTGGTTAACCAGATGTAACTCTGGTTAACCAGCGTAAAAATGAAACCATATGGACCCTTGCAGGTCCATTGGGTTTCATATTTTCACTCTCAAGAGTTAAAATATTCATCATCTGAATAAGCCCAAGTCTACACAACTAGAGCATGCAGAGGATTAATGGTTATTTTGATCTGTATGTTTGTTGACTGTTTTGTAATCCGGTCTGCCTGGGCTTGTGGACAAAAGCAAAAATAAATCTTTAGTTTTTGGGGTCTGTCTGTGGGGCTAAAATGTCATCAAATGGTGGTCCGTGAATAAATAGTGGGACAAGGTTGAAAACCACTAATATAGTGTCTTCATCCAAGAAGCTTTACAGAGATTGTGATTTACATTCACCCACAGATGGTGGAGGAAATCATGTAATACACCATCCTGCTCATTGGGAGCAATTAGAGGTTCAGAGACAAAATTTTCACATGACTTCAGAACCAAATCCAGACCTGTTAAACCTCACAGTTTTAACAGGCAGTGCAGACACTCACAAATAAATAACACATGTAAATGATATGTGTCGTCTGGGAATGTCAAATTCCCAGATAACCAGAACATTTCACCAAATGAATCTGATGAAATGTTCCAGATTTACTGAGATGAGACCTCTTGCTGAGTTTAGACTTCATGCATGCAAGCTAACACACACACACACACACACACACACACACACACACACACACACACACACACACACACACACACACACACACACACACACACACACACACACACAAATAATCTGACCTGCGGCAGTGTGATCTCTGTTTGTCTCTTTTCTCTGTCTAACTCCTTTCATTATTCACTTCCACAATTAAAGCCTGAATGAATACCAACCACCAGGGCCGGATCTAGGGGGGGGGGGGGGTGCCTCCCTAAATGCCCAGACCCAGACCCAAGATATTTCAATTCAAAGTGCTTGTATTTAAAATTATTTGAAACACTACTACTGCTACTAACTAACTAACTAACTACAGTTGTGCCAACAGCAACACTAAACCAACAGCATTTCATCATTCAAAACAGAAAACTCTCTGAGTCAGACCTTTAGCTTTATGCATGCTGCGTGTCTGTTGCAACTTCAACAACAACTGATTTCACCTGCCCCACCCCAATTGTGAAATGTCAAATCCGCCCCTGATACCAACACACTCACCCTTTTAAAAGTAGGCCTACGGGTCAATTGTGTTTGTATCAGATGTCAGCTCAAGTGAACTCCTCAGCATTCGACGCTGTACCTCGCTCCACGCTCCCTCTGTGGTGTCTCGTGTAGCTGAAGTTTGCTTGTGTTCTAGAATGCTTCCTTGTGTCTTTGGCGTCATAAGGGTGCATTTGGACCGCTCGTGCTGGTTCCTGGACCAGTGTGTTGTGCTAACATCATTTTTAGGGGCAGAACCAACACCTCCAATACAAATGTTTTCACTTCTCCCTTCGCTTCCGCTCTCATACTGCACCAGGCCTCCCTCCTTCCCTCCAGGGGCGGATATAACATTTCCCAATTGGGTGGGGGGCACGAGAAAATGGCATGGGGGCGGCTTCATCGCATACCATTTTCTGTTTTCAATGATAAAATGCTGTTGGTTTAGTCGTGAGACAGCTCAGCTGTAGTTAATATCTTGGGCTGTTTTGCATACCATCATGTTTGGTGGGGCAGACTGGGCATTTAGGGGGACATTGCCCCCCCCCCCCATGCCCATGCCTAAATCCGCCCCTGCTTCCCTCCATCCCTCCCACTCTGCTTGTCTTCCCGGGTCTCTCTTCTCTCCACAGGGCCCTGCAGGGCATCGTCATGCCAATGTGTTACAGACAGTGGAGGAGTCCCTATGGAGCTCCTACATGGCGCCTTGGGGCGAACGGAAGAACTACATTAATCAAGCCCTGGCCGCCATGCACGCATCCATTTGTTTCGTTCCATTCGTTTCATTTCTCATAATAAACCAGTTAAAACGCGTCCTGACTGATGGTGTTGTCCTTGTGATGGTGAATTATAGTTTGTGCAGGCAATAGCCTACCGAACGTTCTCGCCTCCTCTCCTTCTGTAACGCATGGCGCGCGCGTGCGCGTGCGTGTGCGCGTGCGTGTGCGTGTGAGAGAGAGCATCGCTGCATGCCTGGCGTCTCACATTGGATTACTTCCCAACAGGGGCGGATTGGCCATCTGGAGTACAGGGAGTTTTCCCGGTGGCCTGCGCCACCTTGTGGCCTGGAAAAGTCCACGGCAGGCCAGGGCACCAGGCCCAGGCCAGGCAAAATAGTGTTTCTATCCTTCAAAAAAGAAAAGGTGTCCTACACCAGACCAGAGCCTTCAAGTAGGAGAGTTGCCAATATTCCCTTTCACTCCTGTGCGCCAGGGCGCTAGCGCTGCTGGAGGCAGTGTTGCCAACTGCCAAGATCCAAAATGCACTAGTGGAACTTCCAAAATGCACTAGAATGTGCTAGATGCTCGCCTGGAACATACAGATCTCTAGTTGTGTAGACTAAGTTGGGCTAATTAATTTGATGAATATTTTAACTCTTGAGTGTGTAAAAATGAAAAATGGTTTCATTTTTACGCTCTCAAAGAGTTACATCCGGTTGACCAGCTGCCCCCCAGGGTGGCCTGGCACAGGCGAAATTGTCCCGGAGGAGAAATATGTGCCAATCCGCCCCTGCTTCCCAACATCTCAAGCTATGAATTGCAGACACGATCAGGTCTCGTTCCCTGGAATGCCCTGCCCCCTACAGGATATCTTACCGTTTCCACTGACACCCTGCCTGCTGCTTTTCCAACTGCCGAGGAGAAGCCTGGCTGCTTCACTTTCCTCTCTATGGTTTCCTCTCTATGGTTTCACTATGGACAGCCGGCTGTCCATATTTAATAAAAAGCAATCACCACCGGATTGCGCTATAGGCTACAATCTGAAGGGTCACACACATCCCACTCTCTCGCCAGGGGCGGATCTAGGCGTGGGCATGGGGGGGTGCCCCCCTAAATGCCCTGACTGCCCCACCAAACATGATGGCATGCAAAACAACCCAAGATATTACAAATTAAAGTGCTTCTATTTAAAATTATATGAAACACTACTACTGCCACTAACTAACTACAGCTGTGTCTCCACTAAAACCAACAGCATTTCATCATTGAAAACAGAAAACTCGATCTCTGAATCAGACCTTTAGCTTTACCGGACCATGGGACCCCTCATCGCCGGGCCCTGGGACCCCTCATCACCGGACCATGGGACCCCTCATCACCGGACCATGGGACCCCTCATCGCCGGACCATGGGACCCCTCATCACCGGACCCTGGGACCCCTCATCACCAGGCCCTGGGACGGGGTTCCCTCATCACCGGGCTCTGGGACCCCTTTTTCCCACTCCGTACAGCCTGATCAATGCACAGTATTACAGTACAGGGCGATAGTTTGGGTGTTGCAATAGTGGCTAGCCTAGTAGTAGTACTACTAGGTGCATTCTATGTAATGATATGAGCAAATCATATTTGCTAGATCGATTACTTTGGCTGTGTTGTCGTTCTGCATTAACCAGATCGTTTGACTAGCAATGCCTAGAGCTTTCCAAGGTGCTGTGCTCCCCTATTCTGCATACTGAGCCCGCCAGATGTTGATGTTACATGCCTGATCTTTTTCTACCACTATTGCTAAGTAAAGTCTACTGTTTAAACTAACGTGCTTTATTTCAAGAACCCACTACAACTACACGAGTTATCACATGGTGTCAGAATTGGCTTGGAAGAGGACGGTGAAAAGGATTGCAACGTGACAGAATCTCCGGAGAAAAAGGAATGCGAAGAATGCAAGTTGCGCAATAACCCGGTAAAAAAAAAAAAAAAAAAAAAAAAAAAAAAAAAAACGACATCGTTTCTAACCACAGAGAACAGAAAACGGAGTAAGAATGGAGTCTCTACATCCACCAGCAGCTCTTCAGCTAACAGGTAACGTGGCTGAAAACTGGAAGAGATTCAAGCAGCGTTTTGAACTTTATCTGGCTGCAATTGGAGGAGATGGAAAGATTGCTAAAATGCAAGCATCGATGTTCTTACATGTCGTCGGAGATGAAGCGCTGGAAGTGTACAATAACTTCACCTTTGCTGCAGATGCAGATAAAATGAAGCTTCCCAAAATAATGGAAAAGTTTGAGGCTTATTGCAATCCAAAACGCAATGTGACATTTGAAAGGCACAGATTCTTCATGTACGCACAGAAAAATGGAGAAACAATTGATCAGTATGCAAATGAGCTGAGAAGCAGAGCCAGAACTTGTGAATTCGGTGGATTGACAGAGTCACTGATCAAGGACAGAATTGTGTGTGGCATCGCAGATAATAGTCTGAGAGAGAGGCTGCTCAGAGAGCCAGATCTAGACCTGGAGAAAGCCTTAGCACTGTGTAGAGCTGCAGAGACCGTGAAATCACAGGCTAAAGAGTTGATAAACGATGCTAGCTGCAACGTGGATGCAGTGAAAAGAGACGCACACAAATTCCAAAAAAATAAGACTTCTGACTTCAAGAAAGGGGCGGGACAATCAAACAAAAACAAAGTGGCCAATCCAAAATCTTGTACTCGTTGTGGAACACAACACCCACCCAAGCAGTGTCCTGCATATGGAAAAAAGTGCAACAAGTGCAATAAAGACAATCATTATGCCCGTTGCTGCAAGAATCCAGCTCAGAAAGGAAAAGTGGATGCAGTTGATGATGAAGTAGAGGAATTCTACGTGGATGCTGTAAATGATGATGAAAAAGGAGAAAAGGATTGGATCACTACACTGAAAGTGAATGACATACACCTGCAATTTAAACTGGACACTGGAGCAAATGTGAATGTGATGTCAGAGACTGATTTCATGAAAATAAGACCCAGACCAAAAATACATAGAGCAAACATGAAAGTGACAGCCTATGCAGGTGCAGACATACCAAAGAAAGGAAAATGCATTGTGAATGTGACACACAAAGACAAAGTGCACAAGCTATCGTTCATCATTGTTCCCAGGGATGTGCAGGCCATACTAGGATTGTCAGCCTGTGAGAGACTACACCTGGTGAAGAGAGTCTTCGTCGTGGACAGACAAAAAGAGACTGTATATGATGAGCTAATGGAGGAGTACAAAGACCTGTTTCAGGGTTTAGGCTGCCTGCCAGGAGAACACACCATCAGAGTAGACAAAAGTGTGCCACCAGTCATACATCCATGCAGAAAAGTCCCATTTGCCCTGCAAAAGCAACTGAAAGCAGAATTGGACAAGATGGAGAGCCTGAACGTGATTCAGAAAATAGATGAGCCGACTGAGTGGGTGAGTTCCCTCGTTGTAGTTGACAAAAAGAATGGAAAACTCAGAATATGCCTGGATCCAAGAGATCTAAACAGAGCCATAAAGAGAGAACACTTCAAGCTTCCAACCCGTGAAGACATCATGGCACAGTTTGCAAATGCAAAGTATTTTAGCAAGCTAGATGCGTCGTCTGGATTTTGGCAGATGAAGTTGGACGAGCCAAGCTCAAAACTGTGCACATTCAACAGTCCATTTGGCAGATACAGATTTCTAAGACTACCATTTGGCATTGCGTCAGCTCCTGAAGTGTATCACAAGACAATCAACATGATCTATGAGCATTTGGATGGAGTTGATACCTCGATGGATGACATCATCATTTGGGGTGCTACGAAAGACCAGCATGATGTGAGACTCAGAGCTGTGCTTGACGCAACAAGAAAGGCAAACCTGAAGCTGAATAAGGAAAAATGTCAGCTGGGCGTGACAGAATTGACATTCGTGGGTGACATACTCAGCAGTGAAGGTGTCAGGCCAGATCCACGAAAGGTGTCTGCAATCGAAAACATGCCAAGACCACAAAGCAAAAAGGATGTGCAAAGATTTAATGGCATGATCACGTTCATGGGAAAATTCATACCCAACCTGTCAGAAAAAATGGCCCCACTGAGACAACTGACTGAGAAAAACATTGAATGGCAATGGAATCACGAGCATGAAAAGTCATGGACTGAACTGAGAAAGCTACTCACAGAGGAACCGGTCCTGAGGTTCTACGACCCAGAGAAACCAATTAAAATATCGTCTGATGCATCACAGAGTGGGCTCGGTGCGGTACTTCTACAGAAACATGAGGACTGGCAACCTGTAGCATATGCATCACGTTCTATGACAGACCCGGAAACGCGCTATGCGCAGATCGAAAAAGAGCTGCTCAGCATCACATATGCCTGTGAGAGATTCCACCAGTTTGTGTCAGGACAAGAAATTTGTGTTGAGACTGATCACAAGCCCTTGATCTCATTGTTCCAAAAGCCACTAAATGACTGTCCACTCCGCATACAGAGAATGATGATTAGACTGCAGCGCTACTCACTTAATGTTGCATACACACCAGGGAAACTGATGTATACAGCTGACACACTATCCAGAGCTGTTGACCCAAAAGAGCGTGCAAACACTAAACTGGACGAAGATGTGGATGCTTATGTGCACATGATCACGAGTACACTGCCAGTAGCAGATGCGAAGATGGAGCTCATACGGACTGAAACTAACAAAGATGAGACGCTGAAACAATTGAGACAAATCATCAGAAATGGATGGCCCACCGTGAAACAAAACTGTTCACCGCAAACAGCAGAGTATTGGAACTACAGGGCTGAGCTGTCAGAGGTTGATGACATCATTTACAAAGGCAGTAAAATTGTAATTCCAAAGAGCCTGAGAAAGGAGATGCTCAAAAGGATTCACGAAGGACATCTGGGAATTGAAAAGTGCAAGAAAAGAGCACGTGAAGTGATGTTCTGGCCTAGGATAAATCAAGATGTCACAAATGAAGTGTCAGAGTGCACAACATGCCTCAAATATCAAGCGAGTCACCCTGCAGAACCACTGCACCCACACCAATCACCAGAGAGACCATACCAGAAGGTGGGTGCTGACCTCTTTGCATGTCAAGGTAAAGACTATCTTATTGTCACAGACTATTACTCGCTGTATCCAGAGGTCTGTAGACTGACAACCACCACTGCAGAAGCTGTTATAACGTGCATGAAAGCCATATTCTCGAGGCACGGCGTGGCATCTCATGTTTTCTCGGACAACGGTCCACAATTTGCAAATGACAGATTCAAAACCTTTGCCAAGGAGTGGGACTTTAAACACACAACCTCAAGCCCACACTTTCCGCAATCGAATGGTCTAGTGGAAAATTCTGTCAAAACGGTGAAGAAACTGATGCACAAGGCTGCAGACAGTGGAACTGATTTCTACCAGAGCCTGCTGATATACCGCACAACGCCACTCGAGTGTGGTATGTCTCCAGCCCAACTCCTCATGGGACGCCTGCTGAGATCAAACCTGCCTATCCCGGAGAACCTGCTCAAAACAAAGGAAGGGGACCGGATCAGGATGATCAAAGACCACCAGAAAGAAAAGCAGAAGTTCTACTTCGACAGAGGAACACGGAATCTACCTGAACTACGCACTGGTGACCAAGTAAGATTCAAAGACAAAGCAAACACATGGTCACAAAAAGGGACTGTTCTGAGCCAGGTCCAGCCAAGGTCATACAACATTCGGACAGAAGATGGCACTGTACTACGCAGAAACCGCCGAGACCTTCTCAGAGGACCAGCCACAGCAAGTCCAGGAACAGAGACTGTTGACCAAGCTCAGCACACAGCTGAGAATCCTAACAATGAAACAACCGCTCAGATTCAAGAACAGGCAGTCAGGAAGTCCTCAAGGACTGTGAAACCCCCTGAGAGACTGCTTGAGTCTATTTGATTGTGTTTTTGATATCATTATTTTTGCAGAGTGATGATAAAAAAAAAAAATAAAAAGAAAAAAAAAAAGAAAAGAAAGAAAAGAGAGAAAGTGAGTTGTGAAAACTGAATCGTGACTATCTGAATGCTCTGCAAGTTTTTTGTTTTTCATCTATGTTTCAAAAAGATGTTTATTCAGTCTTTTATTGAAGTTCATATTTGGTACCTACTGTTTAAAAAAAATATTTGATTTTGAATTCTTTGAAAGCAACAATGTTATTTCATGAAAGCTACTGTTAAAAGGCAGATTACAATTTTGCATTTAATTTCATTCTATAAAAGTACAACTTTTATTTTAAGAAAAGGAGATGTAATGATATGAGCAAATCATATTTGCTAGATCGATTACTTTGGCTGTGTTGTCGTTCTGCATTAACCAGATCGTTTGACTAGCAATGCCTAGAGCTTTCCCAAGGTGCTGTGCTCCCCTATTCTGCATACTGAGCCCGCCAGATGTTGATGTTACATGCCTGATCTTCTTCCTACCACTATTGCTAAGTAAAGTCTACTGTTTAAACTAACGTGCTTTATTTCAAGAACCCACTACAACTACACGAGTTATCACATTCTACATCCATTAAAAATACTATTAGTATTTTAGACTTAGATAAGCATGTGGGCAGACACTAGGCGCCACAATGGAAAGGAAAAGGCTCTGGTGTAAGAGGACATTTGGCTGGTGGTGGGTGGCTCAGGGGCCCATAATTTCGAGATCCGTCTATGGTTGAATCACTGTTTTTTTCCCCCCTGCATGACTGATATTGAACCTAATATTGTTTCTACTGGACGAACAGGTTCAGAACCCTAAAGGTTGGTTCGGAAAAGGAACCACATGGTTCCATGAAGGCACCAGGAGGCAGAGCGAGAGAAGGGGAGAGACATGCAGCAAAGCAAAGGTCATCATGAATGGGACTCGAACACGTAGCAATCTGTAGGGTTCAAAGCCGTTATATGTGGCAGCATGCGCCGAGACCACTCAACCAGCAGGCACGCCCGCAATCACATTTTTACACACGAATACATGCATATGTAGTGTATACTCAAGTCACATGTGTCACATGCAGCACACACACACACACACACACACACACACACACACACACACACACACACACACACACACACACACACCACTCCACTGTGCCTATATGCTCCATTGAGTGGCCTCTGTGCCTATCATTTTGTAACCTTTGCAGAATGAAAAGTACATTGTCTCACGGTTGTTGTTCCCTAGCAGGTATAGAGTAAACAAATCATTATGTCCTGTTCAGTGTGTGTGTGTGTGTGTGTGTGTGTGTGTGTGTGTGTGCGCATATGTCCCTGTGGGGAAACATATCATGTTTGTTTGTGTTCATGTATGTGCAGGCATGGACATTTATGTATTTATGCACGTCGCCTGAACAGTACATATCTCACTTCATATGTGGCTGTGTGTGTGTGTGTGTGTGTGTGTTGCTAATTCAAAGGTTTTCCAGAAAAAGAAAAATAATAATGATGGTGAAATTATTAGATCTTCAAGTCACACAACAGCGGCACACTGTTGCTCTGGCCTCCAGGGTGCGTGTGTGTGTGTGTGTGTGTGCGTGTGTGTGTGTGTGTGTGTGTGTGTGTGTGTGTGTGTGTGTGTGTGTGTGTGTGCACACGCGCAGTTTCAGGTTGATCGATAATGCGACACACACACACACAGACACACACTTTCTGCATTTAAAATACAAAGCACTTTGATATCACATTAATTATATATAAGATCATATCTTTATTCATTTTGTCTTTACAATATGGAAAAGCAAATTTAATACAACATCTTGTTTAGAAAAAAAAAATCTCTCATAGAGAAACAACACAGCAAAACATGGGAGTGGACCCACATTGATACAAAAATAAATGTACAACAGAAATGAATAAAAAAACAAACAAACAATAAAGTCTGATACATTCAATACATTCATACATACAAGTCAACTCATCATGTAACACAAACACATAGACAACAACTTTACAACAGCAAAAACCCAGATAATATATCTATGAATAGATGTTAAGACAGATTTCATTCTGCCGTTTTGTATAGACGGGTTAAAATATTGTACAAAAACAGACGATTCTCTTCACAGACGAACCACAACATGGAAAGAAAAGTGGTCACAGTTAAAGGGGCGACTAGCATCTGTCATTCTGCATTCAGTGCAGTTGAGCCACAAACACAGTAGAAGCACACAAACAAACAGCGGTGTTGGGGTATTGCAACCGCGGGGCCGACTTGCGTTATAAAGGCTACAGGCATTCAGGGATATTTATGCTACAAATAAAGAGAAGGAAGGAAATGATGCAAAGACCAGATCAAACTTTTCTTTCTTTCTTTCTTTCTTTCTTTCTTTCTTTCTTTCTTTCTTTCTTTCTTTCTTTCTTTCTTTCTTTCTTTCTTTCTTTCTTTCTTTCTTTCTTTCAAGTCTTGTTGGCATGCGTGCGTTGCGATACAGCAGAAGCAATATTGAGCTAGGCGGTAAGCACAATACAGCGCAAAAAGGCGGAGACGCAGCCGCCATGTTTGGAGTTTTTGAATGACTGCGGATGGGAAATAAAAATGGCTATTGCGACAAAGTGCCGCAAAAGACCTGCTTCCAGAGGACGCACGGCTTTGCGGCAAAAAGATGTCGCGTCCAACGTCTCTTTCCATCCAGTGCCTGTATAAGACACGTCACGTGACCTCAAGGCGCTGCGTCTTTTGTACGCAGTGCAGAGACTGGTGTGCTCAAGGCTTTAGTCACCCACTCCCAGCAGTGGGAGTCTGACAGATATTGTGGGAGAGAAAATAACATTGACGTTGATATATATGTTTTTGTGGTTTGTTGTTAAGGTAACAGAGGGGTGGCAGCAGCATACTTCAGGAAAAAAAAGAAGTCTGTTAACTAAAAAGAAACATTTGAACATCAGTGGTTTTCAACCATTGTGATCCCAGGGCCCACTATTTATTCAGTATTTGAGCCACGGACCACCATTTGAGGACATTTTAGCCCCACAAACCTTCTACATTCTCTAGTTGCGTAGACTTATTCAGATGATGAATATTTTAACTCTTGAGAGTGTAAACATGAAAACAAATGGACCCACAAGTGTCCATTTGGTTTCATTTTTACGCTCTCAAAGAGTTACATCTGGTTAACTAGGTTTCCATCATTTAGCTGGGGACCACCTGGAACCCTCTCAAGGACCACTGGTGGTCCCTGGACCACTGGTTGAAAACCACTAGTCTAGACCCACGTGGCCGCCAGCGACTACAAACACGCTGTTTAGTTTGACCCGGGCCTTCCAGTCTCTGTTTTCCTGCTTATGGCTATTTTATTAATAAATGCAACATATTTCATTAGTTTCTAATCTCTACTGTGAACTTTATTTCTCCCTTCATGGGGGAGGACTGTACATTTCCAAAAACATTTGAATGCACATAAGTACTATTTAAACAACACATTGAGTATTTAACTGCACCACTAGCTACTGTACATAAACATCTTATAAAAAACAAACTTTGATATATACTTTTGATATATATATTTTTCTGTACAGTAACTTGCATATTCACACAATTTAAATGGCTGCATAGACATTTCTTTAACGATGCAAATTACACCGAATTACGCTCTCCTTTTATCACTAGTCAACACCACAGTTTTTTTTTCTAAGATTCCTTCAAAGGAAATACTGCAATCTATTTAACACCAATTAACTGGAGGGTTCAAATATAAAACACATTTCATCACCACAAACATACAGTAATATTGTCTGCGTTTGTTTGGTTGTTAATTAATGGCTTTCCTTTTGATTTCCGAGGTTCCAGCCCTCTTTCATTACAACCACACTGTAGATAGATAAACTGAACAACGGATGATGTCCGTGTAATGTTTAGCCTGCGGGAAACGCAGGTTTGGATTAGAAATATTTGGAAAAAAACACTATATATATACGCAGGATAAACATCTCCCGTGCTACTGCTGAATTTGATTCAGAGGCTATGTATGGGCGAATCTATTGCATATGTCGCATATGTTTTTCTCTCTGTTTTTTCTCCCTGTTTTTCCTCCTCAAGAATGAAACAAATGTAATGTGAACTTCTTGAACACGACACGTTGTCATGGTAGCGAGTCCTCGGTGTAATGTAACAGCTCTGGTGAAAGGTGCACGTCAGTGTTAAATCAATGTGACATTTCTTAATGACGCTGCGGTTAGAGGAATATCACACTACATCCCACCCAGGCAGCAGCACTTTCACTTTGTACATCTCCATCTCCAGTCCAGCAGCCATGTTATCCTCTCTGTCAGGTGGTAACCTTAACCTTTCTAAATATATATGGGAAATGTAAAAAAAAAAAGGAACCTGTGTGATTATCAACAGGTCTAATTTAGCTATCATTATGCTCTTGTTAACTAACAATTCTCGCTGTTGTCAATATTTGTGAAGTGAAGTGCACAGAACACCAGGAGGGGCGAAAAACAATTCTCGACCCGCGACAGGCGTCGTGGCAGTTTTACTAACTTCTGCGACAGTTATAAAACTCTCCACTTTTATAACTGTCGCGACAGTTTTCCAACTGTCGTGACAGTGAACCTGCCGCGGTCGTGAATTGTTTTCGCTGTCTCTCCGAGACAGAATATCTTTCAACTCCTGTGAATCCACAATTTTATTTTGCTGTAGGCTGTAATTTAACCTGTTAAAGTTTAATAGCGCAAGTGGCTAAACAGTCTGATTGGAAGCACTACAAAAGTGCCCGGCTTAATATAATATAATATAAGCACTTAATGTTAAAGATAGTGGCTTACAACACGCCCGTCCACCTGTTGTGAGATGAAATATGTAGACCCAAGGTTTAACATTCTGTCTGACAGTGCTTAAAACGTTGTCTGGATTGCCTGCCTGGCTGGCCTGATGGGCTAGATTGGCAGATTAAATGGAGTATGAAGAGTCAACAACAGCCAGACAGCGAGGAAACGTTCTGCGTGTCGGAGATCACATTATTATTATAAACAGTTCTGGCCGTCCTTCTCCTCCGAGACGTTGGGTGTTTTTCCCTCCCCTGAAGATGAGGAGACTGAAGATGAGGACTTCATTACGTGCACAGATTGTTTGTTTCACATTTGTTAATACTGTTCAAACATTTCGCCACCAGTTCATCATCAGCTATAGTGCTTCTAGTGTCTTCTTCCAGACAATGAATTTCTCCTGTTCATCTTCATCTTACTGCAGACATAACCAACGTTATCCTGAGTGCCCCCTGCCCCTCTCTGCCCCAGTCTGTCTGTCTGTCTGTCTGTCTGTCTGTCTGTCTGTCTGTGAGACAATGTTCATTAATAACTCCAGACATCCACCGGACTGAGAGGAGCCATCGTGAGACTCTGTGGAACTGCTTCAAAGCATAGCCACCAGTTTTCATCAAAGTTGTCTGCGTCTGTGAGCGTGTGCTGCTGCTACACACCAAGCTGCCTTAGACTGGGGGAAGCAGATGGCGCCTGCGTTCGTTCACGGCACAAAGTGACTCCCAACTAAATGATGAAATGCATGCAAGGTGAGAGCAATGCAACAAAGGGGCTGTGGGGAAAAAAGCAGTGATGACATGCAATACAGTACAGGGCAGCGGACCGGACTCGAAGTCACGAGAAAAGGGTGCATCTTCAGTGTGGAATTCCGTCTCCTTGCACAAATAAATGTTTGTATGCGACAGGGAGAGGGGTGCAACTCGACTCTGACACACACAAACCCCAACCAACCTTTTTTTTTAAAACATGACCTCCTCGCAGCTCCCATAGTCGCTCTCCACCATGTCTGAGCCGGCGTAGCTCCGCGGTTTCCGCCCATGAGCGCCAGCCTGGGCCGCCTGGGCCTCGTGGTGGTGGGCGGGGGAGGAGTCCGTGTCGTTGGCCCCCCAGCGGCGGTAACGGAGGTGGCGGCGGAGGCGGGGGACTGGTCTGCTCAGCGTAGGACGGCATGGCCACGCTCAGACGCATGCTGAGTCTCTTGTAGCCCCCGGACACGTTGTCCAGGCTGCGGGTGTGGTGCTGGTGCTGCTGCTTGGTGGGGTAGTAGCTGATGGCCGTGTACTCGTTGGGGCACTGCGTGCTGGCCAGCGGCCGCCCGTCGGGGCCCAGGAAGTCGTCCAGGTTCTGGTTGCTGTAGCAGGGCGGCAGCGGCGCCCGGCGGTCGCAGCGCTCCAGTGGGAACGGGAAGCCGCCGAAGCGCGAGTTCCGGCGGGAGTCCATGGTGGAGGTGGCGGAGTGGGGGAGGTCCTCCACGATGTCGAACTGGGGGAACTCTCGGACGGTGGGCCGGCCGTAGTAGTCGGGGTCTGCAGGGTAGACTGTGGACAGAGAGAGAGACCATGAGCTTTTTTACAGTTTACTCCACATAATCCTCCTGGAAGCATTTTGGTTTGTCTCTTTTGTTTTGATTAAAAAGCGTGGCTGTGGCTAAGCACCCTGGGCGCTATGGTACGCTTTAGAGCAGTGCTTTTCAACCTTTTTGATACCAGGGCCCACTATTTGAGGACATTTTTAGCCCCACAGATGCCAAAACTCATTTTGATTCATTTTGGTTTTGTGGTTTTGTCCATTTCCAGCCTGGAATTGTCCAATTCCAATTCCAGGCTGGATTTGGGAAACAAAACAGTCAAACATCCTGATCGAAATGACCATTAGTATTTTACATTCTCTACTTGTGTAGACTTGGGCTAATTCAGAGGATGAATATTTTAACTCTTGAGAGCGTAAACATGAATCCAAATGAACCCGCAAGGGTCCATTTGGTTTACTAACGGTAGTAGTGGAATTTGCTGTATTTACAGTCCCCAGTGAAACAACCCTGTTCACTCCTCACTAGTGTCTTGACTTGTTCAATCTAATTTTCAGGGGAAAAAAAAGTATTTAATCGAACAAAGCACTTATACAAGTGTGTAAAGTGCACACAATTCCATCTTTTAAAACCTTTACAACAGCTTTGCGTGCTCATAGGGAGAAATAAAATGTTTCCGTGGGGTATACATTTCCGGGAGCACCGCTCCGCGTTTGGCTGAAAAATGGCAACTTCCACGTTTGTTTCCCAAATCCTGGAATTGTGGTCCAATGTGGCAATGCTGAATAAATAGTGGGCCCTGGTATGAAAAAAAGGTTGAAAACCACTTCGCTATATAAATGCATAATTTACCAAAGCAGCATAATATAACTTGGAGAACCATGACCCACCTTGCGTCAAAGAGATGATTCATGTGTGGAGCTTAATAATAACAACCTCAATTCTCTCTTCTTTTTCTTGTATGAAACATCAAATTAAAACGTCCTAAAAATACAGACCATTGTGTCGCAGAGGGAAAACAGTAATCAAAAGTTTAGTTTACAATTAAAGGAGAATCATCACCTCTGCATAGGAGATGCAGAGAATTACGACAAAGAGGAAAAAAAAAAGATTGAGACGGCGAGAGATAAAGGCAAATATATACAGGGAAGATGAAACAAAGAGCAATGTCTTTGTATTTCCTGACCGTATCAGGCACTCCGCACCGCAACGCCTTGATCTTGTGAGCGTGTGCAAGAATTTAATCAATGTCTTGTGTTTCCATGATGAGCTGCTATGAGTGCATCGCTGCATTAAATGCAGACAAAATGACCTTGAGTTACAGTTGTCCTACGCGGGCGGAAAAAAAAAACAATGGCGGTGGGAATTGTGGAACATAATGTATCTCCACTCGACTGATTGAGTGCAGATATGAGTGAGTCACTCACCACCACAATCACTCACTCTCGCAGTGAGCAAACTATACCGTCCAATGCAATTATGTTATTGGTCAATCAGTTTTTACAGCTTTACAGTTTTACAAAATAAAAAATAAATAGAAACAGGTAGAGCCTGACAATAGAATCGGTCTATTGCAGTGGTTTTCAACCTTTTTCATACCAGGGCCCACTATTTATTCAGCATTTCAGCCACGGACCAACATTATGACATTTTAGCCCCACAGACCCCAAAGCTAAAGATTTCTTTTGCAGCACAAATCTTTCAGTATGTTGGGTTAATTACAGTACTTTTAATTAAAGTAAAAGTAAATGTACCACCACCCCTGCATATTATTTTCTTTCTCACCCGTTGGAGTCCTGGACACAGGACTAACAAAATGACCATTAATCTTCTACATTCTCTAGTTGTGCAGACTTGGGTAAATTCAGATAATGAACCTGCAAGGGTCCATTTGGTTTCATTGTTACGCTCTCAAGAGTTACATCCTGTTAACCATCTTTTCATCTGGTTAACCAACTCAGCTGGGGACCACCTCCTGGAACCCTCTCAAGGACCACTGGTGGTCCCCGGGCCACTGATCTGGTCTATCGTATTGCGGGTTGTATAGGGGGCATCCCCCTTCTATTGTCAGATGGCAGATGGCAATTTCAGAGGTGAACAACAGACAACATGTGCTTGTGCATGCACAGCATGTGGCAGGGGCGGATCTAGGCATAGGCATGGTGGATGAAGCCGCACATTCACCCATTCACACACATGGGTGTGACTATAGAAGAGTGTAATGATAATCAATACACACAGCATGGAGAGACATGGTTCCCCATTCACTAAGATATTTACAGCCATGTTTGGGCTGGAAAGGAATTTTGGAGCACTGCTCTTTCTCATGTCTGCTTGGTTGCAGACCTACAGTACATAGTGGCAATGTTTGTAAAATTCCTTTACAAAATTCCTTTCACCCAAAACATTTGGGGAAAATCCACATCAGAGCAGATATTTGATAAAAAAATAAGTCTGAAGTTTCATTTTCCGAGAATGCAAAGGAGGCATACATACTTAAATCTTTGTTTGGGCATTTGCCAATCTCTATTGGGATTCTGCCACACCTGTCACCAAGGGTTGGCATGCAGAGTTTTTCTTTTTGATGTGCCAATCTAACCTGGAGCCAGTGCAGGTGGGTAGAGGTGGGGGCTTTGCACATACTGGAACTTTGCCAGGGTTTTAGGGACCACCGAACAAAACTCCAATGCACTACTAGTCGAGATGGGAGTTGATGAAGGCATGGATGATAGTGTCATCCACAGATTCTGAAACAGCCATGGCTGAGACTGGAGATGTGTTTTAGGTTGTGGAGCCTAGGCCTGACAATACAATATCAATCATTGGCATTGAAGAGTGCATATACTGTATATGAATCAAGATTGTCTCCTTGGGAGACAATCTTGATTCCCCAACCCTCAACCACATTTAGGATTACCGTAGGGTTACGGTTGGAGGGGGCTAGGGTTTTGTACAACGTCTCGCACTGCAGAGCATGGCCTTAGGCCTACAACAACAGGGGCCTGTGGGTTGATGTGACGTCATCACATCAACTGTGAGGCACGTCCACTCCTAGGCTAGGTCTGCAGCTGGACGTATCTCCACTTGAGTGACAAATAAAAAACCTTGAACCTTGATATTTGCTGGTGGTTTTTCCATATGGGTACAGTGTCCTACCTTCATAGTCTCTGGGACTCTTCCTGATAGAGTCGTTATCGGAGCTGGAAGGGGGCCTGGCGGGCATGTTGGGGGCCACGCTGCACACCACCGGGCCCTGGCTCTTTGGGGAGGTCACCCCTCCTCCTCCTCCTCCCCCCAGGCCCCCCCTGGGCGGGCCGATCTGGCTGCGGGGGCGCAGGGAGCGGAACGGCGTGTGGTCCAGGTCGTTGACGGAGCCCAGAGGGTTCATCTCAATGGGGTTCAGCTGGTGGCTGTTGACCATGATGCCCTTGGTCAGGTTGGGCTGGAAGTAGCTGTGGACAATAGGTAGGTAGTTTTCTATTATTCTTTGTAGAGAACAGTAGTAATTATAATAATCTTAATTGAATTGTTGTTTTAATTGTATGTGTTTATTTCATGATTTTCTTTTTGGATTTTTTTAAATGAATACAGTCGTATATATTTATCTTATTATTTCTTATATATTTTAGTTCAACTTGTGAATTCAATTCACCTGAAAGACGATATGAAGGGAAAGCTGTGAAAGAGTGAAAGAAAGACAAGACAAAAAGACTCAGATTTGAGTTTGCTGGTTAAAAAGACTAAAGAGAACAGAGAACATGCAGCATAGACAGAGGTGTAAAATGTATATACTGTATATATATATATATATATATATATATATATATATATATATATATATATATATATATATATATATTATATATATATATATATATATATATATATATATATATATATATATATATATATATATATATACAATGGGGGAAATAAGTATTTGACACGCTGAGTTTTCATGGTTAGAATGAAATGAGCACTCTGTCATTTTTATGGTACTTTTATTTGAACAAATAGAGGCAGAATATCAACAAAAATGTCCACAAGAAAACATTTTTTAAAGGTTATGAATTAATTTGCGTTAGATCTGGTGAAATAAGTATTGGACGCCCAAGCACAGTCTGACTTCGTACTTGGTGGAGAAACCTTTGTGGGCAAGTTTCTTGTAGTTGGTCACCAAGTTTGCGCACATCTCAGGAGGGGTTTTGGTCCACTCCTTTTTAGAGATCCTCTCCAAATCCTCAAGTTTTCGAGGGTGTTGCATTCCAACTCGAAGCTTCAGCACCCTCCATAGATTTTCCATAGGATTAAGGTCTGGAGACTGGTTAGACCACTCCATAACCTTAATATGCTTCTTCTTGAGTCACTCCTTTGTTGCCTTGACTGTATGTTTTGGTTCGTTGGCATGCTAGAAGACCGAGCCCTGACCCATCTTCAGTGGTCTGGCTGAGGAAAGGAGGTTCTTGTCCAAGATGTTGCCCCCATCCATCGACCTCACAATGCGGTAAAGTTGCCCTGTACCCTTAGCAGAGAAACAGCTTCAAAGCACAATGTTTCCAACTCCATGCCTAACAGTGGGGATGATGGTGTTAATGATTTGAAGGCAACACACTACATATTGAAATCCTGCACTGCCCGCAATGTCCCCTTGCTCAAGAACCCACATAGAGGCCTGTCTAAAGTTTGCCAATGAACACCTAAATGATTCAAAGCAGGCTGGGGGTCATGTGATGTGGTCAAATAAGACCAAAATTGAACTCTTTCGCATCAATTTGACTCATTGTGTTTGGAGGAAGAGAAATGCTGAATACAAACCCAACACCACCATCCCCACCGTCAAGCATGGAGGTGGAAACATTATTCTTTGGGGCTGTTCCTCTGCTAAGGGTACAAGGCAACTTCACCGCATTGTGTGGCCAATGGATGTGGCCATGTACCGCAGGATCTTGGACAAGAACCTCCTTCCCTCAGCCAGAGGACTGAAGATGGGTCGTGGCTGGGTCTTCCAGCATGACAACAAACCAAAACATACGGTCAAGGCAACAAAAGGAGTGACTCAAGAAGAAGCATATTAAGGTTATGGAGTGGTCTAACCAGTCTCCAGACCTTAATCCTATGGAAAATCTATGGAGGGTGCTGAAGCTTCGAGTTGGAAAGCAACACCCTCGAAAACTTGAGGATTTGGAGAGGATCTCTAAAAAGGAGTGGACCAAAACCCCTCCTGAGATGTGCGCAAACTTGGTGACCAACTACAAGAAACTTCTGACAACTGTGCTTGCCCACAAAGGTTTCTCCACCAAGTATGAAGTCAGACTGTGCTTGGGTATCCAATACTTATTTCACCAGATCTAACGCAAATTAATTCATAACCTTTAAAAAATAATTTCTTGTGGACATTTTTGTTGATATTCTGCCTCTATTTGTTCAAACAAAAGTACCATAAAAATGACTGAGTGCTCATTTCATTCTAACCATGAAAACTTACAAAATCATCAGCGTGTCAAATACTTATTTCCCCCATTATATATATATATATATATATATATATATATATATATATATATATATATATATATATATATATATATATATATATATATATATATATATATATATATATATATATATATATATATATATATATATTTTTTTTTTTTTTTTAGCTAATTCTTCAAAATTTACATGAAAAATAAACCAGTACCAAAAGAAAAGCACACATCTAGAATATGCCATTTGGGGTTTTCAAATGTATACAAATATATTTTGAAAATTGCAGACCTACAAACTCACAATCACTATGCATTGTGAGCTTGTAGATCCACAATGTACATACAGTATGGAACAGATGTGGTTAATGTAGTTTTAGTAATCATAATACAGTAAATGTGTCGTGTAAAGTGGAGTGGGTAGTGGAGTACTAAAAAATGTGAACCAAATGGACCCGCTAGGGTCCATTTGGTTCACATTTTTTTGCACCCACATTTTTGGTACCCTCTCAGGGAAAATGGTCCTGAAAGAAAAATCATTAACATGGTGAAATACATCTTGATGATGTCATCAGATGTATTTCACATGTTAATGATTTTTTCAGACCTCCATTTTTAGGAAATAATTAGGGGAACTTTTTTTTTATCATGGCCACACAACATCTATATATTAATGACATATTAAAATGTTGAAAATGTGTGGAGTTCCTCTTTAAACCATTCTGTACTATACTTGTGGTGTTTTAACTTTCATTGAATAATAGCAGGCGTTCACGGCTGCTATTTTTTGGGGGAGAATATGAGAATGCAGCACAAATCTTTCAGTATGTTGGGTTAATTACAGTACTTAGTAAATGTACCACCACCCCTGCAAATTATTTTCTTTCTCACCCGTTGGAGTCCTGGACGCAGGCTGGTTTCTTCTTGTTCTGTTGAACGTAACGTTTCCTGACGCAGACAAACACAGCCACCAGCAGCAGTAGACCCAGAATACTGGCCGATATCTCCATGATCTCCACGTATCCAATCACGGGAGACACCTGAGAGGCACACATGGTGATGGATCGGATGATTGATTGACATACCGACACTATAGATATGCTATAACTGGTCTCATATGACAAACAAGAAAAATAGACCAGGACTTTCTATAGTAGGCATCCGACCGTCAGCGATGACGATGGGTTTGCGCATGAGCGTTCGTGTCGCTTCGCGCCACGGGCGATGAAGCCGCACCCATACCATTTTCGGTTACAGGACTTTTATTAGTCAAGTAAAGCATCAATAATAACATCAGTTGTTGTTGAAGTTGCAACAGACACACAGCATGCATAAAGCTAAAGGTCTGACTCAGCGAGTTTTCTGTTTTCAATGATGAAATGCTGTTGGTTTAGTGGTGCCACAGCTGTAGGTAGTTAGTAGCCTGATTATCAGACTCCACTGAGCCATGGCACATAGAATCCAACGGAGTGGGCGGGGCCCAACGGAGTGAACGGGTTCTGTGGGCTGAACCAGGCTAGGTAGTTAGCAGCAGTAGTCGTGTTTCAAATCATTTAAAATGTAAGCACTTTAATTTGACATATCTTGGGTTGTTTTGCATGGCATCGTGTTTGGGGGGGCAGATCCTCACCTGAGGCAGGGGGTTGCAGAGGACCATGAACTCACCTGAGGCAGGGGGTTGCAGTGGATCAGGCCCTCAGAGTACTTGCAGTCAAACTGTCCTGGACAGGAGTTGGGGGTACAGGCTGCTTCCACCAGGTTGTGGCACCTGACAAGAGAGCAAAGGAGGGCATTACTTCTGGTGGTCAATCAGTGTGTAGACATCACATCCCCAGAGAGCCTCTCCAACGTTGAAGCGGTCGGCCCTAGTGGTTATAGTGTGAACTAGAGCCCTGCGCGGGACTGATTATTCCATCCTGCTCCCGCCCACTCCCGCTAGATTTCTGTCGATTCCCTCCCGCTCCCGCAATGATATTGATTTTGACCGCCCGCGACGATCGGCTTTCCGCCACTCCGTCCCGCAACAAAAAAGAGGTCCCGTTTAGTCCCGCAAAATCCCGCATTTTTATCGATTAGTCCCACTAAAGCTAGAACATTTACAATGACTAGAGTAGCTCACAGTCAGAGAGATGGGAAACGGTTGCATAACCCTATGCATAATATGTAGGCCTAATATGTAGTGGTGGGCTTTATCAGACAATGGACTCACATGGTCAAGAGAGAGAGAGAGAGAGAGAGAGAGAGAGAGAGAGAGAGAGAGAGAGAGAGAGAGGAGAGAGTGAGAGAGAGAGAGAGGCGCGTGCTTGTGGTGGTTACGAGTACGACAAGCCTATAGTATAGTTTGTACGCATCTTGTCCAGTGTTCTGTTTCACATTGTTTTCGAGTGGCCATGTCCAACGCAGCAGACTCACACAGGGAAAGCAAAGAGGCATCAGGGAATCCATCGCAGGGAATGAGGAAAACAAACTCCGCTATCAAGACGATTAGGCTACTAATGAATATGGAATGCCAGGTGCGGGCGCGCGTCTGCGTGGTGCGCTCTTACATGCATTTTGTTTTGGTAACATATTGATCATTTTCGAGTGCTGTATGGATCGTTCTCTTCAGACAGGCATATTTTGGTATTATATAAGCTCTGCATCATCATGTGGTTAATTACGGGAGTATGCGGGATTTCGCGGGTCCCGTTTATTTTATCTTGACCGCCCTCTCCCTCCTGCAGGCATATTCATGCCGCCCTGCCATAGTAGTAACGGCTGCTACAGCAAGTAGGTTTATCAACTTCCTGTTGCTATAGTGGAGACGTCACCGTCGTCTGCTTTTTGGGGGCCTGACCAGGCTTCTTTGGGTTATGTTTTACCTATTGAAAAATAGCAGATCTACAAGCTCATAGCGTGCCACCGAGTGGCGCGCTATGAGCTTGTATCTCTGCTATTTTTGAGGATAGGGGTAACAGAGGCGGTTTTGAGACTGCTGGGTACAGTGCCAGATTGCCGAGAGGAGTTGATGATATTTGTTATGATGGGGGAAAGGTTGGGTAGGCAAGCCTTCACCAATTGTTTTTTTTCCACACAATGGGCCTTCCCGCATAACCTAAGGATACAATGATGGCCCGCATACCCTCCACAGGAGAATATGAGCACTGTTTATTAGTTTAATCTGGTATTGCTTTGAATACATGATTATGCATTCATGTATAAATTATTAAGGGATAGTGTAAGCATTATTTGCGTTATGCTTTTGCTGGTTATATTGGCCAACCAGCCATATTTCTGTGTTCTGCCTTGAATTGCTTTTTATGCAAAGCATAACTGTTATATTCAGTGTGAAATGCACACTAAATAACCCCATACCATGGTTTCTTTCAAAGCAGGCCTGCAAATCCATTAAGCATTAAATAGTCAATCCACCCAAATGTACTAAAAGGGGGTGTGCATGATTTATTATTATTATTATTATTATTATGCATCATTATATTATTACAGTGGTTTTCAACCAGTGGTCCGGGACCACCAGTGGTCCCTGAGTGGATTCCAGCTCGTCCCGAGGCTAAATGATGGAAATTTGGTTAACCAGATGTAAATCTTTGATAGCCTAAAATGAAATTAATGAATGTTTCATATTTACGCTCTCAAGAGTTAATCTATTCATCATGTGAATTAGCCCCAAGTCTACACAACTAGAGAATGTAGAAGATTAATGGTCATTTTGATGTGTATGTTTGACTGTTTTGTTTCCCAAATCCAGCCTGGAATTGTGGACAAAACCAAAAGAAATCTTTTTAGTTTTGGGGTCTGTGGGGCAAAAATGTCATCAAATGGTGGTCCATGGCTGAAATGCTAAATAAATAGTGAGCCAACAAGGTTGAAAACCTCTGCAATATATCTATATTCCAATAGCAATGAGAAGGAGTGGAGGAGAATAATGCAACTTTTAAACTGATAGTGTCACCATGATTTCCTATCATCCCCAGGCATGTAACACTGCAATAAAAAATAAATAAATAAGTAAAAATCATGCTGCAGGAAAAGCATTTAGTTGTTGTGTTTTGTCACATGCTGTTTTTCGACATTAGCCTCTTTTCCCCCTGCCTTTGTCTCGTGAGATATGGCAGAGAAGATTAATTGCAGCAGGTGATGCATAGCAAAGTACAGTACTGTGTGGCATAATGAGCCTGTGGTACAGGCAGGAGGGTGCTAGCGTGTGAATTGCGGTTGCATACAGGGGCAGGCATAACCTTTCCCAAATAGGGAGGGGGCAGGAGAAAATGGTATGGGTGTGACGCACCCATACCGTTTTCGGTTACAGGACAGTATATTAGGCAAGTAAAGCATCAATAATAACATCAGTTGTTGTTGAAGTTGCAACAGACACACAGCATGCATAAAGCTAAAGGTCTGACTCAGAGAGTTTTCTGTTTCAATGATGAAATGCTGTTGGTTTAGTGGTGACACACAACTGTAATTAGTTACTAGCAGTAGTATGTTTCATATCATGTTAAATATAAGCACTTTAATTTGAAATATCTTGGGTTGTTTTGCATGCCATCGTGTTTGGTGGGGCAGACTGGGCATTTAGTGGGGCATTGCCCCCCCCATGCCCATGCCTAGATCTGCCTCTGGTTGCATATCTCTGCACTGCTGCACTGCTGTGTGAATTCCAGAGTGACCTCATTCAGATTCAGCCTCTACCTGGTGCGTTTATTATTCAAGCTTTTTGTAGTGATCGATCAATCAATGCTAAATGCAGAACTTTTGCCGTTCACTGTACTGTTCTGTGTGTTCTGACTATACTCTAGCTCAGTGGTTTTCAACCTTTTTCATACCAGGGCCCACTATTTATTCTGCATTTTAGCCCCAGACCACCATCTGATGTTGAGTTTAGTCTCTCGGACCCGAAACTAAGGATTTTCAAGTTTGTGTCCACAATTTAGGAGAGATAAACTGGGAAAACGTTGGTCAAAATAACAATTCTGTATTTTCTGCAGGTAATTCAGAAGTTTAAATATAATTTAACAGACCTACAAGGCTCAATTTGGTTACCAACTGTCCATCATTTAGCCTGGGGACCACCTGGAATCCTCTCAGGAACCACTGGTGGTCCCCGGACCCCCTGTTGAAAACCCATGCTGTAGCTGTCCTGCAGCGGAAATCACTTTTATACATAATTAAGGTTTTGGCCAACAAAAGCTGCAGGCTTAATATAAAATAAAAAAAAGTTTGTCCATAACATTTCGTTTATACTGACGGCTAGGGTACGACATATGCTAATTTACAGCAAAAAACAATTAGCCTATACGGGTTTGTGTATCATGAGCAGATGTTCAAAATGTCCAGTAAGGGAGACATAATGTACGTTTGCATATTACTATATTATATTATTATAATCACTGCTGGGTAGAAAGAAATTAAACCTTATATGTCCCAAAGCATTACTTTAAGGAGATGGAAAACAAAATAAAATGGATCTAATGTAGTTATTAATTTTAGTCACAAGCGGAAAGACCTAACTATGGACGCAGAAGAAAAGGTTTTCGGTAGTGGCTAAAATATCAGCTCTGCAAGCTCACAATGCAGCACATTATGAGTTTGTAGATGTGATATGTTTGCTATACTTTTGTGTATAACTGACCATGATACTGACCATGACACTCCCAAAAGAAGAGCTAGCAGGGTCGAAACGTTCAATAAGTCATCCTGCATCGTGACTAGGAACCTTTTCCTCACTTTTAGACTTATTTACCGAGGTCAGCAGCACTTCATCATTGATGAGGTGCTCAGTATTGAACTTCCCAGTGCTGATCCCACTGCTTTATGCTATATTTATCATTATATATTGTCCATACAAGTGGACAAAATCAGTTTTCTCGGGCAGGTGGCTGGCATCTCCCTTACAGATAGGGTGAGAAGTTCACGTGGGAGAGACTCGGAGTAGAGTTGCTGCTCCTTCGCCAGCTTAGGTGGTTAGGATGGCATCTGGTTAGGATGCCTCTCGAGCGTCTCCATAGGGAGGTTCTCGAGGCAGGTCCCACTGGGAGCCTCCCAGTGGGAGTGAGACCCTGGGAGGCTGGGACAGACCAAGGGCCAGATGGAGGGATTACATCGACTCTCTGGCCTTGGATCATCTTGGGATCATTCAAGAGGAGGTCGCTAATGTTGCTCGGGACAGAGAGCTCTCTGGAGGAGGTGTTGCCCCCGTGACCCGACCGCGGATAAGCGGATGAAGATGGATGGGTGGATGGATATTGTGCAAAGTCCTCCGGACCCAGCTGTTGGTCTGGGGACCTTCTCTGTTCAGGATGCTCAACATGTCACCCAGCGGTTAACACGATCCGCGCCATTTTCACGATATCTCGACAAAGCTATTACCATCTTGGCCATTCATGAGAACACTGGATTTAAATAAAGAGCAATAATCGAGCTTCAGAAAGAATATTTTTCAAACTTATTTCTTGGTATCTCAAAGGATGGTAGAAACAGTCTACATGCCAATCCTTTTTTAAAATGCTCAGAATGGGATAAAAGTACGATGTTTGGAGCTTAATAAAACATTTTTGCGAGGTTGTGCTAACCATAATAATTAACCAGAGTTTTTCCCTGAGAGGATTCCAGTTGGTCTCCAGGCTAAAGTTGGTAAACCAGATATAACCATTTGAGAGTGTAAACATGAAACCAAATAGACCCTTGCGGGTCCATTTGGTTTCATGTTTACACTTTCAAAAGTTAGAGAATATAGAAGATTAATGGTCATTTTGTTCTGTATGTTTGACTGTTTTGTTTTCTCCGATATCCAGCCTGCTATTGTGGACAAAAGCAAAAGAAATCTTTAGTTTTGGGGTCTGTGGGGCTAGAATGTCATCAAATGGTGGTCCTCCGTGGCTCAAATTCTGAATAAATAGTGGGTCCTGGTATCAAAAAGGACTGAAAACCATGGTAATAATAGATCACTCAAAAAGACCACACAAAAGAGCTGTAAGAAACAAATGGAGGGAAATACTTCCACAGCTCTCTCGTGTACAGTCCACCTGACATCATTCTTTATGTTCAGAGCCAATCAGAAACCCAGATAGCATATAGCAGTGGTCCTGATTGTGCAATCTGATTGGAGCAGAAGGGGATATGTAAATGGTCAATAACTCCACACTTATGACAAGTGCACTTTGCAGTCTTTGTTCGTGACGTGTGGCTGTGTGCCTGTGTGTGTCTGGAATGCGTTATTTAGCAAACATGACCATGTCTTTGTATTCTTGTGTGTACGTATTTAATTTAATATTTACCAAGTATGTACTGTATGTGTGTGTGTGTGTGTGTGTGTGTGTGTGTGTGTGTGTGTGTGTGTGTGTGTGTGTGTGTGTGTGTGTGCGCGCTCGCACATGCGTGTGTGTGTGTGTTTGTCTGAATATGCTATTTTGCAAGCATGTCCACGTGTCTGTATTCTTGTGCGTGCATCTAATTTAATATCTATAAAGCGTGTGTGTTTGCGTACGCAATGTCTGCATGTGTGCATGTATGCTTGCGCCAGCCACAGATTACCGGTAATTTGCTAAGCGTGTGTGTGTGCGCTGCTTGCGTTCATGTTTGTGCATGCCTTACCTAGCTCCGGCTACTTCCAGGGAGCAGTTGCAGATGTAACCTTGAGCCTTGGGCACGCACACCTCTCCGTGTGTGCAGGGCTGCGAGGAGCACGGGTTATCAAGCAGCTCACAGTGGGAGCCGTGGTAGTTCCCTGGACACCTGCAGCGAGCCTCTGGAGGGGAAGAAACACAACGCAGGGCATGAGAGACAAGCAGGGCATGTCAATTACCACTCTCTCGTTTCCACGTCTTAACGTGCTCTATACTGGAACGCCTTTTGCTGTTGTTCTGCTTTAGCTATTGAAAAAATAGCAGATCTACAAGCTCCTAGCGCGCCACCAAGTGGCGCGCTAGGAGCTTGTAGGTCTGCTATTTTTTTTAGAAAAATCGTGAAAATGTGGCGCAAATCTTTGAATGTATTGTTTCAGGAGCACATGTGTTTTAACTCAAATCTTTTCTTCTGCGTGATCATCGTTTTAGATGGGGCTCCGCGGACAAATATAGATAAATCTGGTTGTCCATGAAATATGTTGAGCATCACTGACACAGGAGGAACATAGATTTTTCAGAAAAAAAAAATAGAATCTAGTGTTAGAAACTAGAATTTAGCATTAAAAACTACCTTCTAGCGTCAGAAACTAGAATCTAGCATCAAAAACTACATTCTACCATCAGAAACTAGAATGTAGCGTCAAAAATTAGAATTTAGAGTCAGAAACTATCTACCGTCAGAAACTACAATCTAGTGTTAAAAAGTAGAGTGTAGCGTCAAAAAAATAGAATCTAGTGTCAGAAACTAGAATCCAGTGTCGGTACAGAATGGGCTAATACTCAGGGAAAACACACAACACATATTATAAATATGCATACGGGTAGATCACTGGTGGTCAGAATCTTTCTTCCCCACATAATGCTGAGACTGTACAAATAAACCTGTAAAGGCAGTGCGGTGTCGGTTATAGGTGCAGGCCAGCCATGCAGCTTCTCTGGGGCGCCAGGTCCTTAGAGGCAGCGCTGAAGCCCCTCCAAGATCCGTTGCTTGGCTGCAATTGATCTCGCCTCTATTGCGTAAAGGCAAATTCATAGTCAAGTTTTCGGTGAGGTGATGATCACCGAAAAACCCACTCAGACAACACTCTGTTTTTGAAGTGGTGCTTGCACCTCTTCCAATAACTGCTCAAATGCCTGGCGGCGTGAGTGTTGTATTTGACCGTTTGTCTTGGCACCGTACCACTCAAATGGCTGGCGCGCGCGTGTTGTATGTGTCTGTGTGTCAAGTCCTATGTGTCTGTGGGTGGCACCCAAGAACCATTCTGGCCCACTGAGCGTCTGGATGTTCCGGGGACCTCCTGTTGACCCTCAGGGACCCCTACACAGTGACACGGTCATTACTTTCGTGAGTGACGCTCACGCAAGTGGTAAAGGGGAAGAAAACATCACGTCACATGGTTCATGTACTCATGCATGCCCAAAGACCCCGATGCATTCCATAGCTTACAGTTGTCCCGATTTTTTGCCCTCATTCAATAGGCGTCTATAGGTAGAAGAGACGCCATTAGACTGGCCCATGTAAGTTCAACAGAGTTTGCGTAACTTTACTATATGGCTCTGCCTGTACCCTACATCCAGAACCAGTGGAGTACATAGTAGCAGTATTATTAGTTAGTTATATCTGGAAGAATATTGTTATTGTCTATTAGAAGTTTAATATCCACAGGACCACAGTCTGACAAACAGGATGATGTTCACTTTGCTGTGTACTATGTTGTACTGCCCCAGAGGAAAGCTGAAGACAACATTGAGGGCTCGTCTATTGCTCTTTGGTGTCTCAAGCCATAAATGAGATCATTCTGATACAAAAGCGAGGCCTCAGCTATGGCTCCTGTTTCTCAGCATTTTCTGCTGAGACACATGTCTCAGATGGAGCCTCCAATGATCTATACAGGAGATCTCAATATTATCTCATTTAAATCTCGTTTAAGGCTTTTGGTTATACCTCAGCTTTGTCTCACAATGGCCTCTATTGATCTATAAAAGAGATCTCAATATTATCTCATTTAAATCTCGTTTAAGGCTTTTGGTTATACCTCAGCTTTGTCTCACAATCGCCTCTATTGATCTGTAAAAGAGATCTCAATATTATCTCATTTAAATCTCATCTAAACCTTTAGATGACATCTCAGCTTTGTCTCACAATGGCCCTCTGTTGATCTATAAAAGAGATCTCAACATAATCTCATTTAAGACTCAGATTGGCCAGTAATCTATAGATATCAGATCTTATTAGCTATAATACAAGAGAAATGCGTGTCTATGCCTTAATTTGTAATTATTCATAGAACATGCCATAAGTTTAACTAGAGTTGTGCCCCTACGGGGCACAGGTCTCCACCGTCCGGTCTCAGGATCGATCTTCGGTTCCCTCATCTTCCCTTCACTCTCTTTGGTGTTAGTTTCCATGGTAGCACCTTATACAGTATATCTATCTATGACGTCATCATGACGTCATAGGATGCACGGACAGACATACGCGCACGGACAGACACGGGCGGACAGACACGGGCGGAATGACGGGGTACGATCCATAGTCACCACCTTACGGTGGAGACAACTAACATGATGCAGTTTAATTGCATTAAATAACTTGAGTATTTTAGGGAATGACATAGCTTTACATTGATATTGGTTGTTCAGTTTGACCCACCAGTTAGATTATGGCTTGCATTACAGCGAGTTGAAAGTTTCACTTCTGTTGGCTCGACATTATACCGTTTCTCTCTCCTTAACAGTTGTCTTTCCACCATGACTGTCTCTGTATAAAAGTCACATTTAAAAAGTACAAGATACAGATTAAATGGAATGAAATTCAAATACTCATGTGAAGGAAATTAAAATGGAGGTTTATTGGCATGAAAAAAAAAACATAACATTTCTAAAGAAATCACAATATAAAACAGTTGAAATAACCATTGGAGGCGGTAAAGCATTCTGCAAACAGGGCTACGTCACATTGCATAGTTATATACACATGAATTCCAAATTAAATACAACAAATACAGTGTGCTGTAAATCAGTGATGCTCAAGGTTTTTTTTTCCTTTTTTTTCTCCACATCAGACGCCAAATGCACACATAAGAACATGCCCCCCCATTTGGAGATATATTACAGGAACATGCAACACCCAATTTACAGACCATTTAATGGCATTGGCATCTCAATTTATAATGTAAAATCAAAGTTTGAGAGTGTACACATGGGACCAATGAACGCTATGAAGGTTGGCCATTGGAAAAAAAAAAAAAAAAAAAGGTCTGTCAGAAAAGCAGCATTCGATTTGGAGATATACAGGTCATTGAAAGCAGCCCATAGTACAAGGCAATGCATGTGCATCTGAAAATAACACAGGGGACGGTACACTTCCTTATGGGCAAGCAGTGCTCACAGTGGCTGTGATTGTCTTTCAAAAAACAACAGCATATACTGTACATAAGTATAACCACATGTTGCTGAATCCGATTATATAAAATGTTATAAAAATATTGTAATATGATCACTATTTACTGAACAAATAATTCTATAAACAGACCTAATACAATCTCGCACAACACAAATTGTGTTCTTTGACTATCATCTTATAAATACAATTGCAATGTGTGTAATGTGGCCTCATATCTCTTTACTGAAAATAGCTTCTCCACAAGTTCACATCATGACACAAAGTGAGGTTTTGTGAGCTTGAACATGATGCTATATGCTGAATGTTTGTCCCAGAAAGCATAACCACCCAGGTAGCCAGCCGGTCCAGCCCGGATCCGGCTGAGTTCCGGCAGTGCTGGCTCACTGCTGGCACCGGCTTGCCGCATGTGAACCAGATCTGGGCCAGAACTGGTGTCCGGTTGTCTGCCAGAACCGGCTTGCCGCATGTGAACCAGATCTGGGCCAAAACTGGTGTCCGGTTGTCTGCCAAAACCGGCTTGCCGCATGTGAACCAGATCTGGGCCAGAACTGGTGTCCGGTTGTCTGCCAGAACCGGCTTGCCGCATGTGAACCAGATCTGGGCCAGAACTGGTGTCCGGTTGTCTGCCAGAACCGGCTTGCCGCAGAACATGAAGAAACGGCACTTCCGGTTCAAACAAACGGCTATTTCAAGCACTTCCTGTGCTCTGATTTTAAAACGGAAAAAATCAAGTGGGAAATCATTAAGTAGAAGTTAAAAAACTTCAAAACCCTTTGCTGCTGATAGGCCAATGTGTATGCTCTGTAGCTCCGCCCAGGAATGTCGCACAGCAGGGAAACATATATGAGCGTGCTCAGCTCCTCGGTGTGTCTTTTGGCCTTGGTCCCGTCTCCCTACGACGTTCCCAAAATCCTTTCCGATGACATGTCACACCTACACTCTCACAGGCCATATTTGGCCTGGCTTTTAAGGGCTCACTGCGTTCACAATCACTGCATTTGCAATGAGCAATGCATGAGCAGATGTTTAAAATAGTGTACTCTTGAGAGTGTAATATAGTTGGCTGTGAAATGGTCACTTGTTGAAAACCGGCACGGATCCGTCTGAGTTCCGGCAGTGCTGGCTCACTCCTGGCACCAGCTTGCCACATGTGAACCAGATCTGGGCCAATACTGGTGTCTGGTTGTCTGCCAGCCCAGAACCGGCTTGCCGCATGTGAACCAGATTTGGGCCACTTCCTTGTTTTTCTAGCCGAGGACCGTCAGAGCTGCACTTTTGGATTACTTTTTTAGCTGTCTGTGTAAGCTTTAGAGCCAAATTATGAATGTATTTATTAAGTAGCCGTGTAATAAGCCGTGTAATAAGCAGGGTGTATTAAGTGTGAATAATCACCCCGCCTTTCGGGCTCTGTGATTATTCAACCTCTCGGTACATTATGACTCGACACTGAACGCGCAACCATACATTATCCATAGCTTAAATGCGCTGCTATAATCCACAAACAGCATCCTCACATGTGCCCCGACCCTTCAGGTGGGAGAGGGCCGTGTGGAAGACATGGGCGATGGCATGTTCTGTGCTCCTGTTGGCCCTGTAGGGGAAGCTGCAAGGGGTCGTGGGTGGGGTGAAGCCAGGCCCGGCGTTACGAGGGGGCCTGAGGGGGCGTGGCCCCCTCAGTTACAAAATGTGCCCCCTCAGTTTATGTTCCAGGCACTTAGAGGATTTCAGTAGGATTTCACAGGGGCTGTGGTCCCGACTTAATTTGCTGGCCCAGGCTAGGCTTGTAACTGACAAACAATAAGTAGTGGTGGGGGATTTGGGGAGCTATACATTACAATGGCATGTTTCCAAAGGTGTTAGTTCATTAATTCAGACTTTTGTTATCAAATGGCTCAAAACCTGTTTAACTGGTCCTGGAAACTGGAGGTGTTGACTGTCCCCAAAACAACAGGATGGCTAATGAATGGACCATCACTCCAGTGGAGAGGCTGGGGGATAAAAGATTGGCCCAAAGATTGGCCCTTGCATTGTGTATTTTATTCACGTTTTATTCACATTTCTCCTTCTTCTTTCTTGCATTACTAATTAGAACCCCCCGCTGTACTGTTCTTACCTGTGCAGCATGGGCTGCAGCACAGTTTAGTTTGATTAATGAGTCATATTGTTATTACTGCACACATAAGTTCAGAAATTGCGGTTTTAACCATTTGGGGTGGTATATTGAAACCCTGCCATGAATATGGCAATTTAACAGCAGCGCTATCACTATTATTTTTATTTCGTCACCGATTGCACTGATAAATCAATCATGGCTAGAGCTACAGGGTCATACCTATTGATTTTCTATATATAAAATGTGTGGGGGGCTACATAAAGAAAAAATATCAACAGTTTAGTGGGCCCCCTCAGAAAATTCGAGGGCCCCCTCAGTCATTCCATTCTCCAGCCGGGCCTGGGTGAAGCATTGAGCATATGAGTCCTTTAACCAAGCTCTCAAAGCACTTGCTCACAATGGCAATGTGCATGGGATAGGGGCGCCAGTCATTGAGACTGGTCACCTTCTGCTGCCTCTACATCAAATCAAATAGACTTGATTTCCATTCTATGTATTAACTAATTTATATTTCCTTCAAAATGTGATATTAACACAAAGATAAATTGTGTATAGCAGCCTAAGTAAGCTATTAATAGTTTGTTGTGCAACACAAATGAAAAATACACAGGAAGGAGAGTAATTCTAGAGTTGTTATATTCCTCTATCCAAATACTTCCTTAATGTCAATGAAGTACACTCCCACAACACCAGAGGGAGTGCTACTAACCATGTCCAACCCAGATTTGGCACAAACAAGGGTCTTAATTCCTTCCGCTCATATGCCACCAAAATGTGGAATGCCCTACCAACAGTCATAAAGGCATGTAAATCCCTTGACTCCTTCAAAACCGCTCTCAAAGGGCACCTACAGATGGCTGCAATTCTTAACTGGCCTCTGTAAAACAAAAATGTATATAAAATCCCCCCACCCACCCCGCCTCTCCTCTTTGTACATTTCTCTTTTCCCTTTTTTACCTCCACTATGATTTTGCCTCCATGATTTGCTGCTTCCGTTTTTACTGAAGTAGTTGTTTTGTTTGTACGGTATTTGAATGCCTCAATGAAATGAACAAGTTGGCCACTATTGTAAACAAGTGTATGCTTAACTAGTGTGTCAGCTTTTTCAGATTTGATGCAGTTGTACTTGAATTGTACTGTAATTCTCCAAGCTGTTATCAGTTTTGTAGCAGTGTGTACTTGACTTGTACTGTAACTCATCTCTGTTAATAAAAATTTCATTCATTCATTCATTCTCTCCAGTAGTCATTTGTTCTCCTTTGGAGTAATAAACATCTCCTATATGACCAATAGAGTGAGAGCAATTTTCCAGAAGATTTTCTATTGGAGTAATACAGCTAGGCCGCGCCTACTAATAGGCGTGGCCTAGCCATTTTGAATTCTAGCGCCTATCCGCCATTTTTCTGTCCCGCACTCAGTACAGTACAGAACAGTAGAGACACAGACTGTCGCAGGCGAAACGGGACAATATTAACAATTGGATTATTTTCTTCACTTTGATGGATCATAAACCAGCAGGTAAGACTATTATTTTTATCTCAGCAAATGGCAATCTTTGTAACCGATGTGCAACATTACGGCAGAAACAGACAGCGGCTAGTGAGTAGTAGGGGTAGCCCCAGCACAGGCAGTGCTGGGGCTAAATGCCCATTTTCTGTTATTATTACTAGTATTATTACTGGACGATCCCACGGCAGCGGTGTGATTATTATTTCTTGTATCTAAGAAGTTGAACTATAAAAGGACGGGTTAAAGGTTTAATGGGGAGTGAACTGGACATGAAACGCCGGAGAAGTAGAGACAGAGCCTAAGAGCACGGCCGGCGACATTGAGGGGGCAGAAAATATATCGACCATGCGGCCCCATTGACTCTAATGTAATGGGCGGTCCTGGCTGTCCCTTTTCGGCCGTCCACATTCAAACTGGAGGGTCGCCATTGACCTGGCCCCATGGAGCTAGGGGGGTTGGCGTATTTCACGTGCTCTTTGGCTTTGGTCTAATAACATCACGCTGCTGGCTGCATTGTTTTAGTTAGGGTTTTTTTATTTTATTGTTATTTTTTTCTTTTTTTCTCCCTCGTTTTCTGTCGTGGTTTGTTTTTTTTCCCTCCCTCTCTCTATCACTCTCTTCCTCTTTCTATCTCCCCTCTCTGCTGCTCGTCTCTCCTAGCTCCTTCCTGTCTTTTACTATCTCTTTATCTATCTATCATTTTACAACAGCGGTTTTCAACAGGTGATCCGGGGACCATCGGTGGTCCCTGAGGTGGTTCCAGGTGGTCCCCAGGCTGAATGAAAGTTGGTTAACCAGATGTACAAAGGGTCGTTTGCACCAAGAAGGATTAAACCCTAAACTGGTTTAAATCAAGGATCATCTATAATTTCAGTTGCACCAAATTTTAAACCTAGATTTCAATAATCTGGTTTAGTTTTAAACCATCCTTTTAATCTTGGCTTTTGTTTTTTAAGTGTGGATTTATTTTTCACAGTAAACCTGGATTAATGTCAAACCTGTTGCACCACAACTTTAAACTTTGATTTAAGTACCAATAAGGGCTTAATTCTAAACCTGCAGTAGAGGTGGTTTAAATGTAAACATGGCAGCATGTATCAGATGGATTCATGAAAATGAAAGAGAAAACAAAGGCGCAGCTCAAATAAACACAGGGGGCTGTTGAATCCAGTTGAATTTTATGATAATGATGAATTTAAAAGGCACTGTGTCGCATGATTTGACTGAAAATAACACCACGTTCGTTAAAACCGTTTGTCCCTATTCAGGCGGCACGAACAGCCCTCTAGCGCTCAGTTTCTGACCCCCTCAATGTCGCAACTCTTCTACCTGATGGCTGCGCTGTGCCTGCTTTCCATTGGTATGCTAATGTGAAAACATTAGCGTACCATACGTGTTGACCTAGCTGTTGACTCGATCGTCCATAGAAATGTTAATGTACACATTATTGCTGCTGATAGCCTACTGTCATTGTCCTACTCCTTGTACTGAGCACCACAGAGTGAAGCGAACGTCTGTTGTCTCTTTAGCAAGCAAGCAGGCTTTTCTTTTTCTTTTGTTTTTTGCTGGGCACAATATTTTATTTAATTAAACATAAACTCCTGTCCATGTTCTCAAATCTGAATGGAATAGTAACGCTAATGGATAAAGGCTCTAGGCTGCTGCTTGTTTACATCGCAAAAACAAGATGGCGGACACAGAACAAACTTTAATCCATGAATTAATCAGTTTATAGTTTTAATCTCCGTTTAATGGATTTTAATCAGAGGTTATGGATTTAGTCACAGATCTGTTAAGCAATGCTTAAAATTAATTGGTGCAACACAACTCGAATTAAAATTAATCTCTGATCAACAAATCTGTGATTAGCACTAAACTAAGCTTTATTTAAACTCTCTTGGTGCAAACGACCCTTTGAGTTAGCCCTTTGACTTGGGCTAATTCACATGATGAATATTTTAACTCATGAGAGGGTAAACATGAAACCAAATATATTCATCATGTGAATTAGCAGAAACAAAACAGCCCAACATACAGATCAAAATGACCATTAATCTTACATTCTCTAGTTGTGTAGACTTGAGCGTAACATGAAATGGACCCGCAAGGGACCATTTGGTTTCATGTTTACGCTCTCAAGAGTTAAAATATATATATATATTTTTTTTATCTGAAATCCAGCCTGGAATTGTGGACAAAAGTAAAAGAATCTCTAGTTTTGTATCTGTGGGGTTAAAATGTCATAAAATGGGTGTCCATGGCTCAAATTCTGAATAAATGGTGGGCTCTGGTATCAAAAAGGTTGAAAACCACTCCTTCACTGCAAAGAGTTCAATTGTTGTCTTACTATGTCTTTATTTGACTTAAAGGATGCCTGCTGTAAGGGTGAAGTGTCTTGACAGACAGAAGTACATTTGCTATGAAGTGCAACTGACGTTCAATTCATTTTTGGAATGTGGTGAGTGAAACGAATTGCAAAAGGATAGATATATATATATATATATATAATATGTGTGTGTGTGTGTATATATTTGTGCAATTTTTAATGATTCTACAAGCTCACAGCACTCGGTAGTGCACTATGAGCTTGTATACTTGCTAATAATCTAATCTTGAAAACGTATTTAATAGTTAAGTGTAAAATAAAGTTCAAATCTAGAGTGACACATTGCAGACATTTTTATAAATGTTGTGCAATCTTGTTTTGTCTGCAGTTTCCAAGAAATTTGAAATTCCAAACCTGGATTTAAAAGTCTATGACGATTTCAATACTGAGGTTGAAATGGACCCGCAAGGGTCCATTTGGTTTCATTTTTACGTGCTCAAGAGTTACATCTGGTTAACCAACTTAGCTGAGGGGACCCACCCCTGATTTAGGTGGGTCCCCACCTAAATGATAGTTTGAAACCAAATGGACCACAGTATTTACAGAATAGTGTACAGACAACCAATTGGACCTTAACCCAAATGGAATCAAATTTGTCCCATGTGTACATACTCGGAGCTAAAGGGGTATTAAAAAATGAATCTAGAGTTGCAATACCCTCCATTGACTCCCCATAGTAAAAACAAAATGCAATCTGCTTGTATTAAACAATGTTAAACTCACCAACTTTGCAGCTGTATTTAAACCTTTAATTGCCCTCTTTCTTTCTAGAAAGATTTTGTGTCATACAAAAACACTGTAGACATGAGTAGTTATGAGCTAGTTTCGGTCAATAAATTCTCTGCAGGTGATTGAATGACTGAATGGCCCTGTGCTGTTTAATACAAACGGGTGCCTCCAAATTCCACCACTTTTATTTATTGACAGAAAGTTCAAATCAAACAAATGCTTTGCAAATGCTTTTACAGGTGCTATGTTGCCGAGTTTAATGTTGTTTAATACAAGCAGATCACAGATGGACATTTTCATTATTAGGAAGTCAATGGAAAGTATAGCAACTCTAGATTCATCCCTAACCCCTAGGTGTATGTGTACCTGTACATTTTTGTATGAGACTGTTGTATGGCAAACATCAAACAGCAGCCATAAGATTTCTGCCTGACACCCAGTGAGCCATGTTGATTCATTGAATCAGTTATATCAATAATATGGCAATATGTGTGACATTTCCCTCTCTTCCAGCTCCACCAATAAACTGTTCAGGACAATGCAGAACTCATTAGACCTTCTGTTCTAAACTCCAGTCTCGCCGACCCGAAGCGTGGGTGCAGGGATATGACTACACTGTGAGTACTTGGTATTTTTAAGGATCAACAATGTTATTGTACAACATGAATATTTGCTTTTGCCTGTCTACATTCTTAATAATAGAATACACATAACATTTTGTCTCCTATACTGTGGTGTGTCCACGTTTCCTCAAACTGTCTCCTGATCAATCTCCTCCTCTATTTACTGTCACAATGTTTCCCCTAATTTCCGCACATTGTACCATATTTTCCGCACTAAATGTGCACCGGATTATATTCCACAGAATAGATACTACTGGGGTCAACATAGAATTGAAGCTACTTCAGTCAGACAACCCATATAAGGCACTCCTGTGCCTTATAGTCTGGAAAATACAGTACTTTGTACGGTATTTAATACTAGACCGGGCCTGGTGGGTAGAGCAATGGGTAGGTAACGATGGAAGTTGGAGTTCCATTTGTTGTTGTTGTTGTACCCGTATCATCTGTCTGTGTCCCCTTTATGCCCACGTATGGAGATTCCTGAAGTGTCCCTTTATTTGTATATGGAGGTCTTGCATTATAGAATGATGTCATATCAGTGAAATATGTTTGTAATGGGAACTTCCCAACAAGTGCCACTGCATTATATGCGCAAACAAACATGGTACTGTATATTTCAACATAATATAGATTAACCTTTGTCATACTTGAAGTAAAGGTATACCTTATGTTTTTTTGGTGACAATATATAATATTGAATGCACTGTTTCCCTGTCTTCCCAGACCAGCTTAAACATCATTGGAGAGATGTCAATTCTGTCTGGCGGGGTCTCATACAGCAGATGGGAGCACTGGGAGCACTGGGAGCGTGTACTGTGCAATCAGTTTGCAAGTGAGTGCTTGAGCTTATAGCATAATCAACAACTGTGAGGACAATACAAATTCCTCCATTAGCCCAGTTCCTTATGTATTATTGTAGGATGAAGACAAGAGTTATTATTGGAAAATGTTTGATACCTTTTAGGCTGTTTTAAAAATGGCTACTTTTAAACAAATTGCTCAATATCTGCTCCTACATTATCTAAAACCAAGATTGCAATAGGTAAATCTACATTTTGGGGGATTATATTCTGAGGCATGGATGGGTCAGTATGTTGCAGTTTTATATGCAATATCATGTAAAAAAAAAAAAAAAAAAAAAAAAAAAAAAAAAAAAAAAAAAAATACCCACCTAGGGTAACCACTTTTTTAGATTTCTGCATTTGCCATGCTATTAAAGGTTTGCCAACAGACATAATATTATGACCCAGTAAGAACACAAACCTACTAGGAACAAACCAGTCAACCTGCTGTAAAAGTAAAAAGAAACTCAATGGAATAGCCATTGTTTATGATTGGTGGCAGACTATTTGCCAACAGTTAGCTGCCACTTGCAAAGGTTACAGTAAAATCTCATTTTCAGGTGATGTCAATGTTGGAAATATGAAAATTGGGGGGTTCAGATTAGACAGACACAATCAAAGAATGAGTAGGATTATTCAGTTGAGTTTCTCATGCTCATACATTTTGAAATAGAATGCAAGTTTGCATTTCTATAGCATCTGGTTCAAAAGTTATGATCAACAAAGCTACTTTATGATAGGAGCCAATATTGAAGCTATTGAGGTTGTGTTTCTACTATGTCATAGATATTATTTCTGGCAGCAAACCTTTTATAGCAGAGCAAATGCAGAAATATAAAAAAGGGGTTGCCCCAGGTGGGTATTTCTTCATGATGTATCACATTAAACTGAAAAATACCAACCTATCCATGACTCAAATAAAATGTAATCAGTTCCATTGGGTTAAAAAACGTTGATTTAACCACTGCACTGTCTTGATTTTAGGTCACCTAGGAGGCGAGATATTGAGAAATTTGTTTTTGAAAGTAAACCTCACTTTTCTTTCTTTTAATAAACATTCAAGTAAAATCTTTTCACATTTTTTAAAACATGTTTTATTAGGCCATTATTATACAACCTGTAATCAATGCATAGGCGCTTGACTTAAATAAAATAAGACTCTTGTCTCTGTAGTTTGTATTTGCACTCGCTGTTTGAGCACTTGGCCATTATTAGATTTGTGGTAATGAATGAAACAGATGAGCAATTAAATTCTACCTTTACAGTGAAATGATAATGTACATACAGTAAAAAAAAAAAAAAAAACTACTCTTTTGAGGTTTATCGTATATGGCATTATATATGATCTCTTTTCATCAGGTTCATGTTGCGGATGCTGTTCCAGGAAGAAATCTGTCACTCTGTTTTCTGGGAGAACAACCCTGCCTACAACATCAACAAGACTACGATTGTGGACTTCAGGAAACAGCGAGGAAGGGCGCCCATCTTGCACCTTCTATCAGGTGGTGCCATGACTACTAATTCAGAATGGATCAGCCTACAGCAAGTACTGTGATCGGCAGAGCACATAATGGAAGGCCAGCTCCATATTTTGCTCCACCTGTGGATTCTACCAGCCTGGGACAAGTAATTTGGCTCTCCTTTGAACCTATAGTGCTCCACAGTGCTATCACGGCACCTGTTCTGGAAGAGATTTCCCTGTTCATTTTCCTCAGACTTTTCAAAATGTTTTTATATGAAGACGTTTACGTCAAAGCCAACTCAGGTTGTGACAAATCATGACACATTTTTCAAATGAAAATCATTTGATAGATAAAAAAACAGCATGTTAAAACACTTCACCCCCCCCCCCCCCATATATTATTTATTTGGTTCAAAATATTGTTTGCCGTAGTGATTTGTAACCTGAGTTGGATTTGTACGGCCCTCAAATGTATTTAAATACCTTTTTGAAAAGTCTGAGGAAAATGAATGGAGAATTCTATTCGATACTGGCGAGGGCGTGCATGGGGATGCAGCACTCTCTATACTCTATACCCATGGATTATACCAGGACCAAAGGATTTGACTTTGAACTCTTTCTTTGCTCAACTCCATGGACCCACTTTGCGGACTATGTTTTTTATGCAGACTATAGTGTTGACATGCATTGACATTTCTGCAACTTTTCCCCTTGGATATATGGCTGTTGTGTCAAGGCCTGCATAACGTCTGGGTAAGTTGGATGATGTCACTACATGGCATCCATGATCATAGTTAATTGTAAGGCCAAAGAATACCGGTAGTTGCACTTGTTTCTAGTTGTTTAGTATTCTGTTTTTGACCTGTTGCATAATGAGTACTTTATTTGGTATATTTTAGTGGGAGGACTTGCTGTCTTGTTGAAGAACATTTTGAGTAGGCCTACCAAATGTTTTGTACAATAGGATATTAGTAAAACAAATGTGAGTAGGCCAAATCAAAAAAGCAATTATTCTATTTATTCTATGTGCGTGTTGTTTGTAGTTGTCTAATATTGTGTGTTTCGGTACTTTTGTACTATGCAATATTGATCACTGGCGCTTTAAAAAATAATAAACTCCAGTTTTATTGAAGGAAATTATCGTGCTTTACATATCATCATGGCTCATCTCTCATTTACACTCAAAATGAGGAAAGGGTGATCCTGGCAGGAGTCAGTAGGGGCTGGACCCGGGTGTTCTGGTTTGCCGGTATCAGACTGGAAGTGCTTTTTGTAGATCTGCTATGTTGGACAACAGCCCATGTCCCTCTCTAAGCTGATGGTTTGAATTCTCCTATATATTTATGTAAATGTTGATGTATACAGAGGTAGTGCAGCTGTTCGTGTAGCCTACACAATCATCATCAGACTCACCATTATCAGGGACGTGCACTCAGAGATGAAAGGGGCTTCTTCAGCCCCTGTCCTTTTACAAAACGAATGCCCTGCATGTCGTTACACTACTCTCTCTAGCTAGAGGGCTACAGCCACAAAATAGCGAATCTAAGAAGAGCACTCAATGCGTGGCAGCGCGACGCACCGAGAGGTATTTTTGTCCAGATGCCCTCTTGAGAGTTCAGCCCCTGCCCCTCTAAGACTCTCTGCACGTCCTGTAACCAATCTCTCCCAAACTTTATTTCCCTGTGCGTCAACTGAACTGCGGCGAGCTTTACCCATAGAGGTTTTACTTCATGTTTAGCGTTTTCTTTCAGCATGCATGTGTCTCCAAACCTGTTGTTGTTGTATATATGCGACGTATCCCATCATCTCGCACATGTGTGTAACATATCTATGTATGTAGGCTAAAGTGAGAAGTGTGTAATTAAATCTCAATTATTGCTTGTATATGGCTCCAAATGAGACTCATATGAGACACTAAAGACACTTAATCGAGCCAATAGCGAGGTCTCAACTATGTCTCGGTGTAATCTCAACTAGAGCGAGCTCCATGAATCATGAGACACTAAAGAGACTTAAAGTAGTCAAACGCGAGACCTCCCTTGTTGCTCCTAGTGAATTTTAGGAGCAATAAATGAAACTCAAATGAAACTCAAATGAGACAACATGTTTGGCTCATTTGTGTCTCATGAGCAACAGACGAGACTTAAACGAGGCACAATATTGTCCTCTGGATGAGACACTAAAGAGCAACAGACGAGACTTAAACGAGGCACAATATTGTCCTCTGGATGAGACACTAAAGAGACTTAAAGTAGTCAAACGCGAGACCTCCCTTGTTGCTCCTAGTGAATTTTAGGAGCAATAAACGAAACTCAAATGAAACTCAAATGAAACTCAAATGAAACTCAAATGAGACACAAAATATTTGGCTCATTTGTGTCTCATGAGCAACAGACGAGACTTAAACGAGGCACAATATTTTCCTCTGGGGCTGCTGCTGCTGCTGCTACTACTTCTACTAATAATAATAACTAATCCCAAACTAGGGTAAGTGCCGATTTGGGACTTGGGGCCGTACAGCGGCCACTAAAGATCCAATTGCTCATGGCAGAAAAGCTAATTAACAGCTTAAAACGAGGGCCAGTACCAACCCACTGAGGAGAAAATATGCATTAAACAGCATGTAATCTAAGTCCTCATCCACCCATTGATTGGACATGTCACTGTAGCTAAGTGCTGCTGTGGGTTGTTGCCAAGTTGTGTCTACTGCTTATATTATGATTTTGCACATCTGGGGTTATTGTGTGCGTGCGTGCGTGCGTGCGCACGCGCATGAGCGTGTGTGCACATGCCTCAGGATCTCGGTACAGCATGCTACAGCACTGAAAAAAGCAAAACCACAACCCCTGGATCACAGAAGTGTTTTTCCGGTTCAGATCCCCACATAATTAATTGCCTAATTTATACTCGGTTCCGCATTATGTCTTGCAGTGAAAATAGCAACTCTACAAACTCATCAAATAAGATGCATTATGAGCTTGCAGTTAGGCGAGACAGTAGCATGCAGGAAAAGTGTAAAATCCAAGCCAGGCTTAGGTGTGATGTGCAACAGATAGGATTGAGAACTGCACTTTCCTTTGTCATTGGGGAAATTATAAATGCATGCATTGTTCAACAGGGTGTTGAACGTAACTGAACCTGTGTGTGGATTTTCATTCCATCTTCGACAGATCGATATCATCAGATTAAAATAATATAATAACAGAATATTACTGTTGTGCGGCACTGTCCAATATACAGACTCTACACCCTAGGATGCTTCTTACTGCAGTATATGAATACATTAGGGCTAAGGTTATAATGAACAATATTAATGAAAGCAATCTAAATTTGAGGTTGTGGTTCCTAAAACATACATAATTTTGGCATCTGCCATTTGAATTAAGTTTATTTGATTGATTGACACTCACACTGATGCCAGTGGAATCTACGCAAGGCACAACCAGCACATCAGGACCAATTAGGGGTTAAGTGTCTTGCTCATGGACACTTCGAAGGCAATTCTGGGAGCCTGTGTTCGAACCGGCAACCATTTGAGTTACCATCCGGTGACTCTACCTCTGAGCCACTGCCGCCACCGACTTCAAAAATGGCCTGTGAGGTGCGAGCTCAAACCCACAAAGCAATTGTACAGTATGTTTTGTTTTTGATTGTATTTGTTACACACAAACGTCAGTGGCATTACCAAGTTACACACCTGAAAACCCTTCCGTTGTTCCAATTAAACCCCCTTTCTGGGTAGGTCAGAACTTGTAGAGCTTGACATTTAGAAAGTATCACTCTCAACAGTCCAAACGAACACAAATTGGCCGGTGGGAGACGGGACAGGGAGGGTGATATTTGTCACTACATGTATTCCTAAGGACTGCATGCATAAAGCCAAAGGTCTGTTTTGAATGGTGAAATGGTGTTGGTTTAGTGGTGCCCCAGTTGTACTTAGAAGCATAGTGTTTCAAATCATTTTAATACCGTATTTTCCAAACTATAAGGCACACTTAGGCCTAATAATTAAGAAGCAACCAGTGAACGAATACATTTGTTTTTAGGATTAATTTCCAAAGGAAGGTTATTCCACAAAAATGTAAAGACGGGAGGCTGGAGCCCTTCTACCCTCTAGGGATGAAGAGGAATAGTGCAATAGCTGTTCTGCAGATCTGAGGCCAGGAGCAAAGGGATGACAAATGTTCCACCGCTAGGGAAACAGTGCAATGCGGCCCTGAGAATATAGAGCAAGTCTGCTCATTAGAAGACCCCTATGATGCAGTATTTTGTATCCTCATTTGACTCACAGCTGATTCAGTGATATCGTTATGTTTAGAGAAAATCTCCAGGAAGGGTGAAATCAGTTTGCGACTGAGGTAGGTGTCGTGGCAGGCATAAATCTGTCTCGACCATTTGATCAAAACGGTTGTGGCAGATTTTTCAACTTCTGTCACATCATTTTGTGACATTGCGACATCGTGACCATTATTTATAACTGTTGCGACAGTTTTGCTCAACAGTTGTGAAAGTTCCATAACTGTCGCTGGCAGTTTCATAACTGTTGTGACCGTTGGCATAACGCAACCGTTATAACACTGCCGTGACAGTTCGCTGGCAGGTGTCACCACAGTTTACAACTGTCGCGACGTCTGCTGCAGTCACAAATTGATTTCGCTGTCTCTCAAAATCGAAGCTTACTGGCTCCATTGTCATATGTAATATGACATCTTCTACTTGTGATTCTTTTTTGAGCGAAGGATGACATTTTGGGAATCAGAAACTAATACGGCATTTATTAAACTATGATTTAGGAATCAAGGATGAACTGGCTTAAGGGATTTGAGATGACTGAAGCGTCCGTCTGTGATTTACGCAGCCCGATCTCACAGATAGTAGTACACTATGCACGGAATGCCACCTACGGAACTGCGGGCATACACTAGTAGTTAGAGCCAAAATCCGTGAATATGTACTTTGGCGTGGTTTTCACAAACACGAAAGTGGCTAGTTGGGGGTGGGGCAGTTTGGGTTTTATAATATTTACTATTCGCAACTCGCAGCGAATTGCTGCGCTGAGCATTGTGATGACGAAAATGACGGCGCCGCTCTGTCATTTTCAGTGGAGTATATGCTAGTACGATATGCACGGATTCATTTTAGTATAATATGCACGGATTTACATGTATTTTAGGCGAATATGCACAGATTTTTGTATGAACGGAATGGCACTTCCGTGCATATTCGCCTAAACCTCATGAGACTGGGTTGGATTTACGCTACTACACCCACCTCCATTGGGGTCCTCTTCGCAGCTGCCTCCGTTCTGACAGGGGCTGTGGGTGCAGGTGTCCGCCTGGCCGCAGCACTGATACACCCCGAACACCCTCCTGCTCCCAGCGCCCGGAGCCCACTCGCCGGCATCGCCCACCCGGATCGGCTCGCCGTTGAACTCCAGTCCCTCCAGGCACCCGACGAAGTTGCCCGGGGTCCCGGGTTGTTGGGTCAGGGAGCGAGGCCCGTCCGTAGGGTCCCGGTCCGTAGGAGGAGGGGGGGAGGCGAAGAGCAGGGCAGCGTGGGAGCGCATCATGCGGCAGGGCTGGCTGAGGACGGCCACGGCGGGGGGCTGCTGGTGGTCCAGGGTCAGCCGCAGGAGGGTGGAGTTCACCTCCAGGAGGACGTGATGCCAGCCGCCGTCTGACACGGGAGCAGCCCTCACCAGTAAGGAGCCGCTAGGGTTACCGCCGCAGAGGTACCGGAACCGCAGCTCACCGTTGGTCAGCTGGAGGGAGAGGAGAAATGATCCGTCGATTAGTTTGTTAGAGTGTGGACAATTAAGTAAGGCAGTGGTTTTCAAAAATGTGGTCCAGTGGTCCCTGAGAGGATTCCAGTGGTCTCCAGGTAAATGATGGAACGTTGGTTAGCCAGGTGTAACTCTTTGAGAGCGTAAAAATGAAACCAAATGGACACGCTAAGAGTTAAAATAGTCATCATCAGTAGAGAATGTTTTGTTTCCTAAATCCAGCCTAGTATTGTGGACAAAACCAAAATAAATCTTTAGTTTTAGTTTTTCTGTAGTTGAGCGGAGCAGTCCGTTGTTGTGGCATATGCGACCTTCCATGTGACCAGAACGCTGGCTTCTGATTGGAGCACTCATTAACGCTGTGCAATAAAAGCAGATATAACGCATTTGTATTTAAACCGAACCGATGGCTGCCTCCTGAACCTGCAATGACCCAATTCCCAGTTATTATAAGCCTATACTGGCATTTTTCAGACCTGCCATTGCCTGCATTATTCCGCTGCTGCATCAACAACATGTTTTCATTTACAGTTGGCTTCCAGGACACAACCCCTTCTTATTCTTCACACACACAATTTAACTGAAAACATACAACACTGAGATATCATCAACTCCCCAAAAGAGGTCAATGTCGGTCTCCTCTACTGCCCTATACGTATTGCCCCAATCAGTGGGACTATTTTAAAGAACAGAAATGTCCTGGTCTGCCAAAAGTATAGTAGATAATGGCATATAGTTTAATACCAGTCGACCCTTACGGCTCCATTTGGTTTCATTTTACGCTCTGAAGAGTTAAATTATATTTAAACATGTGAATTACTATTACTATTTTCAAGAATCTATTCTACACATTTAGACAATGAAGAAGAATTGATATTTTGAGCAACATTTGGCCGATTGTCTGCTAAATTTTGGACAAAAGACTTTCAAAATCATTGTTTTTTTTTGGGGTCCAAGTGACTAAACCCATCAAATAGTGGTCCGCGGCTAAAAAGCAGAATAAATAGTGGGCCCTGGTATGAAAATAGTCGAAAACCACTGGTTTTTAATATATATTCACCGCATAACACATCTTTTTGAGGTTTCGTAATTACAAAATTATGAAAGAAGAGCTCAGTGAAGGTGCGGATGCGTTCACGGTGCGGATCGGATTCAAACGTGTGACATTGCTACAGTAGGTCTGCTGCAGTACGCTATGTGCCATGCATGCTCAGCAGCATGATGATGATGATCGCTCCTTCATTTGTCCTGCAGCGAGCAAAAGCAAGCAGGTGTGATATGTTAGGGAGAATCCCAGGGGCCTTGGGGTTGACAGGGGGGCCCCCCGCTCTCTCGAAAGATGGCACGGTTCATAGATTTTATTGTTTAATACATCGGAGGGCTTTAATAGATAATAGGGCTCCATTGCGTTTCACTGCCACAGGGCCCATTATTGTAATGGACCACCTCATCTCTGTCTATAACGCCGCGCTTAGGCACCCATTTTAAACATGTATGTATACGTTTAAAATGCAAGTGGCGTCGGTTACAGACATGTCATTTTCATATGGGTGCGTTTCCAGAGAAATGGGCACAGAGAGAGAGAGGGAGAGAGAGAGAGAGAGAGAGAGAGAGAGAGAGAGAGAGAGAGAGAGAGAGACAGAGAGAGAGAGAGAGAGAGAGAGAGAGAGAGAGAGAGAGAGAGAGAGAGAGAGAGAGACCCCCATGAAATAAACGCCAATAAGTGAACAAAGGTATCTGTGCACATGGATTATTAAACACTATAGCGGTACGCGGTCCAGCAGTATCTCACAGTACTAATAAATATACCATAGCACCTGTCATTGTCACCTCAGTTCATTCAATATTAACACTGTCTAGTAGTCCTGCATGTTGTATTGACAGTACACTAACTCACCTATGCAACGCGCACCACACCCCCACAAACACACACGCACGCATGCGCGCACGCGCGCACACGCACACACATACACACACACACACACACACACACACACACACACACACACACACACACACACACACACAGACTGGTCCCCTTGGGAGAATTTCACTTTTTCTCTCATGCCCTGTAAGCTATTCAAATATTTTTCATGTACTGCAACATGCACACCCCCCGACACACACACACACACACGCACACACACGCACACACACACACACACACACAAGCATTAAAATACACAGCATATATACGGCAAATTGGCTGTGTGACCCTGCTATGCAATACCCCCCCCCCCCCCCCACACACACACACACACACACACACACACACACACACACACACACACACACACACACACACACACACACACACACACACACACACACACACACACACACACACCAGCCCCCTCCATGCATTATTGATAATGTTTGGTTCTATTCACTTAATTGCTGCAGGAGGATGAACCTCCATCCTATAGTCACCAGTGGTGGATAAACATATATTTAATTACTGTACTGTAATTCGTACTTTGCTTGAGTACTTCCAAATACTTTTACTGGATGTATGTTGTACTTTTACTTTTGTTTACTTTTGTTTGATAACTTTAGTTAGTAGTTACTTTTGTTATACTTATTATTACTAAATTTACATGAAACAGTGTTGCCAACTGCCAAAATCCAAAAGGAGCTTCCAAATTGCGCTAGAATGCGCTAAGTGCTGGCCTGGGTCGCCGTGCGCAGTGTGTGTTAGGAAGGGAGAAGGGCTGTCTCATAGGAGGAAAATTATGAAAAGAATAGGGTTTTATTTGTGGTGCCTGTCAAACAATTTCGCCCCCAAATCACCAGCAAAAAAGCACTAGATTTTCACTAATTGTGGCACTAGGGGAGGTCTGACAAAAAGCTAAATATAGCGACAAATAAAAGATGTCCAGTTATCTTCACACTCAACCTGCTGTTTGCGGTCCAAAAAAATATATATCTAAAAAAATAAACCATAATTTTCCATAATTGCAACAAGTTCACAGCGGTCATCCAAGAGATTAGGCCAGGGGTTTTCAAAAGGTGGTCCCCTGTTACGATCTCAAGAGTTAAAATTATATTTAACATCTGAATTACTTAATTAATTTTTGAGAATCTACAGTTCTACTCATTTAGAAAAGGTAGAAGTGTTCTTTTGGACCAACGTTTTGCCAGACTAAACTTAACATCGTCTGTGGCTAAAATGCAGAATAAATAGTGGGCCATGGTACGAAAAAGGTTGAAACCCCTGGATTAGGCCTATACTGTAAGTTATATGTAAGTAAGCAATACGTGTATATAATATACAGTATACATACAGTAAATCCGTTTTACTCAGAGATGTGTCAGGAGCTTTGGAGCAAACCGCTGCCAGTGGGAGGTAAAAAAAAAAAATAAAAGCAAAAATTAAACATTTTCTATAAATTTCCACATTCAAAGATGACAGGACTGGGGTTACGTCCAGGGGTGGATGTAACATTTCACAATTGGGGGGGTGGGGGGGGGGGCAGAAGAAAATGGCAGCTTCATCGCCTGTGTCGCTTCGCGCTATGGGCGATGAAGCCGCCCCCATACCATGTTCAGTAGTGTTTCAAATACTTTTAAATATAAGCAATGAAATATCTTGGGTTGTTTTGCATGCCACCAGGTTTGGTGGGGCAGTCTGGGCATTTAGGGGGGCATTGTCCCCCTAAACCTATGCCTAGATGATCCGCCCCTGGTTACGTCTATCCCATCGTCCCACTCTACTTCCACCACATTTCCCCTTGATTTTGACGTGATGTGGTGTGAAATTGGGGTCTGAATTGGGCACAGGGTGGAGAGAGAGAGAGAGAGAGTCCGGGTTCCGCTGGATGGATGGATGGATGGATGGATGGATGGATGGATGGATGGATGGATGGATGGATGGATGGATGGATGGATGGATGGATGGATGGATGGATAGAGTCCGGGTTCTGCTGGATGGATGGATGCTTTCAAGTGGACCTCCTTTCAACTGCCTCAGTGCTTCCAGGCCCGTGGCGTCCGTCTACTACCCAAGCACTCGCAAGTTCAAATTCCGGTCACGACCAGTGTACCCAAATCATCTCCTCTCTCTATGTTCTTTTTAATGTATCAATTATTCACGGCCGTCTCCGATGAAGCAGAGATGCACTACTATGAATAGCGCTGTATCAGTGTGGGGTCATCAATCGTGTCTGCGATGCATCGTGCATCTTGTCTGTGTAAGCATTGACATTTACTGTACTGTACATAATAGCACACACACACACACACACACACACACACACACACACACACACACACACACACACACACACACACACACACACACACACACACACACACACACACACACACACACACACACACACACTGCTGCACGGCTGCACCCAAAATGTACACCCAAACGCAGGGGGGGTAAAGGTTCAGGGAAGCAATGAGCCTATGCTTGGTATCAATTAGTAATGTCTGAGTTGATTCACTGAGACAACTGCAGTATGTATGTGTAAGACCACGGCTGCAGTTTTGCACTGTGACATGGTTAAACACAGTGCATCTTCACACACAAGAGCCAGCCAAACCCATTTGAGACCACGACGGCCATCGCAGCAGTTTTATAGCCATCGCAACCGTTTGCGATAGCTATAAAATGAAGAGTTGCGAAGAGTTGCGACTGTTTTGCATTAACAGTCGACCGGTTTGCATAGTAGTCGTGACCGTTTTGCATAACAGTCGAACCATTTTTCCATCTAAACACTAAAAATAACCTCAGTAAAGCCCATGCCTATAACCTAGCCTCGACACCCAGGCTTTCATTTTCGTTCGCCTTGCGCGAAAACGGAAAGCCTGGACTAACGCACGTTGGAAAGTGGCCTTGAGGGCGGAGTCAACCTTCCGGGGTGGGCGTCGCTCTAAATGATGTGACGTAGAACAGCAGTGGACGGGAGGGGGAGGGGCCGGAGATGACGACACGTTAGTGAGATCAAATCAGAGCGCAGCACTTCCGCCGTGTGGATCCCACGACACCCCGCCCCCCAAGGCCAAAATCATTGAGGGCTAGACCAGGCTACCTATAACCTAACCTTAACCAAACCTATGAACCCTAATTAACCTCAGTAAAACCTATGCCAAAACCATTATGCAAACTGTTGCATAATGTTTTTTTTAATGAATTTTTAGCCCATGATTTTGTAACCCATTTTTCACCCAGTTCCAATTCCTAATGTGATCCTGGGCTCTACAAACCCTCTGCCAACCTGGGGAGGCAGTGGACTGGCCTCATGCTCTTTTCACCTGACGGGGGGGAGAAGTTTCCCTGGTTGGACGTAGCGTGTGGAAGGGGAACATGTTAGGATTCCACCCCCTCCTGGCACACCCCCCCTGCTGTCTCAGGCACATATTGGGACAGCCGGGTGTCAGCAGCACAGTGTACCGAACGTTAGAGAGCCTGACTGTTAAGTAAATCTAAAGTCAAGCTTCAATCCACACCAGGATCGTGTCCTGTATGTATTACATGTCCTGGAGGAGAGACAGCGGAATCCTAGTTGCTCATTAATTCAGCGTGGCGATAGTTCATTACAGCCAACGGAAGGCAGGAGGCTTACCTTCTAATTATCTCTCCCCGGACCCCCTCATTCAATCACTAACACTTAATTCACACAGACTCCCTCTCAAATCAAGTCTGTCTGTTTCTCATTCAGCTTGGAGCTAACTCACATGCCACACAGTACCAGGCAGTCATTTTTCAATAAAACCACTCAGAAGAAGAGCTGTCACAGTTATACAGATGCCACCTCCACCTCAGGAACAATCTATGTTCCTGTGTCAGTGATGCTCAACATATTTCATGCCAAGGACCACCAGAATTATCTATATTTGGCTGCGGACCCCCCCATCTGAAAACATGTTGTTGTAGGGATCCCCCAGAAGCAACGAGTTTAGTTCAAAATATTTGCTTCCGAAAGAATATATATATTCAAAGATTTGCATCACATTTTCACAATTTTTCAAAAATATCAGAGCTACAAGCTCACAGCGCGCCACTCGGTGGCGCGCTGTGAGCTTGTAGGTCTGATATTTTTCAATAGCTTAAGTGTAACATGCTTTGAACACCAAAACGCATTCAGTACACAAAAGGTTAAGCTCTGTTAATGGCATTTAGCTCTTTAACTCTGGCATTTAGCATTTACCTCTGTTAATGGATTTGTGTGACTATAATGTGGTATCTATGTGATAAATGCATCAATGTGATATGTGGCATATGGCATGCAAGTGAAAGGTGTTATGTACGTATGTTGCTCATGAGTCATGTAATATCTGTAATCGTATGCTCTGATCTGGAGGTTTGTGATCTGGGATCTCTCTGTGTACAGCAGCATGCTGCACCGCTAATCTGTAATATCACATGGGCATGCAGAGCCACACTGTCAGTCTAAATGCAATATCACTGCAATACATGGTAAATCCTTCATCCTTCAAGTGTTTAAGTGTGGTTGCAGTTGGCGACCATACTGTAATGCCGGCTTTATTTTCCAGATCGACTTTTTTGTGACTTCACTTAAAGGAGCATTCAGTGAATTTTTGGTGATTTGGAAAACCCTCGGGTCACCCCCAGCAACATGATGTGCACATGCACACACGCTACATTGGGGCGCATACACCAAGGCCCAGCCCCCACTCCATCCTGATTGGAGGAAGGCCCCTCTCCTCCTGATTGGACGAAAAGCTTATCTCCCAAACTAGGGTTTTTTGGCCCCCCGGGGCTCACTGGGGACAGCGAGGACCTTAATTGGTTAACCAGTTTCATTTTACACTTCACAACTAGAGAATGTAGAAGATTAACCCATTTAGGCCTAACCTAAGGTTTCTGGGGGAAAAAAAAGAAAAACTTCAATTATTTATATAGCAGCACCACAACAATTGTTTGAATACTGTACATACTGTACAGAATCCTGTATGTTTGACTGTGTTGTTGTACAAAATCCAGTCTGGTATTGTGGACAGAAGCAAAATAAATCTTTTGAGTTCTGTGGGGCAAAAATGTCCTAGAATGGTGGTCTGTTGAAAACCACTGTATTAGAGGCCTGCGGCTGCCGCCCAGAGGCAAATTCAAATGAAACAAACAGCCGAGGGTGATGTTTTTTTCTTTCTTTCTTGCCGATGTGTTCCCAGTAGGTAGAGCGAGCTAATTGTGGTTGTTGCCACCTCGCTTTGCAATTTGTCCCAGAACTGCACCTTACTAGTTATAACAGCTCCTGTGTAAAGTGTCTGATCGACGATTAAAAGGTAAACAAATGACACGCAAGACAAGTCATGTTTGCACAACGTTGACAGAGTGAGGAGCGGAGGAGGCAGCGGTAATGATGCCCGACAAAACACGCCACCATGCGTGTGATGCATGTAGTCCATAATGTAAACTCTGCATGTATATGTACTGTGTACGTTAGCATCTGCATTCGACGCCACGTCTTGGAGCTGCTCTCCCTTGATGATTCCACAGATCTGAGCTGTCACTGTGCACAGAGAGAGAGAGAGAGAGAATGGTGTTTCCCTTCTTTTTTTTTCTTTCTGCGTGGCTTGCATGCTTGCTGCAACGCCTCAATCGTTCACATGGCCTCACGATTTCCATTTCAAAGGTGATAACGTGATGAAGACGTGCGAGCACGCACGCACACGCACGCACGCACACACGCACGCACACACACGTATGCACGCACACACGCACACAGAATTAGCCACTGCAAATAAAGTGTGGACTTAATTTTGTGCTCCCTTTTGTTCCTCTTTATAAACTTTACATATTGATGAGATGCAGCAGTTGATAAAGCATTAAGGTGTGCATGGACCTTCCTCTCAAGGGAGGGGGGGTTGTGGTATGTATCTTGAAGAAGTCACTATAAAGTGATTGCAAAGAAAAGGTTGGGGATACGGAGGGGGGAAATAAGGGGTCCTCAGATGGACCGTGTTTAGCCATTCCTTTTGAAGCAATTTTCCCCTCTCACAAAAGAAATAGGCGGTGCACACTTTGACGCACACGGTTGGTAAACCAAGAACCAGAACTCTCAAGAGACAGAACCTTGGGGGGGGGTGGTGGTTTGTGAATGCCACTTTTGATGCTTCTCAGCGTCAAGATCACTGAACATTCAATCCATCGGGGGAAACGCCTGGATGTCACAAAATGAGGAAAAACCCACAAGGGGAGCCATCCGCGTGTAATTTCAAGTCAAGATCTGCCTCTTTTTTTCATCCATTTGGAGAATTATTCATGCCTCTCTGAGAATACAATGATTCATTATTCTGTTTAAACTAGGCCTCTTTAATGTGTAGTACGGAAGACCTTGTTCTCCGGCAGCACAGAGATGACGCCTCAGTCTCTCTTCCTTCGGTGAATGGAGGAAAAAGGAAAAGAAAGACATTGATGAATCTGCAAAGGCCACACGCTTTTCAGATTTCATTCACACCCGAGGAGAGGCTGCCCTTCCCCAATGCGGTTGCCATGGATTTTGACGGAAAAGGGCACAGGCGCGACTCGGAATGCACGCGGCGCCGCCACTCATCACGACATACGTAAGAAGGTCACCGATGAGCTGATTAACTTCAAAGTAGGGACAAATAATTTGATAAGAGAGAGACAACCGGTATCACTGGGTTTTTCTTTTCCATAATCTGTGCAGGAATGTTCTCCCCCTTTTTCCCCAAGCCAAGCAGGGATTAGCTCTGGATGATGTCTGATACCCAATCAAACATTTAGCCTACGCATTAAGAAAATATAGTGTATAACCAGATGACACATTACACTGCCCAGAGATGCACGCCATGATATTCTTTTCCTTTGTGGTCCCCAGATCTTGGCACGAGACAGCCATCAGGGTTGTGAGATATTTTGAAGACAGCGGATTAAAGTTGTTTTGACTTTGACTCGTGGTACTGTTCCAAAGCTGCCACTTTTCATTATGTTACAGCAGCAGCAATGATTAAAAAGGGAGATTGCTTTTTTTCTTTTTTCTCAATTCGACTGAGAATGCAGTTACCTAAAAGGACCCTTAATTTTGTTTACAGTTAAAGAGTTAAATTAACAGAGGATTTGAAAGCGCTCCATGGCAACTGGGTAAGTGGCAGTTTACCCAATTTGTGGCCTTAGCAGAATAGTGTAACCACAACCAGTTGTGACAGAACAACTGCTGCTGCGTGTCATAATACACCCCCATTAAGGCACGGTTTTGACACTGCTGCACGACAGAGCAATAAATTGGCCATAACACACCCCTCACAGCGGCCAAGAGTGAAGTCGGCCCGTATAATTCATGGCTGTAAAAAACCAACCAGGCGTCTGTCACACATGAGGGGGGGAGACGTACCTGTAAGGTCCCCCAGTCCGTGGAGCCGTTGGCGGTCATGATGAGACCCTGATCCTGGAAGGTTCTGAACCTCAGGGACAGCCGGAAGACCTGGCTGTCCTCATCCATGTGATGGAGGTACTTCAGGTAGCCACGGCCGTCCAACCGCACCGCCGACTCTGAAACGGTAGACAAGTTTCAGCCGTGAAAATCTGCCGCCTTGCATTCAAATGAATGCACAGGTTAAGGGTAGCAAATACAAAGGCTGAGGATGGCAACCAGAACTATTTTTGACCTATGTCCATTTTGGGCTAAATATAGCCAGCGCTGCTGGGTTGAAAGATCCTCGGATCCTTTTCTTTTAAGCACACGTGAAATAGCAAATTCTTAGATGTCAGATATAGGTCAATGTAACACTATTGTCTTTTGCTTTCTCCATCTCCATCAAATCTGACACCTGACAAGTCTGGAGATGAAACACAGAGTAAAATAAACCTGACGTGAGATTCCAGATCTTAAAGTCACACAATCAAAGCACTGTATGATATACCTCAGCTACTTCTCTGGCCCAGCTACCACTAAGTTTATGTGATTGCATTTAATTGCTCTATGGTTCATCTATGATGCAACACATTGCAATTTTCAGACATTTGGTGTACACAGGGCGGATTTTGGTTACATTAGCCCTTATGCGCAATTAACGCACATAGCATTGGGGAAGAGGCGTTCCCACACTAAAGTCGCTAATTTTGTAACCATGCCATCTCCCTTAAACACCTCCTATACCCGTTAAATTATGCATAGGTGTGGTTTGGGCGTTTTTAGCTTTCATCCAATCCGTGTTGGTCTTGCCATTCCCTTTAATTCATCCCTTATCTATTTCCCTTATCCCTACTGCTATGTCTGACCCTCCGAAGCACGCAGCCTGGCTGCGGGCTTAGGACAGACGCCTATTCTCAAAGATCATGCTCTCATTTTCAAACAATTCTCAATCATTTCTTACCATTCAACATGTTATGTTGAAAAAACATGTTCCATGTTTTTTTGCTGTATGTGGCGTGCATTTATCCCAAGTCTGCGAAATGTTATAAAGTAAATTGCAAAAAAGTTATAAAGTAAAAGGCAATTCGCGGCAAAAAAACGTTTTTTTTTATCATTGATTTCTCGGCCAATTCTGGACCATTTTTTACATTTCAAAGTGCAGCGTGACGGGAAAAGCCTCCTCTCTCAGATGCTGTATAGTATATGTGGGTAGGTCTTCTCTACGATGCGGGATCTAGCAAAATGTAAGTGTCGGGATTTTGGTGGAAACGGTCCACCAAATCCCCGACACTTACATTTTGCTCGATGCGGGATCATAGAGAAGACCTACCCACATATTCTATACAGCATCTGAGAGAGGAGGCTTTTCCCGTCACGCTGCACTTTGAAATGTAAAAAATGGTCCAGAATTGGCCGAGAAATCAATGATCAAAAAAGGTCTTTTTTGCCGCGAATTCCAGAGTTTTTTTTTGCAATTTACAGCATTGCGTCACAAGTTAATTAATGTATTTAATTATATTATATACTGTACATTACCTGAACACAAGGAAGTGACTGACAGCAGGCAATATGCAGCTGTTTATAGCACAATCCATAAATAAGGAGATGAATTGAACTGGCGCCTTTCCACGTGGAGTCGTGGACATCTCCAAAGGCGCACAGACGCACGCACTGTGCGCATGTGGCTCTGCCTTCGTGTATCGGTTAACGGGTGGTCTGAGCTGGCCTTATCTAGTTCCCAAATCTATTTGACGAAATTAGCAACTTAAGGGACTGCGCAACAAACACGCCCATGACCACACCTCCAGCCACAAATAACGGTGTCGGCATAAAGAATAGTGGCTAAGGGAAGAGAAAAGGTGACCAAAATAGCAATAAGGGAATTCGCTGCGGGTATCGCATAACGTTAGGGACAAGGGGTGGAAGGAAAATCGCGCCCTTGGTGTATACAGGGCGGAAGAAATGAGGGAACGAAATCGAATTAGAAATGTACTTAACTCGTAGTTTGTTTCTGGTGTGGTTTGAATTAAACAAATTATGACGTTTAGATTTGAAATCAGTGAAATGTGTAGCCTTGTATTCCTTCCCTATAATCCTTCTGTCTTTCCTCCCCACAGCCAAGGGCTTGTGTCTCACGCACAGTAGCTCCTTATTAAATATTCATTACATTTTTTAAGGCCTGAGAAGGATCCGGTATAGTCAAAACACAGAGGCGAACTTAGGTGAACGCAACATCTCTTGAAGACATCTACTCCCATGGAGAGCTACTCCAGGTAAAGCAGATAATGTCATGCAGGGACCGTAGATTAAGATGAGCACCCTTTGTACTTCCGTTGTGACTAATCCCCACAGGAATGTCACTACAAATCCCTGAAGATGCTTAGGAAGGGGGAGGAGAGATGTCTGCATGCATTATGATGGTTCACTTGAAAACACTGTGCGAGCTCCATATCAATTTTGGATTGTCGACATTGAAAACCACTGCTTTAATCGAATGTACTGTATGCAATGCAGTCCTAGTAATCCTAAAAAGCGATCCGATTTATGGTAGGTCCGTCATCCAAAGTCGTCTGGAATAAGTCTAGCCATGGAGAAAAGAAATCTTTGATCGATAAAAACAGGTGATCTAAGTCAAAAGCTATGAAATTCTAATCAAAGTTGTTGTTTTTGATGGCCCATGGCCACCACCATCGTTAGTCGCGGTAGGAAGTATCATGGCTTTCCTATGTTTCCGATTGTTGGTTCTTTTTTATTGGCTGCTCTTAGATGAAGCCCGGTGACGTCCGATGTGCGTCTGAAAATCGGTCCGGATGGAAGCGATCCCCAGACCCGCCAATGGTTCTGGGTTCACATTGCTTTGTGAGCTGACCAGAAATCAACAACAAACAATGCTATGTTATTGTTACCCTGCCTTGATTCATTTGACAGAAGCTTCTACTGGTTGAACAGAAATATATTATGAGGCCGTTTTAATATTTTACACATGTACATTGAAATTTACCTTCGAGCATAATACCTCCTCCACAGATGCACACAATGGGTTATTAGCTTATTAGCCAGGGATCCAACACTATCTCTGCTTAACACGAGTTTCCTGAGTTTTTTGGCCACTAGGGGGCACCAAAGTACTTTTTGGGACTTTTTTTTTAGATTTTTTTTAGGCGCGTGCTAAAGCGGTGAAAGTGTTAAAGCATGTCTGGCGGTCGCCCCAGTGCGCCCCACCCCTCCCTTCATGGCGCCCCAGGTAACTGCCTAGTCTGCCTATAATGGGAAAATCGTCTCTGACACACACAGGCACACCTACCGTTACAGGGACAGACGCTCTCCCAGGCGTGTTGGGGGGTGATGTATCCTGCTCTGGCCGTGGCGTAGTGGTTCAGCCTGTCCCCGGTCAGACGCACCACGTTCCTGCAGCCCCGAGGAGGACAGCCTGCGTCCACACAGCCGTTATGACTGACCCTCTGGATGCTCAGCCCCAGGGAGTCCTCCATGTCTGACATAATGCCTGCCACAAACACCGGGACAAACTTATTTACCCGTAATTTACGGGCTATAATAAGCCGCTACTTTTTTCACATGCTTTTGACCCTGCGGCTTATACAACGGTGCGGCCAATCTATGGATTTTCCAGGTTCCAGGTGGGCTCCGCAGACTAAATGATAGAAAGTTGGTTAACCAGATGTAACTCTTTGAGAGCGTAAAAATGAAACCAAATGGACCCTAGCGGGTCCATTTGGTTTCATGTTTACACTCTCAAGAGTTATGATATTCACCATCTAAATTAGCACCACTTAATTAATAAGTCATAAGTTCATTTTGGTCTAATTTTGATGTTTTGCCTCTTTTGTTGCGAAAATCCATCCTGGAATTGTGAACAAAACCAAAAGAAATCTTTAGTTTTGGGGTCTGTGGGGTGAAGATGTTGTTAAATTGTGAAATAGTTGAAAACCACTGCTCTATCCTGAAGCACCTGATTATAAGCCTGGTGCGGCTTATAGTCAGGCGAGGCTTATACAAGGAAAAATCAGTATTTTGCCCCAAATTTAGCTGGTGCGGCTTATATTCAGGTGCGGCTTATAATCCGGAAATTACGGTACTGCAACGCGCATGTGTGTATGTGTGTGTGCGTGTGCGTGTGCGTGTGTGTGTGTGTGCGCGCGCGTGTGCGTGCGTGTTTGTGTGTGTGTGTGTGCGTGTGTGTGTGTGTGTGTGTGTGTGTGTGTGTGATGTCTAAAATCAAATTATTCAGTGAGTTCCTTGCATATCGTATCTACTGTATATAACTACCGTGATAAGTTTACTGGTTAATGAAGGGCAATCTAATGAATAATTATGACAGAATAGAAGTTGCAGAAAAGCATAAAACTAAAGCTGTGTTCAATTATTGATACAAAGCACCTGTTATTGGATCAAAATCCTATCCAAATCCTTCCTGCTGTGCCTTCCCTAATCTGTCTCAGCTATCCAAATGTCTAGTTCAGCTTTTTTAAGGGATAAAAGGATAAGAAAGAAAATAAACTCTCAACCAGAGTTGGAAAATAAACTGTCTCAACCAGAAACACTGTTTTTGGCAGCAAATGTTTTGGTCTAGTCCTAGTGTTTGGAATGAAACATTTCATTTAGTTTAACTCACAATTTAGTCACCTTGAATGTTTTATTTATTTATTTATTTTTAATAATTTTTATCCCACGATTTTGTAACCCATTTTTTCACCCAGTGCCAATTCCTAATGTGATCCTGGGCTCTACACACCCTCCACCAACCTGGGGAGGCAGCAGACTGGGCTCATGCTTCCTTCAAGGCATGAGGAGTCGCGCCGCCTTCTTTTCACCCGACAGGGGGAAGTTTCCCTGGTTGGACGTAGCCGTGGAAGGAACACGTTATTCCAACCAGTTCCTGTCCCCTCCATCAGGCGCCCCAGCTGGCCAGGGGGAGGCAGTTTAGAGCCCAGGATTACTGCATGTTTTTGTGAGGGTATCTACCCTAGGGGACATGGGGAGAACATGCAAACTCCACACAGAAAGGCCCTTTCACCGACCCCGCCTTGGGTATGGGCACTGATGACGCGGAGGAGCAGACACGCCGCCAGCACCCACAGCAGCGCCCCTAGCAGGAATTGAACCCAGGACCTTCTAGCTGTGAGGCAACAGCACTAACCACTGTGCCACCGTGCCCCCTGGAATGTTTTAGTGTTGTATATTTTTACAACTTAATGTCACAAGTTAATGTTAGTGTGTTTTGTGTTCGGCATTGAAGCTGTCTTAATGATGTTTTTATACTAGCATAAAATTGAATAGAAATACAACCTTGTAGATTTGCTGTTTTCAGCATTGAACCAAACGTGAAATGACTTGCCAATGACTTGTTAAAATGTCCTCAAATAGTGGTCTGTGGCTCAAATTCTGAATAAATAGTGGGCCCTGGTATGAAAAGGGTTGAAAACCACTAGACCATTCCATCTCCTCCATCTCCAATCTCCCCACACCTACAGTATTTACTAGGAGCTACCAAAAAAGGTTGTTTATGTTTCATTTGATGAAAACCCAGTGTGCTCACCTGCCAGTCGGGTGGTGGGCACCGGAAGGGGCTGGGCCGCCCCAGAGCCGCCCTGAGGCCTCCATACCAGCAGGGCCTCCAGGGCCTCCTCCTGCAGGGAGCCGGGGTGCTGCTGCAGGCTGACCAGGTGCAGCTCCTGCCTGGGTACGCCCAGGGCCAGGCCCAGGGTGCGCTGGAGACCCCTCCAGTGATCCCCCAGGAACTCCTGTGGCGACATCCCCACCAGCCTCAGCGTCAGCCCGGAGTCCAGCGCCCTCTGCTCGGCCGGCCACACGTGCACCCGGACCGCCGCCCACACGCTGAACTTGCCGTCGCTCACGCTGACGTTGAGGGAGTAGGAGCCGGCCTCCAGGGTCTCGTCTGCCCAGATCTTACCTAGGGGTGGGCAAAAAAAATTGATATGGCAATATATCGGAGACTAGACTGAAACAGACTCGCTCACTGTAAAAACGAAGGAAGCACTGACAAAGCTTTTTTTTAACCAGCACTTTGAGCACAGAGCACTTTATCAGGAGCAAATGAAACCATGAATGAGTTTTACACTCTTAAGCGTTAAAATATGCATCATCTGAATTAGCCCAAGTCTACACAATCAGAGAATGTAGAAGATTAATGGTCATGTTGGTCTGTATGTTTGCCTGTTTGGTTTCCCAAATCCAGCCTGGGTTAATTTTGGGGTCTGTGGCACTAAAATGTCCCCAAATGGTGTTCTGTGGCTCAAATTTTGAATAAATAGTGGACCCTGGTATGACATAGGTTGAAAACCACTGATTTATCGTATCGTGAGGTAAGTGAATCGTCCCCCCCCTAATCTTACCGTCCGTGGCGTCCACAGAGAAGCGTCCTCCTCCGCGCTGCCCCTCTGGGGGGGTCTCGGAGACCAGGCTGTAGACCAGGACGTCCTGGAGGTCCTGGTCGGAGGCGTGCAGCTTGCCGATGACCCGGTTGGCGAACATCTCGCTGCCGGCGGCCGGCGTGGTGGTGATGAAGACCTCCAGAGGGACCACGGAGGGAGGGTACCTGCTCTGCTCTGTGACGTTGATGTTGACCACGCAGATGGACGAGAGGGGAGGGATACCGCTGTCTGTCACCTGTGTAGACACAGTGATAACAAGAATGATCATTATCAATCATCATCAAGCATACGTAGCAGGTGGATACAGCCTCTGTCGTGATGGCTTCCAAAGTCCAAATTTTTTATCCCACGATTTTGCAACCCATTTTTTCACCCAGTGCCAATTCCTAATGTGACCCTGTGCTCTACACACCCTTCACCAACCTGGGGAGGCAGGGGGAGAGGGGACTGGCCTCATGCTTCCTTCAAAGCATGAGGAGTGCAAGCTGCCTTCTTTTCACCCGACAGGGGGGAGTTTCCCTGGTTGGACGTAGCGTGTCGAAGTAACACGTTATTCCAACCAGTTCCAGTCCCCTCCATCAGGGGCCCTGGCTGGCCGGGAGCAGGCAGTCTAGAGTCCAGGATTACAGCATGTTTTTGTGACGGTATCTACCCTAGGGGACACAGGGAGAGCATGCAAACTCCATACAGAAAGGCCCTGTCAGCAGCCCCGCCTCGGGTATGGGTACTGATGACGCGGAGGAGCAGACACTGCTTACTTGAATTTTGAGCTGGTGCTGTGCTCTGACTCTCTTCCTGAGCGGAGAGGCCAGCGACAGCAGCCCTCCCTGGTCCACGTGGAAGCGCCGGTCCTCGTTACCACTGACGATGTGAAAGGAGAAGGGGGGTCCGTTCTGGGGCGTGTCCCTGTCAGTCACCACCAGCTGCAGGATGCTGCTGCCCACCGACTCACCCTCCTGGAGGACAGAGAGATGGACCAGGGGTGATATCACATCAGAAGATTGGACTGTGTGCTGTTGTCAGCGCGGAAACATTGTATATACATTATTTTAACGTATTATATATTCTATTTTTTAACTCCAAATAATCACTTACTTTCATCGCATACGATTAAAAGAGTGTAAAAATGAAACCGGGGTCCATTTGGTTTCATTTTCACGCTCTCAAAGAGTTACATCTGGTTAACCAAGTTTCCATGTTTCACTTGGAACTCTCTCAAGGACCACTGGTGGTCCCCGTACCACTGGTGGAAAACCACGGTACCCTTTCACGGGCCGGTCAGAGTCAGCCAAAGGGGCGCATTTGGCTCCCGGGCCGCATAATGCCCAGGTATGCTCTAGATCTTTGTCAGCTACTAGCAATTAGTGTCTCACTAATTGCTAACACACACACACACACACACACACACACACACACACACACACACACACACACACACACACACACACACACACACACACACACACACACACACACACACACACACGTCATGCTGGATCAAAGGTACACATTAGTTCAGGATGTATAGATTCAAAATGATTAATTCCCATGAAATGACATGAAGCTATAGCTATAAAGCTATACCTATACAAAGATAATCAATCACTAGTTGAAAACGTCAACAACTCTGGGGTCTAAATTATACTAAATTATACTGTTGGCGCACACGACCCAACCCCCAAAAAACACATTCATTCAATGATGATTCAATGACCTAATGAAGTAAGCATTTTGTATGCGTTACCAAAGTCAAACAAAGACATGTGATATTGACAGATGGCGTTTTTTACAACCCGATCCTCTGCCCCCCCTGGCCTCCATGCAACAGCAGCAACAGTCTGTCTGCTTTGCTGCAAAGCAGAGGCACATACTGCTGCATGCTCTCAAACAGCAGAGAGAGAGACAGACAGGGGCGGATGTAACATGTGTATGGGTGCGACTTCATCGCCCGTGTCGCTTCGCACCACAGGCCCGTGTCGCTTCGCACCACAGGCGATGAAGTCGCACCCATACCATTTTTGGTTACAGGACTTGTAGGCTATTAGTCAAGTAAAGCATCAATAATAACAACAGTTGTTGTTGAAGTTGCAACAGACACGCAGCATGCATAAAACTAAAGGTCTGACTCAGAGAGTTTTCTGTTTTCAATGATGAAATGCTGTTGGTTTAGTGGTGCCACAGCTGTAGTTAGTCAGTAGCAGTAGTAGTGTTTCATATCATTTTAAATATAAGCACTTTAATTTGAAATATCTTGGGTTGTTTTGCATGGCATCGTGTTGGGGGGGGGCAGAATGGGTATTTAGGGGGGCATTGCCCCCCCATACCCATCCCTAGAGACAGAGAGACAGAGAGAGAGAGAGGGAGAGAGAGGGAGACAGTGAGAGAGAGACAGAGAGAGAGAGAGAGAGACAGAGAGAGAGAGAGGGAGAGAGAGGGAGACAGTGAGAGAGAGACAGAGAGAGAAGGGGGCTACTGGTAGCAGATGGAGCTCCGGATCACTGGGGTCTGCATTTATGAACACGCCACTGCCAGCGTTTGGCTCAGCAAATACTCATTTCTGCGCTGGCTGGGACCGATGGGAGACGCACTTTAGTGCTGGCATGCAACAGCAGGTAAAGAGAGGAGAGAGGGAGAGGGAGAGAGAGAGGGGGGGAGAGAGAGGGAGAGAGAGAGAGAGAGGGGGAGAGAGAGGGAGAGAGAGAGAGAGAAAGAGGGAGAGAGAGAGAGAGAGAGAGAGAGAGAGAGAGGGAGAGAGAGAGAGGGAGAGATGGAGGGAGGTGGACTGGCAGGAGGACATTTAATTGTTGTCGACTGGCGGCTGATTAGTTAGAGCAGCTTTCTAAAAGCTGCGCCAGATGCACGTGTGAAGGCGTTAACACGCGGCACGTGAAGGCAAAAAAACGCACGCACACGCCCATCGGAATGCGCCCTGCACAGTGCACACGCGCCCACACATACACACACACACGCACGCGCATGTGCGCGCATACCATATTATACAGCACACTACGTGTGCGATTGTGCGTGAGCAGCGGCGCAGGCATGCAGAGGTGCAGCGGGTACACACAGAGACAAATGCTTCATGACAGCGTGTTGCCTCTCTCTGTCTCTGTCTCTCCTATCAATCCAGGGGCGGATGTAACATGTCCCTTTTATGGGTGGCAAGAGAACATGTTGGAGGGGCAAGAGAAAATGGTATGGGGGCGGCTTCATCGCCCGTGGCGCGAAGCGACACAGGCGATGAAGTCGCACCCATACCATTTTCGGTTACAGGACTTTTATTAGTCAAGTAAAGCATCAATAATAGCATCAGTTGTCGTTGAAGTTGCGACAGACACGCAGCATGCATAAAGCTAAAGGTCTGACTCAGAGAGTTTTCTGTTTTCAATGATGAAATGCTGTTGGTTTAGTGGTGACACAGCTGTAGTTAGTTGGTAGCAATAATAGCGTTTCAAATCATTTTAATTATAAGCATGTTAATTTGAAATACATTTGAAATTAGGGTTGTTTGCATGCCATCATGTTTGGTGGGGCAGTCAGGTCATTATGCCCCCAATGCCCATGCCTAGATTCGCCCCTGTATGACAGCGTGTTGACTCTCTCTCTCTGTCTCTCTCTCCTATCAATCTCTCTTCTCTGGTTCTCTCCGGTGTTCACCTGAAGAGGTGGTGTTCAGAGCCTGCATGCTGCTGGCTGCGTGGTGAGGAGGATGCCTTCCATATATGACTTTACTTTAGATGAGTTTACTTTCACTATACTGTACTTCTCCAACTCACACTTCGCTCTGTGGGCGGCATGGAGAAAGTTCTACAGTTATATTTTTTTAAACAATGTTTTCATCATATAGCAGGGGTTTTCAAACTTTATGACACCAGGGACCACCATTTATTCAGCACTTTAGCCACGTACAGACCACCATTTGATGACATTTTAGCCCCAAAGACCTAAAACTAAAGAATTCTTTTGGTTTTGTTTACAATTCCAGGCTGGATTTTGCAAATAAAACAGTGTAAACTTCTTAATTAAATAGTGCTAATTCAGATGATGAATATTCTAACTCTTGAGAGTGTGAAAATGAAATCAAATGGACCCACAAGGGTCCATTTGGTTTCATTTTTACATTCTCAAGAATTACATCTGGTTAACCAACTTTCCATCATTTAGCCTGTGGACCACCTGGAACCCTCTCAAGGACCACTGGTGGTCCCCGGACCACCTGTTGAAAACCCCTGTTTTAAAACAATGTTTTCATCCGATAGGAAAGCTATTGGTGGAGAGGTTTGTCTATCACATGCTATGCTTAGCTGTGATTGGACCACAGCAGTTTGGGGAGGGGCTTACTGAAAGGTCTATTAGCAGTTCAGTGTCTTGCTTAAGGACACTTTGACAGTCACTGTGACTGTGGGAGTTCCAGGATCAAACCGGCAACCTGGTGACTCTAGCCCTGAACCACTGCTGCCCATAGTCACAAACCCATAAGGGTCCATTTGGCTCCAAAGTATCTTTCAGCTACAGGGACCCCCTGGAACTCCCTCGAGTATATACCACTTTGGTAACTAAAATCTAAACTAAATCTAATATGAATCTAATCTGCGTTCTTAAAATGTAAACATTTTAAGAACGCAGATCTCGTATGTCAGTCACCAAACGGGCGGTCCAGAGTCAGACAGGGGGGGGGGGGTTCTGCGGCCCCCCATCAGCAGTCCTTGACATGAAAACGTCTGAGAAAGGGGACCACTGTTTTATCCCACCGATGGCCATCGTTCCCCATTATTTCACCGTGCGTTTGTCTAATCCTTTTTCACGTTACCTTTCTCTGGACCGGCTCGGAGACGGTGGCTACGCAAGCGACATGAGGCGACATGAGGCGAAACGACCCACCGCTGAATTAACTGAGCACCCACAAGCCCTTTGATCTCCACCGCCGAAAGATCCCACACGCATCCAAAACCTGCCCACGTCTCCATCTCATCTCAACACACTTTAGATAATGACCAGGGGAGGAGCAGCAGACTCTGAGAGGTCAGCAAACATTTTCCTTCTGTCGTAAAGGTGTGTGTGTGTGTGTGGGGGGGGGGTTGTCTTTACAGATAGACATGTATGAGAGAGAGAGATAGAGAGAGAGAGAGAGAGAGAGAGAGAGAGAGAGAGAGAGAGAGAAAGAGGAGAGACGGAAACAGGGAGAGATGGGAAAAGAAATAGAAAACGATGAATAGACGGCACAAGTCACACATAGGGAAAGGACCAGCACAGTAAGTATGAAGGTTATCGAGACTAGAATCTAGTTATTTATGAATGCATGAATAATAATGCCTTCTTATAGGGAAATGACTATTCCCCTGTTGATTAGTTTATTTGTAAGGAGAAATATGACCACTAGGGCCTGCTATAGATTACTCTCTCTCTCTCTCTCTCTCTCTCTCTCTCTCTCTCTCTCTCTCTCTCTCTCTCTCTCTCTCTCTCTCTCTCTCTCTCTCTCTCTCTCTCTCTCTCTCTCTCTCTCTCTCTCTCTCTCTCTCTCTCTCTCTCACACACACACACACACACACATACAGTGTGCATTCTGTTGTCACACTGATATCCGTCATGGCAACCACTGAACGCCAGTGTGTTGGTGACAATGTCTGCCTATTTTAACCGGTGCCCTCCTGCATGCCGTTCTGTTCTGTCCCCCCACGCTCTCGCCCTGTGGTCAGATCTCACAGTGACTCACCGCATCGTTGCAGATGCTTTTAGAATTCATTGTCATTAAATTCCATCGGCATTCGGATCAGAGCCGTCCGTCGTGGGCTGATGCACCTGTCGACCCTGGCTATCAGTTCTCTGTTACATCACACACACACACGCACACGCACACACACACACACACACACACACACACACACACACACACGCAACTGGCAGCCCGGGGCCCACCTGTGGCCCCCCAACCAACCATCACCTTAATGTGGCCCTCAGGGCAGAATGTTTGGAATACTGATATTGTTTTGATTTCAGCTGTTCATCAGTCCAAACATGTCTCGCCCAACTTTAATTAAAACTTCATTCTAAATTAGTAACTATAGCCTATAATTAAAGGCATTTCAAAGGCACTGACTGAACCTTTTTTCAGGATTCCAATTCAAAAAGACAGAACGATAATTCGGGACTTCAACCACTAGTGGTCCCCAGGATAAATGGGAGGATTCCAGGGTTCCCAGGCTAAATGATGGAAAGTTGGTTAACCAGATGTAACTCTTTGAGTTTCAGTTAACAGATTCATCATCTGAATTAGTCTACACAACAAATGGATTAGTCTACACAACTAGAGAATGTAGAAGATTAATGGTCATTTCTCTGGAATGAGCAGGCTGGTTGGGGGTCTGTGGGGCTAAAATGTCATCAAATGGTGGTCCGTAACTCAAATTCTGAATAAATAGTGGGCCCTTGTATGAAAAAGGTTGAAAACCCCTGAAATAGAGCAAAAATAGTGATCTACTAATGTCGCATTTTGAGATTGTAGACTTTTTTTTCTTCTTGTCGCTATGACAGCAATACACACCTATGGAATGAGTGTGGGAATAACCTATCATAAAGGTTATTCAGCCCTAGCCTGGAATCCAGTCTGATTCGCTGCGTTCCGCACATCTGAAATGTCACTTCGCAAATCCGTCTGGCCGGGAGGAGCCTATCCCCAGCCACAGGTGGGGATAGGCGGGCCATATGATGGTTAAAAAGCATTCCAGGATTCTGTGGTTTGAACACCATGCAATCAGAATCAACACATTTTTTTAACCAGCAAGCCTTTACTCATGCTTACCTGCAGTATCAGATTGTGGTTGACCTGTGAGAAGAGCGGCGGGTTGTCGTTGACGTCTGACACGGTGACGGTCACCAGCACAGCGGTCTGCAGCGGGGGGCTGCCCTCATCGGCTGCCTTCACCGTCAGGGAGTAGTGGGGGATCTGGGGGGGGGTCGGAGGAGGAGAAATATTTCAGATGTATAAAGATAATTTAACTCTTGAGAGCGTGAAATGGAACCAAATGGACCCGGGAGGGTCCATTTGGTTCCATTTTACAAGCTCAAGAGTTATAGACTTATAAGGGTCCATTTGGGTAAAACTGTCCATCATTTAGCTGGGGACCAGCTGGAACCCTCTCAGGGACCACTGGTTGTCCCCAGACCACTGGTTGAAAACCTCTGCAGTACCACATCTGATGGAGAAACACACACACACACACACACTGACCTGTTCTCTGTCCAGCGCCGTGCGGACGGTGATTTCTCCAGTGCGATGGTCGATGGTGAACTGCTGCTCAGGGTCTCCGCTCACTATGGCATAACGGAGCAAGTTGTTCACAGGACCATCTAGATCAGTGGCTGGTACCTGGAGAGAGACAGGAGAGAGGAGAGAGCAGTGCTGCTTTTAATAGTTTTATCGCCGATCACGCGCTTGTCGTGTTCTTACCGCGGAGCAACGCTAGTAGTAGTACTGGTACATTTTTGACCTTTTTGACCTTTGGGGGGGTGCTGGGGGGGTCATATCCGGTCATGACAGGGGTCACGGGGGTTAGGGTCAAGAGGTCACCTGTGCACACGTGATATCAGAACATATGTTTAAGTAGATAAGCAGTATGAGGTAAACAAAAACATTAGACAAAAAACAGTGGATTGGTTTGGGTCAAGAAGTCGAGAGTGCGCCACACAGCAGGGTTCCACGCATCTCACCAGCTGTATGGTGTTGTGTGTGTGTGTGTGTGTGTGTGTGTGTGTGTGTGTGTGTGTGTGTGTGTGTGTGTGTGTGTGTGTGTGTGTGTGTGTGTGTGTGTGTGTGTGTGTGAGACCCATGAGGTCATATGTATTGCTGTGAGGGTCTTCAGCTATGCCCATTAGTAACCCCCCTAGCTCTATGTAGTGCCACTACATCGTAGTTTGTTTGGTACTGTATACGTGTCAAACATGTAGTGGACTACAATTATATTTATATTTAAACCTGCTAGTGAAGGTATGTTAATGTAGTGACACAAGTTTGTTTGAAGACATCAAAAGAAACTACATGTTAATTATTTGTCTGCCTATGGTTAAAAACAACTTGTTTTTACATGTAAACATACTGAATGTGTTTTAGATATTATGATAATGTATTACATCAACCGTACCTGTGTAACCATGTATTAATCCGATACACAGTACAATTCAACATATCTTTTTGTTATTAATTAATCAAAATTAGTTTGTATAAAAGGCTGTTCTATAACTCGGGCATTTCTGCTAGGTGACTGCTTGTTGGAGGCATTGCTCTAGCTCATTCACAGGTTAAGCACTCTAGGGGTTACAAGATAATACCTACTCCATTGTATTCAGTCCAGTGTTCATAGAACAGAAAGCTTGTTAACTGTTACTTATTAAAACAAGTTATGGGATGCAGCTTCTATAGCATTTTCCACAAAGATGAATTTTTGACTAGCCTAAAATGCTTTATCATGAGCACCAAAATAGACTTCTCAGTGTTCAAGTGTGATATATAGATCTTGTGTGTAGGAGTCTGGCATCTCAGTGCCTTGTCACTCAACTTTCTAAACCAAACAAACTCATGCTCATTGAGATGGCCAGTAGCTTTGCCATACCATGGAGCCCCTGCTGTGTTGGTAAACATTCTCCTGTCTGTGTGTTTTTTTGCTGTGTGTGTGTGTGTGTGTCTGTGTCTGTGTCTGTGTGTGTGTGTGTGTGTGTGTGTGTGTGTGTGTGTGTGTGTGTGTGTGTGTGTGTGTGTGTGTGTGTGTGTGTGTGTGTGTGTGTGTGTGTGAGACCCATGAGGTTATATGTATTGCTGTGAGGGTCTTCAGCTATGCCCATTAGTAACCCCCCTAGCTCTATGTAGTGCCACTACATCGTAGTTTGTTTGGTACTGTATACGTGTCAAACATGTAGTGGACTACAATTATATTTATATTTAAACCAGCTAGTGAAGGTATGTTAATGTAGTGACACAAGTTTGTTTGAAGACATCAAAAGAAACTACATGTTAATTATTTGTCTGCCTATGGTTAAAAACAACTTGTTTTTACATGTAAACATACTGAATGTGTTTTAGATATTATGATAATGTATTACATCAACCGTACCTGTGTAACCATGTATTAATCCGATACACAGTACAATTCAACATATCTTTTTGTTATTAATTAATCAAAATTAGTTTGTATAAAAGGCTGTTCTATAACTCGGGCATTTCTGCTAGGTGACTGCTTGTTGGAGGCATTGCTCTAGCTCATTCACAGGTTAAGCACTCTAGGGGTTACAAGATAATACCTACTCCATTGTATTCAGTCCAGTGTTCATAGAACAGAAAGCTTGTTAACTGTTACTTATTAAAACAAGTTATGGGATGCAGCTTCTATAGCATTTTCCACAAAGATGAATTTTTGACTAGCCTAAAATGCTTTATCATGAGCACCAAAATAGACTTCTCAGTGTTCAAGTGTGATATATAGATCTTGTGTGTAGGAGTCTGGCATCTCAGTGCCTTGTCACTCAACTTTCTAGACAAACAGAGTGTGAGAGACCCCATGATGTCTTTTGTCCTGCTGTGAGGGTCTTCACCTATCACCCCATAGCTCTATGTAGTGCCACAGGCCTGCGATGTCTTGGGTCTCCCCAGTAGACCACTGATACAGTATAGTATGCGTAGTTGTTGGTATTGTACACATGTCAAACTTGTAGTGGACCACAACAGCAGGCAAGTGTTAAACATTACCATATGGGAGACACTATTGTTCTGCCTTTAAACCGTGAGTTTGTAAATTAAGGGCATCAACCGGTGAAACGTAAAAGTACGTATGAAGAACGTATGAAACTCTCATACCAGATCTTTAATATAGTCCATATAGTCATATCATGTAGAGAGCCATATGTGCAGGACATGTCCAAAACATGTCCTTGCATAGTAGAAAAGTGTTGAAGGTTTGACGCAAATTGCATGCTGTGTTCATGAGTTGATGCTTTTTGTTCAGAACGAACCGATCGTGCAAACTTTGAAACTTTGAAATTATAGATCCCATCTAGATTCCAAACAAGTCTTTAGATAATAGTCTTATTATATTTATATTTAAACCTGCTAGTGAAGGTATATGTTAATGTAGTGACACAAGATTGCTTGAAGACATCAAAAGAAACTATATGTTAATTATTTGTCTGCCTCTGGCTAAAAACAACAACTTGTTTTTACATGTAAACATACTGAATGTGTTATAGATATTATGGTAATGTATTACATCAATCATATCTGCGTAACCATGTATTAATCCGATACACAGTACAATTCGACATTGGTCCATACTGGAACCAGCATTTATCCCAAACATTGCAAACCCTACTCAAATCAGACCACAACCCATATTTGTTATAGGATATCTAATGTAGTTGTATGTGTGTGTGTGTGTGTGTGTGTGTGTGTGTGTGTGTGTGTGTGTGTGTGTGGGTGTGTGTGAGGAGGGAGAGAGATGGAGAAAAGAGAGGCTGTGTGTGAGAAAGTACTTGTATTATCAACTATACTGACTTATGTAGGAAACGGCTGAGAAATGAAGTTATGCATTTTCATGTTTTTTTTTTCTCCATTGACTTTGAATGGTGCCATATGGTAACACCTTGCTGATGACCGTTGCACCTCTAAATCACAATATTTTGAAAAATATTTTGCACATGTTCTAATGACATGAGGTAGAATATTTTACCAAAGGAACAGATCAAGAGCTTAAAGCTGCAATTTTGATGCACCCTAATGTATATACAGTACATAGGCAAATTAACCTGCAGTTTGACTTTGTGGTCAGTATGTAAAATAGTATATTTTCTATACAATTCTACATCTTTAGCTTTTATGGACAATATGGAAACATGGACATACATACATCTACAGACACTACTACCTAAAGGCTTGTCACAAGTAATGTTATCGGCAAATGTGCTATTGGCAAGTGTGTGTAAGAGAGATATTGCTAGACACATAATGAATAAACATATAACTATAGCTGTAAGCATGATATACAAAGTTAAACACAAAATACAAATGTTTAAAACACATGACATCTACAAAAGCATTATATATACAGACAACACAGAGTTAAAACATGCATCACACCAATATAAACGCTACATACTTAATACTATAAAGTTAAATCATACATTGCACCAGTGTAAACACTACATACTTAATATTATAAGGTAAAACATGCATCAATATGCGTTAATATTATAAAAAAGTTAAAAAATGTAACACACCATCATAAACGCTATATACAAAGTCTGCAACTAAACATTGTAAGTCAGAAAGTTAACATACAGAGAAACACAAAAGTTAAAAACACATAGTGTGTAAACATGCAAAGTGAGACACATAAATGTTAAAAACACAAAGACATCTACTGTACAAAGCATTATAAAACACAAACGTTTAAATGGTTTTCTTAGCCTTTCTTTTTTTTGGATTCAAATGGAACCAAACGGGGCATGCAAGGTTCACATTGCTACAATCTCAGGAAAATTTGAAAATGGTGAAAGATTTGCCAGACTTAGCAAGATTTGCTAAATTGAAAGGATATACTTTTAGAATATTTTAAATCCTAACCGCTAGCCCACACGGGACTGTTCTTTTGTGCTAATACTTTATGCCATACCGGGGCATTATGCAGCCCAGGGGCAAAATGCGACCCTTTGGCTGTCTCTGACCGGCCCGTGAAAGGGTCCATTTGGTTTCATATTTACGCTCTCAAAGAGTAACATCTGGTTAACCAACTTTCCATGCTTAACTGGATTTCTCTCAAGGCCCTCTGGTGGTCCTTGGACCACTGACCTGTGATGGGTGGTTGCTGACTTGATCATAGATACAGCAAACATGACTATTCTGAAAATATTGGGCATCTCTGTAGCTCCCTCTAATTATAAGTTAAATCTACTGTGTCATTTCTGTTACTCCACCCCCGGCTAGAGAATTTTTTTCACAATTTCCATGTTTATTCGCGGCGGTCATATTAGCCATGAACAGTTACAATATTCTCTCCTAAATGAATCACATACAAATCTTTAGCCAGGTCCTCAACTATATGGTGCTGTGATGAACCAAACTGCCTGCTGGTGCGATTTGTGCTGTTTTGCTTGCAGTCAACCAGGAGCCAAAATGCATTATGTAAATATACCTGATTACATTTGAACATTGCAATATATGACAGGTGAACCGATATTCCCTAAAACACTTTATTTTATTTTTAGTGGAAAAGTGGAAAATTAGCATGTCCGATTTTTCTCAAATGTCCCAATGCACCATCCCTGAAATGGGCGTAATCATTTTCAAAGTTTTATTTTTTATTTTTAGACCATGTATCCCCATACCATACTTAAGATAAATAAACACGCATTACGGTAGGCTACTGTTGGCCAGTGTCTGACACGGTCAAACCGGCATAGTAGGAAAAACCGTTAGATAACTAGGCTACCCCTAACACTGGTAGACAATATGGACATAGTGAAAAACACGTTAATTTATTGGTATATACTGTATGTTATTTATCAGCCATGTATTAAGCGATACAAAGTACAATCCGACATTTGCTCCATACTGATACCATCATTTGTACCAAACATTGCAAAACCCTGCTCAAATCAGGCTACACCCATATTTTGTTATAGGTATATAACTATGTACACCACCAGGGACCCATGAAGCCCAGCTGTCACCCCAAATGACACCCACCTACAACCACGGCTCAGTAGGCTACCCTTTACAACCCAAATCTACCAAAAAAAAAACCCTAACCACGCAGACTATTATAATAGTATATTAACTTAATATGTTGTCAAAAACGTTAACAAACATTGTATGTTTGCATGTTGTAATACTAAAGCCGTTACTAACGGCGTTACTAACGGCGTTACTAACGGCGTTACTTTTCTCTCTACAGTATTCTGTATATAGCATTATTATAATTACAAACACAACTTAACCACAGTTACTAAAGCAACATCGTTACTTTCCTCTGTAGTGTGTACATACATACATACATACAATCAAACGTCACCCAATACAGGCAGAGTGATTGTCGTTCTCATGATTCTCAGTATTTTGCAGTACTCTGATGGGTTGTTACAATACACATTACAATGTACTTTATACAAAATTATAATATATAATATTTATTTTATAAATAGACTAAATAGACTAAAATAGTAAAAGGCATGACACTGTCATGTCTGCTAAAATCTGTTAAAATGTAGGCTACCTACAAAATGAAGCATCACCAGGGGATGCCTTACCGACACTCCCCCCTCATTAACATATGCATACCTACAGTATGCAGCATGGGATGGTTTAAAAGCTAGGGCCCCATCACTCAGACAGACCCACAGGTGTCTGTCTATCCCGTGCTGTAGCTGTATAGCATACATGCCCCATACATGACAGCTGCATTTTACACGCAAAGGGCACTGAAACTGAGGAAACTGACATTATGAATTATTATGAACCCAAGACCCCTGCGGTTTTTCCAGACTACACATGGGACTCTGGAAAAGCTTTAAACACAGCTCTAGACATGAGCCATCCTGACCATCCTGTGTGTGGGGACTTCTTTCTGGAGACGGTAAAAGCAGGCATTGCTTCGCTCCTTCCGATTGTACTGGGAGAGGATATCAGAGAACAATGTAGTGGCTGCCAATTTGACCATCCTAGCCAGACCCAGCATCCCTGCATGTGGCCGCAGTCTGAATATTACTTCAATACACGTTTCATACCGGTAGTGAAAAGACTTTGGACTGACCGGTTTATTCCAGGACTCGCTCGTCTTCTAGAAAACAGAGGCTTTTTGGCAATGTGGAGCAGGATTCAAGGAGCTGCAGAAGCTGTTCTTTATGAACTAAAGAATTCCGGTGATATATATGCCAAAGTCAAAGAGATCCTGACAGAGCTGGTTGGTGAAGACCCTGAGAAGAAAAATGATATGGATGACTTTGTCTCATTCTGGATGTGGAGGCCTGATGTGGAGGGGCATGAGGATGAATGAGTTGTGTTTTGTTGAGTTTTGTTATTATTTTCTGAAACTTTCTGATGTTGTATTGTTGTTGTATTGCATACGTATATTATTGTGCATTGTTTATGATATGGAGGGTTCCTAAAAGAATGCTGTGTGTAATGAAATAAAAAAGCACATATTCCGTTTGACGGAATAACTCTGTATGGTGGTATTTTATTAATATACACAGTATACAGTATATGAAATATAATACATTGTGATTATCTTTCTTGCTAGAACATTGTCAGTACGTATTCAAAAAGGCTGCAGAGTCTAATGCAGAGGATATATTCCGATCCTGGGGATCCTGGTTTTATATGATGGTGTGAGGAAAATTGGCACAGGCAACTTAAGTGCAATATGGCTTTTGTTGGAGAGTGTACATGAGCTACAAATAATATGTATATGTAATATTGTGAAAAGATCCTTTGAACCCTTTTAACCATCATCTGTGTAGAATCTCAATGTTTTTGCAGTCTATGTACAATATTCTACATATTGTGTACAATAAATAAATCACAATTAAACAAGCAAGCTCCATGCATTGAAAACAAGGCTGGTCTACATATGACAAATTCAACACACATCTAGTCAGCGTCAGATTACATTTTTGTTTTGGTATCAAAAACCAGATATATGGTGCACAAAGACATTCCTAGTAAATGCTTTTTTCTAGCTGACCCCGATGTAGTGTATAAGCATCCTTCTGGATAGATAGTCCCTCTATGTCCTTCTATGCTCAACATCAGCTTTTCCCAGTGTGTTTCTCTAGAGCCTGTGCCAATTTTCCTCACACCATCATATAAAACCAGGATCCCCAGGATCGGAATATATCCTCTGCATTAGACTCTGCAGCCTTTTTGAATACGTACTGACAATGTTCTAGCAAGAAAGATAATCACAATGTATTATATTTCATATACTGTATACTGTGTATATTAATAAAATACCACCATACAGAGTTATTCCGTCAAACGGAATATGTGCTTTTTTATTTCATTACACACAGCATTCTTTTAGGAACCCTCCATATCATAAACAATGCACAATAATATACGTATGCAATACAACAACAATACAACATCAGAAAGTTTCAGAAAATAATAACAAAACTCAACAAAACACAACTCATTCATCCTCATGCCCCTCCACATCAGGCCTCCACATCCAGAATGAGACAAAGTCATCCATATCATTTTTCTTCTCAGGGTCTTCACCAACCAGCTCTGTCAGGATCTCTTTGACTTTGGCATATATATCACCGGAATTCTTTAGTTCATAAAGAACAGCTTCTGCAGCTCCTTGAATCCTGCTCCACATTGCCAAAAAGCCTCTGTTTTCTAGAAGACGAGCGAGTCCTGGAATAAACCGGTCAGTCCAAAGTCTTTTCACTACCGGTATGAAACGTGTATTGAAGTAATATTCAGACTGCGGCCACATGCAGGGATGCTGGGTCTGGCTAGGATGGTCAAATTGGCAGCCACTACATTGTTCTCTGATATCCTCTCCCAGTACAATCGGAAGGAGCGAAGCAATGCCTGCTTTTACCGTCTCCAGAAAGAAGTCCCCACACACAGGATGGTCAGGATGGCTCATGTCTAGAGCTGTGTTTAAAGCTTTTCCAGAGTCCCATGTGTAGTCTGGAAAAACCGCAGGGGTCTTGGGTTCATAATAATTCATAATGTCAGTTTCCTCAGTTTCAGTGCCCTTTGCGTGTAAAATGCAGCTGTCATGTATGGGGCATGTATGCTATACAGCTACAGCACGGGATAGACAGACACCTGTGGGTCTGTCTGAGTGATGGGGCCCTAGCTTTTAAACCATCCCATGCTGCATACTGTAGGTATGCATATGTTAATGAGGGGGGAGTGTCGGTAAGGCATCCCCTGGTGATGCTTCATTTTGTAGGTAGCCTACATTTTAACAGATTTTAGCAGACATGACAGTGTCATGCCTTTTACTATTTTAGTCTATATAGTCTATTTATAAAATAAATATTATATATTATAATTTTGTATAAAGTACATTGTAATGTGTATTGTAACAACCCATCAGAGTACTGCAAAATACTGAGAATCATGAGAACAACAATCACTCTGCCTGTATTGGGTGACGTTTGATTGTATGTATGTATGTATGTACACACTACAGAGGAAAGTAACGATGTTGCTTTAGTAACTGTGGTTAAGTTGTGTTTGTAATTATAATAATGCTATATACAGAATACTGTAGAGAGAAAAGTAACGCCGTTAGTAACGCCGTTAGTAACGCCGTTAGTAACGGCTTTAGTATTACAACATGCAAACATACAATGTTTGTTAACGTTTTTGACAACATATTAAGTTAATATACTATTATAATAGTCTGCGTGGTTAGGGTTTTTTTTTTTGGTAGAAACTCTAGGGTAGAGCGAAGATTTGGGTAGCCTACTGAGCCGTGGTTGTAGGTGGGTGTCATTTGGGTGACAGCTGGGCTTCATGGGTCCCTGGTGGTGTACATAGTTATATACCTATAACAAAATATGGGTGTAGCCTGATTTGAGCAGGGTTTTGCAATGTTTGGTACAAATGATGGTATCAGTATGGAGCAAATGTCGGATTGTACTTTGTATCGCTTAATACATGGCTGATAAATAACATACAGTATATACCAATAAATTAACGTGTTTTTCACTATGTCCATATTGTCTACCAGTGTTAGGGGTAGCCTAGTTATCTAACGGTTTTTCCTACTATGCCGGTTTGACCGTGTCAGACACTGGCCAACAGTAGCCTACCGTAATGCGTGTTTATTTATCTTAAGTATGGTATGGGGATACATGGTCTAAAAATAAAAAATAAAACTTTGAAAATGATTACGCCCATTTCAGGGATGGTGCATTGGGACATTTGAGAAAAATCGGACATGCTAATTTTCCACTTTTCCACTAAAAATAAAATAAAGTGTTTTAGGGAATATCGGTTCACCTGTCATATATTGCAATGTTCAAATGTAATCAGGTATATTTACATAATGCATTTTGGCTCCTGGTTGACTGCAAGCAAAACAGCACAAATCGCACCAGCAGGCAGTTTGGTTCATCACAGCACCATATAGTTGAGGACCTGGCTAAAGATTTGTATGTGATTCATTTAGGAGAGAATATTGTAACTGTTCATGGCTAATATGACCGCCGCGAATAAACATGGAAATTGTGAAAAAAATTCTCTAGCCGGGGGTGGAGTAACAGAAATGACACAGTAGATTTAACTTATAATTAGAGGGAGCTACAGAGATGCCCAATATTTTCAGAATAGTCATGTTTGCTGTATCTATGATCAAGTCAGCAACCACCCATCACAGGTCAGTGGTCCAAGGACCACCAGAGGGCCTTGAGAGAAATCCAGTTAAGCATGGAAAGTTGGTTAACCAGATGTTACTCTTTGAGAGCGTAAATATGAAACCAAATGGACCCTTTCACGGGCCGGTCAGAGACAGCCAAAGGGTCGCATTTTGCCCCTGGGCTGCATAATGCCCCGGTATGGCATAAAGTATTAGCACAAAAGAACAGTCCCGTGTGGGCTAGCGGTTAGGATTTAAAATATTCTAAAAGTATATCCTTTCAATTTAGCAAATCTTGCTAAGTCTGGCAAATCTTTCACCATTTTCAAATTTTCCTGAGATTGTACCAATGTGAACCTTGCATGCCCCGTTTGGTTCCATTTGAATCCAAAAAAGAAAGGCTAAGAAAACCATTTAAACGTTTGTGTTTTATAATGCTTTGTACAGTAGATGTCTTTGTGTTTTTTTAACATTTATGTGTCTCACTTTGCATGTTTATACACTATGTGTTTTTAACTTTTGTGTTTGTCTGTATGTTAACTTTCTGACTTACAATGTTTAGTTGCAGACTTTGTATATAGCGTTTATGATGGTGTGTTACATTTTTTAACTTTTTTATAATATTAACGCATATTGATGCATGTTTTACCTTATAATATTAAGTATGTAGTGTTTACACTGGTGCAATGTATGATTTAACTTTATAGTATTAAGTATGTAGCGTTTATATTGGTGTGATGCATGTTTTAACTCTGTGTTGTCTGTATATATAATGCTTTTGTAGATGTCATGTGTTTTAAACATTTGTATTTTGTGTTTAACTTTGTATATCATGCTTACAGCTATAGTTATATGTTTATTCATTATGTGTCTAGCAATATCTCTCTTACACACACTTGCCAATAGCACATTTGCCGATAACATTACTTGTGACAAGCCTTTAGGTAGTAGTGTCTGTAGATGTATGTATGTCCATGTTTCCATATTGTCCATAAAAGCTAAAGATGTAGAATTGTATAGAAAATATACTATTTTACATACTGACCACAAAGTCAAACTGCAGGTTAATTTGCCTATGTACTGTATATACATTAGGGTGCATCAAAATTGCAGCTTTAAGCTCTTGATCTGTTCCTTTGGTAAAATATTCTACCTCATGTCATTAGAACATGTGCAAAATATTTTTCAAAATATTGTGATTTAGAGGTGCAACGGTCATCAGCAAGGTGTTACCATATGGCACCATTCAAAGTCAATGGAGAAAAAAAAAAACATGAAAATGCATAACTTCATTTCTCAGCCGTTTCCTACATAAGTCAGTATAGTTGATAATACAAGTACTTTCTCACACACAGCCTCTCTTTTCTCCATCTCTCTCCCTCCTCACACACACCCACACACACACACACACACACACACACATACAACTACATTAGATATCCTATAACAAATATGGGTTGTGGTCTGATTTGAGTAGGGTTTGCAATGTTTGGGATAAATGCTGGTTCCAGTATGGACCAATGTCGAATTGTACTGTGTATCGGATTAATACATGGTTACGCAGATATGATTGATGTAATACATTACCATAATATCTATAACACATTCAGTATGTTTACATGTAAAAACAAGTTGTTGTTTTTAGCCAGAGGCAGACAAATAATTAACATATAGTTTCTTTTGATGTCTTCAAGCAATCTTGTGTCACTACATTAACATATACCTTCACTAGCAGGTTTAAATATAAATATAATAAGACTATTATCTAAAGACTTGTTTGGAATCTAGATGGGATCTATAATTTCAAAGTTTCAAAGTTTGCACGATCGGTTCGTTCTGAACAAAAAGCATCAACTCATGAACACAGCATGCAATTTGCGTCAAACCTTTAACACTTTTCTACTAAGCAAGGACATGTTTTGGACATGTCCTGCACATATGGCTCTCTACATGATATGACTATATGGACTATATTAAAGATCTGGTATGAGAGTTTCATACGTTCTTCATACGTACTTTTACGTTTCACCGGTTGATGCCCTTAATTTACAAACTCACGGTTTAAAGGCAGAACAATAGTGTCTCCCATATGGTAATGTTTAACACTTGCCTGCTGTTGTGGTCCACTACAAGTTTGACATGTGTACAATACCAACAACTACGCATACTATACTGTATCAGTGGTCTACTGGGGAGACCCAAGACATCGCAGGCCTGTGGCACAACATAGAGCTAGGGGGGTTACTAATGGGGGGATAGGTGAAGACCCTCACAGCAGGACAAAAGACATCATGGGGTCTCTCACACTCTGTTTGTCTAGAAAGTTGAGTGACAAGGCACTGAGATGCCAGACTCCTACACACAAGATCTATATATCACACTTGAACACTGAGAAGTCTATTTTGGTGCTCATGATAAAGCATTTTAGGCTAGTCAAAAATTCATCTTTGTGGAAAATGCTATAGAAGCTGCATCCCATAACTTGTTTTAATAAGTAACAGTTAACAAGCTTTCTGTTCTATGAACACTGGACTGAATACAATGGAGTAGGTATTATCTTGTAACCCCTAGAGTGCTTAACCTGTGAATGAGCTAGAGCAATGCCTCCAACAAGCAGTCACCTAGCAGAAATGCCCGAGTTATAGAACAGCCTTTTATACAAACTAATTTTGATTAATTAATAACAAAAAGATATGTTGAATTGTACTGTGTATCGGATTAATACATGGTTACACAGGTACGGTTGATGTAATACATTATCATAATATCTAAAACACATTCAGTATGTTTACATGTAAAAACAAGTTGTTTTTAACCATAGGCAGACAAATAATTAACATGTAGTTTCTTTTGATGTCTTCAAACAAACTTGTGTCACTACATTAACATACCTTCACTAGCTGGTTTAAATATAAATATAATTGTAGTCCACTACATGTTTGACACGTATACAGTACCAAACAAACTACGATGTAGTGGCACTACATAGAGCTAGGGGGGTTACTAATGGGCATAGCTGAAGACCCTCACAGCAATACATATAACCTCATGGGTCTCACACACACACACACACACACACACACACACACACACACACACACACACACACACACACACACACACACACACACACACACACACACACACACACACAGACACACACACACACACACACACACAGCAAAAAACACACAGACAGGAGAATGTTTACCAACACAGCAGGGGCTCCATGGTATGGCAAAGCTACTGGCCATCTCAATGAGCATGAGTCTGTTTGGTTTAGAAAGTTGAGTGACAAGGCACTGAGATGCCAGACTCCTACACACAAGATCTATATATCACACTTGAACACTGAGAAGTCTATTTTGGTGCTCATGATAAAGCATTTTAGGCTAGTCAAAAATTCATCTTTGTGGAAAATGCTATAGAAGCTGCATCCCATAACTTGTTTTAATAAGTAACAGTTAACAAGCTTTCTGTTCTATGAACACTGGACTGAATACAATGGAGTAGGTATTATCTTGTAACCCCTAGAGTGCTTAACCTGTGAATGAGCTAGAGCAATGCCTCCAACAAGCAGTCACCTAGCAGAAATGCCCGAGTTATAGAACAGCCTTTTATACAAACTAATTTTGATTAATTAATAACAAAAAGATATGTTGAATTGTACTGTGTATCGGATTAATACATGGTTACACAGGTACGGTTGATGTAATACATTATCATAATATCTAAAACACATTCAGTATGTTTACATGTAAAAACAAGTTGTTTTTAACCATAGGCAGACAAATAATTAACATGTAGTTTCTTTTGATGTCTTCAAACAAACTTGTGTCACTACATTAACATACCTTCACTAGCAGGTTTAAATATAAATATAATTGTAGTCCACTACATGTTTGACACGTATACAGTACCAAACAAACTACGATGTAGTGGCACTACATAGAGCTAGGGGGGTTACTAATGGGCATAGCTGAAGACCCTCACAGCAATACATATGACCTCATGGGTCTCACACACACACACACACACACACACACACACACACACACACACACACACACACACACACACACACACACACACACACACACACACACACACACACACACACACCATACAGCTGGTGAGATGCGTGGAACCCTGCTGTGTGGCGCACTCTCGACTTCTTGACCCAAACCAATCCACTGTTTTGTCTAATGTTTTTGTTTACCTCATACTGCTTATCTACTTAAACATATGTTCTGATATCACGTGTGCACAGGTGACCTCTTGACCCTAACCCCCGTGACCCCTGTCATGACCGGATATGACCCCCCAGCACCCCCCAAAGGTCAAAAAGGTCAAAAATGTACCAGTACAACTACTAACGCTCGCCCAACACGACGAAGGCGCAGAACGCGACAAAATGTAGATTTCATTCTTTAATCCAACTATTAGTCCGAGCGCATCGTCTGATAAAGATCCCGTGGCTGACTTTCATTTGGGACAGAATGGGCGAATGGGACATTTTTTTTTGTCCCATTCGCACCCATTCAATCCAATGCATTCAAAAGCCTTTCCTGGAATCTGCCCCTGAATGTCGTGGGCGCACGGGTAGATCCACTAGGGCTAGACGTCACTTCCTGACTTTTGACCCGGAACTTTTTGCTCAGATGGTGAGAGGACAGGTTAGTCAAGACACCAGAAATAGCATGACGTCATCGCACATCCTGTTTAGGAGATCTGGTGTTTCAATATATATATATTTTTTACAGAATGCACTAGCTTGAGCCGTGGCATATAGCAGAAAACAACGAACGCACGCTCGCGGTAAATTAGTTCATGTATGGTACCAATGATACTTTTAGAAGCAACTTCAATTATGTACACAAGATGTAGGCTACTGTAACCATAGATATACAGCATGTATAAAGGCTACATGGCTCAAGCTGGAGTCTCTGACATAGTTCAGCAGCAGACATCTTACTTCAGTCAGTCCTAACACTAATACAGCATAAACTATGACAGCTCAAACAAAAATACTCAGAACTTGTTCAAATCTTTTACAATATGGTCTGGTTTACTATAACTGTTATCAACGTGGCTGATGTTTGCTTAATTTAATTTTTCCATAAAAGCGTCATATCAAGGCTTAAATGTATGTATGCAGACATCTCTGACGTTTTGTAACAAACAAATAGTTACATATATGACTGTAACTATATTATCATGTCCTGGTGAGGAAAGTGAGGAAACCATGGTTTCCACATCACACACACACACACACACACACACACATGACGTGATAACGACATACGGTATTGGCGGCTGACCCAGGAGAGAGCAGTCAGCTGTGATATTGGTATGTTATCTCAATGTGTTACTGAGCCGACAGGTGACAAGTGACAATGTTCACACAGATAACTGTGCACATGTGTCCACGTGTTGTTGTGTGATGTGTGCATATAAGTATATATCTTTTCATATACCAGCCCAGTGGCAGATCCTATGATGTCTGCAAGTGCGCGTGTGTGTATGTTTTTGTCCGTCTGTGCTTGTGGTCAGGGGCGGATGTAACGTGTCCCATTGGGGGGGGGGGGGGGGGGGGGGCAAGAGAACATGTTGGAGGGGCAAGAGAAAATGGTATGGGTGCGACTTCATCGAAGTCGCACCCATACCATTTTCAGTTACAGGACTTTTATTACACAATTAAGCATCGATAATAACATCAGTTGTTGTTGAAGTTGCAACAGACACGCAGCATGCATAAAGCTAAAGGTCTGACTCAGAGAGTTTTCTGTTTTCAATGATGAAATGCTGTTGGTTTAGTGGTGACACAGCTGTAGTTAGTTAGCAGTAGTAGTGTTTCACATCATTTTAAATATAAGCACTTTAATTTCTTGGGTATCTTGGGTTGTTTTGGATGCCATCATGTTTGGTGGGGCAGTCAGGGCATTTAGGGGGGCATTGCCCCCCCATGCCCATGCCTAGATCCTGCTTGTGCTCTGCAAGGGTGAGATACAGAACACAGAGCACCATGATCAACCGGTGGACGGTGTTACCGGCCCCCTGTCCAGAGCCTTTTAGAGACACAGTTGCACCAAGAATGGGATACGCAGTCACACATCGATTATTTTCCACAAAGCTACAGTCACAGTAATAAAAATGTTTCTTTCCACCGTTGTTTATGACAACATTAGAATGTATTCATTCATCGACTTCCGGATTCGGGAGCGTGTCACTATTCACCTCCCCCAGATGTGTGAGCGGCTGCCATTGGACTTGGAAGTGAATGGAAATGGCGTAACTCTTGTCTCTAAAAGGCTCTGCTTCTGTCTCTCCTTACATGTGTATGTGCGTTGACATGGCGAAAAATGTACACTAAACACAAGAGGCAAAAGCAATATATTATATAATATTTGGTGGATGATATTGTAGGTTTATTTAGCACCAGGATAGCGTCGTCATAGCATCTTTGCCAGGATTGCATTCAGGCAATTATAGTCATTGTAGCATAGCTCCAGGTATCTGGACCCATATTGAAAGCCCTGCGGCCTTCCTGCGGCTCGGCTGCCAATCTGTCGGTTCGATTCTGTCCTGTAGGCTACTTTCTAGTAGCTTATATTGGCCGGAAGTTCCACCCAGGGGTGGGAACCTCGGGTGAATGAGACATCAAAGGGTTGAATAAACAGCGAATACACATGACTAAAGGGAAGTATTGTGGGGGGTTTAGAGAGGAAGTTAGTGTAGGGGTGACCGGAACAGATCGTCAGGAAATGGCATTCTCACAGCATGGATTCCCTTGACAGCGTGCACATCAACCCAGTCTCATGAGGTTTAGGCGAATATGCACGTTATGCACGGGGCCCATTACGTGCATACTCGCCTAGAATAGGCAAAAATCTGTGCATATTCGCTTACAATAAATCCGTGCATATTCGTCTTTCCACTGAAAATGACGGAGCGGCGCCGTCTCTGCCGACCATGAGCATTGTGAAGCGCCACTGAGCAAGGCGCTAGCCGAGCGAATTGCTGCGCTGAGCATTGCGATGGTCGGCAGAGCCGACTCAGCCGCGTCCGAGTTGCGATATGTTAGGGACAGAATAGTAAATATTACAAAACCCAAACTGCCCCACCCCCAACCAGCCACTTCCGGTTTGTGGAAAAACACGCCCAAGTGCATATTCACAGATTTTTGCTTTAACTCGCAGTGTATGCACGCAATTCGTAGGTGGCATTCCGTGTATAGTGTAGTACTATCTGTGAGACTGCACTGTGCACATCCAGTACCTGTATCACGGCACTGCCGGGGGTCAGGGCCTCTGATATGTCCACGCTGTAGTCTCCACGGCCGAAGACCGGCGCGTTGTCGTTGACGTCGGTGACGTTGATGAGCACCATGGTGACGTCGCTCAGTGTGGACTTCCCTCTGCTGCCCTCTACTGACAGGTAGTACTCCCTGCGCTGCTCAAAGTCCAGCGGGGAGGCCAGCACCAACCCACCTACACACGCACACACGCACACACACACACACACACACACACACACACACACACACACACACACACACACACACACACACACACACACACACACACACAATTAATGAATGAATTAATGATTAAAAATGCTTTTAATGAATGAAACAAAAATATTATGATTATTTTTGGTAACTTCATAAAGAAATATCAGGTCATATCAGCATCTGTGAATATGTTAGTCTAACAACCAATCCAACACCAGGGGTAAGTGGTTGACACTGTGGCAGGTAAATACAAATACAACGTAGAATAGCCACAAAGTGCAAGTGCATTCTTCAACTGTTTTATTTGTCCTTGAGAAACAACAAGTGGAGTGTGGATACTAAACTGATGTGACTGTATTTCCTCCACGGATAGAAGTTTGGTTGTTTTTTTCTTCTATGGTCTGTATGTGTCTGCTGACTTAGGCTGAGATGGAACCAGCAGCTTGTGCTACAGAAAGTCACCCATCAGTACTGTAGGCCCATGGGCTGCCTGCCAGTCTAGAAGCTCACACTTCATTAAGATAAGACGTGGACTCCATCCAACAACAACAACACACTGAGCATCTCTATAATAACAAGCGGGACAGTCAGGTTTCAACAAGCACTGTGTTGTGTGCTTGGTTTACAAACAGTTGTTTATTGATCAGCCAAGATCCAGTTCTTTGCACAACGGGAGACTAATCTTTCATATTTTGTTACGTGGTGTTGTTTCTTACGACTACTGTGTATCACAATTCACGTACGTTCGCACGGAGGGCAAACTTGTGCAGAAGTGCAGTTTCAACTTAAAGGGGAATTCCACCCATTTTCAACATTTTTTCTGTGAGTGTACAAATGGAACCAAATGAACCCTGACGGGTTCATTTGGTTCCATTTGTACGCTCCCAAAAAAACGAAGCGTCTAAAAGGTTGAAAACCATTGTGCTAGACTAAGACTAAGACAAAAAGACTAATTGGTGCGTCATTCAAAAAGACTAAATCAAAATATAATGAAAGAATAGAATGGAATAGAAAATTCAAAACAGCGATGACAGAGGTGTTGCTTATTGTAGTGACTCAAACAGTGCCAGAAGTCACAGAGAACCAAAATGAACCTCAATAGCCCCAACAGTTAAAAAAAGCATTCATACTTTTGTTTACCGTATTCTTGTTTGTGTGTTGGTGTATCATGCAATGACAATCGCAGATCTACAATATGGGCTCATAGTGCATCACAGACAGAGACAGAGGCCTGTGACAGACATATGAGCTTGCAGATCAGCTATCTTCGGCATGCAACACAAGTATAAATCAATCTACAGTGTAGATAGACTGACAGGTAGAAGACACAGACTGATCGATAGTCATAGCCTGCAGTTTGGCACATGTCTTGTTGCCGTGCGCCTGTTTTTACAACACCAAAACTTTATGATTATGACACCCAAGAGAGATCAAATGGCAGTAGCAGCAATTATACATCAAGATGATCATAGGGAACTCGACAAGACACACCAAAACGAAATTACCCTACATTAAGCCTGGAGCCAGTACACAAGAAAGATTCCACAGGGGCATAATAAAACAAACAACGTGTGCAATCTGAAGTGAACGTTGTTTCAAAGTCAGGCATCGGTCTTCACATTACTGTCCTATCTGTCTTTGTATTACAGCAGACCAAGAGCAGGGGCGGATCTAGGCATGGGCATGCGGGGGCAATGCCCCCCTAAATGCCCTGACTGCCCCACCAAACATGATGGCATGGAAAACAACCCAAGATATTTCAAATTAAAGTGCAGCATTTCATCATTGAAAACAGAAAACTCTCTGAGTCAGACCTTTAGCTTTATGCATGCTGCGTGTTTGTTGCAACTTCAACAACAACTGATGTTATTATTATTCATGCTTAATTGCCTAATAAAAGTCCTGTAACTGAAAATGGTATGGGGGCAGCTTCATCGCCCGTGTCGCTTCGCGCCACGGGCGATGAAGCTGCCCCCATACCATTTTCAGTTACAGGACAGTTACAGGACTTATATAGGCAATTAAGCAGGAATAATGAAGCCACACCCATACCATTTTCTCCTGCCCCCCCAATTGTGAAATGTTACATCCACCCCTGACCAATAGAGGAAGAGAAAGAGAGTGATGCAGAGACAGAAACAAATAGAGAAGGAGAGGGAGGGAGGGAGTAGGGAGAGAGGGAGGAGGGAGGGAGGGAGAGAGGGAGGTAGGGAGGGAGGGAGGGAGGGAGGAGGGAGAGAGGGAGGGAAGCAGGGAGGGAGGGAGAGAGGGAGAGAGGGAGGGAGGGAGGGAGGGAGGAGGGAGAGAGAGAGGGAAGCAGGGAGGGAGGGAGGGAGGAGGGAGGGAGGGAGAGAGGGAGAGAGGGAGGGAAGCAGGGAGGGGGAGACACAAAGAGTGGAGTGTTAAACAGACTGTCTGCAAAGATAAAACACACCAAGACCCATGAGAGAGGTCCTCTTTATGCCTGCGCTTGCAAGACAGGCTCAAGCGCACGTGCACAAGCATGCATGTGCACACACCAGGGGCAGATCTAGGCATGCCCCCTTAAATACCCAGTCTGCCCCCCCCAAGCACGATGCCATGCAAAACAACCCAAGATATTTCAAATTAAAGTGCCTATATTTAAAATGATTTGAAACACTACTACTGCTACTAACTAACTACAGCTGTGGCACCACTAAACCAAACAGCATTTCATCATTGAAAACAGAAAACTCTCTGAGTCAGACCTTTAGCTTTATGCATGCTGTGTGTCTGTTGCAACTTCAACAACAACTGATGTTATTATTGATGCTTTACTTGCCTAATAAAAGTCCTGTAACTGAAAATGGTATGGGTGCGATGAAGCCAATTGGGAAATGTTACATCCACCCCTGACGTGCACAAGCATGCATGCACACACACACACACACACACACACACACACACACACACACACACACACACATGCACGCACAAAGCACATACACATTCACACTCGCACGCATGTGCAGAATGCTAAAGCACGGCATAAATTAAAAAAGCTGAGCATGGATTTGGGATGTGCGCGCGTGTGTGTTCATGTACTGTATATGTACAGTACTGTAAGTCAGGGGTTTTCAACCCTTTTGATACCAGGGACCACCATTTATTCAGCATTTGAGCCACGGACCACCATTTGAGGACATTAAGCACCAAAGATCCCAAAACTAAAGATTTCTTTTGCTTTTGTCCGCAATTCCAGGCTGGATTTGGGAAACAAAATAGTCAAACATACAGATCAACATGATGTATATTTTAACTCTTGAGAGCGTAAAAATGAAACCAAATGGACCCGCAAGGGTCCATTTGGTTTCATTTTTACGTACTCAAGAGTTACATCTGGTTAACCAACTTAGCTGGGGACCACCTGGAACCCTCTCAAGGACCACTGGTGGTCCCCGCGGACCACCGGTTGAAAACTCCTACTCTAAGCGTATGTCTTTGTGACTGAAGAACTCTCCACATATAGCAGATTCTGACTTGGCACAGTGTTTCTGAGAAAAAATGTGTTTGGCAAGGAATTGGAAGTAATGAACAAATGCAACAAATCAAACAAGAAATGACACTTAACAGGTTGTGGCAAGCTAAAACCGTTTCATTCATTACTCTTACATCTTGATAAAAATATATATAAGCAGCATTAACCTAACAACTATATTTCCCACACAATGTTTACACAATAACATCCTTCCCAATGTAACAATGAACAGACAAAACTGGAACTGTCTGGATCATGAAAATGGTGACAAAGGTTGCTTTTTTAACCTGAGAACTGATTCTACATTCTACAGTAACCTACATACCTGATAGTCTGCTGCTACAACACCAGGGGGAGTTCAACAAACATGTGCAACCCAGATTCGACACAAACAAGGGACTAAATTATTTTCGCTCCTATGCCACCAAAATGAGGAACACCCAACCAACAGTAAATAATCCCTTGACGCCTTCAAAATCACTCTCACTCTCAAAATCACTCTCACTTTCAAAATCACTCTCACTCTCAAAATCACTCTCAAATCACTCTTCTATGATTGGAAACTGGCCACAGTAAAAATATGATTCCCCCACCCACCAATCAATCAATCAATCACTCAATCAGTCAACCTGAGAACTGATTATCCATACTGTATATCTTCTAATTCCTCTTTTTGTATGCTAGTGTTTCTCAATATATCATGTCAAGGACCCCCATCTGAAAATTATGTGTCGTTCACTGTGGCAGAATATTCAAAGTTTTGCGCCAAAATGTTCAGAAATAGCAGACCTTCAAGCTCATAAACTGCACTCTATGAGCTTGTACATCTGCTATTTTTCAATGCTATTTTTCAATACCTAAAGTACAACATAATGCTTAGAACACCAAAATGCGTTCCCTCCCAAAAATGGTCTAAGGAGATCACGTAATTATTTTGACACGTCTTTTGTGTGAATTCCGGGCAACTCCCTTTTGCCTGAATAAATGGATGAACTCCGTAACATGTAAGAAGAAGGTCTGATTGTATGGAATGGGCTTAGGAGAAAAGACTAGCAAAACTGTAGCCTCAGGGAGGAGAAGATGCTGTCTGTTTGCTGCATCTCTTTGTCCAGAGAAGAGGTATGTATAGAGTGAAGGCCAATGTACTGTATATATACGGTCAATAGACAAGCTAGCACACGCAGTCCAACACGTCACTTCCACCCCCATTGCAGACACAATACTAGTAGAGGGAGAGAGACCGACGATCTGGTGGTACCACTTTCAAAACACAAATATGGGTACATTGTCCTTCTATAGAACTGGCACCCAAAGCGTGGAATGCCCTGACACCCTCCATCAAAATACGCAGTTCACACACGTCTTTTAAAGTAGGCCTGAAAATCCACCTTTCAGCAGGCCCAAGGGGAGAGGAAATGACCCATCCATCCCTCACTGTACACAGTGTTTTTTGTGTTGATATAGTTAAATCTGTGATGATAATGAATGTTGTTATTATTGTTGTCATATCTGAGTTGTAGTACTTTTATATTCTGTCTATTCCAGGGGTGGGCAATTATATTTCCCCAAGGGGCCAAATGAGATACATAAAATATTGTGGAGGGCCAAGACTAAAGACTGAACTAAAATCTGCGTAATATTAATCTAATAGTAACACCAACCATTGTGACACCATTTATTCAGTATTTGAGCCACCATTTGATGACATTTTAGCCCCACAGACCACAAAACTAAAGATTTATTTTGTTCTTGTCCACAATACCAGGCTGGGTTTTACAAACAAAACAGGATAACATAGATCAAAAATGACCATTCTTTTACATTCTCTGATTGTGTAGGCTAATTCAGAAGGTAAATATTTTAACTCTTGAGAGTGTAAAAATGAAATCAATTGGACCCGCAAGGGTCCATTTGGTTTCATTTTTGCGCTCTCAAAGAGTTACAACTGGTTAACCAACATTCCATATTTAACTGGAGCTCTCTCAAGGACCACTGGTGGTCCCCGGACCACCAAAAGGGTCACATTTGGCCCCTGGGCCGCATAATGCCCAGGTATGGTCTATTCAATCAATTTAAAAAAGCCAAAATTTTGTCATCATCACCTGAGAAAATGACATTTAACAGAAAATCTATTCTTGGATGCAATTTCATGTCGATATTTAATTCTTTCCTCCCCCTGGCCAGCCTGATTAAAAGGAGAGGAAGTGGATGGAATCACATTTCCTGCCACACACTACTGTATGTGGTGGTGGTGGTGGTTGGATGTTAATGACGGAGCAAAAATCATGTCATCTCAGCGTGAACACTGATTGCAGAATTACAGGAGGTATGACAACCTTGTCAAAGGTGTTTGAAAAACCTGTTAATTGAGGACAACTGTGAGCATCAAAGAGCCAGTAGCTGGCGACATGATATAATGGTTGTTACCTCTGCTTGAAAAGATCTCATGAATATAATCTATTTTGTCACCAAGCTAGTACTGACTGGGGCTCTAAACAGCTTTGTTCTGATTCAGTGTTTCTGCTGTATTCTGTTGTAATTGACTGAAATTGGGGACCGTCCTGAAAATGTATTTTCTGTTTACTAAAGAGCTGGAGTCACAAAGAGACATGTTACCAACTCCTGCCAATGAATACTACTACTGTAAAAGCAAATATGATCTTCTGTTTTTGTGTAAAGCTACGTAGGTGGCACTTCCTTACAGGTCAAAGGGTTACACTTTTAAAGAGATCAAATATTTTATGTGACACTTTTATGTGAATACTTGGTTTAGTGGCAACACCCAGAGAGGTAGCAGGTTTTTGGATGCAGGAGTGGAGAGAGGACAAACAAGACAGGAGAAATATCCTGACTGGATTTGTAATCCACCTTCTCATGGACAGTTACAGTATGAATACTGAGTATTCAGCATGAACACTGAATGCAGAATTACAGGAGGTTTGACAACCTTGCCAAAGGTGTTTGCCTTGTTTGGGGAAACCTGTTAACTGAGGATTTCAACTGTAAGCAACTACAGAGCTTGTGAATGATTGTTGACTCTTATTGAAAATATCTCATGAATATAATCCGCTTCAAAAAACAAAAGCTAACCAGGTGCTCGACTGGAGGTATAGTAAATGGTAAAAAAAAAGGTGCTCACACGGATCACTGGGAACATACCATAGTAAACACAAGTAAAAGATAAGCCTTTATTAAAGTTAAAAAGGCACAAACGCCAACATGTTTCGACTGCTAAGCAGTCTTCATCAGGGCATAGACCTTTTAATATAATCTGCTTGTCACCAAATTAGAACTGACTAAGCCTCTAAACATTCTTATGATGTACTGTACAGTATCTACTGCTAAAATTGTTTTTATGTTTTTTATGCACTACATTTGAATTCAATTAGATGTTTTATTGCGATGGTGGCGTCTTTGTTTTTCCAAACTGTCAGCACAGTCTAAAGGGCAGGCTTGTAGTTTTTAATTACCATCTCTGGAACCTTCTCTATATCGTAACACACACGGTGGCTTGCAGAAGCCTGCATGGGCACTATAATGCAGGCTTGCTTTCTTACACAGAGACAGACAAAGCTGTTCGATGTTTACTTTACTTTTTGCACAGAAGAACGCTTGTTATCACTTGTTATCACACGTCATACACTTGATATCAAGTGTATGACGTGTAACACGACAGGATCAACATCTGTCTAGCGTCTGTCTCTGTTAACATGACAACTGCTGCTGCTGTTGGTGAATTCTGTATTATTCACAACAGCCTCTTTTTGCTCCCGACAAAACAGAATCGACAGTCAGTCCAGGGGCGGATGTAACATGTCCCATTTGGGGGGGGGGTAAGAGAACATGTTGGAGGGACAAGAGAAAATGGTATGGGGGCGGCTTCATCGCCCGTGTCGCTTCGCGCCACGGGCAATGAAGCTGCACCCATACCATTTTCGGTTACAGGACTTTTATTAGTCAAGTAAAGCATCAATAAATAACACCAGTTGTTGTTGAAGTTGCAACAAACATGCAGCATGCATAACGCATAAAGGTCTGACTCAGAGAGTTTTCTGTTTTCAATGATAAAATGCTGTTGGTTTAGTGGTGCCACAGCTGTAGTTAGTTAGTAGCAGTAGTAGTGTTTCACAACATTTTAAATATAAACACTTTAATTTGAAATATCTTGGGTTGTTTTGCATGCCATTGTGTTTGGGGGGGCAGACTGGGTATTTAGGGGGGCACTGCCCCCCCCCATGCCCATGCCTAGATCCGCCCCTGAGTCAGTCGCAGAAGCTTGCCTATAGCCTGAAGCAGAGATTCAAAAGCATCTTTACCCCAACAAGCGGAATATGACAAGCTGCGTGACGTAGTAACCAACCAAGTTATGAAACAAACTTCACAACAAAAATGTCTCCTTTTTTCACTAGTTCTCTCAGTCACTTTCCCTCTCTCTACCTCTCACATGCTCACATGACTGCTGTCTGTAGGATATATGGGCTTAGGAGACACAGAAGAGATAAATAAGAGAAAGACAGAAAACAGGAGGAAGGGAAATGTGAGAGAGACTAACGTGGAGTGTAAAAAAAGATAGATAGATAGTCTGGGCAGAGCCCGGGGCAGATAGATAGATACTCTGGGCAGAGCCCAGGGCAGATAGATAGTCTGGGCAGAGCCCGGGGCAGATAGATAGTCTGGGCAGAGCCCGGGGCAGATAGATAGTCTGGGCAGAGCCCGGGGCAGATAGATAGTCTGGGCAGAGCCCGGGGCAGATAGATAGTCTTATGAGCTGCAAGTCTATAATGCTGATAACGGCTCATATTGCACATAAATATTCATATAAAATCAATAAAAACAGCACAAATGCCGATTTCAGCGGCACAAATCCTAGCACACTGAGCACTAAAAGAGGAGCCCATTTTACTCCTTTTTCGACCCCCCCAAGTGCAGGGTGCAATATTGAAAAGCTCAGGACGTTATAACTTCAATTATGTCAAGAATGGTAGCAGCACAAATTCTGAAATTTTACGGCACAATTCAGCACAAATGGAGCACTAAAGAATGACACCACTTTGATATTTTTTTCCCCCGAAATCTGGAAAATCATGGGGTGCCAACTTCACGCCGGTAAGAAAGAGCCTGTCTCACCTGTCTGGGGGTCGAGCAGGAACCTGGCTTCCTCGTTCCCGGAGACTATCTTGTAGGCGACAGGCTCCAGGCCTCCGTCCCTGGTGAGGGCGGGCAGGCTGAGCACCTGGTCCCCCACGGCCAGGGACTCAGGGACCTGCGCCGTGTGCTCTGAGCTCAGGAACACCGGCTGGTAGTCCTCCAGAGAGATGACGCTCACCGTCACCGTGGCCACGGAGTACAGCTGCCGCGGCAGGCCGCGGTCCGTGGCCTTCACCTGGAAGGGATTTTCAGAATGTCAAAATAGTTTGTGATCTTTTGTCACTATATTTAGCTTTTTTTCAGACCCCCCTAGTGCCAAAATTTGTGAAAAACTCCTGGCGGAAAATCTAGTGCTTTTTTACTGGTGAGTTGGGGCGAATTGCGCCAGAGATAAAACCGAGAGAGAGAGATTTTCACCATTTTTCCAACTATGATAGTGGTTTTCAACCAGTGGCCCCCAGGCTAAATGATGGACAGCTGGTTAACCAGATGTAACTCTTTGAGAGCGCAAAAATGAAACCAAATGGACCCTTGCGGGTCCATTTGGTTTAATTTTTACACCCTCAAGAGTTATAATATTCATCATGTGAATTAGCCCAACTTAGTCTACTACACAACTAGAGAATGTAGAAGATTAATGGTCATTTTGATATGTACTGTATGTTCCAGGCGAGCATCTAGCGCATTCTAGTGCATTTTGGAAGTGCCACTAGTGCATTTTGGATTTTGGCAGTTGGCCACACTGGTCTTAAGAAATCCAGTACACACCTTGAGCTCGAAGGCGCTGGGGGCCTCGGAAGACAGGCCCAGGCCCCGCTCCAGACGCAGGATCCCAGAGAACTCGTCCAGGGAGAAGTAGCCCCCGTCCCCCGACAGGAGGCTGTACTTGACCTCCGAGTTTATGCCTGGAGGTGAAGGGGTAGGAATGGAGGAGAAAAGAGAGAGAGAGACCTGTTAAATCAAATATGTCAAAATCATTTCCGGGTGAGACACTGACTGGTGGCGTGGCACTTGCACACGTTGACTTATGAGGAGAGGGGGGAAAAAAGCTTATATACATGTATGTTTACTAATGGAAGATACAAATGTACCCTGACCTATATGTGTCATTCACACAATTGACACACAGTATATATACTGCTCCCAAGGGAAGCAGCCGTTCTAAGTTCAAAGACACATCTTGTCATGCGTTCATGACATATGTGACATATGTATGTTATGTTGTGTTCACATATTATGTGAGCACAACACAACAACACGGCAAAACGAGGTTGCACTTTTATCACACACCAGAAAGGTGGGTTGCGTGCGCGCTGTGCGTTTGTGCGCGCGTGCTTGTGCGGTGTGTGTGTGTGTGTGCGTGCTTTAGCGCGGTGCAGTATGCTTCTAGAGCTGCTGGGACATGTACAGTATTTTCATTAGTCTTAATTACTGTCAACTGGGCACAGACAGACACATATTCACAAATGCACGTGGGCATACTGTATGCACACAACATGCACACGGCAAGTGCACACTAGTCTTACTTCAGGTAATCTCTCAAGACAGATTGAGAGTTCTGCATTTTCTCCCTGATGGGTTTCCCAAATTGTAGCTTACTTTAGGTATCTCATTACTTTTAAATACATTGTGTATAATGAACATTCTGAGGACACTTCAGAACGCCTAAAGGCTCCGTCATACTCCAGAGTGAAGCGAAACGGCTTCACCGTTTAAGGTGAATTGGGCTTTCACTGAATGCAGTGAGGCCTTCATACTCGCTGTGGTGTCCCACCTGTTTAGAGGCGATGTGTATGTGTGAGGTTCTAGCCACTGAAGGGGGGACAGCGGTGGGACCAAGTTTTTCTTTCCGTTATAAAGATGTTCATATTGCCTGACTTCCATCGACAACATCTCCTCAAATTCATTCATTTTGACTCATTTTCCCTCCCTTCTCATCTTCTACTTTTTGCTTCTCCTAATACCTATATTATTCTACTATCTGTTACTATTTATTTTCTATTTGCTTTCTGTCGCTGTCATCAGCTGTGTTCTGGACCTCCTGCGCTTTCGAGCATGCCACTTCTAGACCAAACAGCGAACGCGGTGAATGCCCCAGAGTGAACGCACTTGTCGGATAGTAGAAACAGAAAGATGTGTCAGGATGGCGTCATGTTGTAGTTGTTTAGCCCTTAAAAAAACTACACCACGGTGATGCAGTCGCTTCACTGTGGAGTATGAATGAGCCTTAACAGTATATGCATGCTTCTGTAAGGTAAGACACTGAAAGTCGGGCAGCTTTTCCAGGCTGCCTGCAAGAGGCCACAGGTGCACCATGCTTGCTGTGGAGGTCCAGGGGAGGCCTGCTCCCTGTCAGAGGGCCTCCTGCTGAAGGGCACAGGGCCTGGCCTCTCTGACAGGCCCCCCGTGGAGGAGTGCTCCTCTCCTAGTCCTCTAAGAGGCCTCATGTTGAGGAGGTGCACAGGGCATGCTTCTGCACATCTCAAGGAGTGGCTCAGTCACCGCTGCTCTGCTCTGCTCTGTCTGGTCCTGCTCAGCTACGACGCCTGACTACATAAATGCAGAGCCTTCTAGTGGGAGAGTTAGGATATTGAGGGGCCAGAAACCAGAGTGGAGCATGTGACTATACAGAGCCTCTCCGAGTGCAAACTGCAGTTGGGAATACATTGTTTTCAATGAGAACGGTGCAAAATAAGAGCTATTTTAGGTACGTATGCAAAACGACAACTGTCTTGGGCGGCTGTGGCTCAGGAGGTAGAGCAGGTCGTTCAATGACCCGTGGGTCGGCAGTTCGAATCCTGGCTGTCTATGTGCCGAAGTGTCCCTGGGCAAGACACTGAACCCCAAATTGCCTCCAATGAGTTGGTTGGTGTGAGCTGGCCACCATTGGTGTGTGAATGTGGGAAGTGGGGACGCTGGCGTCAACTGTTCGCCGCTCTACTTCCCAATGTATGAATGAATGGACCATTGTAAAGCGCTTTGAGCACTTGGAAAAGCGCTATAAAAATGCAATCCATTATTTTAAAGTGATGTTCAGTCACGAATACAGTCTCTGTAGTGTTTATGTTGCACTACTATTAAAGAACAAGGGTTTTAAAGTCATTAAAGCTGGATTAAATATCTGAGTCCAACGCATTTCTGCATACTCCTACTGCTACATTGCACTCAGAGCAGCCTCGCAGGCAGTCTCGCGAGACGCCCCCCGTATCGCGAGATTGTCAGTTGCTAACAGTGTGTGTGAATGGGGTGCTGTTGGCTCTATGCTCCTCCAGCAGCGCGAGCGACCTGGCGCACAGGAGTGAAGGGGGATATCCTAACTCTCCCACTAGAAGGCTCTGCATAAATGTAAGCGTGTGTGTGTGTGTGTGTGTGTGTGTGTGTGTGTGTGTGTGTGTGTGTGTGTGTGTGTGTGTGTACAGTGTACATGTGTGAGCCTGTGCCTAAGAGGCTATACTGTGCATGTGCCTGCCTGTCTGTGAATGCACGTGTTTGTTCCTGTGTGTGTGTGTGTGTGTGTGTGTGTGTGTGTGTGTGTGTGTGTGTGTGTGTGTGTGTGTGTGTGTGTGTGTGTGTGTGTGCGTGCGTGCGTGCGTGTGTGTGCGTGTGCCTTGTGTGCACACGCATACCGGTGTGTGTGAGTCTTCCTTGTCTACGAGGGGGCAAAAGTGTCCTTTCAATCCCAGATCAAACATAAAACAACCCCACCTAAACTATTGCCACAGAGCTGTTCCACGTCAACTGGAGGCAGAGAACATGTAAGGGGAGAGCCTGAAAATTAGCTCTACACTAAAGCTGTCAGTGAAACTGACAGATTCAGAGTTGAAGGCATCCTTTTCATTTCAGAAAACCTCTGTACAATCAGAGGTCAACGCTCTCGGCATATATTATATGCCAGAAACAGATATATGGAATCCTTCCTCGATACAAATGGAGAAACGCTTTTGGAAGTTTTTGTCGTATCGTTAAAATAAATATAGTGACTCCTTAGCCTTGGATCAAGAAGACAATCGTGTATTTTATTGAGTCTGACTTTTACTTTCGTATCGATGATTGATAGCCAAAGTTAAAAGCCGTTCTCAGTATGATAGTCTTGTTCCAAGGTTAGTGACTCATCGTTTTCTACTTTTGGTTCAGTTGTTGAGAAATGTGTCTCTCTCTCTCTTTTATTTTATGTGATTAATACTTAGTGGGCGTTGCTGAATTAATTAATAAATGTAGTAAAAGTAATTATCCCACTGCTAACTCATCAAAGGCAGGTAGAATGCACATCTAATGAGGTACAAAGAAATAGCCTCACGCTCCTCCTCATCGCTACTGACTCATTTCACGCCTTGTCAAGGTTTATGAATTTTCTCCATTGATCAAACATTGCTGTGCGAATGAATGTAGCTGTAACTGTTTGGTGCTGCTATTCCTTCCACTAGGTATATTAGAACGTGTTGTAGTACTTGAGACATTGTCTCGTCTGGGACCAGTCTCAATCCAAATTTTCATGGTCTTGGTCCTGTTTTTGTCTCGCCCTCAATTTGTCTTGGTCTTGTCCAGGGGCGGATTGGCACATATTTTCCCACCGGGGGGGCAGCTGGTTAACCAGATGTAACTCTTTGAGAGCGTAAAAATGAAACCAAATGGACCCTTGCGGGTCCATTTGGTTTCATTTTTACACCTTCAAGAGTTAAAATATTCATCATGTGAATTAGCCCAACTTAGTCTACACAACTAGAGAATGTAGAAGATTAATGGTCATTTTGATCTGTATGTTCCAGGCGAGCATCTAGCGCATTCTAGTGCATTTTGGAAGTGCCACTAGTGCATTTTGGATCTTGGCAGTTGGCAACACTGTCCAGGCCACTAGGTGGCGCAGGCCACCGGGAAAACTCCCTGTACTCCAGATGGCCAATCCGCCCCTGGTCTTGTCTCGATCTCAGAGCAAATGTCTCGGGTCTCTATCGCCACCAAGGCCACTCAAGACGAGACAATGCAAAGGAAGTGTGCTATATCCATTGTGCAGACCGAGAAGCCCTTTCATAAAGACAGCTGCCTCATACAGAGCACAGCGCTGGATGACGCAGTCCGCATACCGGCAGTCTCTGTAATGTGTTATGTTGTACTATTACTACAGAACAATATAAAATTGGCTTTTTGTCCTTGACCACTTTAGGTCTTGGCCTAGGTCTTGGCTTTGTTCTCGACCCCTCTAGCTGCAAGTCTCGTCTTGACCAAGTCCGTGATTGTCTCGGTCTCATTTTGGTTTCGACCCACCTAGGTCTTGGGTCTCGATTTAGTTGGTCTTGACTACAACAGTATTAGAATGTAATGTTTAATCTGCAAAGTATGCTTCCCTTCCGCTTTATTCAAATATAATTTGTTTACTTCAATCCACTTCACCAATTCCAAAAGTTGAGTTGAAGTCAGACTTGCATATTCATACTGTAGATGGTATTTCATTAATTATTTGTACTGCTGCGAGCATGCCTAATCATCAAGTGTTGTGGAGAAGACCGACCGGCACGGCAGTGAACAGAATACCAAACAGCGTATTCGTTTTCAAAGGACATAATGCAGAGGAACGATGATGCACTCCAACTAGACAGCATCTGATCTAAGATCAGTTGAGGGTCACTGGTGCCCGGAGGTGGTGGTATAATACCTGATTTATGCCGTTACGCTGTCTTGCACAATGTGTCGCTGAACTGAGGTCGACTCGCTGCGGACGCTGACAGTACATCACGAGCTCCACAGCACGTAATGGTAAGTTAATTGAACTCTCAGGGTTTAGCAGCGTAACGTCATGTTTAAGGCACAGAGAAGAATAAGTATGTGTCAACACAGCTGTGGTGTGGTTCTATGTGGGTGAGGGATCAGAGCTGCACGGACAGGTCTCTGTTAATCTTTATTATGTTGAAGATCAATCACACGTGCACACACGTGCACACACACACACGCACGCACGCACACACACACACACACACACACACACACACACACACACACACACACACACACACACACACACACACACACACACAAACACACAAACACACACACACACAGAAGAGCATTTCCATTTCCTTTTTTCATTAAGAATCTGCACTTACACTGTGCACACAGCATGCATGCACGCACATACAGGGCCATGCACACACACACACACACACACACACACACACACACACACACACACACCCACACACACACACACACACACACACACACACACACACACACACACACACACACACACACACACACACACACACACACACACACACACACACACACAGTGTTGACATGATTAAAGAGACGAGGTAAGCAGAGTAGTCACAACAAGTTTGGAAATCGGAGAAAGCCACAAAAGAATTCTTCACTGTGTTTATTCAAAGGAAGTATTGTATGGATGGGGGCCATGTCTCAGAGTGGGCCCCAATGTATTGCCTATGTGGGCCAAAACGTATGGGAAAATACCTCATAATCTTGACAGCAGAAACAAAGACAAATGATAAACTAGTTAACCACTACAACAATGACTTGTTTAATGTAAATACTGCATGACAATTAAGATTGTCATGACGTTATTATTTTAAATTATTTGCACCACATTATCACGATTTTTCCAAAATATCAGACCTACAAGCTCATAGCGCGCCACTCAGTGGTGCGCTATGAGCTTGTAGATCTGCTATTTTTCAATAGCTAAATTAATATTATTTTATTCTATTATTTTAAACACCATGAAGAAAATATTTTCTCAAAATCAGAAATAGGGCTCTGGGCCACTGCTAGCAGCACAGCCAGACCTTTGGGGTTATTTTATTGACACAAAATAAATAAGCCCAATGTTAATAAAAGTGACACGGATCTGGGCCTGTGCACCACTGTTATTCACTGTTACCCGCTTGCTGTGGGTCCCCTGACCCTGACCATCTTTGCGGTCATGCGGGCTCAGGGGGCCCTGGGCCTGGCCCAACCTGCCCGTTGGATAATCCTCCCCCGTGGGCAAACCGTTTTAATATTACATTATTCTTTTTTAGTTGGTAAAGACCAGCTGAACACGAGGCACGTGTTGGACTTCATGGCGCTCTGTTATGTAGCACATTAGCTCTTGTTTAGTCAAACCATTGCTTTCAGGGACATTATGCCTGATTTATCCCGATGATTTATACTGATGACTTGTACTTAAATACTTGAATGAGAGCGTTAAAGTATAAATCAGGTAGTCGGCTACGTGTTTGAGCCCATAATTTGATCCTGCGTGAAAAGCCAGGGCAGGGCTAGAGTACAACAAAGTGTGTGGGCTGCTAAATAGGTGTAAATTGACTCAAAATTAACTTCAGCCATTAGGACTGGGTCTTTTCATCTGTCAGGAGGCGTTGATGAGATTTATTTGCCCGCCTGACAGCCAGGGAAAAAAAGCACATTTTGGTCTGTTGAAGCTTGGGCTGGACAAGTCAGAGCATGGGGATTTTTCGACAGCTAGTAAAATCCCATAATTTTACAGTGTGGCCAGCGGCCAACAACAGGGTTTGTCTGCATGTTACTGTAAATCCCCTCAGAAGCATGCAGCTCACGCTGCTGCAGTATGTTGCTTGACATCAGGAAACAGAAACACACGTGGAAAGGCTGAAGGGCCTGAAGCAAAAGCAAAGGTACATGCACAGTGCACAGACTGCAGTGCACACAGCTGGATTTTTATCGTTTTGTTTTTTTTTTTCTTTCTGAAAAACGTGTCCAATCTGCAAGGACCAATATGTGTGTGAGAATTGGGGTGTAGTTGAGAGTGTCAGTTTGGCACCCAATCCGCAATATGAAAACGCATTGTCAGACTACCAAGCTATCTTTATCGCTACCCTCACCTATGGTCATTAAGTGTGGGTCATGACTGAAAGAACAAGGTCGCGGATACAAGCAGCCGAAATGAGTTTTCTCCAGCGGGTGGCTGGCATCTCCCTTAGAGATAGGGTGAGAAGTTCAGTCACTCGGGAGAGACTCGGAGTAGAGCCGCTGCTCCTTCGCCTGGAAAGGAGCCAGCTGAGGTGGTTCGGGCATCTGGTTAGGATGCCACTCGAGCGCCTCCCTAGGGAGGTACTCGAGGCACGTCCCACTGGGAGAAGACCCCAGGGCAGACCAAGGACCTAAAATGTGTAAAATGGTTTCATTTTTACACTCTCAAAGAGTTATTTATATCTGGTTAACCAACTTTCATTTAGCCTGGGGACCACCTGGAACCCTCTCAAGGACCACTGGTGGTCCTCGGATCACTGGTTGAAAGCCACTGTTTTAGTCTATAGCACTTGGAGTAGTATTTGCCCCTAGCCTCCTAGCCTCCTAAACTCCTATGCAAAGTCTCAACATACAGTATGTGTATGAGATTTTTATGTGGACTTAGATAGCCCTTGTAGGCTTATAGCTTTACCTGTATACAAACCAACCCATATGGAAAAAACAAAACTCTTGAACTCTTGTGGCACCTTTCATACAATCCTCATATAAGAGAATAAATATTAATATGTTAATATAAGATCTATAGAATTTTGTGGAACATATAAAACATATCATTTTGGGTTAAGAATCATATATGACACCCAAACAATAAATAAGATCCATTGTATTTTTTGTAAAGTGAACCATATATACTCTTGTAATTTATAAGAAATACTGTATATATGATATAGAAAACAGACCCATAGTATTTTCTTGTAAAGTGGCTTGTATGAAAGGTGCCAGTTTTTTCCATATAGGAAACACTATATAGTATTTATATGCACAATGTAATTGGCCTTTATAGGTTTCCTACTGTTACGTTCTTGGCTCATGACTGGCTCACATTAAGAGGGCTGCGCTAAATGCCTAAACTGTAAATTGTACATTGCCCATAAAAATGTCATAAAATATGACATATACAGCTGTGGGGTGAGGGGTCTTACTGGGTGGCTGTCACATTGTTAAGACTGGGGGCATGGCCTTCTGTTCCATGATGATGGGTTAGAGATAAATGGAATCCGGTGGAGCCTATCATTACTGCACATGTTGTACACATCTGATCATCCTTCAACTGGAAATCTGGGCCAAAGACCTGTGTTACACCACGCTGCCCACTTTCTCCACTCAGGGCCGGATCTAGAGAAGGGCAGGGGTGGGCAGCAGAGCCCACCCAAACGTGCATCCTGTATGCCCACCCAATGAAAGGTAATATCAGTGGTTTTCAACCAGTGGTCCAAGAAGAACCACCAGTGGTCCTTGAAGTTGGTCAACCAGATGTAACTCTTCGAGGGCGTATAAAAATGAAACCAAATGGACCCTTGCCGGTGAATTAGCCCAAGTCTACACAACTAGAGAATGTAGAAGAATAATGTTCATTTTGATCTCTATGTTTGACTGTTTTGTTTCCCAAATCTAGCCTGGAATTGTGGACAAAAGCAAACGAAATCTTTAGTTTTGGGGTCTGTGGGGCTAAAATGTCATCAAACCGTGGTCAGTGGCTCAAATGCCGAATAAATAGTGGGCCCTGGTGTCGAAAAGGTTGAAAACCACTGCTTCATCTCTCTATATAATTCTAGGAATGTGTGTCTGTTACCTGCGCAAATGCACTGTGCAATGAGGATCGCCCACACATGCCACGGCGCACGGATGCCTCGATGAACCTCGCGTAGCACAGCCCTGTCATCCAGCACCAATGTGCGCTACTTACAAACACCTAACATTATATCAATCATTTTAATTTAATAGATTTGCATTAAAAGTGCATCAGCGCGCAGACCACGTCACACGGACACACATTTATTTGTGGTCACAGTTTGTCATGCAACACGGGACCATCTCACTTTGCGTTCTGTCCTCACTGTTCCGCCTGCCACACGGCCACGGCGCGATGATACATGCGCTACTACGGTCACCTACGACTTATTTCTACGACCACTGAAATCTACACGTCTGGATATTCATTACGCGTGGCGGCCACGGGCCCACGGCATCCACTTCCACTCTCATCTCATCCACTCTCCAAACTTTTACACGGAAAAGTTAGGAGACCACAGTACAGTGCCGTTAGCCATAGCCCAGCTTCCTAACTCAAATCAGTTGTATTGCTTTTCTTTGAACGGAGCGCTTGAGACACAGCTGTGCCGCAATCACACCTTCCACACCGGACAACCCCGTCTCCAGCGCACACCAAACATACCAATCATTATAATTTAATAGATTTTCATTAAAAGCTCATCGCCGCACAGATCACGTGACACGCACACACATTTATTTGTGGTCACAGTACAGTTTGTCGTATAACACGGCTGCCAGACAGCTGATCACACACGGCCACGCCACGATGGTACACGCTACTACGGTCACCTACGACTTATTTCTACTACCGCTGCAATCTGCAACGCCTGGATATTCATTATGCGCGGCGGGACGGCCACGGCACCTTATCCAAACTTATTTGCACGTTTCAACTGCTCACTCGAACACCAACAAAGACAGAACCTCAGAAAGAATGTGTGTTCGCTCCGTGTGTGTGTGTGTGTGTGTGTGTGTGTGTGTGTGTGTGTGTGTGTGTGTGTGTGTGTGTGTGTGTGTGTGTGTGTGTGTGTGTGTGTGTGTGTGTGTGCGCGCGCGCGACAACAGCGCTTGGACTGGGAATGCAACAATTCACACCGATATGCTCACAACATCATATGTTGCTATAGCCATGCGTTTCCTCAAGCCAGAGATAAACACTGCACATTGTACACGCACGCCAGGCCGTGTCACTGACCATAGGCTACTTTCAACAGTATGAAGCCCTGAAAAATGACTGTCCAGCGTCATGCCAATCGATGCATGTTTACTTTACATATATGGTGCATGTCAAACTGGGTTCCCCTCAGGTATTCATATTGGTTAAAATAACCTTCAGGGTTTAATGCAATTCCATTCAGATCGGGTAAGGTCTATAACATTCATTTAGTGCCCAAGTTCAACACAACCTTTCAACTTCAACAATTTCCTCATCTGTCATCTATACATAATTTCCAAATCATATTACACAACGGGTATAGGACTAGTACTGTTTAAAAAACTTTGAGTTGCCCACCCTGCCATTCTTCCCGCCCACCATAGTATGGCTGGCTAGATCCGGGCTTGTCTCCACTAGACATGCTATAATGTACATAACTACTTTCTCCACTTGGATGCCACCAGTTATGGTAATGACAGTCATCTGGCACAGCGGCCAGATGTGCGTTAACAGCACTATAGCAGACAGGTGGATGGATGGTACTTATGATAAATTACTGGACCAGGTGGGATGTGGATTGACATGAACTTTCATTATGTTTCTCAACAACAACGATGAGTAAAAGGGGGCCAATGTGGGCAAAACACCAGAAGTTGTTGTTGTGGAGCTGGACAGTACTGTGTCTGAAATATGTCTACTGTAACTCTAATGGTGTGTTCGGAAATAACACAGTGATTTCTTTCATCATGTTAATGAGTTTCCTTTGTGTACAAATGGAACCAAATTTCCCCTTTAAGAGGCGTCCCCCCACTTCTAAAAGTCCCACTACAACACTGATCTCACCACAATGGTTATAAACAAACACTCACCCGTGTCGGGGTCCTTGGCGTACAGGACGGCGACGGGGGTCCTGACGGTGGTGTTGTCGAACACAGAGATGTCGTAGTGGCTGGAGGTGAAGCGTGGAGCATTGTCGTTCATGTCCTGGATCATCAGCTGGATGTCAGCCTGGCAGGAGCGGCCGCCACCGTCCGTGGCCTTGGCCACCAGGTTGTGTTCCACCTCCGTCTCCCGGTCCAACACCGCCAGCGTGAACAGCTCACCTGGAATGAAGAAAAGGGAAAGACGGTTTGTGTATGGCAAGGTCCTATAAAGCAATCTGTGAAAAGACTCACACTAGCGCAATTTCCTAGACAAAAAAACACAAATGAGATTCTCAGATTGCTGGCGACAGAAAACAAAAATAAACACAAGTTATCTATAAGGGGTACTCCATCCATCATTTAGCTGTGGACCACATGGAATCTTCTCAGGGACTACTGCTGGTCCCCAATACCACTGGTTGAAAGTTTTTGACTTGACAAATACTAATATCTTAAGAATATGAAACTAGCCTAGTTTCATATTCTTCAAGGTCTCGAGGCATTGAGGGCTTATAGATTGGCTGTGTTGACTTGCAATATGCTGCCATAGCAGACATGCTGGCTTCTATGGAATACTGAAATCAGTCTTGGAGACTGAGAACTTTAATCCATGAATAGCACAATGACAGTTTACAGTAAACTGAGGCCAATGGGTTTGCAGACAAGTGTCTAGAATCTGCAATGCACCATTCGTCGGAATGTCAGTGTAATAGGCAAGGCCATCTTATTTGTACAGCACTTTTCAACAATAAGGCAATTCAGTGTGCCTCGATGTACTTTACGCAGAGCATCCAGCAAAAGCACAATTAAAACATTACATAAGGATGCGTGAATAATATACATATGAGAAATGGGTCAATAAAAACTGTTCATAGAGGTATACTAAGGAATGTGCCATATGTTATTGTTAATACATTACTGTGTGTCACTAACCTTTGAGAAAAAAAAAGGTCAAATACCTCTCCAAGAGGGGCATTTGCGACTGTGTCATGCGTCACAACGGTTACAAAACCGTTGCGGACGTTGCATAACGGCTGCAACTGTTTCATAACCGTTGCAACCGTTTTGCATAATGGCCGCGATGGTAGGCATAACGTTCAAGGGTTAAGGTTAGGTTAGGTTTAGTAGGGAACGGTCGCAACCCTGCCATGGCAGGTAGTCAAAATGGTCGATGAAACCGTCACCACTGTCCTGCAAAACGGCTGTGATGGATCTGAAACAGTTGCGACCATTATGGGTAACGGTTGTGATGGTTATTAAACAGTCGTGACAGTTATGAAGCCACCGCGACTCCTGCTGCAGTCGCACATTTAGTTCGCTGTCTCTCTCAAATACAAATAAAAGCAGAGGTGCAGTGCAACGGCAAAACAGGAGGACAACCAATGGAATTCAAACAAAAGCTCATCTGTTTTCATTTTTGTCATTCATCCATGGCAGAGTTTAGTTTAGGGTTTCTCTTCCGAAAATCTAAACATACCCCTAACCTTGGTAATATGATAGGATCGGGGAAGGGAGGGAAAAAAAAGACCCTGCAAGATCAAAAATGCGATTGGCTGAGAATCATGAAAAAAGAAGGAAAATGCTGCTATGACCCAGAAGTATGATGGATGACGGCGAAGTGGAGAAAGCGGAAAAGATGGCAATAGAAAATGCGCCGCCACTTACTGTAGCTCTAGGCTCTCTCTCACTCTCTCAACAGCTACCAGGCCACAGGTATTTGTTCAGGCAGTAATCCCAATCCTCCAACTCAAACAAACAGCCGTGAGCTCAACTTAGTGTTAGTGGCGGGGCCGGCTCTGTGTTGTGACCCCAAACAGACAGACGTGGTTATTATTACCTGTCTTCTGGTTGAGATGGAACTTGTCGGCGTGAGGCCCGTGGAGGGTGTAGGAGACCTGGCCGTTGGCGCCCGTGTCTGGGTCCGACGCAGACACCTTCAGGATGAACTGGTTGGGAGGCGAGTTCTCCATCACCACCTCCGTGTACACCAACTACAACACAAAGTCATTATGAATATTGATCGATTTACTATTACAGTTCACAACATAGGGGTGGTGGCGGTTCAGAGGTAAAGTCACCGGATAGTAACCAAGAGTTTGCCGGTGCAAACCCAGGCTCCCCCAGCGTTGGTGTCGATGTGTCCCTGAGCAAGACACTTAACCCCTAATTGCTCCAGATGTGCTGGTTGTTACCTTGCATGGTTTCTTCCACCATTGGTGGATGGGATCCACACAATCAACAATATGTACAGCGCCTTGGTTATAAATGCAACGTTTACAACTTTGCCATTTAGCAGACACTCTTATTCCACTGCACTTGTTAATTATAACAATTACTGTTTAAAAACAACATTCAAGGCACAACCAGCACACTGGGAGCAATTTGGCGTTGCCTTGCCCAAGGACACTTCGACGTAGACAGGAGGAGCCAGGATTTCGAACCACCAACCCATGGATCATTGGACGACTTGCAGTAGCCACAGTTGCATCGTTGTTGTTGCATGAACTATTGATAGATTAGCACAGTACATATTTATATAATGATAACTAACACAAAATAAATAAAATACACAGGAAGGAAACAAATAGGAAATTAGAAAAAGGAAGTAAAATAAAAGAAAAATACTCCCACAAAGCTGAAAATGTATATATAAAATACAAAAAACAAATATATACTGCATGAACTATAGTACTGTTTCAACACTAGTCCGCTAGCGTTGACCACAGTCTCACCTGCTCACAAACAGGACTGTTATCGTTGACGTCCAGTACATGAACCTCCACGGTGGCCGGGGCCTGGAACTTCCCGTCGGTGGCGGTGACCGTCAGGATGTACCTGTCCTTCACCTCGCGGTCCAGGGCTTCCTTTAGGATCAGCCCCCACTCGCCCTCGTCCTCCTGCACGATGGCGAACTGGCCCAGTGGGTCTCCATCTGCAAGCGTGCACACAGTGCAGTGCGTGTTACGTTCCACAGGATACTAGCTTTTCCATCAGCTATACTTTCGGTCTGGACACGGGACACCGACAGCCGAAATGTTGCGACATAGAGGGGTCAGAAAACTGTGCTCTCGGGAGGGCTGTTGCAGTCTGAAAGAGGGACATTTCCAAAACCAAAACCAAAACCAAATGGACCCTAGTGGGTCCATTTGGTTCCATTTGTACACTCTCAGAAAAAAAGGTCCTAAAAGAAAAATCATTAGCATGGTGAAACACAACTCCATGTTAGAGCCGCCATTGGACTGTCTCATGAAGTGAACCGAGTTTGCAACGGCGTAACTGTGTCTATACGCAGGCCAAGCCTTCCTGTTACCAGCAAGATACTTAACCTCTAATTGCTCCTTACCAGACAGTGGCCCTTTGGTTACCACCCTAAAACTGGGAGGCCGGGGTTCGATTCCCGGCTGGGTCATACCAAAGACTGTAAAAATGGGCCCTAATGCCTCCCTGCTTGGCACTCAGCATCAAAGGGATGGATTGGGTGTGAGGCGGAGAACTGGAGAACTAATTTCACTGCGATAACGTGAGTGACTGATCATACGACATTGACTACATACAAATTAAGTATAGATCAGTGTGGAAATGCTGTTAACTTTTTGTTAAGTTGGTGAGATCCAGCAGTGAACACAAAGCTTGGTTACAACGACGCCATGTTTCATGGAACTCACTTCAGTTACACAACTTTACATTACACAACTGGAATCTCACACCGTTGACCGGTGTCACTGGGGTTACACAAGCTCAAGCGAAGATCAATATAGTGCTTTCTCAGGGTGAAAGTTTTCCATTTATTTTTCTCATCTTGACGCTATGACTCCGTCCTGTATTTTCTCAGACACCCCAAGGAATTACTTCTCTCCTGACGGTACAAACCCACTAACCTCTCAAGGCTGGCGGTATAGTACAGTACCTGACCTGGATGTTTGTTTTTGAGCTACAGGCAGACGTACAAATACAAAGATACAATAACTAGTTAACTAGCTGGGTGAAAAGAAAAGAAAACAGTATTTCCACAGGGTTAGGGTTAGGCTGTAGCCTGTAGGTAAACTGGATTCTTTTCTGGCATAGGCATCCAGGAGAAACTAGAGGCAGCTGACAACATGAGACTAATTAACTAGAGTTTCAGAGAGGAGTGTGTGTGTGTGTGTTACATGTGTGTATGCGTCAATTTAACAAAGGTGCAGACGATCAGAAATCAGTAGAGAGAGATTGATGTTTGTGCCGCTGTATACCGACTGGAAGTGGACTCTGCCCCAGACCTTTTTTTATTGTCTCCCTAGAAATAAAAACGTCTGGGTTTCTGAGGCTAGGCTGAAGGGCATGCCACTCAGAACACAGAACTTTCAATCACACAAAAAAAAAAAAAAAAAAAAAAAAAAAAAAACGCCCAGAAGCACAACCAAAAAGATGAGGTCATGCTGCCAATGCAAATAATCCCCGGTTGGACATTTTACAAAAGAGAATGTTTTGAAAGCAAAGCCGACTCCATTATTGGCACTGAGAGCTTTGGTTGTCTGAAACACAGGGTTCATGTGGAGTCAGATTGGTTGTTGCTTTTGGCTCCAGGGCCTTTAGTTGGTATTCTTGCCTGATGCTGTCTGCCTGCCAGTTAGCCTGGCTTTGTGATTTTAAGGATCTAAGTGGTTTAATCGTATTACTAAAGGGTTTGAAAGACAGAGGGACCTCTGTTACCATAGATGATCTGTACACATAAGCACACAGGGCTCCGGGTGCGCTTTTGAGACTCAACATTAGATGCGGAAGTTTCAGCAATTTTCCTTACTGTCCCCAGAGAAACAACCCTGTTCAGTCCTCACTAGCGACTTGACTTGTTCACTCTTAATTTAAAAAAAATAATGATTTCAACAAACAAAGCAGTTATATGTATAAGTGTGCAAAGTGCACACAATTCCATCTTTTAAACCTTTACAACAGCTTTGCGAGCACAAAGGGAGAAATAAAATGTTTCTGCGTGGTATATATTTACGGGAGCACCACACCACGATTGACAACTTCCAAGGGAAGTTAACAAACTGGGAGTCCCGCCTTTTGATAGTCGCTCTCATAGATATACAGTATATAAGAAAGCTAGATGGCTTGAAGTGGAACCTCTGACGTCGTTCACGGCGGCCATCTTGTGAGAGGACTCAATACACTCTGCTCTATGGCAGCCCAAACAAAAACAGCTATAACTCCTTCAAAACTTGACAGATTTACAAACGGGTTGCATTAATATGAACGTTATGAACGTGGCTATGATTTTTGCTACTTTTTTTTCTTTTTCTTTTTTTTTTTTTTTTTTTTTTACAAAACATCATATAACGGCTCATATTATGTGGATGCATCTCGCGTTTACAGCAAACAAATCCGTTTGAAAATCGGTTGAACAATAAGCGAGTTAAAATATGCTCATAGACACAATATTATGCTATCCTCTCACAAGATGGCAGCCACATAACAACATCACTACCCATTGGCCAGCAGCGCAGGCGAGCCATCTAGCTTTCTTATTATATATATATATATATATATATATATATATATATATATATATATATATATATATATATATATATATATATATATATATATATATATATATATATATATATATGGTCGCTATGGTGTACCCTGGGTCCAGGCATTCATTTCGCAGCGCGGATGTAAACCTTGAGATCGAGGCTAACACATAACTGAGTACACACACACACACACACACACACACACACACACACACACACACACACACACACACACTGTGATGTAGCAGGTGACCAGGCGGTTCTCCAGCGCCACGTCAGCGTCGGAGGTGGTCATGGAGACGATGACGTCTCCAGGCCAGCCGTTCTCCACCACTGAGCCTCGGTACGACGTCTCTGAGAAGCTGGGCGTGTTGTCGTTCTCGTCCGTCACTGTCACCTCCACCAGCACCGAGGAGGAGAGCCGGGCGTCGCCGGACCCCCGGTCCCGCGCCACCACCTGGAAGTAGGTAGATATGGCAATATATCGCAATTCTTAAAGGGGAAGTCCACCCATTTTCAATATTTTACTATGTCAATATACCTTAGAGATGTTGTGTGGACATGGTAAAAAAAAAGTTCCCCCTTTCTGAGGTATGAAGAAAACCATTAACATGGTGGAACATCTTGATGACATCCTCAAGATGTATTTTCACCATGTTAATGGATTTCTTTAGACGCTTCTTTTTTCGGAGAGTGCACAAATAGAACCAAATGACCACGTTAGGGTTCATTTGGTTGCATTTGTACGCTCTCATAAAAAAATGTTGAAAATGGGTGGAATTCCCCTTTAATGCCGTGATTTCAATAGACCTGCGCAGTGACGTCACCGCCCCGGTTCCAGAAATCTTTTCCCCATTCATTTTTCTTATAGACTTTTCGAAAATAACCTGTCCATTTGGTTCCATTTGTACACCCTCAGAAAAATGTTCAAGTATAATAAAAGCACGGTCATTTGTGGCAAAACGCGATGTATATCGAATCTAATCACAGCAAATCGATTCAGAACCCTAAATATCGATATTGTAACGTATCATGACGTTAAGTGACTCGTCCCATCCCTACCTGGAAGCGGTAGAGGCGCTGCTGCTCGCAGTCGGTCTGGCGCACCGTGGTGATCCAGCCGTCCTCCGCGCCGATGCTGAAAACGTCGGCGATGTTCTCGCCGGTGGGGTCATCAGGGAGCGGCGCCAGGCTGTAGGTCACCTGACCGTTCACGTCTGCGTCCGCGTCGTTGGCCGTGACCTGTGGGGAGAGAGAGAGAGAGAGGTACAACATTTTGGCTTTTTGTTAGGCAATGGCTTGGACTTTAGGCAGTGGTTTTCAAATATTTTGATCCCAGGGCCCACTATTTATTTCAGCATTTGAACCACGGACCACCATTTGATGACATTTTCACCCCATGGACACAAAACTAACAATTTCTTTTGTTTTTGTCCACAAATTCCGGGCTGCATTTTGCAAACAAAACAGTCAAACATACAGATCTAATTGTATAGACTGGATAATTAAGTGGTGATAATTCAGATGATGAATATTAAACTCTTGAGAGTGTAAACATGAAACCAAATGGACCCGCTATTGAGGACCACCTGGGAGGAACCCTCTCAAGGACCACTGGTGGTCCCCGAACCACTGGTTGAAAACCCCTGCTTTAGGCAATGGCTTGGGCTTTTGAAGATCAGAATGACAGAGGCAATGTGCATTGTACACCGTCCTACAGATTTGGTTCATTGTTGTTTATAACTCCATTTTATTGTTAGTTTAGGTATGTTTTTTGAGGTTTAAAATTAGACATTCACTGTAGGCTGTAAGGGAATTTTGATTTTGTTGTTTTCTTTACTTTCTTCCTTGCTTGTTTCTGTGGTCGCTTTCACTCTCAGACTCAGCAGTCTTTCCTGTTCTTCTTTACCAAATTACACCCATACATGCTCCTCCACTGACTCTGGAGAAAGAAAACAGACTCTCTGCAACACTGGTAACACTGGGATTTTCTTCAGGAAAGAGGATCCCAGTAATTGCAGCGTTGCATTAATAAACCAGAGGAGCTGAGTTCTCCCCTAGCAGTGTGTTGCGGACTCCATTTCTTTCTCATGTACTCCCTTTTGTCCAGCACCTGGGTTAGGCTGGATGTGCACCACGTCCTATTACCTTCACACAGGGCCGGATGTAGAGGGGTGCAGGGGTGGGCAGAGCCCACCCAAACGTGCATCCTGCCCACCCAATGAAAGGTAATATCAGTGGTTTTCAACTAGTGGTCTGGTGACCACCAGCGGTCCTTGAGAAGGTTCCAGGTTCGCTCTCTTAAAATATTCATCATCTGAGCCTAAGTCTACACAACTAGAGAATGTAGAAGATTAATGGTCCTTTTGATCTGCATGTTTGACTGTTTTGTCTCCCGAATCCAGCCTGGTATTGTGGACAAAAGCAAAATAAATCTTTAGTTTTGGGGCCTGTGGGGGGTAAAATGTCATCAAATGGTGGTCCGTGGATCAAATGCCGAATAAATAGTGGGCCCTGGTGTCAAAAAGGTTGAAAACCACTGCTCCTTCACATGAAAAGCTTTCGAGGTGCCCACCCTGCCATTCTTCCAGCCCACCCTAGTAGGGCCGGCTAAATCCGGCCCTACCTTCACACAGTCTTTCCTCGCTTGCTGTTCCACTCGTTCCTTCCATACAGTATTTATAATTGCTCCCCTACTCACTCCCCTACTCATGTGCTCACTAATAGTGCAGTGGTGGAAAGTATCTACAGGTAAGTACTGTACTTCATTGGTTTTCAACCTTTCTCATACCAGCCAACTATTTATTCAGAATTTTAGCCACGGACCACTATTTGATATCGAGTTTTTTTTTTTTTTTTTTTTTTTTTTTCGGTCAACAAAACAATTCTTCTACATTTTCTAATTGTGTAGATTCTTGAAAGTGAAGTCATTCAGATTTTTAAATATAATTTAACTCTTGAAAGAGTAAAATGAAACCAAATGGACCCTCCTGGATCCATTTGGTTTCATTTTACTCTCTCAAGAGTTTGGAAAACCCCTGCTGTACTTAATTTGGAGGTTTTACTTTTCAAGAGAAATCTCAACTTACAATACTTTTGCACTTCTACTCCACATCCCAGAGACAAATACTGTGCTTTTTACTGCACTGCATTAATTTGAAAACTTTAGTTTCTAGTTACTTTGTAGATTTTGATTCATCAGAATTATACATCTGAAAACTTATGAAATGGGACCTTCTGCATAATGACTCCTTTCCATTTTGACCCAATTGTCGGCACACCATACCACACCATACCAACGCAAGTGTTTTTTTCGTGTTTTTGTGCGCAGAATGGAATAAAGTACCAAGTTTAGAAGCCTAAAAAAATCATTAATCAGAGGTGGATCTAAGAATATGAATCGTTTGAACGTTAGTACACAGCCTGGAGTGAAGCGAGGATACTGATATGGAGGTCAGTCACTTCCAGGCACTAGCCTTACTCTCGTGCCTAGTGGGATGGACAGGATTGTGTTACAGCAGGCCTACATTGTGAATTTCAGATTTACCATGAGTTTTAGTCAGACCTCTAGCTTTATGCATGCTGCGTGTCTGTTGCAACTTCAACAACAACTGCTGTTATTATTCATGCTTACTTGATTAATAAAAGTCGTGTAACTGAAAAAATTTCTCCTGCCCCCCCAATTGTGAAATGTTACATCCGCCCCAGCGTCCCACCACTGCTCACCTGTATGACGGTGGTTCCGGCAGGCATGTTCTCAGCCAGGAAGGCCTGGTAGGGGCTGGCCTCGAACACCGGCTCGTTGTCGTTCACGTCCTGCACCTGGATGCTGACGGACACCAGCGAGGCCACGTCCGTCCCGTTGTGGTTCCCCTGGGCGATGACGTCGATCTGGTACCACTTGGTCTTCTCGTGGTCCATGGTCTTCTGGACCAGCAGCGTGCCGCTCTCCTTGTCCAGGCTGAACACCCGGTCCTGGTTGCTCTCCACCGTGTTGCCGTCCACCAGGCTGTAGATGAGCGGCATGTCCGAGTCGGCCCGCACCGAGCCGATCTCCGTGCCCACCACCACGTCCTCGGAGGCCGTGAAGGAGTACAGAGGCTCCGAGAACTTGGGGAGGGGGACCTCGGGCGGCACCACCTTCACCTGGACGGGGACGGTGGTGTTCCGGAAGGGCAGGCCCCCGTCGCGCGCCTTGACCTTGAAGTTGAAGATCTTGTTCTCCATGGCGGCCAGGCTCTCCTTGACGGACACCACGCCGGTGAACGGGTTGATCTCGATGACGTCTTCCGTGATCTCCTCCTCCACCTCGTCCACCGTGTACGTCACGTCGGCGTTCTTGCCCTCGTCGGCGTCGTACGCCACGATCTGGATCACGGGAGAGCCTTTGTTGACGGTCGACTGGATGGCGACGTGGTATTCCGTCGCCTTGAACTGGGGAGCGTTGTCGTTCTCGTCGGTGAGGATGATCTTGACCGTGCAGAACGCCACTCTCCCGCCGCCGTCTTTGGCCATCACTTTGATGGCGATCACTCTCTGGCTGGGGTTTTCCCTGTCCAGAGGCTGCGTCGTGATGATCTGCCCGTTGTTGTCGATGGCGAACGTCTCGTCAGCGAGTTTGTTTATGATGGTGTAGTCCACGCTGCCGTACGGACCGTCGTCGGGGTCTATAGCGGCCAGACGGATCACCCGGGTTCCAGCCTCTGCGTTCTCGGCCAGCTCTGCTTCGTAGATGCTCTGCTTGAAGCTGGGGCTGTGCCTGTTGCTGCCCATCATGTCGATGTTCACCGGGGCTGTGTTCTGGAACACCCCGTCCGAAACCGCCACCGTCAAGTTATAGTAGGGATCCAGATTCCTCTTGCACACGTTGGAGAAGGAGATGATCCCCGACGATTCGTTGATGTTGAAATACCTGCCTTCATTCCCCGAGAGGATCTTATACTGGAGGTTGTTCAGGTCCTTGGTATCAGGGTCCGAGGCTTGGATTTTGATGACGATGTGGCCGCATTTGGCCATTTCATCCAGCGTGGCCTGGTATTGGGATTCCATAAAGTTTGGTGGGTTGTCGTTGACGTCGGTGATGTTTACGAAGACGTAGGCCTCGGTACTGAGCGGGGTCGTTCCGTTGTCGCTGACGAGGATTTTCAAGTTAAAGTGCTGGTGTATTTCGTGGTCCAGCACCTGCGCCGTGACGATCAAGCCGCTCTGAGGGTGGATCTGAAAGAAATTGGTTTCGTTGCCCTCGGTTTTCACTATCTGGAAGGTCAGGTCTGCATTCCTTCCAGAGTCTCTATCCGACGCAGATAGCTGGGTGACGGAAGTGCCCACTGGAAGCCCCTCTGGTAGGTCCACCGTCTGAGTCAGGTTTGAGAAAACGGGAGCGTTGTCATTGACATCATCCACTTCTATTTCAACCGTGGCTTCAGAAAACGCGCCGGTCACGGAGTCAGTCGCGCGAACCGTCAACACGTGCATGGACTCGCTCTCGTAGTCCAAGGGGTTTATGACGGTCAACACCCCCGATTTGAAATCGATGTGAAAATGCTTGGATGCGTTTTCCTCCTGGAGGTTGTAAACAAGCCGGTATCCCTCCGGGTTCCTCGCCTGGACGTGCAGGATGGTGGTGAACGGGGGCACGTTTTCGGGGACCTTGAGCGGGTAGAGCAGTGTCTGGAACACCGGGTTGGTTCGGTTCCTCACCTGGATGCTGAGTTGTGCCGCAGTGGTCAGGCTGGGACTGCCCTCGTCTGTGGCCAGAACGGTCAGCACGTACTTACTCAGGGCATCGAAGTCTAGAGGCCTTTGGAGGGACACGTCGCCGACATAGGGGTCTATTCTGAAAAGATCATAATCCTCCTCTAATAAGTACATGATGGAGGCGCTCTCGCCCAGGTCACTGTCGCTTGCAGTGACTTGGTACAAAACATCTCCAGGCTCAGAATCTTCGTTTATCAGCATGAAGAAGGGCAGGTTGAGAAACTGCGGCGGGCTGTCGTTGACATCATCGATGAAGACCTTGACCTGAGTGACAGCTCTCCTCTGCGGCGTCCTCGTGTCTCTGACCTCCACCATGACATCGTACACATCCTGCTCCTCCCGGTCAAACGGAACCCCTGTGGTCTCCAGAACCCCTGATGTCTGGGATATGGCAAACCTACCCATGGGGTTTAACACGGAGTACATCAGAGGCTCGTTCAGGTAGCTGCCTTTGGCTCTGAGCGCTGCCAGCGTTTTAACAGAGCTTAGATTCTCCGCGACGCTGGCAGAGTGCACTTTCAGCTCGAACCTGAGATCGCTGTCGGTCATGTTGGTGATGTTCATCTTGACCACGGCCGTGTCTTTGTAGAGGCCGTCGGAGGCTTTGACGAGCAGCTGTTGAAAGGGCGTGAACTCAGTCAAACTGTTGACGGTGATGACACCGGTGTCAGGATGAATCGAAAACTCGTTGTGGAGATTGCCCTCGATGATGCTGTACGACACCGCCGAGTCTGCGTCGTACGCCGTCACCCGCGCGACCTCCGTACCTTGGACCGCTGGGAAGTAGACGAACGGCTCGTACAGCGGCACGGCGAATATCGGTGGGCAGTCGTTGAGGTCTAAGACGTGGATGGTGACTTTTGCAGATTCCGCCGCGTAGAGCCAGGGCTCCCCCGAGTCCCTCACCTGAACGGTGAAGCGATACTCAGACTTGCCCTCGAAGTCGACAGGCGACACCAGAGAAATGGTGCCCATGTTGGAGTCGATCTTGAAGACCTGAAGAGCGTCCGGCTCCAGGATGTGATAGGCCAACAGAGAGTTGGAGTCTCTGTCTGCGTCTGAGGCTTGGATAACCAGAGGGGCGTTCCTCTCCCCCATCACCACGCTGTTTACAGGAGCCGCCTCGCTTATCTGTCCCACGTACTCCCGCTGCTGAAAGACGGGGGCGTTATCGTTCTCGTCGATCACATAGACGTGAACAACAGTCTCGGAAGAGGCCCCCGCCACGGTGAAGGCAGAGACTCGGAGCTCGTAGGAGGGGTATTTCTCAAAATCCAGCGGTTCCTGGACGGAGATGAAGCCGGTGTAGGAGTTGATGTGGAACGTCCCGTGGGGGTCGCCCTTCCGGATGCTGTAGTGCACGGCGGAGGGGCTGGAGGCCGAAACGGTGACCACGGGCGTCCCGGGAGGGCTCAGCTCGCTGATCTCTGCAAAGTAGTCGTCCGAGGGGAAAGTGGGTGGCGTCTGTTCGGATACGCGTATGTGGACGTTGATGGTGCAGAGGTCGCTGCGCTGAGGGTAGCCCTGGTCAGTGGCCTTCACCGTCAGCTGGAACTGGTCCTGCGGCTGTAGACCCAGTGGTTTGGATAAACTGATGGAGCCCAGCTCAGAGTCGATGGAGAAGACATGGTCAATGTTCCCTGTAGGAGAAGAAAGAAAAGTTAGATGTAATGTAGTTGCTCTGAGTTACAAGTTGGAAGTTTTAGTTAAATTGCCTCAAAGAAGTTGAAGTTAAAGAAAGGTTGCCCATGGCGCAGTACTTAACTGACCAAATATAATTGGGTATCGAATGTTTTATTTAAACCATCTCTGACCCACAAAGTCAAAGGGGTTTGAAACCCACCAGAGCAACAGAGGAACCCATCATACATTAATTCACTTTAGGTTCAACACTTTTTAAAGTTAAACTTTGAAAACTCTGCTGCTCACACTCTGGAATCAGTGGAAATACAGAGGAGAAATCAACAAATTCTATCATGTTTTATCTGTTTTCATCAGGGTGCATTCTGGCTCAGCAGAGCTTGTTTTAAAGCAGCAGAGTAGAGAGGAAGAGAACTCCCCATTGCAATGTTTTTCGTCTTGATTCAGTTGATTTGACAGAAATATTAAAGAGACAGCGATAGAATACGTGCTGTACTGCTGCTGCATATTTTCTTAACCATGGGCTGTCTTCAATACTTCAGCAGGCAGGGAAAAAGAAAAAGAGTAGGTACGAAGGGGGGGAAATACAGTCTAAAAGCCTAGGCAGTCGTTTCCACCACTTCTCCACCTACCGGAGTGCAGGGAGTAGCTGATGTGAGCGTTGCTGCCCATGTCTTTGTCCAGAGCCTTCACCCTGAGGACCTCCGTCCCCTTGGGGGTCAGGTCGGAGAGGCGGAGCTCGTAGCGCGGGCTCAGGAAGGACGGGGAGTGGTCGTTGCAGTCCTCCACGTTCACCACCGCCTTCACAAAGTTACGCTTCACAGGGATCTCCTGGTCACGCACCTGACGAGGAGAAACAACACGTTTTACCTTTGTTTACAGTTGTGAGTGAGTGAGTGAGTGAGTGAGTGAGTGAGTGAGTGAGTGAGTGAGTGAGTGAGTGAGTGAGTGAGTGAGTGAGTGAGTGAGTGAGTGAGTGAGTGAGTGTTTACTGTTTACTGTGTTTACTGTGAAATCCTCTGAATATCTAGAGCTTTAAAGGGACATGTGACCCTTTTTCGAAAAAAAAAAAAGATTCAGAACACATTCCCAGGGGTCTTTAATGTGTGTTTTTAATGTGGTTTTAGATATTTTAGATTTTGTCAGTAAGCTCAGTGTCTCTGATGTCAACGAACACACATAAAGTCACCCAGGAAAGTGTTTTAAATCATCTAAATGTCATAAATAAATCTAACAAACAAAGAAAGCAAGAGGTTCTGAGGTGAAATAGACAAAGAAATGTGGGTAGCATACAGTAGGTAGAGAAGCGAATAGTTCAGAGTTGTAACTCACAAGGGGCATTAAAATGCCTAGTGTATTTATGGGCAAGTATCCCAGGTGAATTTATCCCAACGCCTCATGGTAACATAAGGAGATGATGAGCAAAGGTTCAGGGTGTGGTGGTTTATGTCCGAGGTGCACGTGTGGACAATTGATGGTTCCTGCAAAAACTAATCTCCGTAGAGTATGTATGTTGTTGTATTCTATGACATAACTAGTAAATTCATACATGTTTTTTTATTATGATGGGTTGATGGGCTGACAATGACACTAAATTTGTGGCCCTCTCCTCTCGTCTCCTGTACTACAAATAATCTAATGTTCAAAGCCGGTTTGCAGTCATTTCAGTGGGAAAGTGGCTAACATACACTTGCTGTGTATCCAATCTATTTATCTACCAATCGCATAGGCAGCGCAGATGCGGCAGACTCAGACACTGTTTGACATACAGTATTTTGCTGTCAAAAATAGTGGCCGATGTCTGCATGTGCATGAAGTTCCGTACAACAAATCGCATCAACTAAAAAGAAACCCTTTTAAGAAGATGGTTAAAAGAGGGGAAAAAAGTACTACAGTGTGCCTAATATGATATGATACAATGATAAAATAGCAACAGCATAAGAATGTTATTAAAAATAACTCTGACTTATTGTACTGTAAAAGTGTTGAAATTACATAATTGTATGGCTCTCACAGAATTTCATTTAAAAATATGTGGGGTTCACGGCTCTCTCAGCCAATAAGGTTCCAGACCCCTGCTATAGATAGATATTTAACTCTTGAGGGTGTAAAATGAAACCAAATGGACCCATTTGGTTTCATTTTACACCCACCCCCACTCGATCCTGATTGGAGGAAAGCCTCCTCTTGTCCTGATTAGACGAAAGCCTTTTCTCCCAAAAGCGCAAACTGAAACTATTTTTTTTTTTTTTTACCTAAAGGGCTAACTGGGGACAGGGATCCCTTACTATATCTTTAAGTTGTGGGTCAGAGTGACCGGCTAAGAGTGACCGGCTAAACTATTTATTCAGCACAAATGCTGAATAAATAGTGGTCCCTCCCTGACTTCAAAATGGTTGAAAACCACTGCTCTACATAGTGTACATGTACAGTGGTGAGCACTTGAGATTGTCACTGTTACCATCTGACTGCTCCTGAGGCACCAGGGTGGTACCACTTCCCCCCTGTGGTAGAACTTTTCAGACTTCATTTAAAAGAGGTGTCAACTTTGTGGTACGACTTTTTCTGGTGCTACCAGATACCTACCATAGTGGTACCACCAGTGACAATCTCATTTGCTCACCCCTGTACTGTACAGCACGTATGTACCAAACGGTAACCTACCATGATAATGAGCGTGTGGACAGAGATCTGCTCGTAGTCCAGCTTCTCGGTGATGACCAGCACGGCGCTCTTGGGGTCCAGGTGGAAGTACTTGGTGCTGTCGGGGTGCAGGCTGCTGTGGATAGAGTAGACCAGCCTGCTGTTGATGTCTGCGTCCTGGGCACTGATCTGGAGGATGTCCTTCCACGGGGCCGTGTCCTCCGGGACTCGCACCTAGGGGTAGCAGGGTACAGTGTTTATGGTTTTATAGTGGTTTTCAACCGGTGGTCCGGGGACCACCAGTGGTCCTTGAAAGGATTCCAGGTGTATTTAGGGTTTTGTATTTAGGGTTTCTTCCTGGGGGCTGAACTTTCCAGTCAAACGTGCCAATGAAAAAAACTTCAATATAGTGACATCACGTGCTCAGCCCCTCCCCTAACTCCTCCACCTTTATCATGCAACTAAAGCTGTGGGGTGTGGCTTCAGTTCAGGTGGATCTCCACCCATCACCACCCACCAGGCGAACCAGGCATACTTAGTGAACTGGTAGGGTGGAATCATAAAAATGACAGTTTAACAAACACTGTACACTTTTTGGGGAAAAATCTTACTTTTCATGTAACATTAATACCTGATGATCATGTTTTAGGGTAGAAAAAATCATGGCAATCCATCTTTAATTTATAAGAATTCTACATAATTAGAACATGTAGAAGAATTGTTATTTTGATCAATGGTTGCAGCATGCATGTCATCGCTCCTTAGAATTGTGGACAAAGCAAAACGAAACAAAAAACTTTAGTCTTGAGTCTGAGAGACCAAACCTCATCAAATGGTGGTCCAAAGCTCAAATACTAAATAAATTGTGTGCCCTGATATTAAAATGGTTGAAAACTTGCTTGTAGATCAACTACTTTCAAATACCCAAAGTAAAAAAATAGGTCTTAATAAGTGGTTAATACTTTTTTTTTTGCAATGCCTGAATTATGGTATTCTCAGCCTTGGGAATAGATGTTTAAAGTATTTAAAAGTGAATATATTTTACTAATTACCTGGTAATTGCCTAAGTAAGGACACGAGCACATGCACTTTAATGGCAACCACCAGTGAGTGATTGATTAAATCTTTCCAAAGTTTATGATCAGTTTTTTTTTTCCAAAGCACACAAAACACTGAGCCTCCACAACCTTGAGACACAGTAAAAGTTTAATGGCAGCCTCAGAAAGAGAAGAACCAGAGAAGCAGTGGCAAGGAAATTTGATTAATATAAAGACACCTTGAAGCAAAAATCATTCCGTGTACTTATAAATAATGTTGTATAATCGACATCAATCCACTCGGAAAAAGACCAGGCATTACTTTCATTTTATGTTCTCTTCATCTCTCTCTCTCTTCAAGTCTCTGGTATTTGTCTTTCATGAGAAACAGCAGCTCTCTTGGTGATGCCCTATACGAGGTGGCCAAGGACATGGTGAATACTTAAAGGCCTTAATCCAACCCTGTACTTTATTTTTGCATGCTGTGATAATCTACAGCGAGTGGCATGAACCTTCCCTCCCCTGCTGGTCGAGTCTCTTCTGGCTCCTGGCTACCAAGCTGTGAACTGCCTTCTTCGCTTTGGTCAGGACTGCAGAAGAGAGAGTCACTTTCCTATTTTTTTCTGCCACAGTCTCGGAAACCTTCGTATATTACACCTAATTTCAAGCTTACCCCCCCCACAGGGTTCAATCCAATCTTCCTCCATCCTACCGTACCATGCCTCTGAGTCTACGCTGTGTTTGCATCTGCATTTAGTTTCATCTGTATGGAGATTAGATGTTATGTTATGTTCGTTATTGGATATTGTGTGTTACTTCTGTAGGATATCAGTTTTCTCATAGCACTCTCTAATACCACGGTCCGTTGCACTTTTGCGCAACACATGCTGTTCATGGCTCTGACACTGAACTTGTTCAATAAATAAATAAATAAATCGCTCTGGTGGTTGAGTGTACCCATGCTACGCTAAACTAAATTGTACAGTGGAGAGGAAGACAGCATAGGGGAAGTGTGAGTGTAAGCACTTGTAAGAAAAGAATGTTGGTCGTAGTCCAGGAAAGGATACAATATGCGGTTGGTTTACAGGTACATGCAGGCACCTCCACCACCACACTGTGCTTCCATATTTCAGAGCAGAACAGCATTTTACAATGATTGTCCAAATCCAATATAATGTCTGCTGTCGGCATAGACGGATCTACAAATGATGGGCCCCTGGGCCGCCGCCAGCCAGGGGCGGATGTAACATTTCCAGATTGGGGGGGGGGGGGGGGGGGGGGGGGGGGCAGGAGAAAATGGTAAGGGGGCAACTTCATCGCCCGTGGCGCGAAGCGTTACGGGCGATGAAGTCGCACCCATACCATTTTCCGTTACAGGACATGCATAAAGCTAAAGGTCTGACTCAGAGAGTTTTCTGTTTTCAATGATAAAGAGAGAGGACTTCTGCACACCCGATCTAGTTTTGGGCAGGTGCGTTGGTCTAGGGCAGACAAAGCAGCAAACTTTAGAAGGGAGGAGACCCGCACACCACCACTTACTGGTTCAAGAGCATTTATTGAATAAATTGAGCAATGTTTCGGCCTTGCGGCCTTCTTCAGGCATACCCTCTGTTTTCAATGATGAAATGCTGTTGGTTTAGTGGTGACACAACTAGTTAGTTAGTAGCAGTAGTAGTGTTTCAAATCATTTTTGAATGTAAACACTTTAATTTCTTGGGTATCTTGGGTTGTTTTGCATGCCATCATGTTTGGTGGGGCAGTCATGGCATTTAGGGGGACATTGCCCCCCCATGACCATGCCTAGATCCGCCCCTTCCGCCAGCCAAAGCCCCTTCTACACCGGAGCATGTACAGCAGGGGATTGGTTGAAACTCATGGTGTCTTTAATCTGGTATACCTCTAGTTAAAGCACACCACTACATGTGTCATATTTTGCTTAGTTTGCAGTTGCTACTATGCATGTACAACTGTCATCAGATTGCAAGGGAAGAGAGTTGGTTCACTCCTCTTTAGTTTGGCTACACAGAACGCTGTGAAAGCTATGGTTAAGTGGGAAAAATAACATAATAAATATTACAAAACCTCCAGTGATTATGTGAAGGCCCGATTAATCGATTACTATATTAGCTGACGACTAATGAAATTATGGATTCGATTACGATTCATCGATTAAACGTTGCAGCCCTTTGTTACAAAATCAAAAACCTCAAAAATGGTGTGACCGGTAGTTGGTTTTTCTCCCGACAGCAACAATATGTAACATAATATACCTTCAGTGAACCAACACAACCCTGCAAACAGAGAGTATTGTTCTTACCTCATACTGTGGCTTCAGGAAGACAGGCCGGTGCTCGTTCATGTCCAGAACTTTGATATAGGCCTGTAGTTGTGGAGACGGAACAGGAAAGAAGGAACAAATGAATTAAGAAGAAACAATTTGTGAACATAACGGTCCAAGAAATTGAGAATCATTCTACAGATTGCATCAACTGTAAGTCTCCCTAGATAAGTGCAGCATCTAAGTTTTAATTAAAGAAATCTAGTAAACACTTAAAGAGACGTTACAGAATGACTTGAACACTTTAAGTGCAGTGCAGAGTATGACTGCTTAATTTGTTTTTAGTATTTTGCCCAGAAGTCCACTGTGGTCCCCTTAAGGCCTATTCAGAGATGGATTTTCGGTGCCCACCGCGACCACCGTTGCCTACAATATGACGTCATACCACCGCAACCACCGCACTTTCCAGCCCTCCTCTCGGATTTTACTAACCACCGCACCGCACCGCAGCGGTTGCTTGTTTTTAACGGCTGGTTAAAAAAAAGAAAACACACAACACACCACAGCACGGTGCGGTGCTGACAGTGGACTATGGAATAGCGGTGGTCGCGGTGCTCTGAGCGGTGCTCGCGGTGGCCACCGAAATTCCAGACTCTGAAAGAGCCTTTACTGGGCCGTAATACAGTGACTGGCCTGCTGTTGTTGTCAGAACATAATTTCTGTACAGATTTCCAACTCACCTCATTGGACTGTATTTAGAGTCGTTTTGGCAGAAAGTTGACTTTGCCTCACGGTTTCTAGTGGTTTTCAACTAGTGCACCCTTGTGGGTGCATTTGGTTTCATTTTTACACTCCCACGAGTTAAAATATTCACCATCTAAATTAGCCCAGGTTTACACAACTAGAGAATGTAGAAGATTAATGGTCATTTTGATCTGTTTTTATAGTTTGCCTGTTTTGTGGTCTGTGGGGCAAAAAATGTCACCAAATGGTGGTTTATTCACCAAATGCTGAATAAATAGTGGGCCCTGGTATAATCAAAATGGTTGAAAACCAATGTAAAATCTCTGTTTTAGCCACCACTAACCTGTGTGGTGGCCTGTTGGTGTCCATCTGTAACTGTGATGGTCAGGTTGTAGTTAGAACGTCTGGCTGCATCCAGGCGCCTGGCGATCACTATGGTCCCTGTGTTCCTCTGGATGTCAAAGTCCTTTTCATCATCACCACCTGCCACCACACAGAGACCGAGAGGAAGAGAGAAACGGAGAGACAGAGATAAAGAAACTGTTTTAACCCTTTCTCTACGTTAGACTTTATCTATAGTGAAAAATAGCAGATCTACAAGCTCATAGCGCGCCACCGAGTGGCGCACTATGAGCTTGTAGGTCTGCCATTTTTAGATCTTTGAATGCATTGTTTCAGAAGCAAACATTTTAACTCAAATCATTTTTTTTCTGGAGGGATCCCTAGGACATGCTTAAATTCAGATGGGGGTCTGCAGCCAAATATAGATAATTCTGGTGGTCCTTGGCATGAAATATGTTGAGCATCACTTTTTTTTCCCAGAAAAAAATATTATCTAGTGTCAGAAACTAAGATTAGGAACTAGAATCTAGTGTAAAAAAAAAAACTAGAATCTAGCGTCAAAACTAGAATGTAGCACCAGAAAACTAGAATGTAGCATCCATAACTAGTGTCAGAAACTAGAATCTCATCACGACAGAATGGGTTAATTTGTAATCCCCCTCCCCCCGATATGAATCAATCCATCCCAGCTGGACAGGTTGACAAACCCCTGTTTTTTTTTTCCATATCCATCCATCCATCCATCCATCCATCCATCCATCCATCCATCCATCCATCCATCCATCCATCCAGACGATTTGGTGGCACTGGGACAATCAGATGTGCTGTTTGTTGATGCAAAAATACCACTTCAGACAATAATTAACTGACTGGTTGGTTGATTGGCCAGCTGGGTGAGCAACAGAACTCATTCTCATTGACCATCTGGTTTGGCGCCTTGGTGACTTGTTAACCGACTGTCTGTCTGGCTGGCTGATTGATTGGTTGTTTGTTTGTTTGGTACAGTAGGCTGGTTGCATGTTTGGCTGACTGGCTTTCAGTCGCTCAGCCTGGCTGGCTTTCTGTCATTGAGCATGGCTGCCCAGATCACAGTGTCTGGTTTCCCAGGTTAAATTAAATGTACTTTTCCCTCTTCACAGGGTCATATGGTGAATTGTTGGGTGTTTACAGTTGAAGGAGTCTGAAGTAATTATATAATAAAAGAGCGCCATGGAAAACGAGACAAAACAAACATATTTTAAGATGGAGTGAGGATCTTACTCCAAAGTTCTAACCTGAGTATTACCGTATTTTCCAGACTATAAGGCGCACCATTTTGAGAAAATTAAAGGCTTTTAATTCTTTTATCGCCAGAGTCGTGCAGAACACGACAACATGTAGATTTCATTCTTCAATCCAGCTATTATTCCGAGCGCATCGTCTGATAAAGATCCCGTTGCTGACTTTCATTTGGGACAGAATGGCGTGGCCATTTTATTTTTTTTGTCCCATTCGCACCCATTCATCCATCCAATGCATTCAAAAGCCCTTCCTGAGAATCTCCTTCTAGTTGTTGTTTGCGCACGGGTAAATCCACTCGGGCTAGACGTCACTTCCTGACTTTTGACCCGGAACTTTTTGCTCAGATCGTGACAGGGTCTACAGACTGCAAAGTGCACAATCCAAGTTTCGGTCAAGCTGTGACGTCACGTCCTACATTTTTGAATGGGTGTCAATGAGACTTCCGGCTTGTTCCGGACCCGGTCTGATTTTCGGCCGCGGACGGGTCTTTCCTGCTGCCTGACCACTGTCCGAAATGCAGACAGGAACTAGCTGGAAGTTCCCATTGAAACCCATTCAAAAAAGGAGGACGTGACGTCACAGCTCGGCCGAAACACGGACTGTGCAAAAAGCAATGTGGAGGAGGCAGCCTGAGAGGACAGGTTAGTCAAGACACCAGAAACAGCATGACGTCATCGCACATCCTGTTTAGGAGATCTGACGCTCCAAATAAGGGTTTTTTACCGAATGCACTGGCTTAAGCCGTGGCATATAACAGAAAACGACGATTGCGGTCGATGAGTTAAGTGTGCCTTACAGTGCAGAAAATACGGCAAGCGAGGCGGATCAAGTACTTTAATAAACAAAGAACATGCGTACAGCACCTGAGGTAGGCAAACACAGCAGGACAGACAAAGACATAACAACACACAGTGCAACAGCTAGCTGCTAGGATCTGGCGGTGACTGAATAGAATGAGTTTTATAGGCTGCAGGCTGATTGGTGAAGTGTGAGTTATTGTCAAGCAACTGCGACTGCAGGGCTGTATCCAATGTAAGAGAAAGAGGAACAGACAGGTAGAGACAAATCATACAAAACACCTACAGCAGTGGTTTTCAACCAGTGGTCCGGGGACCACAAGTGGTCCTTGAGAGGGTTCCAGGTGGTCCCCAGGTAAATGATGGAAAGTTGGTTAACCATGTGTAACTCTTTGAGAGCGTTCATTATTTGTGTAAAGGAATGTGTGGACAAAGGCAGGTATGTGTGGACTTTAAAGCACGAATCAGTACCCATATTTTTTTTGCCAGAAGGTGCATTTTCTGATTCGGCAATTCTGTACAAAAATATAACTGCCTATTAGACAATCTTTCGCCCACTGTGACTTGCTTTCTCTCTTGTTACCTCACTGTCTTATTCTATTGTATTCTGTACCCCCTCCCTCTCTTCCTGTTTTCTCTCTCCCTTCTGCTTATTCTCTCTCTCCCTCTCTCTCTCTCTCTCTCTCTCTCTCTCTCTCTCTCTCTCTCTCTCTCTCTCTCTCTCTCTCTCTCTCTCTCTCTCTCTCTCTCTCTCTCCCCCTCCCTCCCTCTATCAGTGTCCCTGATCACAGTGTTGTATATTTGGGGACACATTTGGCTGTGACGCATTTTGAACAGAATGCTAACCCAGCATGAGTGAAACTCACGCTTGCTGAACCAGATGGTGTTTATTAAGAAATCCACCTTTTGAAGCCTCTCGAGAGGCTCCTGTACTAATCTACTCTTTTTAAATAATACATGTAATTCCGACACGGCCGCCAGATTCGTGGCAAATTGACCGGGGAAGTGGAACAAAATGTAATGACGGCCAGTTCTCGAATTAGAAATAATTCACATAGACATATGGATTGAGAGAGTGATTTTTTTTTCTCTTTTGCTTTTACCAGGACTCTTCTCTTCATCTCCGTTCTCCGTCTCTCACTCATTACCTTTTTTTCGGGGGATTTTTTTTTCTTGTACACGCCATGCACACACACACACATCGTCTTATTTTGGTACGGTAACACTGATCGCTGCCTGGCTGTCTTGGCGGTTCATTAGTTTGAAAAGAAATAGGACAGTCCACATTGCTTTGTACATTTGGTTGTCTGGTCTGGTGAGATAGTAGCAAATAGTAAGACCAGCAGAATTAATCCTCAAGTTAAAACTGTTGTTACAGATATTGTGCCATAGTTTTATGGCTTAAACGTTCCTCTATCCTTGGGAAAACGACATCACACTGCTCCAGACAGAAAGTACAAGTGTAACATTATCGTGTGACAGTCTTAATAAAACTTTGGAACAGGAAAATAGTCTGTAGTGGTGGTCTGTATGGGTTCTGTACATCAAAGGTACAGTAACAGTGGCCTATAATGTAATAAAACAGGCTTGTGAGAATCTTTGCCTTCCCTTTCCCTTTCCTACCCTTTCTGGCACGTGTTGTTGGAAAAGATGGGAAGCTGTTCCCTCCCTTCCTCTTTTTTTCATGCATGCTTTCACTCTCTCCGCCCTAATATTGCAGCAAGACCTTTCTTTGTTGTTTACACGCTCCTCTGCCATAAGTTAAGGTAAAAACATGCTGGCGCTCTGGCATGCTACCTTACGCATACCACATACCCGTATAGGCTCTAATAACAGAGTGTCGCGGGTTCAAATCCTGATCCCATTGACCTTACAGTATACTGCGTGTCACTCCCAGCATCTCTCGCTGCCATTTTCCTGTCACTCTTCTTCCAAATGGAAATAAGCCACTGGATTTCACAAAAATGTAAATAAAAAAGCTACTAACAGAGACTTGCTTGCTGAGGTAAAGTAATCAAAACAATCAAAGTTACATTGAATGAAAGGTCTAGCTCAGGGGTGCCCAAAAGGTAGATTGTGATCTACCAGTAGATCACACAGGCCATGCAGGTAGATCACATGACAGTCCCCTAAAATGGATAGATCTGTAACTCGAGAGCGTTAAAATGAAACCAAATGGACCCTTATGGGTCCATTTGGTTTCATTTTACACTTTTAAGAGTTAAATTATATTTAAACATCTGAATTACGTAATTCCAAGAGTCCACACAATTAGAAAATGGAGAAAACTGTTATATTGACCAACGTTTTGCCATTACTCTTTCCCAATTGTGGACAAAAACGTGAAAGTTTTGGGTACAAGAGACTAAATTCAACCTCACAAACTGTCAACTCAAACCCCAAATACTCAAACGTCAGTAGTAGCAGATACAAGAAAACCTTCCAATTTCCCCCCTCCAGTTTTCATTATAAGTGCATCATTCTTAAACACTATAACAGTAAGTAACACCATCACCACTATTTCAAAGTCAAACTTTCTTGGGGGGATTGAAATTGATTATTTTTTTATGTAGATCTTGTTGAGCCGGTCATTTTGAAAGTAGCTCTCAAGTCAAAAAAGTGTGGGCAGCCCTGGTCTAGCTGAAAGCCCAAATTGAACGTCCATGACTTCTTAACCATGAAGTGGCATGTCGCCCAAAACAATAAAAGAAGTAAATAATGGTCTATTATATAATCTACTGTATGTTAGTATGTGACCTACAGTGTTCTAATCTTTTTTGATCACAGGATCCACTATTTATTCAGTATTTGAGCCATGGACCATCATTTGATGACACTTTAGCCCCACAGACCCCAAAACTAAAGATTTATTTTGCTTTTGTCCACAATTCCAGGCTGGATTTGGGAAACAAAACAGTCAAACATACAGATCAATAATGACCATTAATCTTCTACATTCTCTAGTTGTGAAGGGCTAATTCACATGATGAATATTTTAACTCTTGAGAGTGTAAACATGAAACCAAATGGATTTTTGCACTCTCAAAGAGTTACACATGAGTTAACCAACTTTCCATCAATTAGCCTGAGGAACCACCTGGAACTCTCTCAAGGACCACTGGTGGTCCCCGGTTCAACCACTGGTTCGAAAACCACTATTCTAATCCATTCTATTGTGTCGTATACCAATGATTTCCACAACAGGGTGAGTGAACATTGTTTTTTTTTACGAAGGAATTCCTCTCCCACAGTGATATGATCGTATATTTATATTCCTACTTTCTCTTCCTCTGTGTGTAGAAGCAGGCAGATATGCATCTGTCTCTGTGTGATTCCATAACAATGTGATCTCTCAAGGATAACAGAACATTTTCTTGGTTGACACAGTTCAGTAAAACGTGGGGCACCTTACTGGGGCCCGGACTAGGGGAAGAAGAACACTACTGTACACCACATCTGGATTCTGGGCCCAGGACCCCTGTGTGACATACTGGCATCTTCTTGATTCATATGTACTCCCCCCAACCCCCTTTTGTTCAATTATGCTGGCTGACAAAACACAAATCTCACTAATCACATGAACCTTATTCTGTGTAGGTCAGAATATGGTCACCCCAACAGGGGCGGATGTAACATTTCCCAATTGGGGGGGGGGGGGGTGCTAAGGGGGCGGCTTCACCCCCTTAGCCGCACCCATACCATTTTTTGTTATAGGACTTTTATTAGGCAATTAAGCATCAATAATAACATCAGTTGTTGTTGAAGTTGCAACAGACACACAGCATGCATAAAGATAAAGGTCTGACTCAGAGAGTTTTTTGCATGGTATCGTGTTTGGGGGGCAGACTGGGCATTTAGGGGGCATTGCTCCCCCATGCTCATGCCTAGATCCGCCCCTGCACCCCAAGGTACTGTGCTGTATGAATGGACCATTGTAAAAATGCATTGCACAACCACAGCAATGGAAGAACATTCAGCGAAAAACAGCAGCTCTAAGTGAGTTAAGTGGGTAAAAAAAACATACTCTTAGTCTTTCAGTTAGCCATTATTATCATTCATCAGATCTGATCTTCTAGTCACACTCACAGCAGGGGCGGATCTAGGCATGGGCATGGGGGGGCAATGCCCCCCTAAATACCCAGCAGTCTGCCCACCCAAACACGATGCCATGCAAAACAACCCAAGATATTTCAAATTAAAGTGCTTATAATTAAAAGGATTTGAAACACTACTACTGCTACTAACTACAGCTGTGTCACCACTAAACCAACAGCATTTCATCATCGAAAACAGAAAAATCTGAGTCAGACCTTTAGCTTTATAGTTTACTATAAACTATAAACCTATAGTTTATAGTTTAGCTTTTTAGTCTGTTACAACTTCAACAACAACTGATGTTATTATTGAAGCTTTACTTGACTAATAAAAGTCCTGTAACCAAAAATGGTATGGGTGCAACTTCATGAAGAAAATGAAAATGGTATGGTTCTCTAGCCCCCCCAAATGGGACATGTTGCATCCACCCCTGACTAAGGCTGTATACCGAAGCTCGGGATTCGAACCACTCGCTCGCTAAGGTCGCCACACGAACGAATATTAATGATCCCGAACCATTCGCATTTATTTATTTATTTAACTTTTCCCCCCATCTAGTAGATGTGCGACATCGAGGGGTCAGAAACTCGCTGTGAAACGTGCTGTTACTGCAGTTGGAAATGCATTGTTTTCACTGAAGGTGTCCCATTCTCAATAGAGGTTTATGTAGGCGATCCGCCATTAGACTAGCTCTAGGAAGTGAACGGAGTTTGCGCAACTCCGTCTGTACTCTATAGAGCTGCACGCTGACTGGTTGGTTTTATGGTTATGGTATGGTATTTACCTAGCCAGCAGCAGGCTAGCCAGCAGCAGCAGGCACTTAAGACTATATATACAATATACACGTAGTCTAATCATGGCAAACAAATAATTAAACAAGCCTTTGGTAAGGTTGGTTTTACGGTTCACTGGCCAGCAGAAGCAGGCAGTTTAGACTATATATACAATAGACACGTAGTCGTTCATAGCAAACAAATAATTAAACGAGCCGACGGACAGCATGTTTTGGCAATCAAAACAGCGTGTTACCCGTGGCTGTCGGATCGGTCTCATCAGAAAGGAAAGAAAAGGAGAGCGGTGTCAATCACCTCTCAGGGCAGTAGAAAACTTATCTACCGATGGCAACATCCACGATTTTAAGAGTTAGTAGACGCGCGCCGCGCGCGGGGCGGGGGGGGGCGGGGGGGGGGGGGGGGGGGGATCTCGGTTGGGTGGTCGCAGCATGCTGTTTTTTTTTAGCGAAGGTTCGAAGCTCGGCCTGAAATTGCTTTCCGATGTTCGAAGGGCAAATTAAGCCCTAATATACAGCACTACCCCTGACTCACAGACCAATCCTGGTGAGATAGGTATAAAGAATTAAGCTATAGGGTCTTTACCCGGCCCGCTTGGTCTTTAACCAGCCAAAATTCTCACATGTCACTCCCCTTCTCTGTTCCCTCCATTGGCTCCCGGTCGCTGCATGCATAGAGATCAAAACTCTCACGCTTGCATTTAAAGCGACCAAAGGTTTGACTCCACCATATTTTATGGGTCTCATAAAACCCTACAAGCCCCCCTGTGCACCCCGATCAGCCCACACTGGGAAGCTGGCAGTATAGCCCCACTAAAAACACCTGGCCAACGCTCAACTCACCCCAAGCTCTTCTCCCTCCTGGCTCCAAAACTATGGAATGAACTTCCCCTCAGAACCACAGACTCACTCCCTATCTTCCACCGCAGACTCCATCTCAGCCCATAGCACTTGTATTACATAACATAGTATGTAATACATACCCTCAGTACCCTCCTAGGTACCCTACTAGGTAATTTAGATTAGCACCTCATTAGACTTAGATAGCAGTGACTTATATTATAAGATGTCTAACGATGATGTTTTGATGCTTACATTGTAAATTGTAAAGTATATTGTAAATTCACGTTAAATTGTAAACTGTAAATTACAACTAATCTGTATGCATATCATGGATTGCAATGTTTAATGTACATACTGTATGTTGCTCTGGATTAAGAACGTCTGCTAAATGCCTGAATTGTAAATTGTGTTAAAAATGTTAAAATATGATAATTATTCAGGAACTAGACCAAGCCAGGACCAGTGGGTATAAAGGGTGTGGCAGAACATAGTGAAGGAACGAGTGAGGCAGAAAAGGAGGAGAAAAGGATGGAGAGAGAGAGAGAGAGAGAGAGAGAGAGAGAGAGAGGGAGAGAGGAGAGAGAGAGAGGAGAGAGAGAGAGAGAGAGAGAGAGAGAGAGAGAGAGAGAGAGGGGAGAGAGAGAGAGAGAGAGAGAGAGAGAGAGAGAGGAGAGAGAGAGAGAGAGAGGGAGAGAGAAAGAGAGAAAGAGAGGGAGAGAGAGAGAGAGAGAGAGAGAGAGAGAGAGAGAGAGAGAGAGAGAGACAGGCTAGAAATGAGGCACAGAGAGAGAGACAGAGGGAAGAGGAGAGCATAACGTCACGGTTGTCCTTCCTGCAGTGGACATGGCAGCTGATGAAAGGAAGAGGACACTGCTGATCTCTGCCCACCTGGACCAAACACACGCAGGGCCGCATCTAGTCATGGGCATGGGGGGGGGGGGGGGGGGGCGATGACCCCCTAAATGCCCAGACTGCCCCACCAAACATGATGGCACGCAAAACAACCCCGAATTTCAAGGTATTTCCAATTAAAGCGCTTATAATTAAAATGATTTGAAACACTATGAAGCACTGTGAAAATGGTATGGGGGCAGCTTCCTCGCCCGTGGCGCGATTTTCACCTTTTGCTCCCCCAATTAGCTCTTCACTAAGCCCCTCACCAATCCATCCTTGTCCAATAGGCACGTTGGAAGAGGAAAGCTTGACAAGGAAAGCTTGACCTGGATAGCAACAGTTGCTAAAGTATTTGGATTGCCATTGGACAGTGAGCAAACCCCACCCCGAACGTTGAGAAGAGCTCATTGTGAAATGTTACATCCGGGCCTGAAGACACGTCCTGCTGACGACTAGCTGACTAACTCCCATAACCTCTCTCTTGGCCCCCCTGCCCCAAACGTCCCTCATGTTTTACATCCCTAGCTCTGTCATCAAGGCTTCATTCATCAACATGATTTAAAGCAAATTGACAGCGAGATCACACGCAATTCCCTGCGTTTATCATTCCAACACCTCCATTTGGACTTTGGACCTCACGCCAATTAAACTCACGTCTGCAAGTCTTTGTCTGCAACGTTTTTTTTTTTTTTCTCTCTCTGTCGTACACAGCTGGAGCTGACTGGCATCTAAACAGCTACTATAAAATCTATAAAACAAATGATATATACATGGCATATCATGTGGAATTGACACTTCCAAATGTACAACCATAGCTAGTATTCGAACATCTTTAGTCAGGTATGGCGTAAGTATTCTTATTGGCTGCAGGGCAGCAAATCCAGCCCTGTGGTAAGCCAAAAGTCCACACCACCCTACATGGGCCTGGGCTTACCTAATAATTACCCATAATAATTAAAACCTGCAATTCAAAAAGTCCAGAAATAACCTGACCCCCCAATAAAAAAATCTTACTGTAATCCCCTGCTTTGTTCATCATGAGTTGAAGGTCTTGCTGGCTGGTTTCAATTATTATAGGCAATTATTTGGTAAGCCCAGGCCTAGGTATGGTGGTATAGGCTTTTGGCCTACCACAAGGGCCCATTTCTGATTTGCTGCAATGCAGCCAATTAGAAGACTTACGCGGTACCTGACAAAAGCTGTTCGATAATGTCTGCCATTGTTTGCAATGTATAGATGTGCTTTCGTGAGTGCTGCTGCCTGTGCTGGAATAGTTTCATGACATGAAGACACATTGCTGGAGAGTAAATGTGTCTCCCAACTTTCCACACTGTGTAGCCTACAATAGGCCTCTGTCTCTCTGGAGTTACTATATGCGAACTCCTCATTTAAGCATAAATCCTACGCGACACTTGAATGCCAACACAGGGCCGAGCCAGTGCAAACGAGGACCACAATCGAGAGGTCAGGGAGAGGTAACTCAGCCGAACATCACGCACCAACAGCCTCTGTTAATGTTTCAGCATATAATCACTCACTGTCCTTGCAAGTTGCACAGACATGACAGGCAGCAGCGGGTCGAGTGCATGGGGGAACTCTTTTATATTGGCTTTCCATCATATAAGTTGTCATATTGCTTTCCATACGTTGTATTCTGGTTAGTCGTAAAACCGGGTCATTTTGAAAACATTTGAGGGCATTTTATTTAAATGACAGTTTCAGCCTTGACATTAAAGACCGAACCAAATTCATGCTGTGGGCGACTGTGTCTCAAGAGGTAGAGTGTGCTTATTATCTCTCTCTCCGTCTTGCCCAAGTGCCCTTGGGCAAAACACTGAATCACAAATGGCGTCTCGAAGTGCTGGTTGAACCTTGCATGGCTTCATACACAATCAGTGTGTGTGAATGGATGAAAAACGCCATATGTAAAGATCCTTGGATAAAGTGTGCTATATAAATGCACCATTTACGATTTAACGTCATGTTGACTCGGGTGTAAAAAAAAAAAAAAAAGGTTGAAATGAAGACCGAATAAAATCTCCACTGAGAAAAGAGGCCCCAAGCCTCGTGATCGTGTAATGATGTCGTGATGCGGCTGATTTGCAAGGTGATTTTCTATAAAATTGTTGAGCATTATACAGTACAACTGTGCTTGAAAATCCCCCGGCCCAGTGGAGCAAAGGATACTGATCATTCCCATGCCATCAATCTAACTGTCTCTTAATGTAGACCTGGGGCAAACTTAACAAATGCCTCAATTAACTATCTGGTACAGTAGCATATCGGCAGCCAGTCTAATCGCCGTAGGGGGAAACGCCTCCTGCCAGGCAGTCCATGTATTTTTCTCACTAGGACATTGCCCCTTATGGCCCCATATATTATCATTGTTGAAGTAGTCCCATGTGCCACTGCTATATGCCGTCTTTGCACTGTTGGCATTTTCCATTGAAGCAAAAGGTTCCTGCAGGCATCATCACATCCAGATATGTGCTGCTGAGTATCCATGGTCTGGTTCCCTCCCCGCCAGGCATTATTCTCTTTAATAGGACTTTTGCTGACCTTTAGGAAATAAACTTGCGATGGTGCTCGCAACATTTCGTATTCCCTGACACGAGGGAAGCACTAAGTGCTAATAAAGTAAATGTCAGATGTGATCTTCCTCTGAAACCGGCACCCTTTTAGAGAGGCCCGTTCTGGTCCAGTTTCAGCACCAATGAGACACATATGAGACAGAGAGAGAGAGATGTATGTACTGTAGCCAGGGGCGGCCTTAGGAATATGGAGGCCCATTTTAAGAGCAAATATGAGGCCCCCATAGAAATTACTCAGCAGGTGCTTTGACTATTAATTCTACAATGTCTTCTAAATCCTGATAGTTTTCTGAAAAAACTCACTATTTCTATGTCAGTGGTCCTCGATATATTTCATGTCAAGGACCTCCAAAATCATCTGTATATGGCCCGCTGACCCCCATCTGAAAATATGTAGTTCCAGGGACCCCTCCAGAAGCACACTATTTCAGTTAAAAACATCCATTGTGCCATAAGATCCAAAGATTTCCGCCAAATTGTCATTTTTTTTTATCACACCTACAAGCTCATAGCACTTTGAGCTTGTAGATCTGCTATTTTTCAACAGCTAATGCTAATGCTTTCAATAGCTAAAGCTAATGCTAGGTAATATTTAAAATACCAAAAGAGGTTCCAGTATAGAATGTAAACAGGAACTAAGCATAACCTAGCAGAAAGAGAGACGGCCAAAGGGCTCGCGCCTGACACCTGATGGTCAGTATGAGCTTCGAGGCCCCCTGAGGGTTGAGGCCCATTTCAATTGAAACTGGTGAAACATAGCTAAGGCCTCCTATGACGGTAGGCTACACCAGAAGTCCTTGGATGTAATCAGCGGCACAGTGTATTCAAACTAATTAACAGAAAGACGAAACTGCTCCTTGAACTGCACCGTAGTTCAAGGAGCAGTCTCCGTCTTCTGTTAATTAGTTTGAATTATGGAAATAAATTACGTACAATATATGAATGTAAGGAGACAGCATGAGTGTGTGTGTCTGTTTGAGTGTGTCACAATGTCACATTGCATATGCATGCACCTGTGTTTGTGCGTGCATCACACGTGCTGCTCATGCACATGCGCGTGTGTATATGCGAAGTGTGCATGCGTGGTTTGTGTGTGTGTATCACAGTGTGTGCTAGGGCACTAACCAAACACATTTTTTGCTAGTCGAATCGAATACTTTGGTAGTCGAATAATTGTCGACTAGTCTATAGTGATATACAGTATATATATATATATATATATTTATATATAGTATATATATATATATATAGTTTTTAGCCAATAAAATGTGTGATTCTGCACTTCCCATTGAAACAGAGCATGCCTATTACACTACTGTAACTCACTTTACATTATGACATGAAAAATGAGCAATCAACCAACAATCACTACCAACACCACAGCACACATCCACAATGCCTGCTGCAGAAAATTGAAAAATATATAACAAAAACTATTATTAGCGAATAACGAATAATGAATTAATAGTCGAATAGTGTTTCGCTAGTCGAATAATCGAATAGTCGAATATTTAGTTAATGCCCTAGTGCAGGGGTTTTCAACCATTTTCATACCAGGGCCCACTATTTATTCATAATTTGAGCCACGGACCACCGTGTGATGACATTTTAGACCTACAGACCCCAAACCCAAAGGTTTCGTCTTTTTTATCTACAATTCCAGGCTGGATTTCGGAAACATAACAGTCAAACATATAGATCTCTATAGTTGTGTAGATTTGGGCTAGTTCAGATGATGAATATTCTAACTCTTGAAAGTGTAAAAAATGAAACCAAATGGACCCGCAAGGGTCCATTTGGTTTCATTTTTACACTCTCAAGAGTTACATCCGGTTAACCAACCTAACTGGGGACCACCTGGAACCCTCTCTCAAGGACCACTGGTGGTCCCCGGACCCCTGCCCTAGTGTACTGTGTGCGTGCGCTGCGTCTCTTCCTCACCCGTGATGTAGAACCACGTGAGCCGCTGCACCTCGGTCATGATGATCCCCACCATGTGAGTGACCGGCTCCGTCTCCATGACGGCGAAGGTGAAATGGGCTTCCTCGAAGGCCAGGGGCTCTGTGGTGGCCGTGGGCCTGGACACCCACTCTATGTCCAGCCTGGAGGTGTAGGAGTGTGGAGGGGTCCCCCGGTCCGTGGCTTTGATCTGAGGGAGGGAGGAGGACCACACGGCAATTAGCCGATTTTGTACTGGCATTAGATTATACAGTATATATATTATCTGGCCCTGATTGTAGTTTCTAGCACTAGATTTGATTTTTTCTAAACCCCTAGAATTAGTCTGTGTTCGGCAGGCTGCGGAGGACCCCCCCCATCTGAAAATATCCCATGGAGGGACCCCCCCCCCCCCCCCCCCCCCCAGAAACAAAGATTGGAGTTAATAACCTTTGCTCAGACAGAAGATAATATTCAAAGATTTGCACCACGTTTTAAGGATTTTCCAAAAATAGCAGACCTACAAGCTCGTATCGCGCCACTCGGTGGCGCGATACAAGCTTGTAGATCTGCTATTTTTCAATAGTTAAAGCTAGTTAATGCTTGAAACACTTGAATGCGTTCAGTACACAATGGATTAAAGGGGAATTCCACCCATTTTCAACATTTTACTATGTCATTGATGTACCTTCAAGGTGTTGGGTGGACATGATAATAAAAAAAAAGTTCCCCCATTCTATGAAATTCCCAAGAAATGGAGGTCTGAAGAAAACCACTAACATGGTGAAACATCTTGATGACATCATCAAGATGCATTTTCACCATGTTAATGGATTTCTTTAGACGCTTCTTTTTTTCTGAGAGCGTACAAATGGAACCAAATGGAACGTTAGGGTTCATTTGGTTCCATTTGTATGCTCAGAAACGCTCAGAAAAAAATCCCCTTTAAAGGTAGGGGAAGTGATTTCACTTTTGTCAGATATCACCCAAAAAATATTTTTTTCTGTTAAAATGCTCTATTATAAGGTGTGGAAACCACATATGGAGTTTCCCCTCCCCCACGTTAGCAGAGGAGCTAATAAAAGTTCCCCACAATTCTCCTCCAATCAGGAGAGAGCAGCAGGTTCACATAGTGTAGCTACTTTTGGGGGGCCCTAGTGCACCAGGCTGGTACTACACCATGAATTTCAAATCACTTCCCCTACCTTTAAGTACCAGTGACAGTAACAGAAACAAACAACATGTTTTGGAAACGCTGGTCGTTTCTGGCACCTACTAATAAAAGGGCCTAGAATCATCTGTGCTGCCTGCAGTGTCTGCCTCCTTTCTGCACTTATATTGTGATATATATTAGTGTTATTATTGTATATTAGTTATATATAGTGTTATTGATACTTTTACTATAGGTAAAAATATCTTGAGTACTTCTTCCAATACAGAATATGAAGCAGTTGCGGTTGCTCAGCCAGTTAGTGCACCGTAGTTTGACTACGAATCAAAAACAGCCCGGCGGGGTGCAATATAAAATGACGTGTGTGAAGTGTTTTTAAGAGAAATAGTGTGTCACACGTTTTCGTTTCTGAAAATCTGGGTCAGGATTCAGAAAGTTGTAGGGTAAACTCCAGCCTGATTACCAGTTAGTTTACTTGTCAGCCCATAGAGGCCCATTGTGAACACAGACATTTTGAGTACACCAATGTTTTATGTTGGAAATTTTGAGTATGGGTCCCACTCCCAGCATATACCGGTAACTGCTGGATGCTAACCTCCATATGTTGAGCAATTTTCATAATGGCATAATATGTGACCATAGAATTAACAACCTATAGAAGGCAAAAAGGTCAAGATTTCCTTGTGCTTTATGTAGAATGCATTAGTCTTGCTTAAAAAACAGTCATTTGGCTGAAAATGGCCATAGCATTTGCCCAAATATGCTGACTAGGCACATTTTTGTTGACTGGTATTGCCATTTTTAGTCCATAACTAATGCCTGGAATGGATTCAGCATCATGAAAACACCCTCGTTAGATAAAGTATATGGTACATAAAGCATGCCTTCTAGAGAGTGTTAAAATGAAACCAAGTGGACCCTCACGTGTCCATTTCGTTTCATTTTACGCTCTCAATAGTTAGATTATATTCAAACATCTGAATTACTTAATTTCAAGAATCTACATGATTAGAAAATGTAGAAGAATTGTTATTTTGACCAATGTTTTTGCCAGTTTATCTCTCCTAAATTGTGGACAAAAACTTGAAAACCTTCTTTCGGGTCCGAGAGACTAAACTCAACATCAATGGTGATCCGTGGCTCAAATACAGAATAAATAGTGGGCCCTGGTAGGAAAAAGGTTGAAAACCACTGCCCTAGACATGTTCAAATTCAAAAGCGAACATTAGGCTACATTGTTTTCTGCCTCATTCACTGCCATTCATTTATAAAACACACACACGTGTGCACACAGACACACACAACGCACAATAAGTTCTCGGTTTGCTGTGGCGTTGGATTTTTGGGGGGAGTGGCGAATGGAAGGATGAATCGACCGACTGACAGACTGACAGACAGACAGACAGACAGACAGACCAACCATCTGGCCGACTGACAGAATGGCTTAAACAATTACTGTCAGTAACTGGCAGACACTGAGCCTCTCCCACTCCCACAGGTACACAATCCGTTGGGCGTATACCCTCAGCATCACTGACACTAAATAATATTAACACACGCACACGTGTGCGCGCCACGCACACACACAGGCCATCTGTTGCAATACTGACACTAGTAACAGCATGTCCTTACAAAGGGTGATGGAGTCGCTTATTCTCTATACTTAATTACACCATGGGTCATCCTCACGTATAGAAGAGAGTGATGACAGGGAAACGTAACATGTGCCATTTTGTTACCAAGCCGAGGGCGCGGCGCCCTATTGAAACACTTTTAAGCCCTTAAAGAACGGGTAATTTGACTTCTTAAGCATAGCTGGTGGGCAGGAGGAGGGCAGAACGTTTGAAAGTCCCCGCGACACGACATCTAAAGAAAAGTCACGCAAAACGAAGCCCAACGCAAGCATTCCACAGCCTGTTAACTTAAAGAGGGGCTGTTCTGTTTACCTGGAAAGCTGTTCAAATACATGCTAATTTCTGACCTCGCTGACAGATTTAATGCCGTCCGTCAATGGAATGCGACGTCACCTGCGTGTTCACAAAGATTTACACACAAGAGACGCTGAATGATTCACTACGATTTACTCAGGACACAGGACAGGGGCCCCCAGGACCCCTGGGCCCCCCACCAGGGGCCCTGGGGTACATGCCTGTTACAATTATTAATACATACTCGCTTAATTGCAATTATTTAAGCTAACTGCAATTATTTTGGCATGGTCATCCTTTCTATATTGAAAAATGTGCATACATTTCAAAACATTTTTCAAGCTTCAAGCTTACATACAGTCTTACAACACTTGACGCTGTGTTGTGTTGTAAGATTGTATCAACTTTTGGGTAAATAATATTAATAATAATTTAAAAAAGATTCACTAACACATAGTACATATGGTTCTAAGATTCATTTCTGTGAAAAGAACATTGAATGCCAAATTATATGGACCCCGAATATAAGACGACTCATTTTTGTAGACTATTTCTACTATTGTAGACTATTTCTATATTGAAGTAAAAAAAACAAATGTCATATATTCAGGCCAATAGGGTCATCATTTGTTATATCCACAGCCTCGTGTGATTTGTCATTTGAAGCCTAAGAGGCAATCAATCTGTCCTGTTAAATTGTTCAAGGAGCGAATACACCATAAAAATACCATAAAATACAGGGACTAATGGCTATTTGCAAATGCGACAGCAAGTCATAAGTAATGATCAAGTAGTATAATGTTAGGATATGTCTCCATTTGATTGATGCTGTGTGTCTGGTTTTATGTTTGTGTGTCTGTTCGTCATCACCAGATATCTCCACATCCATTAGCTGGATGGTCATGGAATATGCCATGCACCTTCATAAGAGGATGAATCCCCTAACCCTAGACGCAAAGACCACTCCTCTAATGTCCCTCTAAGACTGACCTTACCATAACACTTGTTAAGCACATTCACGATCCCCATGGTACGAGGAAACCAAAATATTTTATTATCGTTACTTCCGTTATTTTCTTATCAACTTACTCAACAGAACATACTAAACTGTAGCCTACATGTCATATTGTTAGCATTCAGGATTCTGGTATACCAGGGGCGGATATAGGCATAGGGAATGGAGGGTGGCAATGCCCCCCTAAATACCCAGTCTGCCCCCCCAAACACGATGCCATGCAAAACAAAAATTAAAGTGCTTATATTTAGTTAGTTAGTACCACTACTGCTGCTACTAACTACAGCTGTGTCACCACTAAACCAACAGCATTTCATCATTGAAAACAGAAAACTCTCTGAGTATTGCAACTATTGCAACTTCAACAACAACTGATGTTATTATTGATGCTTTATTTGACTAATAAAAGTCCTGTAACCAAAAATGGTATGTGGGCGATGAAGCCGCACCCATACCATTTTCTCTTGCCCCTCCAACATGTTATCTTGTCCCCCCAAAAGGGACATGTTACATCTGCCCCTGTGGTATACTAATATTATGGTATACCAATAATAATATGTATATCTAACAAAACCACTTGGAATAATTCATAGTAGTCCCTACCAGTGTTGGTCTATATTACTTAGGAAAGTAACTTCTTTACTTTACTCGTTACCCCTTAGACAAAGTAATATCATTACTTTACTTATTACTGGATTTGAAGAGTAATATATTACATATTACGTTATTACTTTCCAAGTTCTCAGCACGCTTTTGAAAAAAATAGAGAAGTACAACATAATCATTTATTACAAAATAACCCATTGTAGACGGGAACCCTAGTGGTAGTTTTACCTAGTTGACGGGAACACCAATATGCGTTCTGTACAGTATGTACAGTATCAAAAAATGACAAAATTTGATGGTGTTACACAATAATTTGAAGTTTTCCAGTACACTTAGGTTAGTATTTCAAAGACATTTTTAGAATCGGGATAGTCTACAATGGGATAAAGCAGCAAGCGATTTGTAGTGTACATAACTGCGCAGGATGCAGCGTGTGGACTGGATCTACAATCTACTGCACATCTCTGTTGTTACAGTACCTGTCAATAGCTTGTACATCTGTTCTATTTTTGCATGCAACAACAAGCTCATTTTAAAAAAGTAACTTGGCGTTACTTGCAAAGTAATGCGTTACTTATTACCCATTTTTGCAGAGTAATCTCGTTACTTTACTTTTTGGAGCAAAAGTAATAATATTACAGTAATATGTAATCTAAAATTAGTTACTGCCCAACACTGGTCCCTACTGAGGACTTCACAAGAAAGTCTCATATAAGTCTAGCACAATAAAGTCTTCCTGGAAGTGAAGTGAGTTTGTAAAGAGGTTCCATCAGCAGATTTTAAAATGATTCGCAAAGGATTTTATACTTATTACCTAGGAATGCTGTCTGTGGTTAACATAAGCCAAAGAGAACTTCATGTTTTGTACGACAATATCATTTACACCGGTAAATATCCCAGCTGTGAATTCTGTGAGGGTTTACATTTTTACTTCTGTTAATTATTGCCTATGTGGCTTAAAATGTGATTTGCTACCATCTTGTTCAGCAAACAAAAACATAATTAAGTTGTTAAGCGCGTGCTTGTTTCGTGCACACACCTGCATCTGACTTTAAACCTTGATTCAATTTTTTTCCCACGCTACACAATTCTCTTTATGTCGGTGCTGAGGGGCTGGGGGAAGATGAAATCTTCACGATAACACATGAGTACCTGTGCATTGTTGAAATTCTTCCCAAAGTCAATACAAAATATGGCTTGTAGGCCAACCTTGGGGACCTGCAGCAAACCCTATAGTTTACATCAGTGGTTTTCAACCTTTTTGATACCAGGGCCCACTATTTATTCAGAATTTGAGCCACGGACCACCATTTAATGACATTTTAGCCACACAGACCCCAAAACTAAAGACTTATTTTGCTTTTGTTCACAATTCCAGGCTGGATTTGGGAAACGAAACAGATCAAAATTACCATTAATCTCCTACATTCTGTAGTTGTGTCGGTGTAAAAAGTGTAAACATGAAACCAAATGGACCCACAAGGGTTAAAATTTAATTTTAATGTTATTTTTTTACGCTCTCAAAGAGTTACAGCAGGTTAACCAACTTAACCATCATTTAGCCTGAAACTTTCTCGGGGACCACTGGTGGCCCCTCGGACCACTGGCGGAAAACCACTGGTTTACATAATCTCATCTACAACCTAGCCTACAGGCATGCCTACACAATAATCTACCATAACAGTGGTTTTCAACCTTTTTCATACGAGGGACCACCATTTATTCAGGATTTGAGCCACGGACCACCATTTGAGGACATTAAGCACCACAGACCCCAAAACTAAAGATTTATTTTGCTTTTGTCCACAATTCCAGGCTGGATTTGGGGAAACAAAACAGTCAAACATACAGATCAACATGATGATATATTTTAACTCTTGAGAGTGTAAAAATGAAACCAAATGGACCCGCAAGGGTCCATTTGGTTTCATTTTTACACTCTCAAGAGTTACATCTGGTTAACCAATTAGCTGAGGACCACCTGGAACCCTCTCAGGGACCACTGGTGGTCCGCCGGACCACCTGTTGAAAACCCCTGTACCATAAGATAAAGCACAAGAGCCTCCGTACCGTGACGATGCTGTAGTTCCCGGGCCAGAAGTCTCCGTGGGACGTGACCACGCCGGTGTCCGCGTCGATGTCAAACCTCCCGTCCTGGGTGTCCTGCAGGCTGTAGGCCACCTCGGCGTTGGGCCCCAGGTCGTCGTCCCGGGCCACCATGCGGCAGACCTCCTGGCTGGCGTCCCGCCCCCGCTGGGACGGCAGCTTGACGTGGAACAGCTTGTCGGTGAAGCGAGGCTTGTTGTCGTTGTCGTCCAGCACCTGGATGACCACGGAGGCCGTGGAGCGAAGCTCGGGCTTGCCGTTATCCGACACGATGACCTGACAGGGAGGGATGGACAGGACAGGACAGGGGGAGATGGGAGAGGGTTTGAGCAGTGTTGTAGTGGGACTTTTAGAATTGGGTGGGGGGACGCCTCTTAAAGGGGAATTCCACCCATTTTCTTTTTTTTTCTGAGAGCGTACAAATGTGAACCAAATGGACCCTAGCGGGTCCATTTGGTTCCATTTGTACGCTCTCAGAAAAAAGGAAACCTCACATTTTTTTACCATGCCCACACACCATCTCTAAGGTATATTAATGACATAGTAAAATATTGAAAATGAGTGGAATTCCCCTTTAAGACACGTGCATGCACACTTGCATTTGCATGCGCATTTGCGTGCACCTGCGCAACACACACAGACACGCTATTAAAACAAGTATAGCATATTGAGAAAGATTCTTTACAATGCCTAATTGTATCCATAAAAGTAAATGACATAAAAGGTAGGGGAAGTGATTTGAAATTCATGGTGTAGTACCAGCCTGGTGCACTAGGGGCGTCCAAGAGTAGCTACACTATGTGAACCTGCTGCTCGATCCTGATTGGAGGAGAATTCACCCTCCACCTGGGAAACTTTTATTGGCTTCTCTGCTAACATCGGGGAGGGGGAAACTCCATATATGGTCTGCACACCTTATAATAGAGCATTTTAACAGAAAAAAATTGGGGGGTGACAAAAGTGAAATCACTTCCCCTACCTTTAAGAGAAAAAACATAGGCCTACTTTTGCCCCAAAAATATTTTACTATATGTAGTAAGTACCCCCCCCCCCCCCCCCCCCCCCCCCCCCCCCCCCCCCCCCCCACTACACCCCTGGGTTTGAGGTGGGATGGGATGGTGGGAGCAGGACAGACAACAGTACAGAAGGTTGGTGTCGTTGTGTTCCATTATTTTCTGTCAGATTGTATAAGAAAAGACATTTTCTAGAGATGTCTCACCTCAATGCTGTGCTCTGACTTCTCCTCCCGATCCAGGACAGTGAGAGTGCGGATCACACCTAAACGTGCGTGTGCACACACACGCACGCACGCACGCACGCACGCACGCACGCACGCACGCACGCACGCACGCACACACACACACACACACACACACACACACACACACACACACACAGACACACACACACACACACACACACACACACACTCAGAGTTAGAGTTAGAGACGTTGTTGTTGTTCTAGGCCAGTGGTTTTCAACCATTTTCATACCAGGGCCCGCTATTTATTCAGAATTTGAGACACAGACCAGCATTTGATGACATTTTAGCCCCACAGACCCCAAAAACTAAAGATTTCCTTTGGTTTTGTCCATAATTCCAGGCTGGATTTGGGAAAGAAACAGTCAAACAAACAAACAAACAAACAAACAAACAAAAACAACGACAATGACAACAAACCGCGTTTCACCAACGTTTGGTTTCATTTTACATCTGGTGAGTTACATCTGGTTAACCAACTTTCCATCATTTAGCCTGGGGACCACCTGGAACTCTCTCAAGGACAACTGGTGGTCCCCAGACCACTGTTCTAGGCGGAAGGGGTGTGTTTGTATGCTCGTCTGCTTCTATCCAATTGAGGACACACGTGTTCCAGCTGCTCCGCTCTTCCTCCTTGCAGTAAAATGAACCACACTTTTCACCTCTGCTCTCACAAAAATGAAAACCCAAAGGGAAACCCGGAGAGACAATTGCCTATTCTGTGGAGTAATTGCTGCGGAGTGAGTGCCTATCACACTTAAAACATCTGCCTACGCGTATATATGAAACAGTTGAAACAACGAGGGTCTTGTGCTGGTCCCCTCGTACAGTGCAGATAGGGTTATTGAGTGGCAAATTGGTCGCTTGGCCAAGGTCTCTTTGGAAATACACGACTTTTATGAAAGAGGGAATGAAATACATTGGTTAGATGGAGTCCGACTCTGACTCCATCTGCTACAAGTAACTATTCCCAAGGACATGTACGTCAGCAGGTTATGTGTTTATTCCTGGGAAAGAAAGACAATGCATAATGCCTGCATGTGTTGTGCATGCACGTGTGCCTGTGCGTGCGTGCGTGTGTGTGTGTGTGTGTGTGTGAGTGAGTGAGTGAGTGAGTGAGTGAGAGAGAGAGAGAGTGAGAGAGAGAGAGAGAGAGAGAGAGAGAGAGAGAGAGAGAGAGAGAGAGAGAGAGAGAGAGAGAGAGAGAGAGAGAGAGAGAGAGAGAGAGAGAGAGAGAGAGAGAGATGAAAAAACACCCTACAGAGCAGGTGTTTACGATATATAGCAGTGATTCTCAACCGTTTTGATACCACTGCCCACTATTTATTCAGAATTTGAGCCACAGACTACCATTTGAGCACATTTTAGCCCCACAGACCCCAAAACTATAAGATTTATTTTGGTTTTGTCCACAATTCCAGGCTGGATTTCAGAAACAAAACAGTCAAACATAGAGATCAAAAATGACCATTAATATTCTACATTCTCTAGTTGTGTACTAGACTTGGGCTAATTCACATGATGAATATTTTAACTCTCAAAGAGTTACCGTACATCTGGTTAACCAAATGTCCCCAAATTCTCTCTCTCTCTCTCGTCTCAACATAACCTCCGATCTGCAGCTTCAGTGAAATTCAACGAATTGGCATCTCAGTCTCAGTGCATGAATATAGTATGTGTGTAATGTGTTTTTCGTGTGCGTATAACACACGTATCTTAATCTTTCATTTTTCTATAGCATCACTGTGACGTCCCGTAGCGCACTGTAACAACGTGATCACAGGTCCGTGTGAGCATCGACTGCCACAGAACCTGATCCAGGATGTACTGGTATCTTCCCATGGATCAGATGTTATTGATTTCTCTTCCTTTTCTGGCTTTCGAGGAGATTTGTTCTTTTTTATCCTAACTATGGACTTGGAGCCTGATCAGAACGTGAAGAGATCAAGCCAGTGTCGGTACACTTCTGACACTGCTAGAGGTTGAGGTGTGTGTTTCTTTCGCGTGACGGTGTAGCTCAGTTGCACCACTTTAAAGGGCTATTCCACCCATTTTCAACATTTCACTATCCCGGCTTAGAGATGTTGTGTGGACATGATACAAAGTTTTCTGTTTCCTAGAAATGGATGTCTGAAAAAAACAAAATCAGCAGCACGGTGAAATACATCTTGATGACATCATCAAGTTGCGTTTCACCATGGTAATGATGTTTCTTGTAGGACCTTTTTTTTTTCTGAGAGCGTACAAATGGAACCACATTTGGTTCACATTTGTACGCTCTCAAGAAAATGTTGAAAATGAGTGTGTGGAATTCCTCTGGCAAGATTGCACACTCATGGAATTGGAGATAAATAATAAATGAGAAAATAAAAACATTCAATGTAATAATTAACAATTATGTTCATGGGAGATATTACAGTGTATAATTCCCGTAGCAGTGTCAGCAAGCAGACATGACAGTAATGCCTATGTGTTGTATACTGTATACTACTGGAACAAACCTCCGGGGCCGGGGGAAGTTATAGGGTACTTATACAGTGTGTGTATTCCTCCTCGGGCTTGAGATATTGAGAGAGAGAGGTAGTAGTGAGCGTCTGGGGTGAAGTAGATCAAGACAGTAGGTTAAAGGGGAACTCCACCCATTTTCAACATTTTAATATGTCATTAATACACCTTAGAGATGTTGTGTGGACATGATAAAAAAAAACGTTCCCCCAATTCTGTATTTTCAAAAAATGGAGGTCTGAAAAAATCATTAACATGGTGAAATACATCTGATGACATCCTCAAGATGTATTTCACCATTTTTTGATTTTTTTCTTTCAGACCCATTTCTCCTCTCAGGATTTTTTTGAAAATGGGTGGAATTCCTAGCGGGTCCATTTGGTTCCATTTGTACCCTCTCAGGAAATTTTTGAAAATGGGTGGAATTTCCCGTTAATGAGGGTAGCGCTAGTATAACCAGGGGGGTGGGAGTGGGAGTGGGCTGGTAGAGAGGCAATACGTCCACTCGTAAATTATAAGGGGCAATAAAATACCCCCTTCCAACACCAACAACCACATGGTAAGAAAGTGGTGATAATGGGGAATGGATCAGTGTTTGGTGTTAGGTATGCAAACATACATTGTAGTGATGGGCAATATATTGTGTTAACGTTGTGCATAAGGTAATCTCACTGCCTTCTCTGAAATCTTCACCCATGGGCATTTCTCTGTCTGAAATGCTGTTGGTTAAGTGGTGACACAACTGTAGTTAGTTAATAGCAGTAAGTAGTGTTTCAAATCATTTTAAAATATAAGCACTTGAATTTGGAATATCTTGGGTTGTTTTGCATGCCAATGTGTTTGGTGGGGCAGTCAGGGAGGGAGATAGACAACTGTATGGGTGTAGGGAATGGATCAGTGAGGCCAGAGGGCGCGGCTGATAAAGGCTTCTAAAAGAGTGTGGGATCCCATGGAGGGTCAGTCTGCCTTTAATCACAGTCCCCCATAAACAAACCCTGCTGGGAGAAGGGACATTATTAGGCAGACAGGTGGGGTGCAGTAGAAAGTGTGCTTTTGCCATTAACAGAGACATGGGAACCTGCAGAGGCTGTTTCCCATGGGTGGTTTTGGTGGTTTTATTTAAGTCCTACAACCACACCAGGCATAAGGTCATGTGAAATACCTACATATCTACTAATATTCAATGGGGGGACATTTGCCAACACCCCTAGGTTGTATCCAACACAATCTGCATTTGTCAGAGAAACTAAAGCTTAGTCAGACACTTGTATAGGCTGTGAGTCATTTCAGTCCTGCTCAGACACGACAGAGTCCCACAGAAAGCAATCAGCGTACTCGATACTGGAATAGTTTCATTTTGCCTTTTCTCCCCTTTATTCGACAAATTATTCTTTGGATTGATTCAAGTTTATCGTTAAAACATTAGTATACCCAAATAATAATATAACTTTCTTCAATGCATTCGTCAGACACTTTACATTTCAGTTTACCTAGAGCGTTTTCATATGACCTGGATTTTTTGTCATCTATATTCAGTAAGTAGTAAAAATATGACATGTTTGTTGTCAAAACAATTCCCTAGTAGTAGATTTACAACAGCAAACAGAGAGCAATACGGGCCGGAAACAAGGGCTGGCACAGACCTTCACAATGTTAAAGAGTAAAGATCTGTGTGTGGAAGCCAAGATCAAATAGGCTACTTCTTTTGATCTATTTGAAAGACTAAGGGCTACATCAGACAGTAATACCTGAAGTTCTTTGCCTGTTTTACCATTTTCAAAAACATTTTTGAAATAGTTCTACTAGCAATCTACTGTACATTTACACGTTGTGAGCTTGTAGACTGGCCATTCTAAAAAAGTATTATATGCAACTTTATTGTGTAGATAATCTGTGTTTGTAAACAGATTTGAATCCAACCTCACTTCACCTCCACTCTATTGGCTCATTATTAAACCGCTGGAGGCTGCTGCGCTGTGATTGGCTAAAACGACACTTCACCCCCCCCCCCCCCCACCCCCACAAACCCCTCCCCATCACACACTAGCACCGCGTTGTCATGAGCCAGACGAAAAGGATTAACAAAAATAAATTCTGGACCAACTGCAAGGCAAAGCAAGTGTCTGTCTGCAGGGAAAGAGCTGCAGCATCAAAGTAGAGGGGGAAAAGGCAAAACATATACTGTAGATATATACTGTCATACAAGTTGCCTATAATAAATAGTAAAAAAGGGGTTTAGCACGTGACAAAAACGGAGACTTCATGAGACATTTCTTGTTTCTCAGATTCTTTCGATGCCTTCCCCCTGCTATTATTTGCTGTCCTCCTCCTGCTGCTCTAATGTAAGCCATCTCTCTGGGTAATCCACTGGCGTATTGGCCTTGGGGTGTGGACAACTGTTCCAACTACCTAGAGATTATACCGCATGCAGACCACGGGGCCTGTGCTAGCTTGCAGTCAGAAAGGCAGATGCTACACTGATTTGCCTGAACATCAAAGCCCAAAAGCGAGTGACTGACATTGAAACTGTCATAAATGTGAGCGGCGTTTAGAACCTAGTGTGTGTGTGTGTATGTGTTTCTGTGGGCTGTGGGGAGAGGGTTCAGACGCCTTTTCTCGACTGGGTGGTGTGTGTGTGTTATTTTTTTTTCCCTTCACCAGCCTCATTTCCTAATAGAACATGGTTGAGTGGTTTTGTGTCTGTAGGGAGAGATTTATGGCACAGAGTTTGAGTTTCAGCTTGGACAGTGTGACTGCTTGTTGCGCCGCCCGGCAACATACCTGGGGCTGCTCTGCTCTAGCTCTAGCTCTGCTCAGATATTTCCCATATTTGAAGCAAAAGCCGTTTTTTTTTTTTACAGTCCCCCCTTTGATGGAAATGACACGCATATGCTGTCAGGTCGGTCGCAGCGACAGACAGCGCAAACGTTTGAATCAAAATGCAAATCCGAATGGTAATGTGCGAGGATGTCACACTGGAACAATTTCAGAAGCAAATGTACATCGATATACCGCCTGCCTGCCGATGGCTCAAGTTTGAATCAAAACGTAAAATAAATATGGAGGCGGGTGCGCATGAGTCCCTCGGAGTTAAATGAAGTCTCAGGATTTTACAGACGGTGTTTACAAGTAGGTTATGAAAGCAGAAGATTGCATGCTTTATATGCCAATTATATATCCTAGAGCTATATCATACTTTAATGTATATCCCCATGATGACAGTGAATTTGCCATGTCACTTACCATGCATACTATTCAAAACTGACTGAAGCTACTGTACCTACCCACAACAATTTGAAAAGGCTCATTCAAAAACATTGCATCTAAGGGATTATTCATACAGAATTGTAATTTCAGAAATGTAATTTAAATTAGCACAATTCAGTAGCCTCTAAACACAAGTCGGTTTTTACTTTTACTGACAGAAGTTGAGCCACAAGAGGATATGTACCGTACAATAAGCTTTCGTGTCAATTAAGGCTGTCAGCATTAACTAGTTAATCGCATATTAACGTAGCCATGAGTTGACTAGATTAATCTATTTAAAAACAAAAAGCCAGGTGAGTCCATTTGGTTCAATTTTGCCAAATGCAGGTGAATAATTGTTAAACACTTTACTTATGTTAATTTAAAATAAGTCTATGCAATTAGAGAATGTAAAAAACATTCTACAGAAATTGTATGTTCGCTCTGCATGGTACCAACATCAATATTTTCTTTAATTTAGGTCTGGAAGTCCAAAAAACGTCATCAAATGGTTGTCTGTCGCTCAAATGCAGAATAAATAATGGACCTTGATATGAAAAATCTTGTAAAACACTCATTTAAGATGCATTTAGAACCGATAAAAAATATGCGATTAAATTGCGATTAATCGCAAAGATCAACTTTGGGCAATCATGCAATGAATCACGATTAAATATTTTCGCTCTACTTCCAATATTACCTGTCTTGGGGTCGACGTCAAAGTAGGTGCGCTGCGACTCGGGCAAAGAGAAGGTGAGCTTGTCGTCGGATGAGGAGTCAGCGTCTGTCGCCGTCACCATGACGACTGAGCGGTCCTTGGGGGCGTTCTCCGGGACAGAGGCGAAGTAGATGGGCAGGGAGAGCTCCGGGGCGTTGTCGTTGACGTCCAGCACCTCCAGGAAAACGTGCGTCCAGGTGAGCAGCGGTTCAGTTCCCAGGTCTGTGGCGAAGACAGACAGCCAGTAGTGGGGGGCGGTCTCACGGTCCAGCATCTCTGTGGTACGGATGACACCTGGGGATAACGACACGCGAGATTATAATCATAATAATAATAATAATAATACATACAGTACATACAGTACACTGTGACCATTTTTGATCTTACTGTATATCCCAGTGGCTTTCCACCAGTGGTCCTTGAGAGGATTCCAGGTAACTGTAACTCTTGAGATTGTAAAATGAAACCAAATGGAGCTGCAAGGATCCATTTGGTTTCATTTTACGATCTCAAGAGTTTCCTTTTTACGCTCCCAAGAGCTAAATTATGTGTAAAGATCTTTATTATTTAATCTTCAAGAATTTACATAGAAAAAGTAGAAGAATTGTTATTTTGACCAACATTCTGCCAGTTAAGCAATAATAAATCGTAAACGCAGACTTGAAAACCCTTGGTTTTGGGCTTGAGAGACTAAACTCAACATCAAATGGTGGTCCGTGGCTAAAATGCAGACCAAATAGTGGGCCCTGGTAATGAAAATGGTTGAAAACCCCTGTTATATCCAAAATGGGGGGGGTGAGGGGTGGCTGAAATAGCTGGCATGCGCTGTGAATTGGTCAATGGACAGTGACAGATTAAAGTTAAAGTTAAGATCATCATTTCAACATACCATGCCACCCTTCTTTTTTTCCGTTTCAGTTGAAGTGTTAAAGTGTGTGTTCGCTTTTTGGATGTCAAGTTCTTTGTGGAAATTTACGTCCCCTGAGGTAAGGTTTGAGAGCCACTTACGTCCCCCCAGTACAGAGTGAATGAGCTGCGCATACTTCAGCTGCTCTGTTCCATGATGACAGAGGGAGACTATTTGCTCAGATATAATCTATGCTGAAAGTTCAGCAGCATGCTGCAGGAATGCAATGCACGGCCACATAACTCAAAGTAGTAAAAGAAAATATACCTGAGCCTCTAAAACCCCCAGAGCGGATCATGCAGCATAACCATGTTACGCTACATGTGTCAGTACAAGTGTAGATAAACAATTTAAAGGAAATTTGCCAGAAAAGTCTACTTTGACAGTGATATATTAAGCTAAAGGCTCAACTTATGCTAAAACGAACCTGTTATTGTGACAGAATTACATGAAGTAGTACATGATTCAGGCTCACACAGAGCCTCTAGTATTTCCTACCTGTTTCCTCGTCGATGGTGAAGATCCCCAGGCCGGACCCGTCGTGTATGTGATACCGGACCACTCCGTCTCTGCCCAGGTCCGTGTCCGATGCTTGCAGCGTCACCACCGACTTCCCCACCACGGCGTCCTCCATCACGGCCGCCTTGTACACGAACTCCGAGAACTGCGGCCGGTGCAGGTTCTCGTTCACGTCCAGGACCTCCACCTCCACGTAGCAGGAGGAGGAGAGGGAGCGAGGGAGGCCGTGGTCCACGGCGCGCACCGTCAGGTTGTAGGACGAGCGCCGCTCGAAGTCCAGCTCCCTCTCCAGCGTCAGGGCGCCGGTGGAGGTGTCCAGGGTAAAGATCCCACCCTCCGTGTTTTTCAGGTTGTAGGTGATGACCCCCCCGCTGCCCAGGTCAAAGTCGACGCTCTCCACCCACAGCAGCACGGTGCCCACCGGAACGTCCTCTGGGATTTTTACGCTGTATGACCTGGGGATGAATTTGGGAGCGTTGTCGTTGACGTCTTGCAGGATCACCACCAGGTCGGTGGTGGAGAACAGCTGGGGACCGGCTTTGGCCTGGTCTCGCGCCTCGATCCGGAGATCGTGCCTGGGCGAGACTTCTCTATCTAACTGCCCGGTCACCGCCACGTCCCCGGTCAACGGGTCGATTTTGAACATTTCCGTGGACGTAAGCAAAGAGTACTGAACATTGCCGTTATCCTCTCCATCCCGATCTACCGCACTGGCTTTGAATACGACCCTGTCCACCTCTGTGTTTTCAGGGATACGTATGACATATCTAGGCTGCTCAAAGACAGGCGGATTGTCATTGATGTCCATGACGTTCACTGCAATGAATTTCCAAGCAGACGTCTGAGGTACACCTAAGTCGTAAACCGTGATATTCAATATGTAGAATTCTTTGACCTCTCTGTCTAAGGGGCAAACCAACTGAAGTTCCCCGGTGAAGATATCAATGGAGAAACACCCGTCCTCGTTCCCGCTGGAGATGGCGTACACAAGTTTGCCGTTGTAACCAGAATCCACATCTATGGCCTTGAAATCAATGATCGTGGCATTTAGCGGGTAGTCCTCCGTAAGATCAATAGAACCAGAGATGCCCAAGTTGAACTTGGGAGAGTGTCGGTTAATTATGTGAAGATCGGAGAAGGACTCTTCTTCCTGGATAGTCAGTGCGGGTTTGATCGACTCTATGAGTTTCTCCGTCAGCTGTTTGAAAATCCCAGTCTCCCTGCAGTGCACCGTGGCATCATTGCCTCTGTCCGTGACGATTATGGTGACATAAGACGGCTCAGAGTGAAGCTTCCCATCGGTAGCGGTGATCCTTAAAGTGTACTTAACCGCCTTGTTGTCGTCTGCCAAAACCACAGCGGGTATCTGTTGCTTGAGAGTGACGGCACCTGTCGAGTTGATGGCAAACAGCTCCAGCTCGTTCCCGGACTCGATGGTGTAGCTCAGCTGCTGCAGCTCGTCCAGGTCGATGGCGGTCAGCTCGACGACGCTCTGCCCCACGGGAAAGTCCAGCGGCACCGTGGCGTTGCATTCCACCCGCTCGAACAGAGGGACGTTGTCGTTGACGTTGCTCATGGTGATGGTGACGGTGCACTCGCTGACGCGACTGAACGGCCTCCCGCTGTCCGAGGCCCAGACCCTGAGGTGGTACCAGCGCTTCATCAGCTCGTAGTCCAGGTGCTCCGAAGTGGAGATCACTCCGGTGAACGGGTCGATGGTGAACGGCAAGGGGCCAGCATTGGCAATGGAATAAGTAACCTCACCATTTTTATCTTTATCGATATCGATGGCTGTCACCGTCAAGACGGCGCTACCTACCGGGGTGTTTTCTTCCAGCGTGGCCTGGTAAGAGGCTTTGGTGAATTTGGGGCCGTTGTCATTTTCATCTGTTATCTCGACCACTATGTGAGTCTCTGCCTCACCTTGGTTGGCCGTCACATCGAACTCATACCGATTCTTTCTCTCGTAGTCGAACGCCGCGGCCGTCGTGATCACGCCTGTTTTAGGGTTTATCTTGAACTGAGTGCTGTCAGGGTTATTTACGAACCCAAAGGTAACGTTAAAGGGGACCGGTGTCACGGAAACCCTGATCACGTGAGTTTTAATGGGCGAGAACTCACTGAGTGTAACAATGTAGGTGTCCTCCAGAAACTGTAACGGACTGTAATGGTGGGAGGGAATGTGTATTTGAGTAACCGGAGAGAGCAGAGCTGGGGTGCTCCTGTCTTTGGCTTGGAGCGACAGGTTGAAGCCATAGGGGCTCTGAGGCCAGATAATCCTCTTGGTGGAGATCAACTGAAAGTCGCTGCCTCTTATGCCTGAGGGGACGACCTCAAAGCACTTGTGGGGATCCCCTCCGACAATACTCAAGGATTCCACTGGCTTAATACCAGCTTCCACGTTGACTAAGATGGTTATTTTACTGCCATCCTCTGACACCGTCAAACTGTCTGGGAGAGTGACAACCGGAGAGGCCGAGGGCATCTTTTGCACGTTCACTACAACTCTCGCAACGTTGCCGAACTTCTGAACGCCGGATATTTTCTTTGTCCTGTCCTCTGCTAAGACGGTGAGGTCATATCTGTCATTCCGGCTGTGATTGAGCTTCTTAACCAGATCCACGGTGCCCGTGAAGGGATCCACTGCAAAAGGGTGAGTTCTGCTGGTGAACAAATAATAGAATTCGGCATTGCTGCCAACGTCGGCGTCGGTAGCGGTCACCCTGACCACGCTCGATTTCAACGGCGTATCTTCCCTGATCGCCACGTTGTAAGAGGCTGGGTAAAAGAGGGGCTTAAGGTCATTGGTGTCAAGAACCTGGATCGACACCTTAGTCTTTGCCTGAAAGAAATAAGTGCTTTCGGTGGCTTCGACGGTGAGCATGTAACCGTCCCTCACCTCCCTGTTGAGCTGCGCAGAGTTGCTGCTGCGCGTTCGGATCCGCAGGAAACAGAAATCGCCGATGCTGACCATCTCTGCTTGGAAGAGACCGTCTTCATCCCCCGAGACCAGATTGTACTTGATATCCCAGAAGGCATCGGCCACCTCGATGCCCATTTTGACCGGAGTCTCGACGTACGTCCGCGGAGCAGAGTTCTCATAGATGGTGACGTTGTAAAGACTGTGCGTGAACCTTAGTGGCGTGCTGTGCTTTCCCCCTTGACATCTGCGCAGGTTCAGAAGGAGCACGGCTGTTGTGAGCAAGAGGGCTGCTTTGGAGGCAGCCATCTTTGGTCTGTCCATGAGGATCCTCAGGAACTGTGGGAGAGAGACAATAAGAGACAATTATTACCCAAGGCACAACAAATTGTGAACAGCATCATTCTTTTGATGAAAGATTAATTTGTTTCTATTTGACTCTGACCCTGTTTAGACACGGTATACCAACCCAGCACAAGAACCAATTTACACTCTTGCTCAGTATGTATACTATGTGTAGCATAATATATACTGTATGGCCGCAGTTGCACTACCCTGCTGCTTCTGCTGCAGTAGCACCTATGTATACACTTACATGTTGTATGATAACTTCTGCTAAGTGCATCATCTGCACAATAGACTATGCACAAAGTGGAATGTTTGTCTATCTGCCGCAATTTTAAATGCCTCATTTTATTGCAATTCAAGTCTCCGTGGAGACTTGAAAGGAGTATTTAAATCTATTATACCTCCATTTTGGAGCCTCATACCTCCTACTTGACAGCAGTAACCTTTATCAGTGTACCCTGGTGAGAGCGATCAGACACAGTTTTCTCTGAGTGGTCTGCTCAAACATGAGCTGCGGGGTGTCTTTATTATAATTATTTAGTTCAGTGGTTGTCAACCTTTTTCATAACAGGGCCCACTATTTATTCAGCATTTGAGCCACGGACCAGCATCTGATGACATTTTACCCCCACGTACCCAAACAAACATACAGATCAATGTATAACCATTAATCTTCTACATTCTCTAGTTGTGTAGACTTGGAATATGTCAGATGATGAATATTTTAACTCTTTAGAGTGTTAACATGAAACCATTCATTCATTCGTTTCATTTTTACGCTCCCAAAGAGTTACATCTGGTTAACTAACTTTCCATCATTTAGCTGGGGACCACCTGGAACCCTTTCAAGGACCACTGGTGGTCCCCATACTACCTTGAAAAATTCTGAGTTATTTATATACAGTAAGAAATTATTAAATGTGCACATTACCTATCTATTGGCAATGCGATATTAGAAATACTTTGACATGTCTGAGATATCTGATTTATGTTTTACAGCTAAATATGTTCACCCTTAAGCCTGTAATACGACAATAAATCTGAATCTGATGATATCTATCCCCTAGCACAGGGGTTTTCAACTAGTGGTCCACGGACCACCCGTGGTCCGTGAGATGGTTCCAGGTGGTTCCCAGGCTAAATGATGGAAAGTTGGTTAACCAGGTGTAAAAATGAAACCAAATGGACCCGCAAGGGTCAATTTACGCTCTCAAGAGTTAAAATATTCATCACCTGAATTAACCCATCCTATACCTATAGTACATCTAGAGAATGTAGACAATTGATTTATCATTTCGATCTGTATGTTGGCCTGTTTTGTTTCCGAAATCCAGGATGGAATTGTGGATAAAAGTAAAATAAATCTTTAGTTTTGGGTCTGTGGGACTGAAATGTCATCAAATGGTGGTCCGTGGCTTAAATTCTGAATAAATAGTGGGCCCTGGTACCAAAAATGTTGAAAACCACTGCCCTGGCCACCTTTACTAGGCCGTGAATAGCCCCTTTTATTTCCTGCATAGTCCAAGTTCCAGTTTCAAGATGCATTATATGGACACACAAAAACACACAACATGACACAACAGTGGAGTGAAAGCTAACAGAGAGAGGTATTTGTCTCCTGTCCTGACACGTTTTTAACCAAAGTTAAACCAAGCAAAGCATTTGAGAAGAGCTGGCCCTCTGGTAGACAGGTGGTAACCAAACCCTTACGCCCATAATTACTCCTTTGAAGAATACTATAACAATTACTAATCAAAATAAGCCTTTGTCAGCACAGGGCGATAAAGGCGGATTTGTAGTTCCATGACTTGGGCGGGTTTCAGTGATCCGATTGTAAATGGAAGCAAACTGTATGTATGTCTGCATGTATGTATGTCTGTTCAGCTGCTGGCTTTAACTGTTTTGCTCAGTCTCTAAAGGGCATAATCCACCAACCAAGCATTTCACAATCCCTTGTGTATGTTGTCTGAATACATGCAAGCATAATTGACAGGATAATGGTATAAATCAGTGGGTTTCAACCTTTTTTTTGGCACCTGGGCCCACTATTTCCTCAGCATTTGAGCCATGGGACGCCATTTGAGGACATTTTAGCCCCATACAGACCCCAAAACTAAAGATTTCTTTTGCTTTTGTCCACAATACCAGGCTGGATTTGGGAAACAAAAAACAGGCAAACATACTGTAGATAAAAAAATGACCATTAATCTTCTACATTCTCTGATTGTGAAGACATGCTGACAATTTTAATGTAACAAGTGTTTCATCTGGTGAATCAACTGTCCATCATTTAGCTGGGGACCACCTGGAACCCTCTCAAGGACCACTGGTGGCCCACGGACCGCCGGTTGAAAACCACTGGTATAAATAAACCTTTTTCATTGTTACATTTAACTCAAGAAATCATCCAGTCCAATCACAGATAATTCCCATAGATCACATGAACTAGACTAGACCACAGCATTCTCTTACTTTGTAACGGTTTGAACTTTTCATGCAGGGGTGGATCTAGGCATTGGCATGGGGATGGGCATTGGGCAATGCCCCCCTAAATACCCTCACTGCCCCACCAAACACAATGGCATGCAAAACAACACAAGATATTTCAAATTGCTTATATTTAAAATGATTTAGAACACAACTACTGCTACTAACTAACTACAGTTGTGTCACCACCAGCATTTCACCATTGAAAACAGAAAACTCTCTGAGTCAGACCTTTAGCTTTATGCATGCTGCGTGTCTGTTGCAACTTTTACAACAACTGATGTTATTATTGATGCTTAATTTCCTAATAAAAGTCCTGTAAATGAAAATGGTATGGGTGCGACTTCATCGCCCATGGCACGAAGCGACACGGGAGATGAAGCCGCCCCCATACCATTTTCTCCTGCACCCCCAATTGGGAAATGTTAGATCCGCCCCTGTTTTCATGACATATCTTTTGTTGTACATGGAAGGTGGATGCAGCAGTGAAGATCCAACTTCATCACTGCTTTAGGCTTACCATTTATATATATCTTAAACTATATCATACGCCCCTCACATATACCGGGAGTTCCATGCTAGGAACCGTGACACATTTGATATAATCAAACTATGTCTCCCGGGAACTCTGTTCTTTGATTTTAAATTGGCCTATTTTTACTGCTTTGTACAGGTTTGCTATAGGCTTTCAAGGCGTAATGAACAGTACATGTTAAGAGTGGTATGACAAATATAGGCGAGCTTACATCACTAGTGCACTGCCTGAAAAACAACAAGCACCCTTATATACCATTATTCATTTTCACAGGAAGGAAATGTCAGACATCTTGCAACTTTTGAGACATTTTTTGTCTAATTTTACATCACGACTCACTGAAATCTGGTACTAACACTAACCTACTTGACATCTGCATGTTTTGATTGCCATTCGTACATACATACTGTGGAAAGTGTTCTTGTATCTCAATGTGCTTTTCATACAATGTTGATGTTTTGTTGTGCCTTTAAGGTGCAATTTCTTCTTCGTTTTTTCACTGTTGATAAGCTCTAATAGATGGTTTGTTGCTGTTTCATTTTCTGAAGTGGGAACACTAATCAGCCCTTGCACAGCAACACGGAAATCCATCAACATCTGAAAAAGCACAGTTGATCTATTGCTGCCCTATGGTTGCTTAACCACTTGGCCCCAGGGTAATTCACAGCTCTATCCATTTATATTCCCTTCAACAAAATCTCAGGACTGAAAATAGAACATCTCGGTTTGTTAACGGTGACAACAACCTCGGTTGAAGACAGGCGGACAATAGACAGAATTGGAAGAAAAGGTTCAAGAGTCTTTAGAGTAGCCGGATAACCACATGCAGTTAAGATCAGGGGTGTAGTGGAGGGGGGACGCGGGGGGACAGCGTCCCCCCACTTCTCACATCTAAGATATTTTTGGGGCAAAAGTAGGCCAATGTTTTTTTGTCTTGTCATTTACTTTTATGGATACAATTATGCATTGTAAACAATCTTTCTCAATATGCTGCTATACTTTTTTATACGTTTTAATAGCGTGTCTGTGTGTGTTGCACAGGTGCATGCAAATGCAAAAAATGCAAGTGCGCATGCATGTGTCTTAAAGGGGATTTTCACTCATTTTCAATATTTTACTGTCATTAATATACCTTAGAGATTTTGTGTGGAAAAAGTTCCCCCCATGGAGGTCTGAAAAAAAACATTAGCATGGTGAAATATATCTTGATGACATCATCAAGTTGTGTTTCACCATGCTAATGAGTTTCCTTTTTTCTGAGAGTGTGCAAATGGAACCAAATGGACCCGCTAGGCTCCATTTGGTTCACATTTGCACACGCTCAGAATTGCCGCACTCAGCGATTGCCGCACTCACCCTCTCAAATTGAAAGGACCTTATTCTATAGCAGAACACTTTGCTCTTATCTGCGGCCGTCACTCACAACCATCCAAGGCAAACAGACAACTCGTCTGTTAGCAATGGCTAGAAATCTTTTCTCTTCCACTAGATAGGTGACGAGAGATGCTAATCACTTCTTGTCACATCCACTAAACTTCCCCCTCTTTAAGAAAGGAGCCCTGGAAGTAGTTGCGTGTCTGAACACGTGAGAGAGTCCTATAAATATTCCTAAAGCCGATTATGAAATAAACATTATACTAATTCGCCCATTCTTACTAAGCCGCTGTCGGACAGATGAAAATCTGCAGCGAATCCGAAAGAATAATGCACAAAGCGTGATTTCACATGAGCGGCAGAAAAGTTATGAATACCTGTGTGCATAACTTATCTCATAATTGATAGGGGCTTAAGGGAAACATCATCCCCATGAAGGTGGGATGTGTTCTCACATCTTGCAGAGAGGGTTTAGGAGGGGCTTGAGGTTTCAGTGGAGGGTGACAGGTATGTGTGGTGTTATCTGTTCTGGTACATCTTGGTCATACATGATGAGATTACATAAGGAAGGTCACTGTCTGGGGTTTGAGGAAGGGACTTTACGCATAGTACAATCATACCTAAATGTTGCATGCTACAATCATACCTAAAAGAGGTGCATGCTGACTCAGTGGCAATTTATGCGTTTATGAATCTGAGAGTATAAATACATTAGGACTGCAACGATTAATCGATTAATCGTAATCGTAATCAAATAGATTATTCAATTAGTTGTCGACTATTATAGTAATCGATCAGTTTGTCAACTAATCACTGAAATTTCCCACTTAACCATAGCTTTTCCAGTGTTAAGTGTAACAAATTCCACCCATTTTTTTAATCCCACGATTTTGCAACCCATTCTTTCACCCAGTGCCAATTCCTAATGTGATCCTGGCCTCTACACACCCTCCACCAACCTGGGGAGGCAGCGGACTGGCCTCATGCTTCCTTCAATGCATGAGGAGTCCAAGCTGCCTTCTTTTCACCTGACAGGGGGGAGTTTCCCTGGTTGGACGTAACGCGATGAGATAGAGGTGTGGACAACTGGTCATCTGTAGACATCAATGTAAGCCGCATGAATCTATTGATATTTTCCATCGTCATTATTGCAATAACCCCTTTTAGACATATTGGGTATATAACTATGAGCTAAATACATTTTCGATCATGGAAAATAGAGTATAAAATATTCATACAGTTTCTGTAATAAATTGGTGTTTACACTTATACTGTTTGTGCGTTATGGAGCTGTAAAACTGCCATCCATTTCCACAATCTCATAAAAAAAACAAAATGTCATAGATCTTCTGTCATTTCATCGCAACAATTGAGCCATTTTCGTCTATTTTTACATCTGTCCATGTGCCTGTAATGTACTGTAATTACCTGGCCGTTCATGTGTCTCAGTTTGACATCCCCATGATTACATTTCCTGAGTTTCATTTCGCCCACCGTATATGTAAATTGAAAATGTCAATGTGCTTTGCATAAAACGTTGAGGTTTTGTTATCCTTTAAAGCAAAAAGCAATTTTTACAGTTGATAATCTCTAATAAATGGCTTGGTGCGATTTCACTTTCTGAAGAGGGAATCCTAATCAGCCCCTTAAAAAGAAAATGGAATCTGAAAATAGTACAGTTCAGTAAATGTAGTAGTAGTAGTAGTAGTAGTAGTAGTAATAATAATAATAATAATGCAACAAAAACTTTCCTTTGTGTGTTATTGTTCATCCCAGTGGTTTTCAACCAGTGGTCCGGGGACCACCACTTGTCCTTGAGAGAGTTCCAGGTGGTCCCTCAGGCTAAATGGTGGAAAGTTGTCTAACCAGGTGTAACTCTTTGAGAGCGCAAACATGAAACCAAATGGACCCGCAAGGGTCCATTTGGTTTCATGTTTACGCTCTCAAGAGTTAAAATATTCATCATCTGAATTAGCCCAAATCTACACAACTAGAGAATGTAGAAGAATAATGGTCATTTTGATCTGTATGTTTGACTGTTTTGTTTAACAATTCTAGCCTGGAATTGAGGACAAAAGCAAAATAAATCTTCCGTTTTGGGCCTGTGGAGCTAAAATGTCATCAAATGGTGGTCCGTGGCTCAGATTCTGAATGAATTGTGGGCCCTGGTATCAAAAAGGTTGAAAACCACTGGTTTATCCATATCCGATGCATCAGATTTTCTAGGCTCTTATATTCTGAAAGCCGGTAGGCCATCAATATTCCAATGCCTAACTCAGATAGAAATTCACGCCCAGTCGTTCACTGATGTGACCAAAAACTATTTGAAATGCATCAACTTGTAGACGTATCGAGCCGTGGGTACATGAGGAATGTGGAGGAAGACACTATAATTACATGTCTGGCATAAGTGGCATTACTGGAAATGAAGGCAGAAGGGGCAGGTCATATCAGATGAGACCACCTGGCACCTCCTCTCACCTCCCTCCTTAAAACAAGCCCTGCATGAACGTGTGTGTGTGTGTGTGTGTGTGTGTGTGTGTGTGTGTGTGTGTGTGTGTGTGTGTGTGTGTGTGTGTGTGTGTGTGTGCGCGCGCACGCGGGTGTGCGTAGTTGTGGTGTGTAGGGGCACGTGCATGCGAGTAATCTTATAAACCATTGGTTTTCAACAATTTTGATACCAGGGCCAACTATTTATTCAGACCTGCATTCAGACCTACAGACCACCCTTTGATGACATTTAGAGTCTTGGAACAAAAACTAAAGAATGTTGCCTTTTTACCACAATTCCATGCTGCACTTGAGAGTGTAAAAAAGGCATAGATATGACACCAAATGGACCCATAGTCCATTTGGTTTCATTTTTACACTCTCAAGAGTTAAAGGGTCCCTGCAAAGGTCCATTTGGTTATGATTTGGCTTTCCGTCATTTCCCAGCCTTGGGACCACCTGGAACACTCTCAAGGACCTCTGGTGGTCCCTGGACCACCAGTTGAAAACCACTAGTACAAACCACTGCACAAATCAGCGCCAAACTTTGCATGCACTCCACCAGTAAGCCACAGAGATATCTCCATCCATTATTTCACATATTATTTATACTTTGTGAAATATGCAACTTTACTTTTTGTGAGGGAAGTCTATAGGGTTCTACAGCAGCGATGCCCAAGGTAGATCACATGACAGCCCCCCCAGCACTTGGACCCTTATAGATCTGTAACTCTTGAGAGCGTTAAAATGAAACCAAATGGACC